>CM061062.1:246467491-247667491 GCA_030762895.1 Sophora flavescens
GGTTGTGAAATTTTTTGAAGCTAAATGAGGTTGACATGGCAAGTAAATCCACAGAGCAACCTCAAAATCTAAAGGGTTGAACATGACACTTGTCATAGAGCAACCCAAAAAAAAAACATTGTTTTAATTAAGTATTTAGAACCGGTTGAAGGGGATTTAAGTGATCATCTTTTATTTTTTTTATGTAAAAGTAGCTTTACCTTGTGAAAATAGAACAACAATGAAATATTTTACTAAATCATTCAGTAAACAGAGACACGGAAACATCATAGTAAACATATAAAAATGAAACATTTTACTAACTTATTCAGTAGATAGAGACACAAACATCATAGTAAATAGAGACAACAATGAAACATTTTACTAACTTATTCAGTAGATAGAGGTACAAAAACATCATAGTAAACAGAGACAAAAATGAAACATTTTATGAATTCATTCATTTTTCCAAATGACGAAACATACGGCACACATCATACCAACTCATTCAGTTTCAATATCCATGAGTTTTTCTTTTGTCATAAACAGAGACACTGAAAAATAAAATGTCAAGAGAAACTTATGAATAATATCAACAAAGAGAACAAGGATTACCAAATGAGAGAAGAATAACAATGGTTTTGTTTTCTCCCAGTGGTAAGATTTCAAGATCAAAACCTTTACATTTCAATTTCACCGACTCTTTTAACTCTTCCTTCTTAACCACTCTAATAATAGAGAAGAGAAAAAAAACTCAGATCTCTAATCTTTTTTCCTCACAAATAAAATGTCAGATAAAAATCTCTCTCTCTCCTTCTGTTTCTGTCCCCCCCCCCCCCCCCCCTCCCCCCCTTCTCTCCTTTTCCTCTTCTTTTATAGATGGAGGAGAGGGCTTCTTGCTTCTTCTAACCATTGGCTTCAAGGTCGGTCTGTATGAAATGCAAGGCTTGGGCGGTTCTGAGCAGCAATAGCGTGTGTTCAGATGGGGGCGGTGTAAGCAACGGGAAAGAGGTGATTTGATGTGAAGGTTGCGTGTTTGAAGAGAGAAGGAGATGGGGGTTTTGTATGACATGTAAGATGGGTTTTTTAGGATTAGGAGAAGTAGCTCAATCTCCTTTCTTCTTTTGGCTGATTGTCTTTTCTCCTTGTTTTCTTCGTCCTTTCTTTCATTATCTTCTCTTTCTTTATTCTTCAGCCTGAAAATGAAATTGTAGTGGATGGAACCTCCCTGTCCAACAAAAGCTAGATATGAAAAATTAGATATGCACTGGACGGACCACCTCGTCCAACGGAAGTTTAAACATGCAATGGATGGAACCTCCTCGTCCAATCAAAAAATGCAATGCAAATGGACTGGACCCGTCCAACAAAAATGCAATGGACCGGACGCGTCCAACAGAAAATGCATTGCAAATGGACCAGACGCGTCCAACAGAAAATACAATGCAATGGACTGGACGTGTTCAATGCAATTCCAACAAAATATGCAATGCAAATGGACCGGACGTGTCCAACAACAAATGCAATGCAAATGGACTAGACGCGTCCAACAGAAAATGCATTGCAAATGGATTAGACGCGTCCAACAGAAAATACAATGCAATGGACTGGACGCGTTCAATGTAATTCCAAAAAAATATGCAATGCAAATGGATTGGACGCGTTCAATGCAATTCCAACAAAATATGCAATGCAAATGGACTGGACGCGTCCAACGGAAAATGCATTGCAAATGGACCGGACGCGCCCAATAGAAAATGTAATAGATCGGACCCATCCAACTAAATATGCAATGCAAATGGACTGGACATGTCCAACAATGGACTGGACGTGTCCAACAGCAAATGCAATGGACCGGACTCGTCCAACTAAATATGCAATGCAAATGGACCGGACGTGTCCAACAGAAAATGCAATGCAAATGGACTGGACGCGTTCAATAACAGAAAATACAATGCAATGGACTGGACGCGTTCAACAACAAATGCATTGCAAATGGACCAGATGCGTCCAACAGAAAATGCAATGCATTTCCAACAAAATATGCAATGCAAATGGACTGGACGCGTCCAACAATGGACTGGACGCGTCCAACAGAAAATGCAGTGCAATGGACCGGACCCGTCCAACAAAAATGCAATGGACCGGACGCGTCCAACAGAAAATGCATTGCCAATTAGCTACGAGCCTCCTTCTTTCTTCATCATTTTCTTTTCCTTCTTTCTCTCTTTACTATTATTTTTAGTCTCCCTGAAAAAATTAGAATAAAATGAAGACGGACAAAAATGAGTGTTCACACTCGTAATTTAAGTTCTAAGTTCAATTCGTATGGATCCAATACCTAGGTTCACTTCTCAGTTCATCCCTAGAATATCTAAGACAAGTAAAAAGGTGATCAATCAATTTACATGATGAAGCATAATAAAAAACAAATCAATGAGTGAAATATTAATAAAAGGGAAAGATCAAATATTCATCATAATAATGTCAAAGGGTATTTCCCAATCCTAAAAATAAATCAACTACTAAGAAGAAGAAAAGAAAACTCTATTAAAAATTGTACTATGTTGCTCCCATTCCAGCAGCAGCTATGCGCTGCGGCGCTGTCCCTTGCGTTTGACTATTGTGCAGTGCTAGGACTCTGCTCTGCGCTACTCTCTCTGCCCGTGCTTGTGCGCTATATCTTATATAGTGCAGCCTCCTAATTTTAATTAGGAGCAAAATCTCTCGTGCGGGCCCCGGAAAAATTACTTTTCTCTGCCAATTTATATTTCAATCTTTATTTCAAATCCAATTGGACTTGCATGGGGGCCATGCTTGTAACACCATGTATTTCGCTGTTTTAAATAACAGTAATACATATTAATATGTTTATAAATTTATTTGAGTTTTAGAAAATTATTTTAAATAAACAGAGTTTACTACTCAATCCTACTTGACCGTAGAAAGTTACGATTAAAATTTAGGTTGGAAAGTCAGGCGAAACCCGGCCCGCGAATTCCATTGACAGTATAATTATACTGCTCAAAAGACCTAATTTTAATTCGTGAACAAAAGACTTAAGATTATTATTTTATTTCCTACAATTCTGTATTTTTAGAATTATTTTGGAAAAAAATAAAATAATTTAAGTTTTTCGGACGAAACACGTAATCGGGTAGACGACGGAAGAGATTTCGGAGTTTCTAAGAGCCGATAGAGGGTTTATCTTAGGATTTTGAGATGAGTCAAGGGGATGAATCATATTTTTAAGTCTATAAGGTTTTTCAGGGTTAAATAGAAAATTTATGAATTTTACGCTTAAGCCCCTGAACTTTCTATAAATTACCCTTTTGTCCCTAAGTTAGTTTCTAAGTTTTTTTTCAAGTGGATTGGGCTAGAATTCTTGTTTCCAATCTCTAATGGTCGTGTCTATGAAGCCCAAAATTTTTCTAGTTCATGGATTGATTCCATAAAGCTTATTTGAAACTATACAAGTTTCCTATGTCAAGATTTATGTTTAAATCTTCAAGTGGGCCCCACAAAAAATAAACCAAGCCCAAACTTACCAAGCCCATGCGCAAGCCCATGAGGAATTGAAGGTTTCCCTCATTTGTTGTTGGATGAGTCAAGAATTTTCTAGAATGTTCTACATTCTTCCACTTTGTTCTTCAAGCTTCTAAAATCTTCTTCAACATTCTTGAATTTCTTAAAATATCTATGACACAAAAATAAGCCCAAAATAGTCAAGATAAGCTTGCATTAAATGTGGCAACAAGTCATCATGACAATTTATTGACAATTTTCAAACTAGTCCTTAAACTTTTGGAATCTTTGCAAATTGGTCCCTAGGAAGTAATTGCATTTTAATCCTTTTAGCAAGACAACTCATCACTTCTAGATCCTTCACAAGATGGCGCCACTATCTCTATAAATACCATACTCTCACTTTTCACTTAGTTTTTAATGCCTTTTTGTTCAAAACCCTAGTTCATAAGTTCTTTAGTGATAAGTTTGTGAAGCAAGTTTCTTGGATTTCCTTTGTCATTGATCTTCAAGAGGTAAATCCTAATCTTCATTCTTAATCATGCCTATGTTCTTTAGCAAGTTTCTTGATTCAAGGTTTATATTATAGTTGTTCATCACTTTAAAGTTTCTAACCCTAGAACTTTGTAAAGTCATAATGAATTCTAGAAAAATCTAATGATGATGAAACTCCTTTCTATCTTCTTGATATCATGCATATTATCTAAATCTAAGATCATGATGTAATCAAAAATTTCTTTCCTAAAAAACCTAGCCTTGGCCGAATCTATCAAAGTAGGTTTGGTAGAGTTTTTGTTCATGGTTTTCATTAATGATCTTGTTAATCAAGCTATTAGTATGTATGCTTAATAAATCCAAGTTGGTTTATTAAACTAAGAACCCTAACCCTATGAACATGTTGAGGTCGAATCCTTGTATAAAAGAGATAGGAAGTTTTGAGTTTCAACTTTAGTTGCTTAGTCACTAATCCATGATTTAGGTTAATCAAGGATCATTAATCTATGACTTAATCATGATTAGAAATTTTAAGGATTTTGAACCCTAAAAGTCAGTCCTTGGCCGAAACCCTAACCCTAAAGGTTAGAGGATTTTGTTTCAAATTTTAGTCTTGTAATAAGTAATCGATGTTAGTTAAGACTAGTAACTAGGATCCAAAAGATGACATTAAGAAGATAATCCTAAACCTATTTTCTAAGTCTTGGCCAAACCTAGCCCTAAAGTGTCATAGATGGGTGTTAGTTGATTAATTATAATTATGTTGTTTGGTTGAAGGTGGTTGTGTTAACTCATGGCGGGATAACGAGGATCGTCGTGTACGTGTTTCCGGTGCAAACTCAGGTGGGAGAAAGAACCATTCCTTCGTCGGAACCGATAAGTAGTATATAATTTATAATAATGGTGTAGGGCGACCTAAACCCTACTAGTGGTCGAGTAATCAACAATACCAAAATCGTATTGAAATCTTTTCCGTAAAACCAATGACGATTTGGGAATTGTGGGTTTATCGCCTTAGGTTGATTATTCATATTTGAGGATGTCTGAATTATGTAATTTTGACTGTTTGTGATCCGTTGGTTGAGGTATTCCATCTGCATGTGACGTATTTGTTTCGGTGGTTTGATAATTATGATAGTGAGGGTGTTTGCTGTCTGTCACGGCCGTGATGGCTATCACGGTCAGGCCGTGACAGAATCTGACTTGCCTTTGTTGTCTGTCACTGCCGTGATGGCTATCACGGCCAGGCCGTGACAGAAGCTGACTTTGTTATTTATTTGGTTGAACTATTATGATTTGGTTGTGATAAATTGCCTTATATGATATTGAGATGTTGGAACATTCTGTTGATTTATGTGTTATGCATGATCTGCCTGGGTTTAATACTATGCTTAGATGATTTTAAGGAAAGATATATATATATATATATATATATATATATATATATATATATATATATATATATATATATATTGCTCGGAGGTGTTTTGTTTGGGTGAAAGTTTTGAATATGAATTAGAGGTGCCTTGCTATAAAGTGATGTGATATAAAATGTAAGTGGAGGTTGTGAGGAAAAGCTTGAGGTACTAAGTTGCTATTGATAAAAGTCAGTGAGAATCATATGTTGCATCGTTGTTCATAACCGTGTATTTGAGATACACGAGGTCCGAAGTTCTTGTAGACCGTTCCAAATTAGAATTTAAGTTGTGAAACTATAGTGTCATTGCTATGCATGAGCACCCTTGATAGAGTTGAGAGGGAGAACCAGGGTGTGCACCGACGGTACTGTGCAGCTATAGTGTCATTGCTTTGCATGAGCATTCCTACCATGGATGAGAATGTGCACCGGCGTTGAGAACGTGTCACTTGGACGACTGACTGGCATCCCTAACGAGGGATGTGTGACAGGAGTAGTAGTGGCCATGTCAGCATAAAGGTCTAGTTGCATGGGTTGAAGGGTAGAGGATGATGTTATGAAGTATGGATGATTGCAATTTGTGAGTGATGCATGTCTGTGACTGTTATTGTATTATATGCTATGAATCTTTTCCACTTATGATGATAGAACTGTTTCTTATCTCCCTATTTCTGTATTTTTGGTGTATGTCTACTTTGTTGCGTTAGAAGACCATATGGACGACTATGTTACGGAGGAGATGGATGGAACCCCATACGAGACGGAGATTGTTGAAGAGTTGAACGACGTTCCGTATGAAGTTGACGCTGAAGAACAACCTACCGATCCTAATAATGTGGCGTAGTTAGTTTAAGGCCAGTGAGTCACATAAGATGTTTTGTTTCAGTTAGTTATAAGCATGTTGTGTAAAATAAAGGATACTTATGTGTGTATTTATGTAAAATAGTTTGGTGTGTTGTATATTTGTAGAAGTTATATGATTGTTTAACTAAAGTTTTTAATTTTTACGTATTTTCAACGTTAAGCACGCGATTAGATAAATAAATAATTAAGGATTTAATGTAATAATACAATGGGGCACAACTTTTGCACTGTCATGGGTGGCTTCATTGTTCCCTCAGACGAGGGGATTAGTTCCTCATGCTCATAGACAAGCAATCCGACATAACCACCATGATAAAATAAAAAGAAAAGAGGAGACGCAGCTCCAAAGAGAAAAGAAATCTTCCTAAACGCTACTTTACAGTGGAAAAAACCTACTAGGATTCGGATCTCTCAATGTTACTTTTGTCTCATTGGCAACTTATAATATTGGACAATTTATTTGACAAAGTCCTGCCCATCTTTTATAATTTGTAATCAATCTTTGCGGGACCCTTGGCATATTGGATTTACGTTGACTACTCTTAGTCCTTCTTTATAGCAATTTGGCCAATTAATTGGAAATTGCCAACTTTTGCATTGATTGCCCAATCTGTATACGTGACCAAGCTTTGGCAAGCAAATTCGATATTCCTTTAGCATTTAAATTCACGTGGGTCCCACAATACTAATTACATTTTTTTCTCCTTTAACTTAGCTTATTGATATTCTTTAATAACTTCAATCTTCTAAATTAAATGTCAAATTAATATCTCCATCTTACATTTTTATGATAAGCCATTAATATCTAACAATTAGGTCCATGTACCATTTACTTTACGTGAATCTGACTGCAAGCAGATTGTAATATTCACGAGACGAAAATTGTCTCGCGGGGCGAGACAGAACGCTCTCAAACTTCCTGTATCCGGCTTGCGGGGAGTGCACTATCTCGCGAGGCGAGACTGATTAATCTCAATTTTTTGCTCAGTATCAACTATGGCTCGCGGGATGAGACCATGAAATTCTTCTTTTAGTTTGTTTTCTTCAATTCTCCAAGTTCTCTCAAGCTTGACTTTTAACCTGAAAATATAAAATAACATTAAATGCTTTATTTGACTTTAAAATAGAAAAAATATACTAAAAACTACTTAAAAGGCTCAAGATATTGCTCGAGGACAATTAAAGTCAAATTTAGGCGAAAACGAGATTAAACTCGAACATTTAGCACAAAATCGTGGCCTCACTAGCTATAAAACTAGATGAGCCAGAGACTGATCAAAATACCCCAAACTTAAATTTTGCTTGTCCCCAAGCAAACTAAAACTCAAAAAAGACTTACACTGGTAAGCTCAATGGACTCAAATATTTTCGCACAAATTTCATGTAAATTTTTTATCAATTCAATTTTTCTTCAATGTTTCCCCCTTTTCATCAATGCAATCCCCACATTCATTTACTTTAAACAAAGAAAAGTTCAATCATTCATGCAATCATTAATCTAAGCAAAGGATCCAAGTTACACATATACACAAAAGGGAGATCATCAATTTCAAACAATTGCCTTCCTCATAAGTATATCACTCATTTGCTCAATTTGTCTAGGCTATCAACTTTTCACTCAATTTCACATTTTAAGAGCACTTTCCATGAATTTGATTTTCATCTCAAAAATAGTTCCCACGAAAACATGCATGCAACATCAAAAGGTCTTTTAAAGGATGTATGGGGCCTGGCTTAAGGTAGGATATGCAAAGGTTAGGCTTAAGTCCCTAGGAATTTAAGAGAGCATGAAACTTTTTACACTTTTATTTTCACTCTAATTCTTTTTTTCATTTTTCTTTTTCACGCTTTGGGTGGCTACAACCTATTTCCTTTTCATATTTTCCCTTTTGTTTTTTGACTTTTCCCTTTTTAGCATATTTGCAATTATTTTCATTCTTAAGCCTTTGGCTTCAACCTCTTTTTTTTTTCTTTTACTCATCCCAAAACAACACGATAAACCCTTATAGCCACCCCAAACTTAGTTTCCAAACAACACTTACATTGCTAAGTTTTCATGCTCTCTTAAATCCTAAGATTGGGTTAACATGATTTTTCCGGATTTATAGCTTGTATTGTAAGGTTATTAAGAACAATAGGCTTTAAGCCTCAATGTGGCTAACTAGGGATCATTCATCAAGGTTGGTTCAATTTAGGCCAAGTAGTTATTGCAAAGAAAATTGCCTAAATCATTTGATACAAACATATGAACATGCAAACCATGAAGAGATTCAAGCAAATCCAGGAAATTACAACTTAAAAGTGATTCACACAATTAAAAACTATGTTGGAGGCTCAAATTCCTCACCCGGACATTTTTGCAAATTATTTGACCGAGATACAATCCCTAGTGTGTGCATCCCTTCACCCCCAAACTTGTCGTAAATCATGCAATCACAATAAAATTTCTCAAAGTTCAATTTTCAATTTTAATGAGTATCAATTTTTAAAATTCAAATCATTAGGGGAAATCATCAAAAATCAATATTTTTTATTTTTTTATATGCAATCCATCTATGCTAAATTCAATAAAATTCCTTCAAGCTTACCAACACAAGACTCAAACACATATGACTCAAGTAAAGAAAAGCAAAATAATTAAAAAGAGAATGATTTAGAAAAACTCATTGAAGACGCTTCCACCCAGATCCCATAGCCTGTGGTACAAAGATCAAGAGATGCCCAAGATGTAAGACCAAGAGATGCCCAAGATGTAAGACCTTCCTCCAGGATCCCATGACTTGTAGAGTGGATATGGAAGAAGCAAGTGTGATGAGATTCTATTTACTTCTCTAAGTGCTATTATGAGTTCACTTCCTCCCGGATCAAATGGTAAGTCACCGACTCCAAGAATGACCTTTATGTAATTAGTTTCTCCATGAAGCACTAGAACCATAACTTTTTGAGGCCTTTGCCACTATTGATGAAAACTCTCAATTCTCGGGTAATGAGTTGAACTCCAAAATTGGTATTTTTACTAAGTAATGTGATAGACAAATTGTAGGCACCAACTTTGTAACATCCACACATGCATGCAAACCAACATATTTATCCAACTCAGGATTTTGAGGCTCCTCAATAGGATTGATGAGAGAAGTATTTTCCATATGATTTGTCTCATTTGTCCCTTGCAAAGGAACAATAGGAGTTATTTCCTCCTTGCAATCCTATTCATGATCCTCTCTTCTTGAATCATCTTCCACCACCACTTTATCTTCATTTAAGTCCATATTGGCAACAACATTCTCTTCAATTTGAGTCTCGTGCGGCTTTTCTGGTAGCAATTTAGAAAATTTTCCAGCTTGCTCTTCTAACCTCTGAAAGTTGTTACTTAGCATCTCCACTGTCAATTTAGAACGTTTCTTACGCATTTTATGCCTTTGAATCATGCCACTAAATTCCTCCTTGCTACGCTCTATGCTCTGGATCAAATGTTGAGCATCTATATCCCAAAGTGATTCCAGCACCTCGGGATCCAGCTTAACGTCTGGTGGTGGTTGTAAGGATGACAAATAGGATCTCCATTCCTCTTTGGAGTATATCTTCACATGCTTATCAACTATACAATCAAGCACGATCCAATCAATTTGAGATTCCCTGTTTAGATAGAAACAATGGTCTATGGGTGGCATCCACCTAACACAAACAAAACTCAAAAGAAAAGATCAAATATATACAAAATAGAAAAAATAATGTCTAAAGTAGTTGTCTTCTTTGTTACTAATGATATTGATAGTGTCAATCCCCGTGCAACAGTGCCAAAAACTTGATAGGCTCCGGCAAGTGTACTGGATCGTAGCAAGTAATAATAAAACGGTGAGAAACCGAGTATCAAACTCAGGGATTTGGAAACCACGTACAACTTCACAAATAAAACAACTATTTAGACTAAGAAATAAATGTGAATAGATTTCAAGAAAATAAAATAAACAATAAAAGAAATCAAATATTTTTGGGTTTTTAAATATGAGAAGAGATTTCCAGGATTGAGGTTACCACAATGACCAATTATAAATCCTAATTGACTACCCCTTTATTAATATCTAACTCAATTGAAGGTGAATCATCCTAACAATTAATATTCCCTCTCGAAATACAAGAACCGTGCTCAATTAAATCCACTCCTACTCTCGTGGTAGTTGTATTTAAATTGAACCCATTACTATTTATGATAATTAAATGCTACCCTCAAAGAACCGCTTCTAACTCTCGTGATTTAAGTTCTAAGTTCAATTCCTATGGATCCAATACCTAGGTACACTAGTTCATCCCTAGAATATCTAAGACATACAAAAAGGTGATCAATCAATTTACATGATGAAGCATAATAAGAACCAAATCAATGAGTGAAATATTAACAAAAAAAAAAGATCAAGTATTCATCATAATAATGATGTCAAAGAACATTGTCCAATCCTAAAAATAAAATAACTATTCAACCACAAAAAAAAAAGTAACAAGAAGAAAAAAAGAAAACTCCATTAAAATTGCACTTTGTTGCTCCAACTCCAATAGCTATGCGCTGCCGCGCTGTCCCCTGCGTTTGACTACTGTGCAGTGCTAGGACTCTACTCTACGCTACTATCTCTGCCTTCGCTTGTGCACTGTATCTTATACAGTGCAACCTCCTAATTTTAATTAGGAGTAAAATCTATCACGCGGGCCCTGGAAAAATTAATTTTCTCTGCCAATTTATATTTCAATCCTTATTTCAAATCAAATTGGACTTGTGTGGGGCCATGCTACTTTTGTCTCATTGGCAACTTATAATATTGAGCAATTTATTTGAAAAAATCCTGGCCATCTTTTATAATTTGTAATCAATCTTCATGCATGTGGGACCCTTGGCATATTGGATTTACGTTGACGACTCTTGGTACTTATTTATAGCAATTTGGCCAATTAATTGGAAATTGCCAACTTTTGCATTGATTGCCCAATCTGCATTATACGTGACCAAGCTTTGGCAAGCAAATTCTTCATTCCTTTAGCATTTAAATTCATGTGGGTCCTGTAATACTAATTGTATTTTTTTCTCCTTTAACTTAGTTGATTAATACTCTTTAATGGCTTCAATCTTCTAAATTAATTATCAAATTAATATCTCCATCTTCTATTTTTATGATAAGCCATTAATATACAGCAATTAGGTCCCTGCACCATCTACTTCATGTGAATCTGGCTGCAAGCAGATTTTAATATTCGTGGGACAGAAATTATCTCGCGGGACGAGACAGAACGCTCTCAGACTTCCTGTATCTGGCTCGCGGGGCGAGCACTGTCTCGCGGGATGAGACCATGAAATTCTTCTTTTAGTTTGTTTTCTTCAATTCTCCAAGTTCTCTCGAGCTTCATTTTTAACCTGAAAATATAAAATAGCATTAAATGCTTTATTTGACTTAAAAATAACAAAAATACTAAAAACTACTTAAAAGACTTAAGATATTGCTCGAGGACAATTAAAGCCAAATTTGGGTGAAAACGAGATTAAACTCGAACATTTAGCACAAAATCGTGGTCTCACTAGCTATAAAACTATATGAGTCAGAGACTTATCACCCAGCTATTTCTTTTGTAGAGAGACGCTTGGATGATGTTATTTCTGAGAGAAAATGTTATAGGGTTTCGAGAGAGATAAGGGTTTGAGAGACGAGAAGACAAAGATAGAGAGATTTTGGAGATTTGAAAGCGTGAAGGTTTTATCTTTCTGATCCTTTGCCTTTTATAGTCATAAAGGCAGGAGAGAGAAAAACGAAATTCAAAACGGCACGATTCGTATGGGAAATCGCAGTGCCCACTTTTGACATAAAGAAAACATGGTTTCAAGATTTAAAAACTATCGTGCTCATGATTAGCTTCAGATAAAGGAATGACATTAAATACTTAATAACCATTTCAACAAAACTGTTGAGTTCTAGCATAGTGACTCAGCAGAGTCAAACAGGTAAGCATAGACAGGTGATATAGCACAGACAGGTTAACACACAGACATGTCATTTAACAATGCAATGCATGTTTAGATTATCTCAAATAAATAAAAACCTTTCTTCTTCTAAGAGTTTAGTGAAAACATCAACCCATTGATTTTCAGTTTTAACAAACTTAATAGCAAAGATACCTTTCTGAACATAATCCCTAATAAAATGACGTTTGATCTCAATATGCTTTGCCTTAGAATGCTGAATTGGAATTTTAGTTAAGCATATAGCACTGAAATTATCACACCATACAGATATGTTATGCTCATAAATAGAGTAATCCTCAAGTTGATGTTTTACCCATAAGAGTTGAGAGCAGCAGCTAGCAGCTGAGATGTATTCTGCTTCAGCAGTAGACAAGGCAATTGTTGTTTGCCTTTTGCTTGACCATGAGACTAAGCTTGCTCCAATGAAGTGACATCCTCCACTAGTGCTTTTTCTTTCTATTCTGTCTCCAGTAAAATCAGCATCACAAAATCCTACTAATCCGTATTCTTTTGATCTTAAATACAACAAACCAAGATTAGTAGTCCCAAGCAAATATCTAAATATTCTTTTAACAGCCTTAAGATGAGATTCTCTAGGGTCAGATTGGAATCTAGCACACATACAGACACTAAACTGAATGTCAAGTCTGCTTAAAGTTAAGTACAATAGAGATCCAATCATACCTCTGTAGACAGTTTGGTCTACCTTTTTACCTTCATCATCTTTGCTTAGTTTTGCATTAGGTTGCATGGGAGTTTTCATGAGCTTGGCATTTTCCATTTTGTACTCCTTGAGTATCTCCTTGGTATACTTTTGTTGATGGATATAAATTACATCACTTGTCTTCTTGATTTGTAATCCAAGGAAGAACTTCAATTCTCCCATCATGCTCATCTCAAATTCAGTTTGCATTAGCTTTGAAAATTCCTTGCATAGCTTTTCATTAGTTGCTCTAAAAATACTATCATCAACATATATTTCGACTATAATAAAGTTCTCTTTAGAGCTTTTCTTAAACAAGGTAGTATCTACTTGTCCTCTAGTAAAATCATTTTGCATGAGAAAAGAACTAAGTCTATCATACCATGCTCTAGGTGCTTGTTTCAAACCATATAATGCCTTTTTAAGTTTGAAAACATGATTTGGTTTATCAATATCCTCAAAACCAGGAGGTTGTTTAACATACACTTCTTCTTCAATTATACCATTTAGGAAAGCACTTTTTACATCCATTTGAAAAAGAGTGATTTGGTGTTGAGCAGCATATGACATTAAGATGCGTATAGCTTCTATTCTAGCTACAGGTGCAAATGTTTCAGTATAATCAATACCTTCTTGTTGGTTATAGCCTTGAGCTACTAACCTTACCTTATTTCTGACAACTTTTCCATCTTCATCCAATTTGTTTCTGAAGTCCCATTGAGTTTCAATAACAGACTTGTTTTTGGGCTTAACGACAAGTGTCCAGACATCATTTCTGGTGAAATGGTTGAGTTCTTCTTGCATAGCAAGAATCCAACTTTCATACTCAAGAGCTTCTTCAATGCGTTTTGGCTCTATTTCTGAGATAAAGGCTACATTGCTTGATTCTCTTAGAGTGGATCTGGTTCTCACTCCTTCAGAGGGATTTCCAATAATAAGATCCTTAGGATGATGAGAGTTGAACTTCCAATCCCTTTTGGGATCATCGGGAAGATCTTGACTTGTCTGCTGAATTGTCTGCTCCACTTGTTTATCTGGCTCAAGCACAGGTTCTATCTTGGTCAGATCTGGTTGTTGATTTTCTGGCCTGTTTATATCAAGGCCTACAAGATCATCTTCTAGATCTAATAGTCCCCTATCAGTCTTTAATCCATCATTAAATTTAACATGAACGGATTCTTCAATAATATAGGTTCTGGAATTATAAACTCTAAAAGCTTTAGACATTTTAGAATAGCCTACGAAAATACCTTTATCTACCTTTGAATCAAACTTTCCAAGTTGATCTTTAGTATTGAGAATAAAACATTCACATCCAAATGCATGAAAATAAGATATGTTGGGGCTTTTTCTTTTCCACAATTCGTAAGGAGTCTTCTTTAGAAAATGTCTAATAAGTATTCTGTTTTGTATATAACAAGCAGTGTTTACAGCTTCTGGCCAGAAGTACGTAGGGAGATTATTCTCATTGAGCATAGATCTAGCCATCTCTTGCAGAGATCTGTTCTTTCTCTCAACCACTCCATTTTGTTGTGGAGTTCTAGGTGTAGAGAAATTGTGAGAGATCTCATTCTCCTCATAGAACAGTCTAAACTGCTCATTTTCAACTTCTCCCCCCATGATCACTTCTAAGAGTAGAAATACAGAAACCCTGCTCATTTTGTACTCTTTTGCAAAATACTGAGAAAGCCTTAAAAGACTCATCCTTGTGGGTTAAGAAGAGTACCCATGTAAATCTAGAATAGTCATCAACTATGACAAATCCATATTTTCTTCCCGGCCAGGTGCAAAGCACTAACTGGTCCAAACAAATCCATGTGTAACAACTGAAGAGGTCTAGAGGTTGATACTTGGTTTTTAGATTTGAAACTTGATTTATCTGTTTACCTCTCTGACATGCATCACACAATACATCTTTCTTAAAACTAATATCAGACAACCCTCTCACAAGGTTGTTCCTTTTTAATTTAGAGATTCGTTTCATACTAGCATGTCCTAGTTTCTTGTGCCATAATCATCTCTCGTCCTCTTTAGACGTCAGATACGTTACACTTTGATCTGAGAGATCAGACAATTCAATCTTATACAGATTTTGTTGTCTTTTAGCTGAAAAGAGGGTTTTACCATCACAGTCTTTAACTATGTATACATCCTTCGTAAATGAAACATCAAATCCACTGTCACATAATTGACTTATGCTAAGCAAATTGTATATTAATCCTTTAACCATAAGAACATTAGATATAGAGGGAAGATGAGGTTTACCACCAATAGTGCCAATGCCTATAACCTTCCCTTTCTGATTGCCTCCACAGGCAACATGTCCTCCTTTCTTAAGTTGAAGGTCTAGGAACATAGATCTTTCTCCTGTCATGTGCCGCGAGCAACCGCTGTCCAAGTACCAGCAATGGTGTTTTCTTTGTCCTATTAAGGACATCTGCAATATAAATTATTTGATTTTTAGGTACCCATATTTTTCTAGGTCTTTTTCTGTTAGTTCTAGGAGTCTGTGATGACTTCATTCTCTTCTTACATAACATGTCCAGTTTTTCCATAGATGTTACAGACAAGTATAGATTTAATTACTATTGACCTAACAGACACATTAGAGACTTTAGTTGATACTTTATGATGTGTCTGATGGACATATCCAATACCTTCTTTGTTAAGAGAGTGCCTAGGCGGCTTAGTCAGATTGTCTCTGCTATTAACAAATTTGGCAAGATCAGAAATGAACTCTTCCACTTTCTGTTGAAGTTTCTCAACTTCCTCGGATGGTGATGTTCCACTTGTGATCTTAGCTTTATCAGACTTTTCAGTCTTCAGCTCACTGTTCTCTTTAGTCAGCTTCTCACACTCTTGAGATTTCTGTTTATGCTCACTGGTGAGCTTTACATACTCTCTCTTGAGGGATTTGAAGGCCTTAGATAAGCAGTTGAATTCCTCCAGTAACTCCTCATAGGCATCAAGCAATTCCTCATAGTCAGGATGTACCTCATCGTCTGAGTCTGAGTCAGTGTTGGCCATTAAACAAAGATTAGCTTCTTCTTCTGTTTCTTCATCAGAAGATGTTGACTCCAGATCCTCCCAAGTAGCCATCATTACTTTCTTATTCTTTTTGAAGAACTTCTTAAAAGGGCTTTCTTGATTTGAGGACATTCAGCTTTGATGTGACCTGACTTCTTGCACTCACAGAAGACAATTGAACTCTTGTCTGTTGAAGTGGATTCTTTGAAGTTCTTGTCCTTGTTGAACCGTCTGAATGGTTTATCCTTTTTGAACTTCTTTTTCTGTAGGAGAAGCTTTATCTTCCTGGTTAGGAGAGACAATTCTTCATCACTTTCAGAATCCTCGGGTTCAGACAGGTCAGTATCACTGGTGACTCATCTGCCTTCAGAGCCTTGGAATCATTTGCTGACTTTTGATCAGCTTTCAGAGCAATTGACTTGCCCTTATTTGGTGCAACTTCATCTCCAAGTTCTTGCTCATGAACAGTGAGTGTTCCAAGAAGTTCATCCATAGTTAAAGTAGTGAGATCCTTGGCTTGAGAGATAGCAGTGACCAAGGGTCTCCACTGTTTAGGTAGACTTCTTAGAATCTTTCCAACCTTCTCAGCATTGGTGTAAGTTTTACTAACTGATTTTAAACTGTCGACAATAGTTTGGAATCTTCCAGTCATTTGAGCAACCGATTCTCCTTCCTCAATGACAAACAATTCATACTTTCTGATAAGTATGGCAAATTTTAATTCCTTGACTTTGGCTGTTCCTTCATGTGTGACAGCTAAAGTATCACATATTTCTTTGGCAGAGTCACAAGCACATACCTTCTCAAATTCCTCAGGACTGAGAGCACAAATGATATTATATCTAGCTTTGTGGTTCAGCTCCCATTTTGTCTTTTCTGCAGCAATCCACTGAGCTTTTGGTTTGTCAGTGTTGTCATCATTCTTGGGAATGAATGGACCATCTGTGATGACATCCCAGAGATCAGAATTTGTAGATAGAATGAACCATTGAAATCTGTCTTTCCAACAGTTGTAATTCTCTCCATTGAAGAATGAAGGTCTGGTTAGGGAAGCTCCTTCAGTCTGGTGACTTCCACTTGAACTAGCTCCAGCAGTCATGTCTATTCTTCAGGACCTTTACCTTTACACTATTTGATGCTCAACCCAGAGTCTGAGCTCTGATACCAACTGAAATAGACAACTATAAGCACAAGAAGGGAGTTGAATTGTGTTTATCAGAATTTAAGACAAAGTTGAAAACTTTTTGCACACAAGTTAAGTTCAGACGAGTGGGAAAGGACAGTACAGACAGGTGACCTGTCTGATGATATTTCAATAGAATAAACACAAGCAGACAATTTGAAAATAGATTTAATATTCACACTTTAACCCCTTAGTTAGAAAGCAGATATAATAATCAAAGCAACTAAAGAGTTTAAGGGAAGAAAGATTAACATAGCTATTTATACTGGTCCACTCTTCAACACAAAGAGCTACATCCAGTCCTTGGCAACACCAAGTTTTATCCACTATAACTGATCATGTTACAGACTCCAATTATTGTTTACACACCTAGCCTCTTCAGGCTCAAAGACAAGTATTCTTTGCACACCTAGCCTCTTCCGACTCAAAGACAAGTATTCTTTGCACACCTAGCCTCTTCAGGCTCAAAGACAAGTTTGGTTAAGACGTTTGTTTGTAATAAATACAATCAGACAGACAGATCTTTCACTAGCACTCAGTGGTTTAAATGTAAGCTTAGGAAAGACTACATAATAACTTCAAATGATTGAAGAATACAGAATGAAAGAATGAAGAAATAAATGTGCAGAGTAGTGGCTTTAATGTTGTGTATTCTATCTATCTTCATCTTTAATGACTTCTGTATTTATAGCCTTCAAGCATTTAAGATCCGTTAGAGACATTCCCTTAGTTGTTGGCTTCAAGCAGAACTTCATTAAATGCGATAGAGTTGTTACGGGCAGCCATTAATGCAATAGGAATGTTGGTTGTACTCTAACTTGAGGGATCATGGCTTTATGCATCGTGAATCAGCCATATCAGAGTTGTGCAGAGAGCTTTTTGTACTTTGTTGAGTACATTTCCCTTTTTGTGTAATAACTAGAAGTACAAGGGAATAAAGCATGTTGTAAGCATTCTTTAACTAGATTTTGGTTCTGATTTCGGAGGTTGCTTGAGACAGTGATTTCTGACTTTTATTGATAAGCATGAGACTAAGTAAGAGGGAGAGCTTCGAGTCTTCTGCATGATGGGACAGCTTGTAAAAGCTTGTTTGGTCTTTGGTTCTTCAACGAGTAACCTCAAAAGAGTGTAGGAACTTGTGGGAAGACAGGTTGAAAGCTTCACTTGAAGAAAGTCAATAATCCTAGTCAGCAGACAGGTTGACTTTTACTTATCCAGATAGGTAGTCATCTACGTGAGCAGACAGATGATTCTTACTGTTTTGATCTGCACAGTAGGTAGACAAGTTAGAAACCAACATGAAGGTTAATTAAATCATTAACCAATGTTTAGTTCTCATCAAAACTTAGGGAAATGCACATCAGACATTTTAGAGACTTAACAGATCATTCTGCCCTCGGCTTCCAATAATCTTTTCTTGCCTCTCCACCAGAACTCTACTCCTTCAATTAACATGAAGGCAGCATAAGTCACCTTCCTATCCTCCCTGCAGCGAACGGTATCAAATATTTCTCTATTTCTTGTAACCACCATTCAGCCTTCTCCGGGTCATACTCTCCTCGGAATTGAGGTGACTTCCCTTTCATGAATGCATCCATTCCGGCATCATCAGCTGCTGTAGCTCTTCTTTGATTCTTTATTTCCAGTTGCTCTTTGTTCATCTACAGCATTTCAGCATTCTGCTGTGTTTGTAATATCATAGCAGCAGTTATCGTTTCCATGGTATTGGGAGTCGCAGATGACTCTCCTCCATCGGTGTCATTGTTGACAGCTCCTATAATTCTTTCCGGAGTTCTGTCACCACTATTGGTTGGACGTCATCTTCCTCAAGCCATGATTCTGTAAAAGAAATCATCCGCTCTCATTAGTATGACATATAATACTACATAGGCAAGTATATACATACTATATGCCATACCAATATTAATTTCCGCATCGGGTTCGGACACACTACCAAACTTCTAAGCATAGTCAAAATCCGATGTGGATTCAACTAGACACGGCTAGTAACAACATCCTAAACCTCACAGTCTGAACAGAATCAAACTGCTCTGATACCACCAAATGAGACACTCTGTTGTGCCCCTTGTGTTATTAGATTAAAACCTCATTATTTAATTACTTAGTCGCGCGTTTAACGTGAAAATACATAAAAATTAAAAACTTAAATTAATAAGCATATACTTTGGATAATTAAAAAACAACACACCATATTTATAATGCGAATACACACATATGTTTTTACACATAATACAAAACATTGTTGAGGGTATCCTCTCAGTAGGATCCCTCATAGGCATATACTTCAATAAAAGTCATACTTAGCAGAAACATATAAAAATACTTCTTAGACACATTGGTCACACTATCTATCCTCAGCAACCTTCGTTTCATACAGAGTTCCGTCCAGCTCCTCATCAACATATTCCTCCATCGGGTCTTCTAACGTAAATAAAGTAGACACAAAAAAATACATAAATAAAGGGGATAAGAAGCAATTCTATCATCAAAAAGCGGAACAGAGTCATAGTAGATAATATAACAAAAGTCACAGACATTACTCTAAATCAGCCATCATCCATAATTCAATATACATCATCCTCTACCCTCAACTCATGCAATCTAACACTTTATGCTGACGTGGCCACTACTAATTCCTTTACACATTCCTCGTTGGGAATGTCAGTCAGTTGTTCAAGTGACAGGTTCCAAATTCCCGGTTCACATTCTCTTCCATGGTGAGAATGCTAACGCAAAGCAATGACACTATAGCTGTACGATTATCCCGGTGCACACCCTGTCCACTCCCGAGGGTGCTCATGAATGACACTATAGCTGCACAACCTATATCTAAGGTGGAACTGTCTAGCAAGAACTCCTGACCTCGTGTATTCCAAATATATGGTTGTGAACAACAATGCAAACACATGAATCTCACCGACCCACATTAACAACATCCTAGTGCCTTAACCTTCCATCAAAGCCTCAACACATGTTCTATGTCACACCTCCTCTTTAAAATAAATCATTTAGGTTAGGCACCTATAAGTCACCATTATTCTCACACCCAAACCAACAACACCCAAACTATACATATCTTTGATTAACAATCAACTAAGCACCATATTAAAAACCAGGTAGATCATGCATAACACAATATCAGGAAATATTAAAACACCAAAAATAATACATCACATGCAATGAAATACCTCATCCAGCGTATCACAATAAATTCAATAACATAAAGTCAGACATCATCAAATACTTAAAATCAACCTAATGTCGATAAACCTACAATCCCCGCATAACCATTGGTTTACAGAAAATGTTTCCAATGTGATTTTGGTCTTGTCGATTACTCGACTACTAGTAGGGTTTAGGTTGCCCTACACAATTATTATAGAATATACTACTTATCGATTTCGAAGGTAGAATGATTCTTTCCCCCACCTGAGTTATCACAGGAATTCCAAATTCGACGTTCCTCATTATCACACCACAGCTTAACAGTTTCACCTTAAACCAAACAACATAACCATAAATTAATCAACAAACTCACCCTTAACCTAAATAGCTAGGTTCGGACATTCAATTCAAAATAGGGTTAGGGTTCTTTTATCATTTCAAGCTTTTGGATATTAGTTCCTATAGTCTTAGATAGCTTAGATAAATTGTCATAACTTGAAAATATGAACCAAAATATTTCAAGCCCTTTTTAGTTGAGTTTCGGTCATGTATAGGAAAATAGGTTACGATTTTCAAATCAACTTAATCTCTTAGATAAATGACCTTAGAGTATTAGACAACGTGAATCAAGCATTAACTTTCAACAAAAAGGACCAAAACACCTTTTTTCACCTAAGTTTCGACCAACACAAGAAAATTATGATATAATTTTTTGTTGAAGTTAAGCTCTTAGATTATAACCTTATAGGTATTAAAGAGCATGAAACAAGTGTTAGAATTCAAAAAATGGCACAAAAACATCAAACCCATTTTCTCACATAGGTTCGGCCAACAATGGTTCAATGGGAAAGAAAATGATTTTGATCTCATGCTCTTGGATGATAATAGTAGGAGACATAACAAGATCATAGAAATTGGTTTCACATTTTTATGATTTTTCTACAATTTTCTAGAATTATTCAAAGTTCTAGATCTAAGAATATAAAATCATGAAATAGGAAGATTAAGATCTTAAGAATGGAAGAGATGATTTTGTTACCTCAAGTTAGGAAGATGGAAGAAGAATTTTGTTCCTGGGAGAAGATGAATTTTTAGGAGGATGAATATGAAAGTGTGTGATTGATGTAGATGGCCAAACTTTAATGGTAGTGAGGTTTAGATTGATGAACTTTGAGGTTTTCTCTCAAAAATATGATGGTTTTGCCTTAAAACTCCAATTTTTCACGTTTGGGGTCGGTCAATAGGGCTTTATATAGATTTTCCAAGATATAATCGATTATATAAGGCTATATAATCGATTACAAATCTCATAATCGCTTATGGAACTCCTCATAATCAATTACGCAGGTTCTGTTTTCAGGTTTTACAGTTTCAGACAGCTCATAATCGATGATGGGTTTACATATAATCGATTATGATGATTCTGAACTTCAGGAACTCAGTCCAAAAACCTTGTAATCGATTATGGTGGTTCAAATAATCGATTATTGGGTCAAAACAAAGAAGGAACCTCAAAATTGATTGTTTACAAAGGATCAATAAGGTTATTAAAACACTTAATTAGTTTTAGTTTAATTAAAAACAGACGGTTACAATTCTACTGTAAGACTGATTCAAAGGGGTGTTGTGGCTCAAAAGGGGAAGTATCGCAGTGCTGTTTGCTTCCATAAAGGGGAGTCGTGGCCCTTGGTGTAGTTTGTCACGTTCCAGTTACCTTCATTTGCTAGAAAACAAGAGTTTGACCCTCCTTTCTTGCACAATTGACTCTTTTGTGTATTGTACATTATATCTATCATATTTTAGACTGATGTATAGAAAATTATGAGATGCAAGTAGGAATTATGTGAAAATTAATATGAAGGTATACCTACATATAAAAATAAGAAAAGATTGTGCATGATGTTATGAGTCCAAGGTTAAGGATGACTGCGAATGAGAAAATTGAATTATATAATATCATGTGGGAAGGAAAAATGTGATAAACTAATGTTTTTGTGATTTTATATTATGAGAAAGAAGATGATTTATGATGATATAGGTTTGTAGAACTTGAAAGATTGTATATAATTTTTAGTAAGTAAAATTACTATGAGAAATATGTGGATCACTCTGCACGGTTTGTTCTTGACTTGGAGTTTGACGAGTATACATTGAGAAATTGGTAATTAACATCTTTGAGTTATGATGTGTTATTTTCTTTAATTATGATTTTTTTTTCAATATTATAGATTCAAATTATGAGTTCTGCATGAGTTTACCCTGATAATCATAAGTTAATATTTCCTTTTGAGGATAAATCTGGTGTATCTGCTGACCATGATGTTATCAAGGGGCATTATGCAATGACCGAGAAATTGACTTGGATGTCTATTTATATAAAGGTGTAAAGGAAGAGTATGAATATGAATTATGTTAGTTTGATTAAGAAAATGGTTATGAAGATAAGTTCACATGGGGTGTATCTTGATGTGAATGATGAAAATTTTTGTTGTGTTGTGTTGACATACGAGCTTATGAAAAGAAGCATAAATAATGTTGAGATAATTGTTGAATGCTATGCGCATAAGTTAATTTGCTTGAGTTGAAGTGTAATGCTATGTTTGCTTTTGTGAAAAATCTAAGTGCTTGAGGCATTGATGGTATCATCCTGATTATGTCATTGTGGTATAGAGCTTCGACTATCTAAAGTTGAATCAAACTATGTTGGATGTTGGGGGAATCTTGATAATTCGGGACATATTCCTTTTAAGGGGGTAGATTGTGAAACCTTAGCCTGTTTTTACAGGGTAATAAGAATTTAACTTCTTGTACCCGGGTTAAATTATATTTTTTTTTTATAAAAAGTTACAAGAGAAATTTTTAAGGTAAGTAAAGTTGAGGGGAAAATAATGATATTTGATTAATCCAATGTAAAGTTTCGGTTTATTTTTAAAAAAAAAAGAATATCAAATATTAATTTTGGACTTGTAAGAGGCAAATAAAAGGAAGGGGGCTTCTCCCCTTCAGAGGAGTCAGACTTAACGTATAAAAAGGAAGAGAGGAAGAGAAATAGAGAGAATGAGAGGAAGAAAGGAATGGGGAAATGTGAGAGTTTTTGAAGATGGAGCTTCCTTCTCATCTTGGCCATGAAGGGAATATTGGTGAGCATCTTCCAAGCTTCCCAAGGATGCCACCATCTTCTTATCTTCTTCAACCTTATTTGTTCTCCATGGTTGGGTAAGAACCCTAAGGTGAGGGAGTTTAATGTTTTCTTGAATTTCTCTTGTTCAATCTTATGCAATCTTCTTTAATTAATGTTTAAGTTCATGAAATTGAAAGGAAAACAAAGGTTATGACTGTTTGGTTGAACCCTAGAGATTGGGAGTGATGAACTCCATTTTTGGAGCTTGAGATTTGATTTTTTTTTTAGACTATCTCGGTTTTGTGATGAAATCTGATATACCTATAATCAAAACATCGTATCTAGAGTTATTGAACTCGGATTGAGATGAAATTGGTCTCATTTGAAAGCTAACACGTAGAGTTATATAGAGAATAATTTTTGTGATTTTAGGAAGTCTGATATGTTCTCAGTTAACTTTTGAAAATAGGGTTAAGGCTGCCCAGGATGCATCCTGACAGCCTACATCCAAAACAATATACTTGAGTTATAAAACTCGGAACGGGATGAAACTTGTTGCGTTTGAAAACTGAGATGTAAAAGTTTATTGTGGTAAAATTTCGTATTTTAGTGAGACCTGAGGAAGTCCCAGTTTAATTTGTAATGTTGAGTATTGTCTGTTTAAGATGTACTCAAACAGTCTTTACTCCAAAATTTATATTTGGAGTTTTAAACCTCCTTTTTATGTGAAATTAGTGTCATTTGAAATTAGATACATACATATTATTGTGAATAAATTTTCGGAATTTATGGACCTCTGTAATATTCTCAGCTTTCGTTTGAAGTTTGTCTAAGTTTCTGAAAACGTCAATCTTGATAAGGTTGCATCTTGGGCCATAACCTTCGAACTTAGGTGCCACTGGTTACATTAAAAATTTATTAAAAAGGATACAAAACTATGTAAATGATAGGAAGTATACTCATTAAGTGTATTCATAGAATTGATTAAAGATCAATAAAGTGAAATGGCAAGATGTAAATCTTAATTGGGATATATATTGCCCATAAACAACAATTTTATGAACAACGAGGAGAATTGTTAGTTGGGTGGCCAAGGAGGCCCTATATAATTGGAATAATAATATGAATGCTTTAGTAGTGACTAAATGTTCTACGTTTTGAATTGATATGTATACGATGAGTGTTCTAGTGATATTGAATGAACAAGTAATGATAAAAGAATTGTATTGTTAAAGGAAGATAAAAGAAAAAATGTTTGTTTATAATATACTACTATTAGTTATGTTGATGTGATTATGGCGTAGGTTATTAGAATGGAAGTATAAGAAAATTGTTTTGTCAATATTTACAATTGTGAATGACACCATGTATTCATGTTTTGGTGATTGATAATTGAGAAATAGAGTAGTACATATGGATACATGTATATACATATACTAGTGAATGGTTTGTTATGATGCTTATGTGCATGCTTGGGAGTGATGAAATATTGAAACGAGTCTGGTACATGAGTGATGAAGTGTGGTAAGTCCTTGACTTTGTGAGATGACTAAGAGTAAATGTACAAGATGTATATTGCACATAAATTGTTGATTTGCCACTATGGTTATAGGATCATGATGCACGAATAAACTTACGTATGCTTATTGTATAATATGGGTGAACATTGTTTGATACTTGTTGTATGTTTTATAAGCTATTAAGTAGCGAAAACCTTAAGGATGAGATGATGGAAAACACACATTTGTTATAAATGATACGCTCTCTCAAATGAGAGTCACTTTATATGCGAAAGGCTTTATTTTAAGCTTGAGATATGTTTTAGTATAAGCATTGAATTATGATTATTTAGTTGTGGAGATATTTTGTGATATGATATTGAACTCACGAGAGGTATGAAAGTGATATCAATTGTTAAGTTTGGACATGTGTATGTGATGTGAATTATGGGGATTATACTTGATGCTTGAATTGACAATTGGAAAGTCGTACTGGGGACGGCAATACGTAACGCCCAGCTACGCGAGATTATCGTTATGAGAATGCACTGGGGAGAGCGAGACGTAATGCCCGGTTGCATAGTGTTATGGATAGCCTACTGAGGACGGCGAGATGTAACGCCCAGTAGAGCTTGAATGTGATTATATGGCCATATGTTGGGGACGCCCAGTAATTGTGAAACCACACTGGGGAAGGCGAGATGTAATGCCCGATAGTGGAAGGATTGTATGCCCATCAGGGATGGCGAGATGTAACACTCGATAGTGCAGATGAAATATGCTATAATTGATTCGTGAGGCAATTCAAGCATTATGGTAGAAAATCCACAATGAGAATATTGGATGTTAATTATGTGAGATTAAAGGTTTTGAAGAGTTGGACATTGTCGTATTTTATGTTTACATAATTTCCATATGTTTTTACTAGTGAAATCCTCGCTGATTTTATGCAACTTTCTCCCTCTTAGTGTTGAGATGCAAGTGCGGAAATTACTGGATCATCCCGAGCTACTCGACTCCTAACTGTGGAGTTGTGGTGCTAAGCCACAAGCTTTGAATGTGTCTTTATTTATCTACTAAAGTTAATGTGTTTACATTGTAAAACATTGAAAACTAAATTGTATTATTGTTTTTATTTTAGAGTTTGGTATTCAAATATGTTACTAGGAGTTATTTGTATCCCATTTATGAAAACTCATCATATAAGGACCATAAGTTCGTATTTTCCTTAAAATAAGAAAGGTTCGATTTTGAATAGTATTGATTACTTATTTGTTTATTTTTCTTTAATTAAGAATGAGGAAGTGTTAACCTGGGCAAGGCTTCGGATTTGGGGTTGTCACCCCTCTTCTGGCCGGTCACCGACACCGAATTTGGGTCGTGACACCTATTCAAGGCCTCTTCGTAAGTCATGTCACCATGTCCCACAATTTCCTTAAATAAATAACTCCTCAAACCTTCTATAAACCTCTAAACTCGAAGTTGCTCTGTAGCTACTAGATGTGGTGCATATCGTGACAGTCGCATAAACTGAATGTTATAATCCATCACCAACATATCATCTTTTTGAACAAGAGACTTAAACTCTTGTGCCCTGCTATCTATGACACTATGGGGTAGAAAGTGTGCCATAAGTGGCCTAACAAACTAATCCCACTCCAAAGGAAGTAACCCCGCTGGTGTAACATCCGTGATTTTTATGTGTTGTTCACGTAAGAGGATTAGGTTTAAGACTTGGATTACATAGTTAAGATGTTGTTTGAGGTCTAGGAACCTTTGCATGGTAAGTACGCAACCATCTAGAGTGAGTTTGAACGTACATGAATCTTAGGGTTTTCCGATTTTCACTTTTTAAAACCTAAGAGTGTGAGACTAGAAATTTTGAGTTAGGATTGAGATAAGGCATTTTTTATGGTTTGAGGTTGTTTATTAGGTCCTGATGAGCCTATATCTCAAATTTGAGGTCAATCAGACGTCGAACGGACCGAAACACAACAAGTTGACTTCTGGTCAGTGGTCAACGCTCGAGCGTGGGTGTATCAAGACTTGAAAAAGATGTTTTGGTGGCCAAAGATGAAGAAAAAAGTGGTGCAGTATGTTCTATCCTGTTTGGTTTGTCAGAAAGCTAAGATAGAGCATCAGAAGCACGCAGGTTTGTTGCAGTCTTTGGATATCCCAGAATGGAAATCGGATAGTGTAGCTATGGATTTTGTGGTTGGATTACCACGAACTCCAAAGAAGTTTGATGCGATTTGGGTTATCATTGATAGGTTGACGAAGTGTGCTCACTTCTTACCTATCGGTGAGAGTTACAGTCTAGAGAAGTTGACCCAAATCTACATCAAGGAAGTCATGAGATTGCATGGTGTGCCGTTGAGTATTGTCTCCGGCCGAGATCCTAGATTTACATCTAGATTTTGGAGACAGTTACACAATGCTTTGGGAACAAAGTTGAGGATGAGATTTTCTTATCATCCTCAGACGAATGGGCAGTCAGAGAGAACAATTCAATCATTGGAGGATCTTCTAAGAGCTTGTGTGTTGGAACATGTTGGTAGTTGGGATGAATTCCTACTTTTGATTTAGTTTACTTACAATAACAGTTTCCACAATAGTATCAGGATGGCACCGTATGAGGCTTTGTATGGGAGAAATTGTAGGACCCCATTGTGTTGGTATGAGACTGGCGAGAGCAATTGTTGGGTCCTGATGTGGTACAACAAACCACAGAACAAGTCAGGAAAATAAGAGAGAAAATGAAGCAAGCACATGATAGGCAGATGAGCTACAGTAACAAGAGGAGGAGACCCTTAGAGTTCCAAGAAGGTTATCACGTGTTTTTAAGAGTCACTCCGAAGACTGGAATTGGCAAAGCTATAAATTCTAGAAAGCTTACTCCCCGATTCATTGGACCATTTCAGATTCTTCGACTAATTGGTCCAGTAGCTTACCATATAGCCCTAACGCCCATATTTCCAACCTTCATGACGTCTTTCATGTTTCCCAGTTGAGAAAATACTATCCAGGTCCTTCTCATGTCATTGAGCCTGAGTCCATACAACTTCGAGAGAATCTAGAATATGAGGCTTTACCGATTAAGATTGCAGATAGAAGGATTAAAGAACTCCGAGGTAAACAGATTCCCCTAGTTAAGGTCATTTGGGATGATGTCACAGGAGATGCTACTTGGGAGCGTGAGACGGACATGCAGCAGCAGTATCCCCACTTGTTTTCAGGTATGCAAATTCCGAGGACAGAATTTCTTTTAAGGGGGTAGAAATGTAACATCCGTGATTTTTATGTGTTGTTTACGTAAGATGATTAGGTTTAAGACTTGGATTATATAGCTAAGATGTTGTTTGAGGTCTAGGACGACAGACAGCCAGACCTCAGCCCACAGGGAGGGTGTTTACTGTGAGAGGATCTGAATCCTCTTAGTCTGCAGATCTTATTCATGGTGTGTGTTTACTATCTGGTAGACTCTCACATGTGTTGTTTGACTTAGGGGCTACACATTCGTTTGTTTCGCACAAGTGTGTAGATCATTTACATTTACCTATTTCCCAGTTACCATATACTCTTACAGTATCTACCCCAACCAACGATTCTTTGATCACTATGTCTATTTGCCGACAGTGTCCTATGGTTATTGAAAATAGGACATTCTTTGTGGATCTTATATGTTTGCCTTTGCAACAGATAGATGTTATTCTTGGCATGGATTAGCTTTCGTCTAACCATGTAATGTTAGACTATTACCAAAAGACCCTATCTTTTCTTGAGCCTTCTAGTATAGTATCTACCAATGAAGGAGCAACTATGAGGAGTGACGATTCTCAGCAGTATGTGATGTTTTTCTCTTTGGAAGCTAAGGAGACTCCAAGTATAGATTATATGCCTATCGTGAAAGAGTTTCCTGATGTTTTCCCTCCTGATGTTCCAGGTTTGCCACCAGAGAGGGAAATTGAACTCACTATAGATCTCATACCAGGGTGATCCGCTGTCGCACACGGGTCAAAGGAATCAAAATTTAAAACTGTAGTACAAGGTGATAACCTTGGTCGTCTCGCAAGGATCTCTGATTTAATTAACCAAATACAAGAATCATGCAAAGTAATGAGAAAAAGGGGAATTTTTGAATTCAATGAGAGAAGAAAATAGATTGTAAAAGAGAGATGAGAATCAATGTATCAAATCAACTAATCCACTGGTTAAAGGTAATTTCAATTGGACCTATCACGGGTTTCAGAGGATCTAATTTCTTTTCGTGATTCTATTCTTGTTTGATCATAAAATTAACCGATCAAGCGTCAATTAATTCTATACGAATTCCTACTGGATGAAGCATCACATAATTTGATTCATTATAATTGTGGAACAAGCGTCACAAAACCATAATCAATCTTATAACCGAATTCAATCAAACCTACACTAAGCGTCATAGATACTATCAATCCTTATTCGTAACAAATCAAAATAAGTGTTCAACATGCTTCGAATAATCTCAAATCAGATTATAATTAGATTAGAATGTAAAAACGAGTTTGAGTGATTAAGCATCAAAACACAAAAACGGAATTGCAAACATTGATCAATAGATGAAGGATTAAAAGGAAAAGATATAGAATTACTAAAATGAAATTAACATTGAAAACCAAACCTCAAGGTCTTTGTAAAATTCGCTAACCAGTGAATCAATCTAAGAATTTAGCCTTCCATAGGAGGCTTAAACGAAAATAAGAATTGAAGAGTGAGGAGAAGAGAGACAAAACCCTATGAGTAGCCGCCTCTCCAAGGATCATAAACAAGGTCTCAAAACCAGCTACTTATAATCCTAGGGTAAACTAATATGTCTGACCTAGAGAGTCCAATGGGAATTAATTGGCCCATTAATGATTGATTACATGGAGATATGACAACAATAATTCCAATTCCCGCACTAATCTGGACAGCTTCGGTATTAGAATTTTCGACCATCAAAACGTCAGAACTGGGCTTATCAGTCAACATGAAAGTTGTAGATCTGCTTCTTAGCTTTCCAACGCCACCAAGATCACTCAAATCGGACATGTATAGCCCAAGTTATGGCCTGCAAAAGGGAGACGGGTCAGGATGCACTAAAATCCGAAAATTGACTGAGAAATTCATTAAAGCCCAATTAAGACCCAAATATATGAAAACATGATAAGAATCCAATATTGGGTACAAAGCACATCCAAAAACACCAAGTGAAATGCTATAAAAAGTATATTAAAATGCACTGATCAAATTCCCCCACACTTAAGCTTTTGTACTCCGAGCAAAACTCATGGTCAAGACATAAAAGTTTTGGAGAAAAAAAAAATGATTGAAAGCAAAGATGCACTTCCAATGAATTCCATTAATGTAAAGTGGCAAGTGAAAGCTCATCCAGGATTCAAGGAACCATGACAATCATGAACAACATCTTACAACATTCAAAGTAATAATCAAGGGAGTAGAATAACCAAGAGTGAATCAAAAGTGATAGAATCCTCACAAGATATAAAATTCTCTCAATCTCTCAGGTGTTGGCTAGTGTTTACACTCAAATCTCATTAAAATCTAGCACTACCATAGGCTTGACAAGCCTCTAACATCCACACTTGAAACACATGCACATAAAGATCAAAAGGACTTTGTTAAGATTGTAATGGGGCCAAGGTTAAGGTGGGATAAATGAAAGGATAACTAAGCTATAAACCCAAGAGGATAGAGAAGCAAAGGAAATTAATTGCTAAATAATCATGAGAGAGCAATGAGAGGGCACTTCAGTGAAATACAATTCCAATCCACTTCTCCATCTTCAAACTTTTGTCCATTATTTTCTCTCTGTTTTTTTCATCACTACCAACTGTTTTTCTTTTTTTTCTTTTTTTCTTTTTTTTGCACTTGCCAAATTTCTAATCAAGCAACAACCTTTACATATTGTAGCACGTCCCAACTTTTGAGTCCCCCGTTACTTATGCAAAATTCATTTCCAAAATAATTTCAAAGCAAAGCTCCTTTATCCCCTAAGGTTGGGTCATATCATTGTTTTTCACTTTTAGGCTTGTAATGAGCTATAAAACAAAGAATGGGATAAATAGGCTCAAAGGGCTATCAAGGGGATAATTTTAAGGTTGGCTTATTTGGCTAGTAGTTTAAAAAGAAGAACAAAAATTGCCTAGATCACTTCAATACATGCATGTGAACAAGAAGTTTCAAAAAGAGTCAAGTCAAGTTCTAGAGTAACTAACAATCATGAGCGAAATCACACAAGAAGGAAAGAGAATGGCAAAGTGTATTCCATTCATTTTAAGGCTCAAATCTCACAAATGACCAATTTCTATCACAAATGATGTACAATTTAGTATTCCAATCCAACTTATCATACTAAGAATGCAAGAAAATCATACATATCATGCCACAAAACCTATAGTCCAAGAATAGTGAAATCACTCACACCTTACACAAACTACGAATTTCAATGAAAGGTAAATCAATTTTTATTTTTTATTTTTTTAGACCCTAAAACAGCAAACCAAACAAAAACAATATAAATAAAATCCTAAAACACTAAAACACAAAAAATAAATAATACAATTTTTTACGTTTTATTTTAAAAATAGAGAAAAATAACATAAACAACAAAAAAAACATATGCCAACAAAGTTCAACACACAATTTAAAAACATCATAACATAGTATATCTCCCCCACACTTGAAATCTACATTGTCCTCAATGTAGAACATATTAAAATCAAGAACAAGAACAAATTCATTCACATAGAAGACATGAAAAATAAAATAGAAAGGGGGAGAAAAAGTCTTATAGAATGTAGTGCAGCAAGTCTCATTGTGGCTCAAGCGCTTCTCCAATGCTTGCTCTAAGAACTTCTCACCAAATTGCTTGAGCCAATCTTTATCAATCATGAAAGCCTTAGTGGTTGTCTCTAACATAAGTAATGTTGCATAATCCATCATGACATGATCACCATTTTTTATGGGTATTCTTTTTGTGGGTAGCATGTCCACATGATCCCCATTTTCTACATTTCTTGGCTGAACAGGGTCCTCAACCTCATGTGTCTCATGTTCCATATGCACTTTTTGCTCCTCATACCCTAAAAAGGATGAAATTTCAACACATGCTGCACACAAAATAGCATCATTAAAGTTAACACATGAAGTACATAAAATAGAATCAGGAAAATCTTGAATATCTGGAAATTCAACACAAAGTTCATCAACAATAGTATTCTTGACATCATTATCAAAATCATGCTCAGAAGAAGTATTGCCAAGAATAACTATTTGTGAATCTGAATGCTCTTCAAGGAGATGTTGTGATTGCAGTGTAGTCAAGGTGGAGGCAATGTGACCAATTTGAGTGGCCGAATTCTGAAGACTTGCTTCTGTCCTCTGTTGGAATTCAAGAGTGTGTTCTGTCATTTGTTGCACCAATTCTTCCAGACTGGGTTGGACTGGTGTAGGGTCAGGCTGATATTGATGATGGCTTATTGTCAATTGATGCACCAAAGAAGCTAACTCATCCAAGCTGCCATGTTCTCCACCATGTTGGCCAGAATAGAAAAGTTGCACCTCATTCACTCCAATCATGCCAAAATCACTACTAAACTCATAATCACCAGTAAAGTCAGGATAATATATGGATGATGGCTCATAATCAACATTAGGCATATAATTTTGCATATAATTATTCATAGGAAGTACTAAGATTCTCAACCACGACAATCACAATGTGCAATACTATCAATATGATATAAACATATAAGCTCAAGACACTCACATATAAGCTCCAAACATCACAATAAAATAAAAAAAATAACAAAAACACAAAATAGGCAATTTTACACAACCTAGTAAGGTAAAAAAAACAAAAACCACTAAAGATAATTTTTTTTTTGTTTATAACTATGAGACTACCAAAAGATGAAAACCAGTCCAAAAAAAGAATTTAATTCCTAATATGGCTAATAAAAATCAAAGATCCCCGGCAACGGCGCCAATTTTTGATCCGCTGTCGCACACGGGTCAAAAAGAACGAGTGGTTTAAAAACTGCAGTTAGGGCACGACAACTCGAGTATCGTATCTCAAGGACTCTTGGATTGTTTTTAACCTATGAATCAATTTGGGGGGGTTTAGGTTCAGAGAAAGAAGAATTGATTAAGAAAAACAATGCAATTAATTGATTATCAATAAGTTGAAACGATTAATCTGCTGTTTCGGTTTCCCAACTATCATCGATTCACATAAATTCCAAGCCCTAAGCGGATTCTAATCCTTTTCCGATTGTAGCGGCAATTAAACAAGCGCAATTGACACTACGAGATATATGTTCCTATTTCCGAATTAAGCAAACGGATTGAAGCGCTTGTGAATTAAGCAGACACGATCAACACACGCGAATTAAGCAAACACGATCAAGGTATAGGAACATAGAATCATCGGAATAAATCAATACTTATTCTATACAACTTGAATTAAGCAAACAAGGCATACATCATAATATTGAAAGAGACAAGCAAAGTAAATTGATCGGGAATTATGGAACCTCAAGTGTCGGCGGAAACCGATTACAGCAGACTAATCACTGGTGATTAGTTCTCCATCAAAAACATGATACAAACCCTGGAATAGACTAAAAACAGTGAAAATTGTATCCCATTTGCGTCTGCCCTGTGCCTTTTATAAATCAGGATTCGCGTCTCGGCCGTGATAGCCATCACGGACAGGCCGTGACGCATTCTGCCAAGGGCGCGCATTCAAATTCCAGTCTGTCACGGCTGTGATGCCAATCACGGCCAGGTCGTGATGCATTCTGACTTTGGGTGCTGATCTGTCACGGCCGTGACCTCCATCACGGCTGGGCCGTGATCAATTCTGTTCTTCAGGGTTCTCTCATCACGCCCGTGATGCGTATCACGGCTGGTCCGTGATTCTTTCTGACTTCCAGGGTTTCTCATCATGCCCGTGATGGTCATCATGGCTTGGCCGCGATGCTCTCTGATCTTCATGGGTAGCTCATCACAGTCGTGACCAGTGTCACGGCCTGGCCGTGATGGCTTCTGCTTCAAGAGTCCTTCCCTTTTTTCTCTTCTTATTAACCTGAAAACATGAAATAGCAGTAAATGCTTTATTTGACTCAAAATTAACTAAAATGCCCTAAACTACTTAAGAAACTCAAAATGTTGCTTGAGGACAATTAAATCCAAATTCGGGCGAAAACGAGATTAAACTCGAGTAATTAGTGCAAAATCCATGGTCTTACTAGTTATAAAACTAGTCGAGCCAGAGGCTTATCACAAGGACAGGACCTATATCAGTAGCTCCTTATCGGATGTCACCTGTAGAGTTGGCAGAGTTAAAGAAACAATTGGATGATATGATGAAGAATGAATTTATCAGACCGAGTGCATCACCATGGGGAGCACCAGTGTTGTTTGTGAAGAAGAAGAAGGATGGAATTTCTAGGTTTTGTATGGATTACCGGCAGTTAAACAAGGTTACAATTAAGAATAAGTATTCGTTGCCTAGGATAGATGATCTATTGGATTAGTTGAAGGGAACTGCAGTGTTTTCTAAGATTGATTTAAAATCCGGATACCATTAGATTAGGGTGAAGAAGGAGGATATACCTAAGACGGCTTTCAGGACGAGGTACGGACACTATGAGTACCTAGTTATACCTTTTGGTGTAACTAATGCTCCAGCGGTATTCATGTGTTGTGGTGTTCATTGATGATATTCTTATCTATTCCCGTAGCTGGGAAGAACACGAGGAACACCTGAGGGTTGTGTTGCAAGTGCTGAAAGATAGGCAGTTGTACGCTAAGCTATCCAAGTGTGAATTTTGGTTAGAGGAAGTGCAGTTCTTAGGTCATATAATCAACAAGGAAGGGATAGTTGTGGATCCAGTTAAGGTAGAGACTGTGATTAAATGGGAGAGACCTAAGCCCGTGAGGTGAGGAGTTTCCTAGGTTTAGTGGGGTATTACAGGAGGTTCATTTAAGGTTTCTCGAAGATTACGTTGCCTATGACGCAGTTAACGATGAAAGGTAAGGCGTTTGTATGGACAGAAAGGTGTGAAGAGAGTTTTCAGAAGCTAAAAGAGAAGTTGACTATGTCTCCAGTGTTGACATTACCAGATCCTCTTGGATAGTTTGACGTGTACTGTGACGCGTCATATCAGGGGTTGGGTTGTGTTTTGATGCAAGAGAGAAGAGTTGTGGCTTATGCTTCCCGACAACTGAGGGTTCATGAAAGGAATTACCCGACCCATGATCTGGAGTTAGCAGGTATAGTGTTCGTATTGAAGATATGGTGACACTACCTTTATGGAGCTAAGTTTAATGTGTTCAGCGATCACAAGAGTTTAAAGTATTTGTTTGATCAGGAGGAGCTGAACATGTGGCAGCATAGATGGATGGAATTTATTAAGAATTATGAGTTTGATCTTCAATACCATATGGGGAAAGCAAATGTAGTGGCAGATGCACTGAGTAGGAAATCTTTACATGTGTCCACAATGATGGTGAAAGAGATGGAGTTTCTTGAACAATTTAGAGATATGAACCTAGGTATGGATTTGACTAAGGATAGAATATGCTTAGGTATGATCACCATCAGTAGTGAGCTTTTTAGAGACATTAGGATTAACCAAGGTCAGGATGAATATTCGCAAGAGGTGAGTCGTGGCATAGATGAGGGTAAGGTTTCAGAGTTTAGGATAGGATCCGATGGTGTGTTGAGGTTTAGAGATCAGATATGTGTGCCATAGGATTTAGAGCTTAGGAGGATGATCTTAGAAGAGGCACATAAGAGTAAGCTGAGTTTTCACCCAAGAGCCACCAAGATGTACCAAGACTTGAAAAAGATGTTTTGGTGGCCAAAGATGAAGAAAAAAGTGGCGGAGTATGTTCTATCATGTTTGGTTTGTCAGAAAGCTAAGATAGAGCATCAGAAGCCCGCAGGTTTGTTGCAGTCTTTGGATATCCCAGAATGGAAATCGGATAGTATAGCTATAGATATTTTGGTTGGATTACCACGAACTCCGAAGAAGTTTGAAGTGATTTGGGTTATCATTTATAGGTTGACGAAGTGTGCTCACTTCTTACCTATCGGCGAGAGTTACAGTCTTGAGAAGTTGACCCAGATCTACATCAAGGAAGTCATGAGATTGCATGGTGTGCCGTTGAGTATTGTTTCCGACCGAGATCCTAGATTTACATCTAGATTTTGGAGACAGTTACACAATGCTTTGGGAACAAAGTTGAGGATGAGCTCTGTTTATCATCCTCAGACGGATGGGCAGTCAGAGAACGATTCAATCATTAGAGGATCTTCTAACAGCTTGTGTGTTGGAACATGTTGGTAGTTGGGATGAATTCCTACCTTTGTTTGAGTTCACTTACAATAACAGTTTCCATAGCAGTATCGGGATGACACCGTATGAGGCTTTGTATGGGAGAAAGTGTAGGACCCCATTGTGTTGGTATGAGACTGGTGAGAGCCAAGTGTTGGGTCCTGATATGGTACATCAAACAACAGAACAAGTCGGGAAAATAAGAGAGAAAATGAAGGAAGCACAGGATAGGCACATGAGCTACAGTAACAAGAGGAGGAGACCCTTATAGTTCCAAGAAGGTGATCACGTGTTTTTGAGAGTCACTCCGAAGACTGGAATTGGCAGAGCTATAAAGTCTAGAAAGCTAACTCCCCGATTCATTGGACCATTTAGGATTCTTCGACGAATTGGTCCAGTAGCTTACCATATAGCCTTACCGCCCAACCTTTCCAACCTTCACGGTGTCTTTCATGTTTCCTAGTTGAGAAAATATTATCCAAATCCTTCTCATGTCATTGAGCCTGAGTCCATACAACTCTGAGAGAATCTAGAATATGAGGCTTTCCCGATTAAGATTGCAGATAGAAGGTCATTTTGGATGATGTCACAGGAGATGCTACTTTGGAGCGTGAGGCGAACATGCAAAGAAAGATCCCCACTTGCTTTCAGGTATGCAAATTTTGAGGATGAAATTTCTTTTAAGGGGGGTAGAAATGTAATATCCATGATCTTTATGTGTTGTTTATGTAAAAGGATTGGGTTTAATACTTGGATTACATAGTTAAGATGTTGTTTGAGGTCTAGGAACCTTTTCATGGAAAGTATGCAACCATCTAGAGTGAGTTTGAACATACATGAATCTTAGGGTTTTCTGATTCGCTTTTTAAAACCTAAGAGTGTGAAACAAGAAATTTGGAGTTAGGAGATTAGGCATTTTTTATGGTTTGAGGTTGTTTATTAGGTCTTGATGAGCCTATATCTCAAATTTGAGGTCAATCGGACATCGAACGGACCCGAACGCAATAAGTTGACTTCTGGTCAGTGGTCAACCCGAACCCAATACCTACTCCGGAGGCACCCGCACCTCCCGAGGTTAGAGCCACATGGTCAGACTCTTCCAGGGTCTCCTCCCGGCTACCTTCTCGAGATAGCAGAGTCTACCAACAGATGTTTCAAAGGCCTTCAGACAGGAGCTCTTCCAGTGGTAGTGGAGGAATAGCTGGACCATCGAGATCCCAGGCTGGCAGCGAGGGAAGTAGTTTGTGATAGCTTAGGTCAGTGCTATCTGTATAGGTGTGAGTGAGGTTTTTATGTATTTTGAGAGGGGACTGGATGTCGAGAGTCAGTGAGGCATCTTTCCTTCAGTGTTTTGATGTATTTTTGTCATCTTATCAGTTTGTATATATATTGGGATCCAACTGATGGGATTCCCTTTACAGTGTTGTACCTAGGATGTGATGTGTAGGTTGATGCGTGTATGTTTATATATATTGATATATCTGTATGATAGTTGTTTATATTTGAGTTTTAATTTTTTTTTCCGCCATTTTAATATAACCGCTTAACGCTAGTAACACGATTAGGTATTAATAATTTTGGGTTTTTCTTTAATGGGAAGTTGGGGCATCTCAGCTGGTCTAGCCAAGAGCATGGTTTCATACCATCCTCTAGCTACATTACGTAGACGAAAAGCAGCCAACTCAACCATCCGTGTAGAAGAACATCCCAATCCGCGACACATCCAAGACACCTCATCCAGGGATCCTCTTGAACATTTGAGCCACTGAAAGGTGGAGGAACTTCATGAAAGCCGATAAAGAAGCCTCAATTGTTGTGGTATGAATAGGTGGCTACTCGTTTTACACCACCTCTTGACTATGCTAAGAACCTGTTTGATTCTATTCACCATGTGGTTCTCTTTTCTCCATAACTATATGTGATAATTGTTGCAATGTCTGTTGAACATTCTGCACATCGGCAGCTAACTAAGCTAAGGTTGGGTTCCCACGCCTGGCTCTAGGAACCTCAACCTCAGGCATTCTACCAGTCCTCCCATGTCTTCCCCGACCACGGCCCTGCCATGTCCATGGCCTCTACCACGTCCACGACCCCTGGGACTGCTTCCCGAGATTGAGTGGAAGCCTCATCAGTAACAGGCTCTCTGACAGGCCTAGCATTTGGTGGCATCTCCACCTGAGGCAAAAAGAATTTATGCAAAATATATGAGCACAACATCTAAGACAACTAACTTCAGTGTAACGATGGGAGGTTATAGCTTCTTGCATGTAAGTTGTTCCCGGGTACACAAATTACAAACAAGACTCTACAACAATCCCCAAATGATACAGCTACAGGACCTACTAAACCTAAGCTCTTATACCAACTTTGTCACGACCCACTCTTAGGCCATGATCGACGCATAGGCTATAACTAACTCGTCTGCCCTTTAGCCTGGCAAACTTTTAGATAGAATCACACTATAATCACATACACCTGACTAAAACAAATTCCTACTGAAAATCCCACAAAGTCTGTTAGAACCAAAGTGGTTTTGGATTAAAAAATCTCTTAAGTTTTGATGTTAAAAAAAATGTTAAATTTGTATGGCAAAGTTTTGTCAAAGATCTAACTTGTTTATTCTAGATTGCAGGACTGTTTGAATGATACTAGATAAAGAAACTTCGAAAGAGTATCTTCGCTTTGCTAATGGAATCATATCGGATTCTATTTTTTTGATCCTCTAGACGAGTCTTATCCTTTGGTAAATTTTCTAAGTGTGATAAGTTATAGCTAGACGAGGTCTTAAAATATTGGCTAAGGTAATATTCTGTAGACGAGTATCTAAGTCTGAGAAAAGATCATTAGACGAGCCAAGAAGTATCTCTCATAAAAACACCAAGTCCAAAGACTTGATAATAGACGAGTTATCTCACTAAACACCACGTCAGCAGACGAGCTATAGAGTATAGCGAGTCCAAAGTCTTGGAGCTAGACAAGAGTCTATAGACGCAGTATCAGTAGACGAGCCCGTCTTACCGATAATTTAATATTATACGTCCAAAGACATGCGCTTCTACTAGCTATTAAAAGTAAACCCATCTAAGCTTAAAAGTATTTATTTCAAATGAGTGAATATTTAATTCAAGAGAATATATGTCTCTTTCCCTTGTTGCTTCTTTGTTAAATCTTTGTTTCTTGAGAATAAAAACATAGTACCATCGATAACATTAATCTTTGTACTCTGTCATCTACATTGCTGTAAAGTTCAAACCAAGTACAAAGAAGGAAAGTCAGAAAGCAACCTTCGGTACAACAGGAAGTGATGACTCTACTTTGAGCATTCCTCTGATAAACAAGAGTACTTCTCCATGAAGCATATCAAGTTATTAGTATCAATGGATCCTAGCATTTAATGCTATGTCTAAACAAATACAATTTGAAGGCCGTTGAAGAAGTTCAAGAAAGTCAAGCACTCATTCTATAAATACTGGAAGAACCTTAGGAGAAATATATACACAAGCTCTGATATCAAAGTGCAAAAACTCTGCTGAAATTGTTAAACAAGTTTAATTGTAAATCTTACTGATCTTAAACTTTCATATTCTCACACATAGTGAGTTCTTGGATCAAATCTATTAATCTCTTTATTAGAGTTAGAGCCTGAAGAGGCTTGGTAAAGAAAGAATACTTGTAGCTTGAAGAGGTGTTGAATACTTGTAATCTATTTGGAGAATAGTGGAGAAAACCTTCAGGTAGAAGGGACTGGACGTAGCTCTTGGTTGGAAGAGGGTGAACCACGATAAATCACTTGTGTGAATCTTCTAATCCCCTTCTTTTATAGCTTTCGGTTATACTAACTGTGGGGTTCTGAATCTGAGTTTGTTAACTCTTTAAAAAGGTTTTCTAGTTCACGTGTTTACTTTGTTGTTTTGGTTGTAAATGATTTGAGAAAAGGTTTTTCTAAAAACTGTTAAGAAACACAATTCAACCCCCCTTCTTGTGTTTTCCCGTGTCAACTTCAGTTGGTATCAGAATTCAGCCTCGAACGGGTTGAGCATCTAACAAGTGATGAGGGAGTACGATCCAACAGGCATGGATATAGAAGGACAAGCAATCAACAGACCTCCTCTCTTTGATGGTAGTGATTATGACTACTGGAAAAAGAGAATGATGGATTTTCTTGATGCACAAAATGTGGATATCTGGGAGCTGATTGAAACTGGCTACACTGAGCCAAGAGGTGATGCTGGAGCTGCTATTCCTAGAGCCCAATGGACTCCAAAGCAAAAAATTCAACATCAACTCAATCTGAAAGCTAAGCACTACCTGATGTGTGTTATCACCAGATCTGAGCATGATAAAGTCCATAGTTGTAACACTGTTAAGAAAATATAGGATACTCTTGCCCTAGCTCATGAAGGGTCATCCCAAGTCAAGGAGTCAAAGATAAGCATGCTGGTTCACCAGTATGAATTATTCAAAATTTCTGAACATGAAACCATAGATCAAATGTTTGGGAGATTCCAAACTATCACCAACAGTCTTAGATCTCTTGTAAAAATCTATGATATTAGAGATCATGTCAGAAAAGTTTTGAGAAGTTTACATAAACAGTGGAGACCTAAGGTCACTGCTATTCAGGAAGCAAAGAACCTCAATACTCACTTTGGAAAAGCTTCTTGGATCTCTGAAAGTTCATGAACTTGAGCTCAATGAAGAAGAAAGTTCCAGAAAAGGAAAGTCTATTGCCCTAAAGGCTAAGAAGGCTAGCTCATCCAAAGTTCTTAAAGCTGAGGAATCCTCGGATGAAGCAGACATTTCAGATAGTGATAAAGGATCTGATGAGGATGAACTGTCTTTCATCTCCAAAAAGATTCAACATATGTGGAGAAAGAAAGGTGGTTTCAGAAGGAAGCAGTTCAACAAAAAGTTTTCCAGAGAAAAATCAAACTCCAAAGAAAAAGGTCCACCTCTGTGCTTCGAATGCAAAAAGCCTGGTCACTTCAAAGCTGACTGCCCAGATCAGAAGGACAAAAAGAAGTTCTTTATAAAGAAGAAGGGTTTGATGGCTACTTGGGAGGATCTGGATCTATCTTCATCTGATGAAGAAAATGATGTTGAGGAAGAGGCAAATACATGTCTCATGGCTGATACATCATCAGAAAGTGAATACATTGATGCTGAGGTAATGGATTCTGACCCATCCATCTTTCAAGATGCACTTGATGAATTATTGCACAACTCATCAATTCTGTCTCATGAGTATAGAAGTCTCAAAAAGAGATTTTCAAAACTATCTAAAGAATATGATAGGGTTTGCATGGAAAAACTAAGTCTTGTAAATGAGAATAATAACCTTAAATCTGAGAATGTCATACTAAATGACAAACTCAAGTGTGAGCCCAATGTTTCTTGCAAAGTTGCAAAACTTAAACAAGATGTGACATACCTGACAGACACTGTCTAAATTTGTAGGTGGCTCGGATAAACTAAGTTTAATTTTAAGGTACTCTAGGTCACCTCATGATAAGTCTGACCTTGGTTATGACAAAGAGAAGCATGAAGCATTTCATAAAAATTCAAAACCACATACGTATAATAGAGTTTCAAAAGCTCAAACACAACATGTTAAAACTAAACTAAACCCGTCCAACACTTACTGTAAAGTATGTGGAAAAGGTGGTCATGTAACATCTAGATGCATACATCACAAGCATTCCAAACATGCTCGTCCAGTGACTACTAACAAAAAAGGACTCAAGTCAATCTGGGTACCTAAAGATAAGATTATACCTATTATAGATTTGCTTAACAATAGGAAAGAAACACACATCTTGATACTTGGACAGTGGTTGCGCACGTCACATGATGGGAGAAAGGTGTATGTTCCTAGACCTTAAACATAAGGATGGTTACTGGGTTACCTTTGGAGGTAATCAGAAAGGAAAGATCATTGGAATAGGTAAAATTGGTAAACATCATTTTCCCTCCATTGATAATGTGCTTTTAGTTAATGGTTTAAAACACAATCTGCTAGGCATAAGTCAATTATGTGATAGCGAGTTTACTGTTTCTTTTTATAAGAACATGTGTAATGTCAAGAAAACTGATGGATCACTCTTATTCACTGCCAAGAGGCAAAACAATCTGTATAAGATTGACTTGGAGGACCTCACAAATCAAAGTGTCTCATGTCTAGTGTCCATTAAAGATGAGCGATGAATTTGGCACAAAAGGCTAGGTCATGCAAGCTTGAAGTTAATTTCAAAGCTGAATAAGCATAATCTCGTGAGAGGATTACCAAACCTTAAGTTCAAATCTGATGCTCTCTGTGATGCATGTCAAAAGGAAAAACAAGTCAAAGGTTCCTTTGAATCTAAGAATATCGTTAGTACCAATAGACCACTAGAGCTACTACACCTTGATTTGTTTGGACCAACTAGGACTGCCTCTGTCAGTGGAAAGAAAATGGTCTAGTCATAGTAGACGACTACACTAGATGGACATGGATTATGTTCCTAGCTCACAAGGATGAGTCATTCAGGGTCTTATCTGTATTCTGCAAACGTGTACAGAATGAAAAAGACATGTGTATCACTTCAATCAGAAGTGACCATGGGGGAGAGTTTGAAAACGAGTTATTCCAAAAGTTCTATGAAGAAAGTGGTATATTTCACAACTTCTCAATACCTAGAACACCACAGCAAAATGGTGTGGTAGAGAGAAAGAACAGATCTCTTCAAGAGATGGTTAGAACGATGCTCAATGACAACTTTGTCCCTAGACGCTTCTGGGATGAAGCTGTTAATACTGCCTACTACATTCAGAATAGAATATACATTAGACCAATCTTGAATAAGACTCCTTATGAATTGTGGAAAGGTCGAAACCCAACATATCTTACTTTCATCCTTTTGGTTGTAAATGCTATATATTAAATACTAAAGATCAACTTGGTAAGTTTAATGTTAAAGTAGATAATGGATTTCTATTGGGATATTCTGAGTTGTCCAAAGGGTTTAGAGTTTACAATTCTAGAACCTTAGTAGTAGAAGAATGTATACATGTTAAGTTTGATGACAAGCAGCCTGATAAGAAATTATCAGAGCTTGATGAAGCTATTGCAGATTTGAATCTCAAAGATTCTGAAAATCAAGCAAATGTCAAACATGATGATCAAGTGGACGACCCTCAATAACATGAGTCAGAAACGTCAACTTCTCAACAAGAAAATGTTTTGAGATCTTGGTACTTCAAGAATTATCATCCACAAGATCAAATCATTGGGAATCCTAATGACAGACTAAGAACCAGATCTACATTCAGAGAGCAAGATGAATCTGCATTAGTCTGAGTTAGAACCAAAGACAGTAGATGAGCTCTACTGGACGAGGGTTGGATTCTAGCAATGCAGGAAGAACTGAACCAGTTTGAAAGAAGTGAAGTATGGACTTTTGTGCCTTTACCAAAAGAAAAATCAGTTATTGGAACCAAATGGGTTTATAGAAACAAGCTTGATAAAAATGGTAAGGTGATAAGAAATAAAGCTAGACTTGTTGCACAAGGTTATTCACAGGAAGAATGTATAGACTATACTGAAACTTTTGTACCAGTTGCTAGACTAGAAGCTATTCACATCTTATTATCATTTGTTGCACATCATAATATCATGCTATATCAAATGGATGTAAAAAGTGCTTTTCTAAATGGTGTTATTAGTGAGGAAGTGTATGTTATGCAACCTTGGGGTTTTGAAAGTGAAACCCAACCTGGACATGTATATAAGCTAAAGAAAGTTTTATATGGCCTTAAACAAGCTCCTAGAGGTTGGTATGAAAGGTTAAGTTCATTCTTAATGGACAATGGATTTAGTAGAGGAAAGGTTGATACAACCTTGTTTATAAAATTCAATAAGTCCAGTTTTATTATTGTTCAAATATATGTTGATGACATAATCTTTGGTGCTACTAATGAATATCTATGCAAATAAGTTTCTAAGCTAATGTTGAAAGAATTTGAAATGAGCATGATGGGAGAACTCAAGTTCTTCCTTCGACTTCAAGTTAAACAAACAGTGGACGAGGTGTACATCCATCAGACTAAGTACACAAAGGAACTGTTAAAGAAATTCAAGATGGATGATTGCAAACCTATGAACACTCTTATGCATCCCACGTCCATACTGAACAAAGATGATAAAGATAAAAAGGTATACCAAAAGGTATATAGAGGTATGATAGGATCTCTGTTATATCTTACTGCGTCTAGATCTGATATAATGTTCAGTGTATGCTTATGTGCTCGATTTCAATCTGATCCTAGAAAATCTCTCTTGTCAGTAGTTAAAAGAATATTTAGATATTTGAAAGGTACTACTAATCTGGGTTTGTGGTTTAAGAAAAATAATGATTGCAGATTAGTTGGTTTTTGTGATGCTGATTATGTTGGAGATAGAATTGAAAAAAAAAGTACCATTGGAGGATGCTACTTCATTAGAGCTAATCTAGTCTCATGGTCAAGCAAAAGACAAAATACTATTGCCTTATCAACTGCTGAAGCTGAGTATATTTCAGCTGCTAGTTGCTGCTCACAACTTCTATGGATCAAACATCAATTGGAGGACTACAATGTAATTGTAAGTAGTATTCCACTTATGTGTGATAATACTGCTGCAATAAATCTATCTAAGAATCCAATATTGCTTTCCAGAGCTAAGCATATAGAGATTAAACATCACTTTATTAGAGATTATGTGCAAAAAGGTATTATTGATATACAATTTGTAGATACTAACCATCAATGGGCAGATATCTTTACTAAACCTCTTGCTGAGGACAGATTCGTCTTTGTTAGAAAGCATCTCAACATGATTTCTGTGGATTGATTGCACGTCTATTATTTATCATGTCCACTACATGCACGTCTATTGCTCAAAGTGTATCCAATGTATGTTAAATGTGCATCCAATAGTCATCGCGTCCATTGACTGTTTGCATGCTCTTATCTGGCTTGTCTATGCTGTCTATAATTAAATTTGCATTAATTTATGTCCAAGACATATTTAATTCTCTTGCTGAGTCGGTTATTTCTATCAATCCCATCAATAGCCTTTTTATAGTTTCAAAAAACCTATGCCGCATCAGCACTCATTACATGTCTTTTCACACGTTTCCTTTTATTTTTTTAATTATTTTCTTTGGGAAAACTCTTCACATTCGAAACCTTTTTACGTAACATTATTTCCCTCTGAAAAACCTTTGACAACCTCTTCTCTTTGAATCTTCGAGTTCTCTTTTTCCCCTGTCTCCAAACCGTAACTCTCAATCTTCAACAATGGCTTCTTCTTATGTTGTGTCAACTTATGGTGTCACTAAGTTGAACATTGGTATCAAATACCACTTTGATTTTGGGATTTTGAAAGAATACGATGTGGATGTAAGCAAGTGCATCAACGCGGCTGGCTAGGATGGTCTTTTCCTTGAGAAAGTTTCTGTCTACCCTGACCTTATTAGGGCCTTCTGGAGAAACCCTCAGGTGACAGACACTGAGGTGTATGCTAATGTTCCTGGTAGGAGAGTGGTTGTGTCTGAGAAAACCATCTCTGAAGCTATCAACTGTGCCCAGGAGGGGTTGATCATTTCTGATACTTGGGAGAAAGGCCTGGGTGGACCAGAGGTCATTGCTTCTCTTCCTATGAGGTCCGATAAGGTTAGAACTCACTCATGAAAGGTCGTGGATATGAAGGATGAGATTAGAATCCTCCGTCAGATGATGAACAAGACAGTTCTTCACAAAACTGGGTCAAAGGACAACCTATCTACGTTGCACAAGTGTTGTTTGTGCCATCTTGTAACAGAAACCAAGGTTAATCTTCCACGCATCCTCTTTGGAAGATTTAGAGACTATTTCAACAACAAGGAGAAATCAAATGCAATTCCTTTTTGCCATCTGCTGTCAAAGGTCTTCAAAGCTCAACAACTTTATGTCTTTCTGAAGGCTAAAACCCCTGAAGAACAAGCATTGATTCTTAGGGAGAAAGGCATGTCAGCATTAGTCTTTGGCAAGGTGAACCTCACCAACATGAAACTGAGCAATGTTGCTCAAGTTGAGTTGGCTAAGGAAGAAGAGAGGTTCAAGATAAAGGAAGAGCAAGTAGAGCTCAACAATGCTGAGACTCTAGGGCTGAGAAAGAAATTAGTTGGAAGAAAGACCACTATGGGAAGGAAACCTGCTATCAGGAAACATGCTGCTGGCATTGTAATCAGGGAGCAAGTTGCAGAAGCACCTCAACCTGCCCTAACACTGAAAAGAACAAGAAATATTGTTCTGTCTCATAATGAAGAGGATGATGATGAAGACAATGTTCCTATTAGAACTATGCTGAAAAAGCAGAAGCTGTCTGCTGCTGTTGCTACTGCCTCAACTTAAACCAGAAGGCAACCCTCAAGGAAGGTCAAGTGTGTTGTGGCTCCTAAGGTAAGCAACCCTGCTAATGATCATGTTCAATTACCAGTAGATGCTCTAGTAGAAAGCTTTGAAAAGAATAGGAATGATAGTACACCTGCACATTCTGTACTATCACCATCACTTCCACCACCTCACACTGATGTATACATACCTACATTGCCACCACAACTTGAGACTGAACCACAAATTACACCACAAATAATCTCACATGTCCACTCACCTATCCAAACCTCACCAACTAGACCACATTTTCAACCAATCATACCTGCAGATGATCCCTGGTTTAATCAACCAGATGAAGTAGGGATCAACCATGGTGCCCCCTTTCCTAAAATTCCCAAAGTCATTTTCCCCTATACAGACCCTTCAATCTTGTATGATGGCAAAGCTGAAAGCTAGGCCAAAGTCAAAAGAGATTGGAGAATCCTATATCACACACACGAACCAGAACCTGAATCAACCAAACCATTCTACCCTTTACCAGAGTAGGAATATGAGCCTGAACCCACATACACCCCATGGCATGCACCTATTCCTTATGAGCAGTTAGAGGAAAGTATGGTCTCTCTCATGTTAGATTTTATATTCATTAGGACACTCTTGGAATTCCTTTGATCAGTCCTGTCTATGAAGAAGACCCTGTTCATTGGGCTCCGGATTTGCCTACCCCTGCACCATCTCCACATGCTTTTGAAGCTTCTTCTTCTTTTACTGAGCATACTGAGGAAGAGATAATTGTTGAAGGTCCTGATATGAACACAGAATCTATCCAGTATAAACCTTTGGGAGAAGAAGTTGCTGAGTCTGCAAGCAGACAAGAAACTTCTGAGAGGCACTCTTCACAACTATTGGCTCTAGCAGTAGTGCATCCACATGACCAGCCTCAACAATCTCAAGCTCTCAGTACCCTGTAAGGTCAACAATATCTGCATGATTCATCTAAAAGCTCAAGACCTTCACTGCCATCAAATCTTGAAGAAATAATAGGCATAATAGTAGAGGAGAAGGTGAAAGTAGTGGTCAGGGAGCAAGTAAAGGAACAAGTTACAGAATCCTTGGCTCCAAAAAATGTTATGATTAACCAAATGCTAAACATCCTCACCAATTTTCAACAGAGTCATAATCTTGTTGTTCAACCTCCTCCACCTCCTCTAAATCAAGACCCTCCTCAAACACCTCCACCATCTTCTTAGTTTTCTTTTCTCTTTTTAACTGACAATGATGGTCCACTCCTGTTTCCTTTTTGTCTGATGACAAAAAATGGGGAGAAAGGATTGAGAGTTAAATTTTCATAGATATATATACACAAGTCAGTTTTTGGATTATAAGTATCTGTTTGCATATGCATATGCATATTCTTATATCGTCTTGTTGTATACCGCTGTTTAATATGCTCTGATACTATGTTTGCTGCTTTTGATATATCTCTATGCTTTTATAGCTTTTGTCTTAAAGGTTCTTTTAGCTCTGATACTATGTCTTGAATATGACTAAGTCAATGCATAACTGATCTGATAAGATATATATGATATGTGTTGCTGCTTATCTGTTTTATCTATTTTTAAGTTTGAATTCTTTGTCTTAGGGGGGAGCTCTGTATCTCTCTTAGACTTTGCTCACTAAAATTTAATTAGTTTTTGTCATCATCAAAAAGGGGGAGATTTTTAGAACCAAAGTGGTTTTGGATTAAATAATCTCTTAAGTTTTGATGTTAACAAAAAGGTTAAATTTGTATGACAAAGTATTGTCAGAGATCTAACTTGTTTATTCTAGATTGCAGGACTGTTTGAATGATAATAGATAAAGAAACTTTGAAATAGTATCTTCGCTTTGCTAATGGAATCATATCGAATTCTATTTTTTTGATCCTCTAGACGAGTCTTCTCCTTTGGTAAATTTTCTAAGTCTGTTAAGTTATCGCAAGACGAGGTCTTAAAATATTGGGTAAGGTATTATTCTATGGACGAGTATCTAAGTCTAATAATAGATGAGTAGACGAGCCAAGAAGTATCTCTCATAAAAACACCAAGTCCAAAGACTTGATAATAGACGAGTTGTCTCACTAAACACCACTTCAGCAGACGAGCTATTGAGTATAGCGAGTCCAAAGTCTTGGAGCTAGACAAGAGTCTATAGACGCAGTATCAGTAGACGAGTCCGTCTTACAGATAAGTTGATATTGCACGTTCAAAGACCTGTGTGTCTACTAGCTATTAAAAGTGAACCCGTCTAAGCTTAAAAGTATTTATTTCAAATGACTGAATATTTAATTCAAGAGAATATATGTCTCTTTCCCTTGTTGCTTCTTTGTTAATTCTTTATTTATTGAGAATAAAAACATAGTACCATCGAGAACATAAATCTTTGTACTCTGTCATCTATATTACTGTAAAGTTCAAACCAAGCACAAAGAAGGAAAGACAAAAAGCAACCTTCGGTACAACAGAGAAGTGATAGCTCTACTCTGAGCTTACTTTGATAAACAAGAGCACTTCTCCATGAAGCATATCAAGCTATCAGTCTCAATGGATCCTAGCATTTAATGCTATGTCTAAACGGATACAATTTGAAGACCGTTGAATAAGTTCAAGACAGCCAAGCACTCATTCTATAAATACTAGAAGAACCTTAGGAGAAATATATACACAAGCTCTGATATCAAAGTGCAAAAACTCTGTTGAAATTGTTAAACAAGTTTACTTGTAAACCTTACTGATCTTAAACTTTCATATTCTCACACATAGTGAGTTTTTAGATCAAACCTGTTAATATCTTTGTTAGAGTTAGAGCCTAAAGAGGCTTGGTAGAGAAAGAATACTTGTAGCCTGAAGATGTGTTGAATACTTGTAATCTGTTTGGAGAATAGTGGAGAAAACCTTCAGGTAGAAGGGACTGGACGTAGCTCTTGGTTGGAAGAGTGTGAACCAGGATAAATCACTTGTGTGAATCTTCTAATCCCCTTCTTTTATAGCTTTCGGTTATACTAATCGTGGGGTTTTGAATCTGAGTTTGTTAACTCTTTAAAAAGGTTTTCTAGTTCATGTGTTTACTTTGTTGTTTTTCTTGTAATAGATTTGAGAAAAGGCTTTTTCTAAAAACTGTTAAGAAACACAATTCAACCCCCCTTCTTGTGTTTTCCTATGTCAACTTCAGAGTCTCCTCTGGAATTTTAATATATCAAATGGTAAATACTTGTCAACATTATATATATATATATATATATATATCACCAGAGTTTTCATTGTTCGGGTACCAAGTTTTCATAAAACTCAAAAGAATAGCAGCCACACAATCTAACATGTCAATTCTATCTAACCATATACAACCCAAAAGTCAAGGAATTCCTATCCCTATAGCTGCATCATACTGAATTTGACAACATATGCCACCACTCAAAATAGAGGCCTACCAAAATATAAGAGGACTCCTAGGCAAACTCTGCAACCCCATGCAGGACAATCTACTCTGCTTCCTGTGAATCTGGGAAAAGGAAAAGGAAACGGGGTGAGTCACAAAGACTTAGTGAGAGCGTAATAAACTAAGTGGATAGGAAGGAGAAGCAAACATCACACGAGTGCTTTTCATTCAAACATGAGTCTAAGATAACAAGTAAAATGAAAGAGATAAAACAGGTAGGACAAGTACACTTTGTATAAAATTTCATAATACAATTTCACAATAGGTAAACATAAAGAACCAAAATCAACTTAGATGGGAATCAATCTCAACAACATGTCACATATCATGGATATCATAGGCAAGATAACTTATTGTACTATGAGACACCCCGTTGTGCCCCATTGTATTATTAGATTAAAACCTTATTAATTATTTACTTAAGCACGCGCTTATCGTTGAAAATATGTAAAAATTAAAAACTTAATTAATAATCATATAACTTCTGCAAATTTAAAACATACCAACGTTATAATATATAAATACACACATGTTTATTTCATTACAATACCAAAACACTGTTTAGGGTATCCTATCAGTAGGATCCCTCACAGGTACTTAACTAAAACAAACTAACATTTGCAGAAATATAAAACGTCTTAAGACACACTGACCATAAACTATCTAAGTTCTACCACTCGAATCCACTGCTCGTCCCCCTGCGTCCGGTTCATACGGAGTTCCATCAAGATCCTCGAAGAACATATTCCCCACCGAGTCTTCTAACGGAAAAAAAGTATACATACACAAAAGTACAGAAATAGGGAGATAAGAAACAATTCTATCATCATAAGCAGAAAAGACTCATAGCATATAATATAATAGTGGTCAAAGACAGGCATCACACATAACTAACAGTCATCCTGAAATTAGGATATCATCCTCTACCCTTACTCTCATGAAACCAAATCTTTATGCTGACACCACCAATCCTATCACACATCCCTTGACTGTCGAGGGATGTTAGTCAGTCATCCAAGCGATGCATCCCCTCTAAAATTGTGCACATACTCATCCATGTTGAGAATACTCATGCAAAGCAATGAGACTATAGCCTGCACAAAGACAATCGGTGCATACCCTGATTCTAACTCAAGGGTGCTCATGCAAAGCAATGACACTATAGCTGCACAATCTAAAACTAAATTGGGACAGCCCCGCAAGAACGTTGGATCTCGTGTTCTCCCAATACACGGTTGTGAACAACAATACACATGAACCTCACTGACCCGTACCAATAACAACCTAGTGCCTCAAGCTTTCCTCAGAGCCTCCACTTACATTCTATATCACATCACTTCTATAAAATAATGGCTATGAACCTCTAATTCGTATTCAAGCTCTCACACAAACAAAATAACTCCGAGCAACATATATCTTTACTTAAAAATTAACTAAGCAATTTATCAAACCGGATGTGATCATGCATAACACAATAATCAATAAAATATTCAAACACCAAAAATAAACGTCACATGCAGTAGAATACCTCAACCAAATATCACAAACAACTTAATAATAATAAGTCAGACATCCTCAATATTATAAAATTAACCTAAGGCGATAAACCTACAATTCCCAAATCGTCATTGGTATTACGGAAAAGTTTCCAATGTGATTTTCGTATTGTTGATTGCTCGACCACTAGTGGGGTTTAGGTCGCCTTATACCATTATTATAAATTATATACTACTTATCAGTTCCGATGATGGAATGGTTCTATCTCCCACCTAAGTTAACACCAGAAACACGCAGTCGAAGATCCTAGTTATCACGTAACAAGTTACCAAATCCACCTTCAACCAAATCAATGATAAAACAAGTTAGTCAAACAAAACTCATCTATGTCTAATTATGCTTGGTTCGTCCATTCAATCAAAATGAGGCTAGGGTTATTTTCTGAATCCAATATTTTAGATACTAGTTCATGGAGTATTAACTAACATGAATCAAGTGTTACTAGTTAAAAATATTAGACAAAATCCTCTAACCAACTAGGTTAGGGTTTCGGCCATAAGGGTTAAAATAGGCTAGAAATTCCTTTTGAGTTCAAACTCTTGGATCTAGAACCTACACACCTTAGATAGTTCATAGAAATCATAATCTAGTTTAAGATTGAAGAAAACTTATTTTGTTCACATAAACCCAAATTCGGCCAAGACTAAAAAAATAGGGTTATGAGCTTATTTTGATTTCAAGCTTCTAGATCTAACTACTATAGGTATTAGAGAGTTCAATTCAAGTGTCATATTTTAAAAATTGAACAAAACTTCATTTGCCTAAGACCACATAGGTTCGGCCTCAACAAGGAAAATAGGGAGGAAAAGTCTTTTGATTACATGCTCTTAGATGATGAAATTAGAAGACATATCAAGATCGATCATAGAAATTGGTTTCACATTAAAATTAATTTTCTACAATTTTCTAGAATTATTTGAAGTTCTAGATCTAGAAACGGAGTTTTGTGAAACATTGATGGAAATGAAGATTTGATGCATGATAAATGAAGCTAAGATGATGAGGAAGGGATTCCTTACCTTGGAATGAGGAAGTTTGATGAAGGAAATGAAGAAGATTGAAGAACTTATCAAGAACAAAAATGGTGTTCTTTGTGTTTTGTGAAGAAATGAACTTGAACAAGTGAAATGAAAATTTGACTAAGTGTGTGATGAAGGAGGAGAAGGCAGCCACGAAATTGAGTGAGTGAGGGAGTGAAAATGTTTTGTTTAATTGATTAGAATGAACCAAGGTTAAGTTAATTGACTTAGGTTAAGTTTAGAAAATAATATAATAACTTAACTATGGTTATAATAACTTAACTAGGGTTAATTTAGTAATTATGGTTAAAAAATTATGTGGTCAAGAATTGATCAGAGGTGTGGCTGATTTTGAGCCACAAAATAGGAGGAAGAAGCTAAATTGGCTTTGTCTTGCCTTAACCATGGTTAAAAACTAACTAGGATAGGTTAGGTTAAGCTTAAGGGCATTTTGGTCATTTCACCTAAAAAATAATAATTCCTAACATCAATTGCTTCATAAATTCTTGATGAGTCATCCTATAGCTCAGGTCCTCCGGTGTCCGGTTCTATCTCTGCAGTTCCGTTTCCGATTCTGTCGGTTTCCCGATTAGTGTTTTACACCCGAATAAAAGCATAATATTTCGTTTTTGGTTGAAAATTTTCAAAATAACCAAACTCATTGGAAATATGTTTTAAACATAAATCGTTTTGTTTACGAGTCAAAATTAGGTTTTCTGATCAGAAATTTGGAAAGTAGAATTCCTCACGGACATAATATAAAAAATCTACAAATTTTCAGTTTCGGGTCAAATTAGGGTTGTCATGGGGTATAAAATTATCTTATCACAAAAATGCGGACCGGTTTCCATCTGAGTTTTAAACCCAAATTTTAACCGGAGCTTCCTACCATAAAGTAGGTTCTAGATATGATTTTTTTCTCCAAAATTATTTCCTAAGTCTCGGATAAAAATATAGATAAATATATATTTACCGTTAATACAGCGTATCCGAAAATCAGGCTGTTACATACTATGTACACATATACCGCATTATCTCTTCGTTGTGGCGAATGGTAATCATATAAATGTACTATAAGAACTTAGCTCATAGGTCGTATTATCTCTTCGTTACGGCGAACGGTATCTACAAGGACTATGAGCACTCAACTCATAGGCTGCATTCTCTCTTCGTTGCAGCAAACGATAGTCTCATGAACTATGAGCATTTAACTCATAGGCTGGATTTTCTCTTCGTTGCAGCAAACGGTGTTTCATCATAGATCTCATAAAGGACAACAACACAAAAACGTCAACTAAATCATGACCATTACGTTCAAACCAGGTTGCCAGAATGTACTTCACTTCACAATTTCACATAATCATCAATAATACAGATTTTAAACGTAAGATATATTATAGTCAAGAATTCTAACAATAACGAAATCATTTCAGAACTATGAAATCAAAACTAATAAGAAGGGACAACAATCTATAACAATATTATTCATTTCCAAAAAAGTGCTCATAAAATTAAAATCAAGTTGTTCTCAAAAATAGAAATAAAAGTGCAACTCTTCTTTGTAGAGAAAATATATATTTTTTAAAAATAATTGCTCCTCCCATATAGAAAACATTTTATGAAAACTTGCCACTGAGTAGATTAGTTACTCACACTATGAAGGACCAACTCAATCTCTTGCTATGCCTTCAGGAAGAGTCACCGGGGTATTTTCCAACTAATCTGACCATCAACAAAAATAACTTTGGCTCTTAGCAAACCTATTCAATGTCATACTAGAAATAACTAAAGAATTGGACAAAAGCCCCAAATTTACTAAACTTAGGGTTTCAAAGGAACCCATGGAAAAAGAGATTATGTTACCCTAAACCATTTCACTACTCATTCATGCTCAAATTTAACTTTAAATTTCATGGGTTATAAATTTTTACCTCAAATAGCTCTAAAGAAACAAATTTAGGGAGTGGATATTGCTCCTTCCAACCAAAACATCAACATACACTTTAATTTTTCATGGGTGTAGGAGTTTTTGTGGAAATAAAAGGGAATCGCGTGAACATGGGAAGAAGATGATATGGTAGGGAGATGGAGATGGAATGAATGAAAAAAATGTGGGGGTTAAGGGTTTTAAGGAAGAGAGAAGTGTACAATGAGTGTTTTATGAAATGTGGGGGTGGGGGGAGCCTTTATGTCCCGTGAGTGAATCCCCCCCCTCCTAAATTTTTTTTTTAACTTCTGCCCTTACTAAAATGGGGCGTTCCAGTCTTAATTGCGGCAACTTTGAGTTGCCTTCATTACATCCTCCACCACCTTCATTGTGTTGGTTTTGAGGGCGTATTAGTCCCACATCGTCTAGAGATATGGCCTAAGTAGTGCTTATAAAGCTTGGGCAATCCTCACCTTACAAACCGGTTTTGTGAGGTTGAGTTAGGCCCAAAATCCAAGATGGTATAGGAGCCTATCCTAGATCCGCTGTTGGGCCGCCTATGTTATCCACGCTCCAGGTGTATAGACTTGGGTGTGAGGGGTGTGTGGAAAAGCCGTCTTAATTGCAGTCCCCCCCTAGCCACCTTAATTGTGGCAACTTTGAGCTGCCTTCATTGCAGCCTCCAGCTTCTTCATTGTGCTGGTTGTGAGGGTGTATTAGTCCCACATCACCTAGAGATATGGCATAAGTAGTGCTTATAAAGCTTGGGTAATCCTCACCTTACAAGCCGATTTTTTTAAGCCTGTTTTGTGGGGTTGAGTTAGGCCCAAAATCCAAGATGGCATCAGAGCCTATCCTAGATCCGCTGTTGGGCCGCCTATGTTGTCCACGCTCCAGGTGTATAGACACAGGCGTGAGGGGGATGTTGAAAATCCACCTTAATTGCGGCCCACCTAGCCGCCTTAATTTGGGCAACTTTGAGCTGCCTTCATTGCAGCTTTCAGTGCCTTCATTGTGCTGGTTGTGAGGGTTTATTAGTCCCACATCGCTTGGAGATATGGCTTAAGTAGTGCTTATAAAGCTTTGGCAATCATCACCTTACAAGCCGGCTTTTTTAAGCGATTTTTGTGGGGTTGAGTTAGGCCCAAAATCCAAGATGGCTAAATAGGCATTCAGTAGAGCAGGCCAGATTGGATTTTATTACTAACAACGTGCACTACTAGAAAATTTGAATTTTCAGACGGAATTTTCGGACGGAAATGTTTCCGTATGAAATTTTATGAACATTTTGGATAGATTTGAGACGAATGTAATTTTCAATGAGATTCCGTCTCTACTTTGTCCCAAACTTTCGCGTTAATAACGCGCCAAAATATTTTCCACAGATTTCGCACGGATCGATTTCATATTTATTTTTTATCTTGGGTCTTTTTAATCATCTGTCTGAAATCTGTCCGAAAATTTGAGACAGATTTCACACGGATTTGTCATTTTTTATATTTTTCTTGAAAAAGATTAAAGAATTTATCTTACAAATATGATTAAAATATTTGATCTTAATAAATTTAAAAGTAAACAAGATTTATGAAAAAAATTACAAAAACATATTTAGACTAATAAAATGAAAAATGTAAAATTAAATTCAAAAATTAAATTTTAGAAATTAAATTGTTGTAAAAATTTATAACAATAGACTAATATACAACAACAAAAAATAGGCAACACGATCATGGCGCCATAATTTTTTCACTGGGGGGCAGGGGAATTTTCAGCCAAATTTCTCACTTCCCTTCTTGTAAAAAATCTTCGGTTAAAGTAATACTTTAGTCCCTATACGTGACATGAATTCTCGATTTTGTCCCTATACATGAAAAATTATTAAAATGGTCCCTATACGTACAAAAAAATCTCCATTTGGTCCCTATACATTACCCATTTGGTCCCTATACGAGCAAAACATTATTAAATCAGTCCCTAAAATTTTGTACGGCAGGGACCAAATGGGGACTTTTTGTATGTATAAGGAACATTTTAATAATGTTTTATGTATAGGGACCAAGTCGAGGATTTGTGTCACGTGTAACACCCTAGTTTTTACACATATGATTAGTTATGACAAAATTTCGTACAAATTTTTTTCCCACGGATTTCGTACAAATTGGTGATTTTATTTATTATGACATAAATTCGTTCAAAATTTTGAGACGGATTACAGACGGAATATAATATCAACTTAGTTTTTTATTTTTTTCAAGTTGAAGGCGTCTACAATCCAGTAATTGTCAATTTTCATGCTCTTTGAGGATCTTTGCAGCACCAAGAAGCATAGCAACATGAGCATCATTAGGCCCTGTAGTCTGTATTTATGGAAATGGGACCAATTCCATTCTCTTTGCAAGATGATAAATTATGTCTACTTGTGCTACATTACTGAACTCGTGAAGTCCATACGTTTAAGATGCACAAATAGGGAGATAGTTGAAGTATTGTGTGTCATTGAAATACTTTGTCTATTCCATAGCGTTATAAACATGTTTTTCTTTGTCTATTCCTCTTCGGATGTTGTACCCTATCTATTTCAGTTGTATTTGCCCTTTTTGGTTTATTCTAGTGTAGTTTCTGATATGGTTGAGGCCTATATTAGCAGTTTTGTAGCATGTCCCCAACTTTCTTATAGTTTGGGATAAAGCTAATGTCTTGTAACACTTCGTGGCAGACAACTATAAGAGATTCCAATATTTACTGTAACTAGTCAAAATTTCTTTAACATCTCTATCATCAACAACCACAAATGGAGGCCACATATCATATATAGTAACAGACATAGGCATCAGGTCGAGAAAGATCAACTAATTGGTTACATGTGCTCTTACATGGAAGTCAGGTTCTTGTCAAAGTTGGGTGATATGTTAGATTAGTTTGACATTAATTGAATCTTAAATAATAGATCAGCTGGATAAGAAAAAGGATATATAGGTTAAAAAGTATCCACTAGATGTTAAAATTAAGACTAATCAATGAAACCATGGAGTTCTCTAATAATTTGTTTGAAAGATTTTCTACTCCTATATGTGCTACGATGTTTGTTTCCTTTAATTAAATATTTGAGAGTGATTGAGGATAAATAGTATTTGTCATGTTAATGCATGTGTTACCCTTGAATAACTCTCTAGCTATAATAGAAATTTTTTGAGGCCGCAACATATTTTATTTAATTTTTTTAAGTATATATGCATTTGGATGTATTCTCCTAGTTTATATATAACATGAATTAGTTTCGATTCTATTCAATGATACATATATGCCTTGTTAAATTTTTTTTACATGATACAGAATATGGAAATTCCCGATCATCGAAAGTGGATGTATAATAGACTTCTTCCAAATCGGGGGGGGGGGGGTTAAGAAGGGAATTTGTAGTAGGTGTCCGAGATTTTGTTAACCAAGAAACTAGGCAACCTCAATATTCTCTTAATGATAGTACACTTAGGTGTCCTTGCAAAAGACATGGAAACAAAGCTTTCTTAACTCCGGATGAGGTTATGGTTGATTTGTATAAGCATCGTTTCAAGCCAAGCTTTGATGATATACTTCAAGCTAGCTATGAAGGAAGGTATGCCTGAGGATAACTTGATCGTCCCTAATTTTTATAGAGCGAAGAAGTTGGTATCAAAACTTGGGATGGCCAGTAAAGAAATAGATTGTTGCATTAATGGTTGTATGTTGTACTACAAAGATGACCTAGTAAAAAAAGAGTGTCGGTTTTGCCAAGCTCCACGGTACAAGGTAGGTAAGGGTGGTAAGGAGGTGCCTTTAAAGCGTATGCATTATCTACCACTCACACCCAGGTTAAAGAGATTATACGCTTCTATGAACTCTGCACGTCATATGAGATGGCACTATGAGCATCAACAAGTTCAAGGTGTCCTCGAACACCCATCTGATGCAGAAGCAAGGAAGCATTTTGATCAAACATATCCACAATATTCTTCTGAATCACGCAATGTGAGACTTGGATTATGTTTTGATGGATTCACTCCTTATGGTCAATCTGGTTCACAATATTCATGTTGGCCAGTAATTGTGACTCCTTACAACCTTCCTCCTTGGATGTGTATGACAACTCCTTATTTATTTTTGACCATGATCATTCCTGGTCCTCGTAATACCAAAAGTAAGATAGATGTGTATTTGCAGCCTTTGATTGATGAGCTACAGTTATTGTGGGAAGAGGGCACTTTAACCTATGATGAATTTAATTCAATGAAATTCATGTAACAATAGGATATTTGTGGAGACATTGCGTATTGTTCATCCTAATATGAGTGATGAACAAGTTGATAAGTGCATTGAAGAAAACTTTGCAACATGGTTGAAAGATTATGTAAGCCTTTATTTTGAAATAGATCTACATAGATACTATATTTTGAATGTATTTTTAGTAACACTCTTATTGTTGAATGATTTTATGTAGGTTGACAATCCTTCAAATAATGTGCTAGATTCAAATATACATGCCTTGTCATGGGGTCCTTTAAGAATTGTAAAAACTTGGCCTATTTACTTTGTGAATGGCTTCAAGTTTCATACAAAAGCACATTCAATTGGAAAGTCTACTATGAATTGTGGAGTATGTGTTAAAGGTACAGGATATGGTGAATATGAAAAAGACTTCTATGGCCAACTTGAAGAAATTATCCAAATTGAATATCCTGGATTACCATTAAAAAAGGGTTGTGTTGTTCGAATGTGAGTGGTTTGATCCTACAATTGGTAGAGGAACAAAGGTGGATAAACAATATGGTATCATTCAAGTTCAACACAATAAACGTTATGGAAAATATGATCCATTTATTGCTGCACAAAAGGCAATTCAAGTGTATTTTGCTCCACATCCAATAAGAACTAGGAATAATGCAGATTGGTGGTTTGTAATCAAAACCAAAGCTAGGGGCGTTATTGAGGATCAACAAATTGGTGACTTTGCATATCAAGAGGATTTCACAAATCAAAATTTGGGTCACATCTCAATTGACCTTGATATACCTATTACATTACTAGATGATCATGGAAGATTTGATGAGGTTGATGGATTTTATGATGGTGGTCATGAATTAATCAATGATGATGATGATGATTATGATGATGACAATGACGATAGTGAGGAGGAGGAGACGATGGATGATGTGCTAGATGAAGATGAAGAGTTTAGTGATCCAAGTGACAATGAGGAATAAATTTATAGTTGTTTTGCTGTATTGGTTTTTTAATGGTCCCGTATGTATGTTTTTGATGACATATTTCTGGTTTGGGTATAATTACTGTTTTGGTTAATCTTTAACACTTGTGCTTAAGTTTTGCTCTTTTATTCATAAATAAATATGCTTTGCTTATCATAACATATTATATACGTAAATATATTTGTTATTTTAGATGTCAGGCAGAGGTACCAATAGAGGTGGAAGGACTTTGTCCTCTCGAGGTCGATGCTCATTTGGTAGAGGTGGAATTGCTGTACAAGTTGCACCTATATTACCACCAACCATACCATCTACACAAGTACCCACAAATCCATCATTATCACATGTCTTGCCTACACCATCACCACATGTGAACACGACATCATCACCATCAGTATCACCATCACCAACCCCAACCCAAATACCATCACCACATGTGAACACTACATCATCACCATCACCATCACCAACCCAAATACCATCACCACCACCTATTCTACCTCAAACTTTTGAACAAACTTTTCCAAATACTCAATCATCCACCATCGAATCTCAGGTTGATGGACATGTTGATCAAGAATGTCTTCCAGAAATAAAGCCTTATGGAGATGAGTAAGTACAACAATATTATTAAGCGAAAGCTATGAACTTATAGTTTTGTAAAGTATGATTAACGTGCATATATTTCTTACAATGTCTTTTACACTAACAGGTTTAATCCATCATCTACTGTTCGTTTCTTAATTGTTGCCATTAAGAGCAGGTTTGATTGGTTTTGTCCTACTTGGGAACATTCAACTACTGATATGAGAGATTTATGGTTTAAAGAATTTAAGGTAAATATGATATTAGATAATTAATATATGTCATTAATATATTGTATCAACGGCGGTTTGCAGAATTTATGGTTTCTTACATATCATATCAATTTTATTTTATTTTGTAGAAGAACTGTAGATGGGAACCAAAATATGATGCAAGGATTCGTCAAATTTTTGACATCAAGGGAGAAGCTCAATTTAGGGGTATTATGTATGAAGAGAGGAAAAAATATGAAAAAAGTCAAGAATACAAGCCAAAGTACATTCCTATACCAATATGGAATCAACTAATACATTATTGGGCATCAGATAAGAAGTTTAAGAATTTGTCTGTGGCAAACACTGCAAATCGTGCTTTAAATGAAGGTAGCTCTATGCATACTGGTGGTTCTATATCTATGGGTGAGCATGCACGTAGAATGGTAAGACACTTGAAATTGTTTGCTTGAGTATTTAATTTTATGAGCTATTGTGAATTTTCTCATTGAAGTTATGACAAAGTGTAGGAGGTAGCTACACAAGTCAAACCTTCTATAGAAGAAGTGTTTGCTAAATGCCATTTGAAAAAGGACAACACTTGGGTTGATAATAGATCTGAGAATGCCATGGTATGTGGTGTTAACTTTAATTTTTCTATAACTTTTGTTGCATGCATAGTTCAAAATTGTTTGTTAGTGAAATGACTAACAAAAGTCAAACTGTAATGTTTTGTAGGGAAATTTTAAAAAGAGAAAATCAGACCTTTCAGAATTATCATTGTCTCTAAATGAGGATAGTGACGGGTTGTCTTGTGAAATCAAAAATAAGGCAGATGACTTGACTATTTGGAAAGAAGTAGTTCCTAAAGGCAAAAAAGGGACATTATATGGTCTAGGTTCTATAGGAACAAATATCTCTTCAAAGTATGATGTCAATTCATCCTCAAGTGCATCTAAGGACACAAACACAGAACAAGAGCTAGTAAAGTGGCAAGAAAAGGTTAAAGAGCAAGAACTTATAAATCAAGAGCAAAAGCGTAAGTTGGAGGAGCAACAAAAGAGGATTGAATCAACTGAAAGTTTGGTTGTTGTTTTATTTGGAAAGTTAAATATGCCACTACCTCCAAACTTTGTTTCTGCGACAACTATGCAAGATGGATCAAATGAGACTGGTGAGCCCTCTAATGGCGACAATGATGATAATTTTAATGTTGATTGATGGCTTTGATCTAGATTTATATGAGTCCTTAAATGTATCTAGTTTGTTTTGATTTAATATAGATTGATGACACCTTGATGACACTAGTTAGTTTTATGTTGTTTTAGATCGATAAACATATTACTCTAGTTTGTGTTACTTTGTTATTGACTAATGAGTACTTTGATCATAGTGGTTTGTTTTATTGTGCTAGAACTAGAATGATGAAACACTTATATGAATTTAGTTTATGTGATTGTTCTTGACTGTTAGGTAAAAATATTATCAGGTATACTTGATTGTTCTTCACAGGTTAATGTCTTGTTTGAAATTTGTTCAAATATGTCAAAATTTTCAATTCAGTTTTATCTCAATCTGTGTGAAACTAAAACTTGAATAATGATTTTGATATTTCATCTTAGTGTTATTTCAAAAGTAAATTAAGCCAATTTATAAATTTTTGTCAATTTCCTTTATAAAAAAAATATTTTTTATTAAATTTGTCCAAAATCCGTCTCAAAAGGATAAACGTTTGTCTTAAATCCGTGCGAAAAGAGGATTGGATAAATTTATTTATTTAATCCGTGGGAAATCTGTCCCAAATAAAATCACAACATCCATCCCAAATCCATTGGAAAACAAAAATAAATCCGTCTGAAATTCGTCCGAACAATAACCAAAATCCGGATTTGCATGTTGTCCATATTTCGTCCATAATCCGGCTCCTAAATATTTTCGGACGAATTTGGGACGGATTTTATAATTTCCAACGAGGCTTTTTTCGGACGGGTGTCGTTCAATCTGAAATCACTCCAGAATTAATTATCCGTCCAAACCGTAGGAAATATATCCAATTTTAAATCTGAAATCAGATGCCGTGAATCTGTCCGAAAAAGACAGATTTCTAGTAGTGGTGACAATCAATTTCTATATGATTTTCCTTCATGAAATACAAGATTGCTGGCTATGTGAAGTGAAAACTAATTGTCATAGTATAGGTCTATAGGAGTATTGAACTAGAAGGAGATAAGAAAAGATCTTGAAGTTAATATTCGACTCATTGAGCTTCACATGTAACAGTAGTCATGGATTGATACTCAGAGTTAGATGAACTACGAGAAACAATATGGGTCGTTTCTTGCTTTTCTGGGAAATCAAAGTTGGACCAAGAAAGAAACACTACCTTGAAACTAGCTACATAATGTCTAAACAGGATCCCCAATTTGAGTCACTAAATCCTGTGAGCTTAAGAAATGACTTGACAAGGAAAAACAAACCTTGTACCAGAGACCCTTTGATATATCTTAAAATGAGAAAAATAATACAAGAAATGGTTGAACTGTGCCTTAAAACTTTATAGTTTTCAAGCGGAACTAGAACTTCAAACGCTTTAGACAATTTGTTGGAGCTGGTTTTTGGTTTGTGTCCAAAATCCTCTTGTCACAAATAATTTTAAGATCAGACGAGTGTAGGGACGGACGAGTTATGCGGTAATCTCGTAAGGATGAGTATTTTGCATGTCTTCTCAAAACAAGAATGGCTTCTTACTTTTACAGAAATACAAGGATTTGACGTGACTTGCAGCGAAATTAGAGGAAAGTAAAGAACGTGAAATTTAAAGGGAAGCAGTAAACAACGAGAAAATTAAAGGAAAGCATGTAAGTTGCAGGAAATTAATTGAAAGCTTGTAAATGACAAGTAAAGGTAAATGGCAGTAAATTAAAGGAAAGAAGCAAGTTATTGAAAAGTATTTAAATGAGTGAAGGGCGGAAGAAAGCTTTTAAAGTGCAGGAAATTAAACGAGCGAGTAAAAGGCTTGAAAAATAACTGGGAGGAATAAAGGACTGAATAACAAACGTAAATGAAGAACATGAAAGGCAATGTTTGAAGGTAAAGACGAACATGTAAAATTAAATGAGCGGTGATGTATTATAAATTGAATGGAAATGAAAAGGGGTGGAGGAAATACTTGAGTCCAATCCTTTAATCTGTGTGTGATCGAGATATGCAGGATATCGCTTCAAGTACAACCTCCTTGATTACATCGGGATTGATAGTATTTATAAGCATACAAAATAACTGCCTAAAGAAACTTCCTATCTTAAAATTTGACACCTGTATGGCGGTTTTGCTATGTTTCAAACTATCGACAAGTAAACTTCTCTAACTCGCTCGATCCTTGAGTGGTTTTATGTCCACTTGTCGTCCACAGTTTGGTTATTTGACAACTTATCTTGCTAATGTCTGTCAACCACGGAAACTTAGCCATTTCTATACTTTGTTTGTCGACAATTCTTATTACCAACTTTGTCGAAAGTTGGGTTGTTACTTCTATTCCTCCGTCGATCAATTTGGATATATTCGTCGGAAATTTGACGTATTTTCCTTTCTTGACGGCTTTATCATCACGACATACTAATTTCTCATCAACTTTTCAACTTGTCAATTTTTCTGAATTCGATTCCTTGTGGTGGTTATCGCGACTCTTGATTTTTCCCGTCATCCTGTCGGATATGTTTCAGTCAAGAATTTTAAATTCCTATTATCAGATGCCCCCAAATTTTGCTTTTCGACGGTTTTTGCCGTAAGAATAGCAAAATTTGATTTTTTCAAATCCCCAACGATTGTCTTAATCTCGGGTTCTTATTCGTTAATTAAACCTTGCTTCTTATCTCATCCCTACTTAATAGGGATAATCATGACGCCGTAGGTTTCTTGGAACTCGAACCGAAGGTTTTTAGTTCTCCTTTAAATGTCAATCACATCAGAATTGACTTTCTTCTTCTTATCCTTCCTTCTTCACTAGTAAATCTTTTCTAACGAAAGACATTTTCTTCTTCCCTCGCAAAAATCCTTTCTTAAAAGGAATCCTTTATTTTTATTCCATCTAACCATGGCCACATCTTCTAAGGCACCGTCTTCGATTACCTCATGCTTCTGATCGTGCCTCCTAGGACAATGGTTCAAGACCCACTTTTGGAGAAATCCGAGTTATGGCAAGAATCCAAGGTAATTTACCCTATTCTTGATCCCGCTATTTGCTTTAAGTCCTCTGCTGCATTTTTGGGTCCTATTGTGGCCAACAATGAAATTTCTGAGGGTTTACGCAATTCCTTTCCTTCCGCTAGCGTAAATGAGGCTATTTTATCTTCTTTTACTCCTATTCCCATTCATATGTTCAAGAAGAGTAATAGGATTTTCGAATGCCTCCCACTTTCTCGGTTCGATGCCTACATTAGTTGGCTGGACCGAGTTCAAACTGAAAAACGCAGTGTATGGGAAAAAGCTGGAATCTTTGAATTCATTCAACTCTCTCGTCATGTTAAACTGGTAGACTTCTCTTTAATAGGAGCATCAGTTTTCTTTTGGAACAAAACAACAAATAATTTTCATTTTCCTTATGGAATGATGGGTCCGACTTTATTCGATATGTCGGCTATTACTGGCCTTCGTCCAGATGGTCCCACCATGCATACTGAAGTAGAAATTGAAAATCAAATTGATGTTTACGTGCCGAAGTGTTCTTTTTCTAAATACATAGCAGATTTTAGAGGTGAAGCTCATGATCCTGTGACGGATACTGAGCATGTAGCCTTCTTGTTTCTTTGGCTATGTGCTTACGTTTTTTGTAGCAAATCTGCTTCTTTGGTCGCTTCATATGTCCCTCTAGCCAATCTGTTGTCATCTGGTAAAAGAGTAGCATTAGGACAATGTGTCTTAGCCAATCTTTATGATAGCATGAGCATGCTAGTTGACACCGTTAAATCTAAGAAGAAAACCAATATAGGAGGCCCCTTTGGCTTCTCCAATTATGGTTAAATGCAGTTTTGGAGCGTCAATTTTCATATAAAGCTCCCGAGATTTGACAATTGACACATATGGCTCCTATCTACTGTATGTGTCTGCAGGTCTTTGACGAGAGATGAGGCTGCGAACTTCAAATTTTATTTTAAAATTCTTCATTCGCTTTCATCTTCATCCCCAAAGATCAACTTCTCTCCCTTTTCCGACCGAAAATATGGTCCAACATGGTTTACACAACTGAGCACCACCATCTCTAAATCCAACAAATCCATTTGGACCAAATTTCTTTGTCAAAAAATTCTTTTTGTTGATGGCCCTGGCTTTAAAACTCATAGAGCCTATCTCCATTTACCCAACATCTGTGCTTGTCGGCCTTGGCTTCTGCCAAGCTATTCCTGCTCCCTATTCGTCAGATCTTGATGAGAATTTCATTGGTATCAAAGTCCCAACGTATGAGCATATTGTTGCCATTAGTGAGGAAGACAAAGTTCGTGGGACTTTTTTACAACCCGTTTCATTCTCGGTCTTCCACGGAGTCACTCAAAGCTTCCTTGACTGGTGGGATGAATACTACTCCAGCCATCATCTGAATTTACAGACTTGCTTGAGTTGTATTGAAGACACCGCGGGTAACACCGATGATTCTCTCGTGCGGGGGCAGGATCCAAAGAACCAAAACTCGAGGTGAACTTCAGAAAGAAATTCAAGTCTTTGAGAAATTTTACAAAATTAAGTGGAATCCCAAGTTACCATTTGATATGGTTCGTCATGTCAATAGTGTTTTGACTGAAGCCAAAAGGAAGCATAATAATAAGGAATCTGAGAGGCTTGCCATGTATAGGAATATTCCCAATATGACCAGGGAATATTTTGACAGTTTGAAAGCTCCTTTTCCTAAGCCAGTGCCTATTCCTTGTGCCCCTTTTGGTTTAGCTGATTCACACCCAGGAAAACCGTCGAAAGGAGGTAACTTTTTCTTTTTGGACAGCGTGAGTGCTTACGTTGACCCTTTTGAAAAACCAAATCCAGTTACCTTCATTCATCGGTTTCTTCAACCTGATGACGACTTTGAATTCTATTCGAGAATTCTAACTTGTAACTCAGGTATTCATTTGTCAAATCACTTATTTCTCTTTTCTTTTCATCTGACAATCAACTTATTTTCATTGCTATTGACAGCTATTCCTCTTGACAAACCCCTCACCTGGCAAGTCTAAGTCCAGCGTGCTTTCGGGAGAAGCTTAGAAGATGATAATGAACCTGTTATCCCCTTGGTCAAGAAGAGCTCTCGGTCAGCCAAAGCTTCATTTAGATCCTCGGTCAAAAGGATCCGAAAAAAAAAAAGAAAATGGCTTCTTCTAGCCCCTCTCCAAGAAATCAAAAATCTTCAAAGGTTTTGCCATGGTGACAACATCCGATGCCACCAAAGTCTCTCTCGCTCTAAAACTCGGGAGGTTATGACTAGTTCTTCCAACACTTCGACATCCAACCAATCCGAGGTAACAATTTTACGTTAGTCTGTCCAAGTTACATCCTTTTGCTCACATGCTTGCTATTCATGACAGAAAAACAAAGCTGCCGAGACCCTCTCGGTTTCGAGAAGGCTATTGTTGATGTTGACTTGATGTCTTGAACTCTGATCTGGTATTTCCACTGACCCCTCCTTTTTTTTTTTTTTAAATGTATACTTTCTTATTTATTTCTCATATCAGGAAAAATCTCCCGGTTTGATGACTCAATAACCATTCGGGAGATTATCACATTTGTCGAGCCTATAAATGTATATGATTCGAACTACATATTGACCAAACTTTAGGAGGTATCTCTGTTAGTACTAAGAGTTTGACAATTGAATTGCAGGTTCTGATTCTCATCAGGGAATGCCTTGAGCCCTCATCATCCGACTTCAATCACCCCAATTTCGGCGGTGGCGATCCGATAGAGGGAACTCACGTTATGATTGAGATTCCGGATGAAGATATTGACATGGAGGCCTGTTGGTGAAACAACTCCTTCCCTTCCTTCTCCACCTGCTATCAAACCTCCTATCATGAAGTCTCCTCATCCCAAACCGGCTCTACATTTTAACACGTGGATTAATATCTTTGTCAGGAAGTAAGCGGAAAGAGTCATCCTTTTCTACCACTTCATCGACTCAACATGATTCCAGCGACTCTTTAGTTACTACTCTCATTGCATGATCTTCAAGCTCTTCCGGTCAATCCTTTTGATAAGCTCATGCGATATCAAGATTCAAAAAGAACTATCTCGACTTGTCAAGGAGATCACTCCTCTTCATTCTAATCTTCCTCTGTCGAGCCGTTCACTTTTTATCTCTATTCAGACATTTTGGGAACGGCTCTCCAGTAAATTAGAAAGGATGACTTCTGTCATTCCTTCTTACGAAGAGGAAGAAAGAATCAAGGACGATCTCTTAGCTCAGTTCCAAAATCTTGAATCATCTAAACAAAAAGAACTTGACCTTATTTCCATCGGGATTCAAACTAAGAAGAGCTTACTGGAGTACCGGAAGAAGCTGTTGGCCGAGATTGAATTGACGGACCAAAAGTGTGCTAAATTTGACAAAGCTTTGGAAAAGAGCAAAGACGAGTCAAAGCTATTGATGATGAATCATCTGTCTTGGTCAACAAGCTGAAAGTGTAGTCGGCAAACTCCGGTGCATTGCGGCCCGGACTATGAAGCGACTCATGCGACAAAACTAATCTTTCCCTTGCATGGGATCAATTATCTTCTTTTTAGGTCAACAATAACAGTTGTAATTCTTTTCCTCGTCGACCATTTAACCTGGTCAATTTTTACAGTCCATTGTAATTAATAGCCGCTTCCTTTCTTGCACGTTTATTTATTCTTGGATTTGGTTGCATATTTCAACTAACTTCGTAATTCATGCTTTATCAAATCATCATAAATGTCATGGTAAGTTTCGAGACTTTGGTAGACCACATCACAATAAATGCCTTTTGTGTTCAACTATAAATAACGAGGTCTATAAATCTCGAGATTTCACGGTTGAATTTTCACATACCATGCATTCCTCTACAACTGGCCTCTACTTATTCCTCTTTCTTCCTCCACGAGATTCGACCTTGTCATGTATTAAGTTTTCAAACCAAGGTGTTTGTCTTAATGGTCACATACTCCATGAAGGTCAATAACCAATGTAAAAACATATAGTGAAGGTCGGTAACCAATGTAACATCCATAATCGGCCTCACTTTGCATATCCAGGGAGAAGCGAGATCTTGATCCGAGCGAGTGTGACCTCGTCTAGTTCCATCATCTTCATCTGGAAGAGTTTGGTGTTATCTACCGTAGCAACAACCACCTTCTGAATGAAATGATGGTGACATCTACTCGTGCTTTATCCCCCTTTTGGAGCCTCCTTGACAAATGAGGCAACTGAAATCTCGTGGGAATGAAGCCTCAACAAATTTAGCTGCACCTCTCTGTTGTTTGGAAACTTAAAATATTATTAGCGCATCATCATCTGTATTTTAGGATCAGACTAGCTTTAATTGACAACTTGATTTCTATCATCAAATGACAATATTTCATTGTATCGTCAATTTAATGAATATACTTATTTCTTTATTCGTCAATTTGTACTTCTAACATCGTCGGTTTGTATTCCTTCAAATACTTGCCATTAATTGACTTAATTGTCGAGCCAGTATTAATATTGACAAGTGCGTAAGCATTTCCAGAAAATATTCTGTCAACTCTAAATGGTCCTTCCCATTTAGGTGACCATTTCCCGTATTCTCGACAACTTTTATCCATGGGCAATATGACCTTCCAGACTAAATCATCTACCTTGAATGCTTTGAACTTAACTCGACTATCATAAAATCTGGCAATTCTTTCTTTTTGCCGAATCAAATTCTCCAACGCAATCAATCTGTCATCACTTAATTCATTCAATTCGTCCAGCATTGCATCCCAATACTGGTCAGTAGGCAGGTCATTTTGCCTTTGAATGCGAGTGGATTGGAGATTGATTTCAGCAGTATCTGAGGATCGTGTCCATAAGTTAGACGATATGGCGAAGTTCCTGTTGACTGTCTGGGTGAATTTCTATATGCCCATAACACTTGATCAAGGGTATTATGCCAATTTTTAGGTTGTCGGCCCACATGCTTTTTAATAAGATTAATAATGATCTTATTTATGGCCTCAACTTGGCCATTTGCTTGTGCATAATATGGCGTAGATGTGAGCATTTTTATATGCCTAGAACTGGCATATTCCACGACTTTCTTTCCGACAAACATTGACCCTTGATCCGTTGTCAGAGTTTGGGGTATGCCAAACCGACAGATAATGTGGTTTTCAATGAAATCAATTACTTCTTGTTGGGTGACTGTTTTAAGACAGATTGCCTCTACCCATTTGGTAAAGTAATCAACTCCAACCAAAATGAATTGATGTCCTTTCGAATGAAGCAGGATGTATCGACCAATCAAATCTAGAGCCCATCCTCTGAATGGCCAAGGCTTGACAATAGAATGTAATTCGCTAGCCGGTACGTTTTGTATACGGCCGTGCTTCTGACACTCTTCACAAGACCTGGCAAATAAAATGCAACCTTTAACCATAGTTGGCCAGTAATATAAACTTCTTCGTAGGACCCATTTCATTTTATCACCTGCCTGATGGGCTCCACATATACCCTCATGGACTTCTGATAGAGCCAAATAAGCATCTTGCTTACTCGACACTTGTGTAGAGTTCAATCAACAGATTTTCTGTATAACAGTCCTCCTTGCATTGTGTAATTCAATGCCTTGTACTTTGTTTTTCTATCCACATTCTGACTTGGATTTTCCAAATACTCGATTATTGGCAACCTCCAGTCATTAGGTAGAATTACATCATTAACTAAAATATCTCTTTCTTCTAATGTATACAGCAATTCTCGATTTCCATTAGTGTCGATGAGTCTTTTGAGATATTTTATATCCTGAGGCTATCTGAGCCAACTCATTAGCCTCTTGATTTAAATTTCTGGGAATGTATTGAACAATTACGTCATCAAATTTTTTCATCAACTTGTTAGCTACGATACAATATTTTGACAAATTGTAACTAACGCATTTGTATTCTTGTGTGAGTTGTTTGATGACTAATTGAGAATCCCCAAAAATATGCACATTTCGTGCTCTTAATTCTATCAATATTTCCAATCCGACAATCAAAGCCTCATATTCGGCTTCATTGTTGGAACATGGATATTTAAGTTCAAACATGAACTTTGTAGGAACTCCTTGTGGGGTCACAATAAGGATTCCTATGCCACTTCCTCCTTGATGTCTTGATCCGTCAAAATAGAGTTTCCAAGGTAGTAGACTGACAATATTTATTTCTGGCACATCCAATCCTGGATGGTCTACCAGAAAGTCAGCTATTGCCTGTCCTTTGTGACTTTAGCTGCACGTATTGTAAAGAATATTCGATAAAGCAATGGTCCATTTGCCAATTCGTCCATTAAGGATTGGTTTCGACAACATATACTTTATTACATCAGTCTTGGAAATAACTAATACATGACATGGCATCATATAATATTTGAGTTTTGTACAAGAAAAATATAATGCTAAACATAACTTCTCTATTGCACTATATCTTCCTTGACATCATTTAGGACTCTACTTAGATAATATATAGCCACTTTCAACATTGTCATCGTCATCCTGGGCTAATAAACATCCTATAGTGTCCTCCGATCTTTGATATGTACAACAGTCGGGGCCTGGCATCATGACCAGTGGAGACTAGATATCTTGCTTAATCGGTCAAAAGCCTCTTGGTGACAAGGTTCCCAAATGAAGCTTTGTTCCGATTTCAACTTGACCAAGTGGTGCAAATACTCTTGTCCTTCTCGGCATATTTGATATAAATCTTCGAGAAAGTTAACCTTCCCTAAGAAGGATTTGTAGCTCTTTCTTATTTGTCGGTAGCGGAGGCCTCCATGATTGCTTTAGCTTTATTCCTGTCTACTTGATTCCTTTTTTGTGAACCAGGAATCCTAAGAATTTTTGCAGCCGACACTCCGAAACTACACTTCTCTGGGTTCATTTTTAGATTATGTTTTCTCATCCGACAAATCCTTGCCTCGGATGCTCCAAATGGTCATCTTTGCTCTTGGACTTGGCGACCACATCATCAATATATACTTCTACAGATTTTCCAATAACATCATGGAAAATTGTATTCATTGCTCGTTGATAGGTGGCTCCTGTATTCTTTAAACCGACAGGCATGACGACCCATTCATATGTCCTAATTGCTCCTGGACATTTGAAGGCGGTCTTTGACACATCTTCTTCGGCTATAAAGATTTGATTATATCTGCATGGCCATCCATACAACTTAAAATCTCATTTCCTCGATCTTTGAGTCGACAAGCATGTCGGCTATAGGCATCGGATATTCATCTTTAGGGGTAGCCATATTCAAATTTCTGAAATCTATGCATACCCTCATTTTTCCATTCTTTTTTAATAACAGGGACTACATTAGAGAGCCATTCGACATACCTGGTTGTTCGTATGAACTTGGCTTTAAGCGAGTCTTTGTACTTCCTCTTTGATTTTATGTACCACTTCGAGCAAACCGTCTCGCTTGCTTGTTTAACAGGCTTGCAATCCTCCCTTAGTGGTAGGCAATGTTCAACAAGATCCCCGCTAAAACCAGGCATTTCGTCATAGTCCCATGCAAAGCAATCTTTGTACTCTGCTATTAATCTGACAAGTTTTCGTTTGTAATCCTTTGGCAGAAAGCACTGACAAAAATGGGTCTTTTCTTTTCTTCTGACCCCAAATTTATTTCTTCCAAAGGATCTTCTACTTCCATATTTTGTTTGACTTGGCTCCTCTTTCAAAACCCAAAGGGCCGTCGTCAATTATACAATCCGCCAATACACTCTCTTGAGTGTGTATTTCTTTAATCGCCGAGATAGGACCGCCTTCTCAAGTAGGTCTCAATACTCATTGTCAGATTCTGCAGGGTCTTGTCGGCCTTGTCTTGTATTGTAACTCCAAACTGGCTAAAAAGGCTTGCTTCCAACGTATCCTTGTTGATAACCCCTTCAATGGTAGTTATTGGCTTCACATTCGGAAAATACACCGGAAATCAATATGTGCTTGCTGAGCGTAACAAGCACTATCGTCAGCCTCCACAATCTCCACTTGATCCTGTTCATTCCACAAAATCACCTTCGATGTACCGTTGATGGAACTGCCCCTCTGATGGATCCAATCCCTGCCAAGCAAAATGTTATAGCTTGACTTGGCTGGAATTATGACGAACAATGTCATTCTTTCAACATGCCAATTTGTATGTTTAATAAAGTGACACCATCTGAGGGGAGATGTTTTGCCACTGAAATCGGTGACAACCATATCGGTTGGGATTAGGTCTCGACCGATCCTTTCCTAATTTTTTAAACATCGCCCTAGGCATCAAGTTTACAGCAGCACCTCCGTCAATCAAGACTCTATTGGTGGGTCTTCCATCGATGATGGCCTTCACATGCAAAGGTCATAGATGATTTTTCTGTTCGTCGGTAGGTTTCTCCAATTGAGCCACGTTGTCGAATACAGTAACTAAATTCTCTTGTACAAACATCCAATGATCACTTGGGTTTCCTGCATTGTTGACGACATCACTATCGTCATCAGAGGGATCAAACTCAAAATATTCTGCTGGGATGAAAGAAATCAAACCTATGTTCATTCTCATTCCAGGCTCCAGTATGACTTCATTGTCTGGATCCTCATCCAGAAAAGCACCTCCGACTGTCCTGCCGTGATTTCTCTTTAAGTCACTCTCGTCATCTGACCCTGACCTATCCGACAAAGGCCGGGCAATTCCAGCGCCACAGTTATCTAACGCTTCCATGATGTCGGCCCAATCCTCATTCTGGCCGTCCATGTCCATGGCTCCACTGACGTTTATGTCATCATTCGGATCATTCAATGCTTCAATGACAGCATCAAATGACAACTCTTCTTTTGTTAAATCGCATTCAGGCTTGAATGTAGTCAGTTGTTGCTCTTCTATTCTAGCCTCAACTCTCTTTTCGAGCCCTGCAACTCTCTCTACTTCCGTCAGTCCGACTGGCCACTTGCCTTTGGGTTTTATTGGTGAGGATGCTTGTCCTGAAGTCTTCTTCTCTATAAAAACCTGAGATATAGGTTCGCCTTGCTTGGTCCGATATCGAGTTTCTTCACATTAGCTTCCGTGGGGTGACTTACTATTACGCTCTTCATCTTGGTATCTGCTATCTTATCAACTTTGTTGTCGGTTGTAGCAACCAAGCAACCAAAGATCTTGGGAACGCATTTCTTTTATAATAACGCCTCCTTGTTTGGCAAGTTTCTTTTTCTGGGCTTGTCGGAGTCTCTGTAGTCTCCTCTTTTGGTTCTTGGAAATGGCCAATTGAGTTGAGGGTCCTGAAAGACCAGGCCCTTCCATCTGAGCATTTTTAGCTTGATTGACCTTTTCGGTAATGTTCATTCCAAAAGGGTGGCCCTCGTTCATTGCCCTTGTTTCTCCGAGCCCACGTCTGTTTTGCAATTCCTGCTCTGTGTCATGGCTGAATTCCTTACCTATTTATCCACCATTACGTTGGACGGGGGTATCCTTGTCTTAACAGGATTAAATGCCCTTGCGACAAAGTTACCTCTTGTCGATCCTCTCGATTGAATCAAGCCAGACCTCCGATATTGTCTTTGTCCGGTTTTGGCTTGTGTATATGTGACTGAGCAATTATCCATCTGCGCTTCTTCTTTGATCCTCTGGTTGAATCAAGCCAGCCTCCGTATTGTCTTGTCAGGATTTTGGAGCGTATGTGTTGGCAATGGTGTTTTGTCTGTCTATTCTGAGCAGATCGGCAACGCTCTGCATTACTTTGTTGGATCCGCGTGGCTATTTGAATGTGAAAACCTGCTCTGGTCATCTTGTGGACGATGCGATGGTAATTTCTGCCCCCTAGCTTTTCCGCGGCTACCTCATCATAAACGCTTCGCATCTAGGGCAAACTTTAATTATGCCCTCATCTTTCTTTCGTGTCATATATTCAATAAGTGGTTCCCCGACTTCGGATAAACATCAAATGGATCTATCCAAATCCATTTGGATATTCTATCCGTCGTGATGTTGACCATGCCTACTCCCGTATGGACTTGGCGATGCCGCTTTGTTAGCCGGGGCGAGAAGGGTTCTGTATCAATCTTCATTTCCGGTCTCTTGTCTGAAAACTTCAACCTTCCGTCTGTCAAACCTTTCCGAATGATATCCTGAAATGCATACAGTCATTCGTCACATGACCAAAAGTATTATGATACTTACAATATTTCCGATCTTTAATTTCATGGGCTTTTAAGAGCCTATGATCATCCGACAATTTTAATTGCTTATCTTTAAGTAATATGTCAAATATTTGATCGGCCTTGGTCACGTCAAATGTGTATACTTTCTTATTAATGAAAGGGATTCTTTCTTTAGCCTGCGGCTTCAAAGCTTGACATATATAAGGTGGACCATCCTTTAGTTCGACATAATCTACCTCATACTCTTGGGAATCATTACTCTTCGTCGGATTCATTATATCCGACAAAATTAACCCTTTCCTCTTAAGGAATCTCTTCTACTTAAAAATCTTTTCAGTTCTTAATTGTTCAATCTGTCGAACCTTGTCCCCTAACAGGCAAGATCTATCAAATGTTGGTTAACCAGTTTCTTCCCGATATAGTAATCTAGACCACCCGACTATTTTCACTATTTCTGTTTACGGAATAGGGGTGAAATCCGAGCTCCAACCTGACGGAATCGAGCTGGGTAGTCATCAACATATTAGTTATTCATTCTTTTAATTCCAAACAAATCTGTCAAACCTATTTTCAAGTCTCCTCTAAAGAATTGGTCATGGAAACCTCTTTCCAATTGATTCCAAGAATGGATTGAATTAGGCCTTAGGGTTGAAAACCAAGAAAAAGCATTCTTAGTTAATGAGTCGGGAAGAAGAACTTCATTTTTAATCCTTCCTCCAAGGCCAAGTCTCCTAATTCGATGGTATATCGAGCAATATGATCGATTGTCGACTCTCCACTTTCTCCTAAGAATTTCGACAACTTGGGTATTTTATATCCTCGAGGCATTTCTGCCTGTTGGACCCAATCAGGAAATGCTTGATGCAAAAATGGTTGGTTAGCATAACCAATATTAAAACCAAACCTATTTAATGCTTGTTCGACCACTTGGTTGACATTTTGATTGAAAACGATTCGACGGGCGCTCCAACAAGACCCTGGTTTAGGATCAAATCCTCATCTTCCTCTGTCGCAGAATATGTACATTTCCCACGTCTCAAAGGAATCCGGCGATGAAGCTGTTTGTCGTTCATCATCTTGTTCAAATCCAGTCAATTTGTGGTTCATCCTGTGGTTGATTAATCCTATTGAGATTTGCATTGAAATTTCTACCGAGTATTTTGGTTTTCACCTGGGTTACAACACCTAAGGCTCTGTTTAGCCGACGTATTTCATTTGTCAATGCTAAACATGCATTGTTTGTGTTTTCCATCAATGGCGTAATTATTGTACTCATTTGTTGAGTAAATGTATTCACCATGTCATGGTTACTAGAATCAATCTGTTGTCGGACATTGGCTAAAGTAGCCTCCGACAGACCAACAATGCTTTGTGGGAGTTGCCTCAATGGAGAAATATATGGCCTTTCTACCGTTTGTTCTTGTCGAGAATGGGTAACTATCATGGACCCCATTATTCCATTCGCGTGACTGGGAATTTGCCCCGTCCGATGGCCTCGCTTGTCCGGATGTATGGGCAGCCATCGTCATTCCATTCGGATATGGTATGTAAGCAAATGGAGTATTTGGGTTGTCGATTGTTTTTACCCATAAGGCATCCCATATAAAGGTTGTGAGAGAGGTTGTGTAGTTCCTCTTGGATTTGAACTCACAACACTTCTTGATGACAATCCAGTAGTTGATGTGTTTATTTGTTGTAAGACAGGTGAAGTTGGTGACGGAAGTGTTCCTTGACCAACTTCGTCAAATCTATTAACTACTTGGGCGTAAGAAACGCCTCTTCTTATTCCTAGACCATTAGTACTATTTACCTCTGCATTAGTTCCACTTGCAGGAATATTGTCAACTGGTGCGATAGCATCTACATTGACACAACGGCATTAGTGTCTACTACGCCCGCATCACTTGTATTAATCATATTTACAGAGTTCGGGAAATAGATGTTTGAACCACCTTTCCGCTCTAAAATGCATATAAATAAAGTTATATGTTAAATTTTCGACACTATACGAGTTACTCCTAAACTCGTCCCACTGGCGTTGCCAATTTGTTGGAGCTGGTTTTTGGTTTGTGTCCAAAATCCTCTTGTCACAAATAATTTTAAGATCGGACGAGTGTAGGGACGGACGAGGTTATGCGGTAATCTCGTAAGGATGAGTATTTTGCATGTCTGCTCAAAACAAGAATGGCTTACTTTTACGGAAATACAAGGATTTGACGTGACTTGCGGCGAAATTAGAGGAAAGTAAAGAACGTGAAATTTAAAGGGAAGCGATGAAACAACGAGAAAATTAAAGGAAAGCATGTAAGTTGCAGGAAATTAATTGAAAGCTTGTAAAATGACAAGTAAAGGTAAATGGCGATAAATTAAAGGAAAGAAGCAAGTTATTAAAAAGTATTTAAATGAGTGAAGAGGCGGAAGAAAGCTTTTAAAAGTGCGGAAATTAAGCGAAAGCGAGTAAAAGGCTTGAAAAATAACCGGGGAGGAATAAAGGACTGAATAACAAACTTAAATGAAGAACATGAAAGGCAATCTTGAAGGTAAAGACGAACATGTAAAAATTAAATGAGCGGTGCTTTGTATTATAAATTGAGCTGGAAATGAAAAGGGGTGGAGGAAATACTTGAGTCCAATCCTTTAATCTGTTGTGTGTGATCGAGATATGCAGGATATCGCTTCAAGTACAACCTCCTTGATTACGTCGGGATTGATAGTATTTATAAGCATACAAAATAACTGCCTAAAGAAACTTCCTATCTTAAAATTTGACACCTGTATGGCAGTTTTGCTATGTTTCAAACTATCGACAAGTAAACTTCTCTACGCTACTCAGTCCTTGAGTGGTTTTATGTCCACTTGTCGTCCACGGTTTTGGTTATTTGACAACTTATCTTCTTGATGCTATCAACCACGAAACTTAGCAATTTCTATACTTTGTTTGTCTGACAATTCTTATTACCAACTTTGTCGAAAGTTGGGTTGTTACTTCTATTCCTCCGTCAGTCAGCTGGATATATTCGTCGGAAATTTGACGTATTTTCCTTTCTTGACGGCTTTATCTGTCTGACATACTAATTTCTCTCAACTTTTCAACCTGTCAATTTTGCTGAATTCGATTCCTTGTGGTGGTTATCTGACGACTCTTCGATTTTTCCCGTCATCCTGTCGGATATGTTTCCGTCAAAAATTTTAAATTCCTATTAACACAATGCAAGAAATAAGAGAATCCTTTTAAAACAAAGGTTCAAAATACTTGTATAAAGTATTTTGAGTAGTATTCAAATCATCTGATCAACACTTGAAAGTCCCTTCTTGATTTAGACAACTTTACTTAAATTTGATTGTTAGTAAACCTAAGTTAGCTAAACAGATTATAACATAGAATATAATCTTCGACAAATGTAAAGAGGTATGGAAGAGAAAATGACACAAATGATTTATCTTGGCTCAAGCCTTGGCCAACACTAAGAGCTTTTTCGGGAAAGATTAAATTTTTCCCTTTCAGCTATTTTTGATGTAATAAGTTGTTTTGGGAATGGTTTGTTATGTTTGGGTAAGGAGTTTAATTTTTAAAAATCTTTTTTTGGAGAAAAAAGTTTCATGATATCTAGTTTGTTTTAGTTTAAGATTGTTGTGATTTGATTAATTTTCATTATCAAAACTTTGTTCCCTATTTACCCCTACAAAACTAACTTCTAAACAAATATTAAATTATACAAATAACTTCATATTCATTCTTCGTAGTTTACTATATAAAAGTGATTTTTCTACTACCGAAACGAAATAGATTATTTAAAATCACTTTTCAGCAAATAGAACCAAACAAAAACATATTATGATTATAATTGATTATCAGCATAATTTTTTTTTCTATCATTCCCAACCACACTCATAGTCCTTAGTCATAGTCAACACTAAGAGTATTCTTTAAACTTATAACCTCTCAGCTAATTACAACCCAAATATTCTTTGACATGCAACCTCTTTAGACTATAACATAATATTCGGCTTTTTATCCTAGCAAGTGTAATTTCTTTTGCAACTTGGTCTTTTCAGACTATTACAGTAACGTTTGTAATGAATAGAAAGTATTTATCTGTAGACACTCAGAGAGCGAATCAAAATAATGAAAAATAGAGATATGGAGTATTCTCGGAGACAATAATATGTTCGACAAAAAGAACTTATAAGCAATAAATACAAATAAATTTTTAATGGATTCAATAACCAAAGTCTATTATGTTTAATGCTTCATTCTCAACTTCTATTTCTAGGCTTCAACACTTCAATATTAGAGAGAAGAGTCTTCAGAAAATTGAATGAATGAATGTAGAGAGAAAATTTAGAAGCTTCTAGAGGGGAGGAGATGAAGCACGAGTGAGTAAAAATATATCCGTTTAGACAGAAAAATATTGGGTGATTGAAATGTCAGGATTTAACATTACCGTTTTAATTGTCCAAAGGATCTAACATTACGTTATTTATTTGTCTATAAATTGTGCTTCATTTTCACTCAATTTTCCATACAATTTCTCAACTCACAATTTTTGCACACAACTTCTCCCGTCACAATTTCATTTGTTTTTGTCAAATGGATCCCAATCAATTTAATTTCTATAATTCTATTCAAAATTGTCAACCTCCTACTACTAGTGAAAATTTTCAAATTCCTCCATTTTATCCCGTGTGTCCACCACCACCATTGAACCCTGCCATGTTTTATGCTAGATTCTACAATACTCCAACCTCAAAGTTGAGCAGCCATCCTCCCAAGGGTATATCAGGTATTCCACTATTCTGGTAAAAAAATATCTTTGGAGTGCTTCTCCTCCTCCTAGCGTCACCCCAGCATCACGTTGTCCTTGCTAGAATTAAATCTCAACCAACAAAGCCAGCAGCACTCAAGGTTGATTTGAAGAAGGAAGAGGAACCATCACTGGCTTGATTTCCATTCCTATTCCTTCATCGCCTAGTTCTGATGTGGAGCAAACATTAATTAGTTTTAAATTTCAAATAATTTTGCCTAGTTCTGCTTGACCCCATTCCTATTCGTGGACAAGCTTACTGCTGAGGTTGGAGTGGTGGAGACAGGTGATGAGTAAACATCAACACTGCTTCACATCCTGGAAATCTCAAGCAAAATTAATTGAAATTTTAAAAAAATAAAATCTACAATTTCAAAAATAACTACATAAAAGAGTAGTGCAGAAGATAAAAAGAAGATTAAGGGGGAAAATCATCCATCGCTGATTCACAGCTCGGACATGGCGGAGCTTGCAGCGGACGGCGACCTGACTGGAGGCTGGGCGGCAATGATGCTTCACAGTGGCGGATCTGAATGTGGTGGCCGGTTGCTGGGCAGCGGTGGTGACGAGGGCGATAACGACTGGCTGGAGGAGCGGTGGTGACGAGGACAGTAGCGACTGGCCGGTGGGGCGGTGCTACATTGGGACGGGCCGAGAGGAGGTGACGAGAGAGAAGGGATGAGTTTACCATCTTACCCTTTTCCAATCTTCTCAAATCTGGACCGTAGTTTTTTTTATAATAAATCAATGGTTCAAAATCATGGAGGATGCAAACTCCACATTGGCAATGGAGTATTGAAAACGATTGCCATGTTATCGGTCACCAATAAACCCTGTCATGGAGTACACAATCGGTAACTCCTCAAACACCGATCAGTCAATGTCCGAGACTCAAGTTCCACACTTTTGAAAATGGACAGCGAAACTATTGATAGTTTCTAAAAAAAAATCAAAGATTTCTGCTTATGGGGCGTACTCGTCATTTTCTAATACTGCAATGTCAACAAGTTGCAAACAACAGCCAAGATATCCATTGGACCACCCTATGGGACAAAAGGTAGCAAAAAGGAAGAGCAAAGAAAAAGTAGTAAGACATCTTCTAACATCATCGATTTGAGTGGCATAGAAGATATTGTGAAGGAAAAAAAAACTCTATTATGGCAAAAATAGCTTAGGCAAAGGAGATGGAGAGTGTGCGGAAGTTGTATGAAATTCTCTTGAAGGATACATCTGGGATGCCTAAGAGACAACGTAAAGATCGTGAATTGTATTGTAACTTTATTAGATGCAAGCTAAATGAGTAGTCTCAATGTTGCAAGTGTTTTCTAATTAGTCGTTATGTACTAACAGTTATGAAAAACTAACCGTTATAAAATTAGCCGTTATAACACTAGTTTATATATACTCTCATCTTCTCATCAAATTGTGTAATTTTCTCTCTTTCTCCCATGCTTCAATCATCCATATAATAGATCCAAACAATTCATAAGACTTTGATACACTCTGGAATCGAATACATGAAGTAGATCGATTTGAGTCAATTACTTATTGTGTGTTTGGATGAGCATTTGATAAAAGTGATTGTGAATGTAATTGATTTTGTAAAATTGATTTTGTTAGATGTAAAGCAAGTTTGATGTAAAGTTTAAAACAAGTTTGATGTAAAGTTTAGTGTAAATTGTGTAATTAATTTTATTTTTTAAAGCAAGTTTGATGTAAAGTTTAGTGTAAATTTTTCAATTCAACTCAAAAACTACTTTTTGCAGTTTATAGTCAGAATCGCTTCTGGAGGCAAAATCAATTTTACCTGACAGTAACCAAACATCTTATTTTTTACTAAAATCACGTTTGATAGGGGGTATAATGAATTTTGAAGGTTTCCAACATGAAACCAAACACACACTTAGTATTTCGTATCCTCAATCTTCAAATTAATGACTATATATCATATATTTAGATGACTTATGCGCACTCAACACACAATTAGAAATATTCTCGCATAGCTTTGAGAAAGGGTGTACTTAGGTAATGAAGAAATCTATCATGTTTGTTATTATACAAACATCAGTTGTTTAATGACTTAAGGGTTTGTTTAATCTTTTGACTTAGCAATCTTCCTCTTTTTGACGATAATAAATGGACTCATTTTATGAAAACTTAATATTCAGACTGTGGCATATTTCAATTAAACTAAAAAACTTATTCAACTAACCATGAACTTAAAATTAGCAATTTTCAATGCTACCCTGGGTTCATGCTTATTTTCAACTTCAGTTAACCTAGTAAATTTGTCGAAGTGCATAAAGCTCATCCTTATCATATCAAATCAGATACACAAATTCATAGCGATTTCAGAGAGTGGTAATTGAGTTGAATCTTTGTTTTGCATGAGATACTTAAATTTTACTCAGCACTTGTTTGTGAGTTTTTGAGGGGAAGGGAAGGCTTTGAAAAACAAGGGGGAAAAGGATGGGGTCAAGGGAGGATACTCCCCACAACTTGCATGGGCTTATTTTTTAACAAAAATCAAAATCCTCCAAAATTCTCCAATTTGAGGGAACTAATAAATTGAAGCTGGAGGAGGATTTTGGAGGGTTATCTTTCCTTGCCCATCCTTTTTCCTCTTCTTTTTCTAAAGCTTTCTCGTCCCCTCCCCCTCGCTTCCTTTCCAGTCCTCCCAAACTCACAAACAAACCCTAAGTGTAAACTTGGTTCAAAAGTATCAAAGCAAGTATTTTAATACTTAAATTTAGATAAACTGTCAAAGTATCCATAGAAAGATTTAGTGAAATGCAAATCAAAAATTAAATATTAAAGCAACAAGCATCAGAGCAGTAGATTAGGCAAAGCAACTAAAGCATTCCATCTTGTAATATTTTCATTAATAATTGATCTATGTACAGCATACGTCATTCATCTAAAAAAATCATTACATATTTAGAATATCAGGAAATTTTTAAAAACACCAGAAAGGTGGGAATCAATTCTTCCCTTTTTGTCATATCAAAAAAGAAATAAATCAAAGAGACTAAAATTATTTCTTCTTAAAACCAGGAAAAAGTGACCAAAATGGAATCTAATTTTGAATTTATTTCAGCCTTGAAAGCTTCCATGGCATTTTGCTTGCATTTCTCCAAAGCATTAAGAAGCTCACGAACTGATTGATCAGCTTCAGCAATTGTGGTGAAGAATCAATAACTACTAGAGTTGTCTTTGGAGTATCAGACAAAAGATTGAGAGTTACGATATGCTTTTCTACTTCCCAACGCATTGTAGTAGAAGAACAATCCCAACCTATTGTGGCAGGAGTGATAGGAAGCAATAGGGGTGATCAAAATTCTATCACCCGCTCGAAACCGACCAATCCGTTATAAATTTTGGTGAAATGGGCGAGTTGAATCGGATTGGCGGATTGAAAAAATAGGTTAAATATGGATAACTACAGTCAGTTTCGGGTATAGCTCATCTCATCTCTCAATCCTCGACTCGACCCGCTATATTAAAAAAATACGCTTTTTTCTCCTAGGGTGTTTGAAGCCCAATTCTAACTAAATAGAACACACAACACTTGGCCTCCCTTGGCAGAATCTGATATTGAATAATGAAAGTTATGAATCTTTGAAACCCTAAAATCCTCTCCAATCTCTCTCTCTGAGTCCCTCTCTCAAATCCTATCTCCCTCTCTAATAGTAACTCCCTCCATCCGGCCATCACCGTCCGGCCATCACCATGACGAGACCACCACCTGCTCCTCCTTGCAATGTCATTCAGCACCACCTGCTCCGCCTTGCATTTCAGCAGCGCTGGTGGAGAGAAAGAGAGTTGTGGAGGCCTTTTTTTTTGTTTAAGCTTCCCCTTAGATATTTACTAGACTGGATTGGGCTCATTTGGGCGGGTTTTTTTTTTATGAAATAAAATAATATAATAAAAAATTATTAACCCGTTGCAAACCAACCGACTAACCCGCAACCCGATCAACCCGCCACCCGACCAATCCGCGGGTCAAAATGGGTGGAAATGGGTTATGTTTTATTGTGATCGGTTTCATTCGGGTTGGCACTTTTGGGCCCAAATCCACCCGAACCCGACTGATGATCACCACTAGGAAGCAATCTAAATTTGCATCTCTGATATGCATTTCCATTCTGTTGTGCCTTATTAGCATTTAAGATTGGGTCCAATTGAGGAAGTGAGCTATTTTGTATAATAAGTTTGGGAATCACTTTGTTGTCCAAAAAGCCTAGACAATTTGGACCCAAGCTTACTAATTTATATACATTACAATTATCTTTATTTTACTTTATGTGGACTTTATTCTCCAACACTCCCCTCGGGTCAAATTGGAGATCCAATTGTGACTTGCTCAATTTGATTTTTATTTTTGATTTTGTTTTGGGGGTTGTAGTCATTTTTTTTAGCCTCAGGCTTGGGGCCATTTTTAATGTTGCGTGGGCTTGTGCAATTTTTTTTTGAGTGAGAGCCCTCATTTTTTAATGGACTTTAGTGCCATATTAGCATTTGAGATTGGGTACTTGTGGGAGTGAACTAGTTTATATAATAAGTTTGGGAGTTACTTTGTTGTCCAAAAGATTTAGACAAAAGCTTCCCAACTTATATACGTTACAATTATCTTTATTTTCCCATATGTCGGACTTTATTGTCCAACATGCCTCAAATCTGAATCTCCATTCAGTTCGATTGCCGATATATATCTCCGTTCACTTTCGCTTGATATGCATCTTTGAGATGCATAATATCTTTCAATTGATCTCGTGCCTCCAATCAATTCCACCCGATCCTTGTCCCCGTGCCTCAAATGGTGTCACATGATCTCATGTCTCTGATCGGTTCCACTTAATCCTTTTGCCTCCAAGATGTAATTTGGCCCTTTCAATGCGTTGTGCTGCTGCTCCAAATGCATTATGGTTTCATCTTAGATGCAATTTGGCTCTTCCATCATGCTTGTCACAAATGCAATAAAGTTCCATCGCAGGTAGTATGGTTCTTCATGTTGTGCACCCTTGCAACAATGCTTCTTCAGTGTTTTTACAAGATGTTGAAGTTATTTCTAGTTCATTTTATTTTTGTTACGTTTTATTATAATTTAGCTTGAGGAGAGTGTTACAATATATGAAGAATATCTCTAAATATTTTATTATATCTTATAATATTTCTAAATATTTACTATTTTTTATAATATTTCAGGATATCTTAAAATATCTACAAGAAGTTATTTCATTTTTATTATTTTCTTATTTGTTTCCTTATTCAATTAAGACTACAATTCTATTATTAATATAAATAAGACTTTTATAAGATTTGTCTTTTGTAGCATCACATCATCATATTACTATTATGAGTCGTGCTAAATGAGCACGATTTTTTCGACAACAATACGACACTTCAATAGTGGCGTATGTGTTATGAGCTGTTGGATCTATAATGGCTGTTCATCTGTCCATGAATTTAATTTATTAATTATGATTTTTATTAAATCTATTTTTCTTTCATATTCTTCACAATCACAATATTCACAGTGATATTCCATGTGTTTATTACATGTGTCAGTGGCTTCATCTTTTAATTCTTGTATTAGTCTTTTTAATATATCTTGATTTGTTAAATCGAGCATGCTTAATTTGTGAACAAATTTTTCTATATTTTGAGAATTCATTAGTACTTAGCTCTGATATCAATTTGATACCACCCTATTAATTCTATTAATTTCAAAAAAAAAATTATTATTATTTTTATTATTTGCGGAAGATTATACATAATTCGGGTAGTGTTCCTGCATAATTTGGGCCACTAATAATTCATATCCGTAGTCCATTATTTCTTCATCTATTTCTGCTAATTCTCTAATTATCTGTTTTCTTTCTTCTTTGCAGAATGCTAATTGTACTCTTTGTACTATTTGTTTTAAATAAAGTTCTTCTTGTCAATGTTGGTGTTTTAATTTGTTTATTATTATTTGCTTACAATCTTTAGGTATTTTCATAGTTAATATACTTAATATTTCTTGATCCATTTAATCATCTAATAAGTCTCATTCTTCATATATATCAGATAGTGATAGTCTATCATATTCAAAGGCTAATCCTATTTCTTCCATAAAATTCCATTATGTGTCTAATGAAATAACTGTTAAATATATAATAGTCTTCTTGTCTAATTTGAACTTTTATTTTTTCAATTATTAATTGTTTACAGTCGTTAGGTAAATTCATTACTAACACACTTATTATTTCATTTTCTGTTTGATTATCAAACTCAGAATATATTTCCATTTATTCGATATCTTCGAAAGATGGTGTCGTTATTTTAAAATAACTAGATGATGATGGTTGTTTTCTTATTGATATTAATTTTTCTATTCTTTCTATGTTTTCTATTATCTGTCTTTTATGTTCTTTTCTTTTATTTCTTATATTATTAAGTTCTTTTCTTTTATTTATTATATTATTAAGTTCTTTTTCTTTTTCTATAATATATCTTTCCATCTGTTTTCGATTTTTATCTTCTTTATTTTTTCTAAGGTGATTATCATAGATGTTCATGAAATCTTTCATATTTCTTTTATCTTGTTTTATTTTACTGTAAGATTCTTCGTAAATTTTTCTTAATTCCTTTTCTTTATTCATATTCTATTTCTTAAGTATTGAGCTAAATTTCTTACTTGGTTTGACAATTTATTTATGTTTTCATCTTCCTTATTATTTTCTGTTTCAGGAAAAGTAATTGGTTTTGGGATCTGTCTATAGCTTAGTGATCTTGGATTTCTTATAGATATTCCTAGTTCAGTTAATTCATTTCTTTTAGGATAATAAATTTTTCCTATTTCTTCAAAAAGTCTTAGTATATCTATTCTATCATTATTTCTGAAAGTAATACTATGATGCGAATTTGTCAGTGCATAATTAACACAGTAAGTTATTGAGAAGATTTTATCTCCGGATCTCATTAAATTGTTTCTTAAGAATCTATGTTCCTTGGTTAAAGATTGATCTAATCTTTGAGTATCTAATGGTATTCCAATATTTGGGTGTATTTCAAATTTTAGCTTAACATAAGCTAAGTTTCCTTCGATTACTCCTAATATTTTGTCTTTCGGGTCTGTTATTCTATCATCCTTTAAAACTAATTCTATTGGTGAGTCTATTCCTTCCTGAAAGGTTGCTTTAATTAAAACTTGTATAGCTCCTATATATATGGATATAACCAATCTTCTTTCTATGGGCTTCTTTCTTTAAACTTCTTTTTAGATCTATTAATTTCTTTTTATTCAATAATTGTATACAAGTATTTCCTTGTGTTTCTTATATATCTATCGGTGTTTCATTAATTATCTTTCAATAATATATTATATTTTCTTTCTGGTTAAATCTTTTCATTATTCCTCCTAGATTCTTCATGTTTGCATCTTTAGTTAAGTTTAAGTCTTCTCTTTGAATTTTCTCGAAAAAGTTTTGGATCTATCAAAATACTTCCTTCATAGTTTCCATCTTCTTGATGAATTTGTATATGTTCTACATCAGTATTATCAATTATTTCTTTTTCTATTTCGGACATGATTAATTTCTAGTATAAACTGAATGAAATTAGATAGTTGATGAGTCATACCTGATCTGGGTTTCTTGAGATTATATCTGGGTTATTTGGTCCACCGCTGCTTCCGTTTAAGTCAAGTTGTAATTCGATCTCGACGAGTAGTTGAAAGTAATGAAAGTGAAGTAGAGAAATTTATGAAAGTAGTGTTTATTTATGATCAGTAGTGAAAGTACATAGAACTATTTGAATCCACTCTCAAGGATTCGATTAGCATAAGCTAAGACTTCTCAGAGAGAAGAGAGGTGAGAATTGAAATTCTCTTGAGATACTCTGATCTGCTTGCCTCAGCATAAGAGGTCTTATTTATACACTCAAGAGGGCTAGGTAATTTACAAGAAAGTCCCTACATTATTACAATCTATCAGACTTCTCAATAATTCATGCTGACGTCGGTGCTTACGTCATTCCTTTATTATTGCTTCATCTGAATCCTTATCTTCTTGCCGACAGTCTTTTTGCTTTACGCATCTTTCACATGCATGATTCCCGTTCTCCTTAATCATTGAGCATAGTAAATCGAGGACATCTGGCTGATAATTCATAGAAAGTCCTTGGAGTGTGTAGAAAGGTAGTTCAAAATTCGTCGGTAGTGCCAAGTCCTTTTCTCTAATCAATTTTCCACTAGTCTTGCTGAGTAGCAAAGTATGTGGTCCTTTGTACATGGCTTTTATGAAGGAATCTTTCCCAATAATTTGACATTGAGTAAAGATACTCGCCAGTTGATTAGCTAGGATTGTGACAATCTTTTCTTCATCGTAATCTTCTCCAGTAGGTTCATCTCTCATGGAAAAGCTATTATTGCTTACTCCAATGAAGATTAAATTCTTTGTGGGTTTTTTAGTAGCAAAGTCTGGATAAGTCGAATAGAACTTCAAGAAGATAGTTCTATCTTTCGCGACATTTCTTTTGTAGTTTTGGATGGCTTCTTTCAGGCTATATGGGAACAATTTGATTTCTTCTAAGTCTTGACTTAAATAAAGACATTCAATAAGTCCAAATTGGAACATATTAAATGTAAGAATCGATGATGCTCCGAGAGTAATTATGGCTTTAACTCCGAAAATGTTTCGGTTAACCATATAAAAACAATTAATCTTTTCTTTTTCGGACCAGTTGGTTAGTCTTTTTAGGTTTTCATGGAATTTTTCTTTCGAAAATTGGACTTGTAGTTCATGGTCTTTTCTTGAAGTAATTTGGTAATCATCAATGGAAGAAGGAACTCTTCCGAGTATCCTTAATGAAGTTTTTTGGACTGGTGGAGTCTTTATGGTTTCTGAAAAAGTTCTTGGGCCAAGATAAACTTCTTTGCCCTTGTCATGTTCTTTTTGATAGTCTATCAAAGATTTTTCAGCTTCTTCCTTGGTGCGAAATCCTTTGTGATGAACTCCTGGGAGTCCAATGCAGTGAGGGGCTGCTTTGTGCCATTCATCATAAACACCTGGGTGTGGTCCATCAAAAATGGTGTACCATTTTTCTTTAGTATTTTCCTGTACCTGTTGTTTTATATTCTTCATAGGATCTTCTTTGACAGAGTCTCCTTTGGCTTGTAGTTGGAACTCCAGTACTTCAATGTTTGCTTTGATTAGGTCTAGCTCCATTATTTTCTGCTTTTCGAGCATTCTTTGGTATTGAATCTGCTTCTTTATATCTTCAATTGTTTGCTGTTCCATTCTCTTGATAATATATCTGCAAGATCATTTTTGTCTCCCTCAATATGAGAGATTGAGTAATTGTATTCGGCAAGTTTCATTTGCCATCTAATCAATCGTCCTTGTTTGTAAGTTCCTTATCCAGTATATAAATCCGATGTTTTTCCAACATTCGGATCAAAGCCAATGTCTCCTTTTCATGAGTAGGATAATTAATCTCACTGTCTGAAAAGGTTCCCGACATATACTCGGCATAGTAATTCATTTTTGTATCCAGGGGTTTGGCTTTCATAACACCTCCCCAACAGTCATTTGAGGCATCAGTCTCAATAATTATTATATCATCATCCGATGGATGATAAAGCTCAGGAAGATCCTGTCATAAGTCTTTCATTTTTATAATAAGTCTATCGACTTCATCAGTCCATGTCCAAGGGACATCCTTCTTTAGCTTTTGTTGGAGTATTCTTCTCTCCCATTGCAAGATTCCTGATGAAACCTTCATTTGAAATATATGTTAATAGTCCAAGAAATCTTTGTAAATCCTTTTTATCCTTTAATTTCGTTGGAAAGTTCTGAAGTTTTTCTAATACATGCCGTTGCATTATTATTTTTCCTTTTTCAATTTCTAATCCTAAATAATTAATTCTATTTTGAGCTAAAACAGCCTTTTTCTTACTTAAAACTATTCCATGTTTATAACATTTATTAAGAATTAATTCTATCTTTTTAAAATGATCATCTAATCCTTTATTTGAAAAGATTAATATATCATCAATATAAATAAGACAAAAGTCTTTGAATTCCTTGAGGATTGAATCTATTCTTCGTTGGAAGATTCCTGGTGATTGTTTTAATCCCATTGGAAGTACATTCCATTCATATTGACCTTGAGGACAACTGAATGTTGTTAATGCTTTTGATTCTTCAGTCAATCCGATTTGGTAAAAACCTGATTTACAATCAAAGGTGCTAAACCAATCCATATTTCTAATTCTTTCAATAATTAAGTCTTTTCTAGGAAGAAAATAAGCATCTCCTTCCATAGCATCATTAATTTGCTTATAATTAATTACCATTCTTCTTTTTCCTCTTTTTATTTCATTATGGTTTTCTACATAAAAAGCTGGTGCAGAATGTTTACTATTTTATGGTCTAATCAATCCTTTTTGGCACATTTCTTCAATATCTTTTGCAAATTCATCTCTATCTATTTTTGTATAAATCATTGGTTTACATTTTACTTCTTTTATTGGGTCTTTTAATTTTAATTCGACCAATTCAGTATTACTATTAATTCTTGGGTCTAAAGGGTTTTCGCTACAAACCTTATCTAAAAGTTCTTCTATATCAGCTGGAATTATTCTATTTGGTTCTAAATTTATTAGTACATGGCGAATTTTTGTGCAAATTAAACTAATAATCTCACCACGTTTCAGCTGTTGAAACTTTGATGAAAAAGTACATTCAGAGGAATGAATAATTGGTATTTTGATAATCTCACGTTTTTGCTTTTGATAAATATATGGTGTTTTTAGAGTAATATATTTTAAGTGTTGGCAAAATGGTCCATATAATCGTAAGAAATTATTGCCAATAATTAAATCGATTCCAGTTTCTTGTTTATATCTCGTAGGTACTATAAATATCTTTCCTTCTATTTTTAAAGGAATTCGTTTTGCAATCCAATACAGAGAATGTATTGATCCATCTGCAATTTGTATTTTTAGTGGCTTTTCCAATCTTTCCCAATTATCAAGCAGTGCTTCTGTCGCAAGACAAATACTTGCTCCAGTGTCTATATAGGCTTCTGTTTCTTTATTACCTTTTTCTATCAGTATTTTTATATATGTATTATTCGGATTTTGCTTCCTATGAAGATAACTCATCTTCTGAAGAGTATTCATATATACTTACATCTGAATTACTTAGTTCTTCTTCTAATGGTTCGAGTTCATATAAATGAAAAAATTGTTTTATTAATTTTGATTTTTCTTTAAAATCATTTTCTTTTCTTTGGGGGCATTCATTAGCATAATGTCCTTCAACATTACATATCCAACATACACATTTCTTTTTCCCCTTTGGGCAGTATTTCTTCTTATTATTTTTATAATAAGTTTTCTTTCTCGGATAAGTCTTTCGTAAGTTTGGTTTCCTATAGTATTTTCTTTTTCTTCTTACTATTTTGTCACAACCATATTTCCCTGGTTTTTCTATCTCTGGGATGTCACAACAAATGACAGTGCTTCCTCTATTCAATTGTCTTATTGTTTCTCTATTCAAACATTGTTCCCTTAATTCTTGGTATAAGAGTTTAATAATTCCCCCTAAAGTATTTGCAGTCTCTTCTGGTTTCGATTCCCAAAGTCTACTAATCTTTGAATTAAGTGGATATGGTAGTTTATCTATAAAAATATATTTATATATTTCTTTAGTCTCTTCGTCTAGTTGATAATAGTATTTTTGATATTCGCAGATGAACTTTCAATCAGGCACATATCAAATATTTGCATTCTATTTAAATGCGATTTAGCATTCTCAATTAGTGTCTTGTTTACTTTTTCTCTTTGCTCCATCATATTATATCCTAAGAATTCTTGATGTATTAGTGTCATTATTAATTTAACATAGTCTGCGTTATTATCTACCATTCTTCCGTAGTTAATCTGTAACACCCTGTATTTCAATGTTTTAAATAACAGTAATACATATAAATATGTTTATAAATTTATTAGAGTTTAAGGAAATTATTTTAAATAAACGGAGTTAACCACTCAATCCTACTTGAATGTAGGAAGCTACGATTAAAATTTAGGTTGGAAAGTCAGGCGAAACCCGACCCGTGAATTCCATTGACAGTATAATAATACTGCTCAAAAGACCCAATTTTAATTCGTGAACAAAAGACTTAAGTTTAGTATTTTATTTTCTACAATTATGTATTTTTAGATTTATTTCAGAAAAAAATAAAATAATTTATGTTTTTTCGGGCTAAACACGTAATCGGGTAGACGACGGAAGGGAAATTAGAGTTTCTAAGAGTAGATAGAGGGTTTATCTTGGGATTTTGAGATGATTCAAGGGGATGAATCATATTTTTTAAGTCTAGAAGGTTTTTCAGGGTTAAATAGAAAATTTGGGAATTTTATGCTTAAGCCCCTGAACTTTCTGTAAATTACCCTTTTGTCGCTAAATTAGTTTTTAAGTTTTTTTCAAGTGGATTGGGCTAGAATCATTGTTTCCAATCTCAAATGGTCGTGGCTTAGAAGCCCAAAAATTTCTAGTTCATGGTTTGAGTCCATAAAAGCCTAATTGAAACTATATAAGTTTCCTATCTTAAGTCTAATGCTTAAATTTTCAAGTGGGCCCCACAAGAATGAACCCAAGCCCAAACTAACCCAGCCCATGAGCAAGCTCATGAGGATTTATGGCTGCCTCATTTGTTGTTGAATCAATTTTCTAGAGTTTTCCACAAGTTTCCACATTTTTCTACATTATCCTACATTATCCTTGATTTTTCCACAATGTTCTTGATTCTTCTCAAACCTTCATGAATTGTCTTAACCTATCTTTGACTCATAAATTCAGTCAACAAAGTCAAGATAAGCTAGCATTTAATGTGGCAAAATCATCATCATGACACTTTCTTCACAATTTGCAAACTAGTCCTTTAACTTATGGAATCTTTGCAAAGTGGTCCTTAGAACTTAATTGCATTTGAATCCTTAGCAAGACAACTCATCATCATCTAGATCCTTCCAAGAGTGGCTCAAGCAAGCTCTATAAATACCATACTCTCACTTTTCACTTAGTTTCTTTTGCCATTTGTTCCAGAACCCTAAAGTTCATAAGTTCCTTAGTGATAAGTTTGTGAAGCAAGTTCCTTGGATTTCCTTTGTCTTTGATCTTCAAGAGGTAAATCCTAATCTTGTTCCTTAATCATGGCTATGTTCTTTAGCAAGTCTCTTGATTCAAGGCTTATATCATAGTTGTTCACCACTTTAAAGTTTATAACCCTAGAACTTTGAAAAGTCATAATAAATTCTAGAAAAATCCAATGATGATGAAACTACTTTCTATCTTCTTGATATCATGTATATTATCTAAATCCAAGAGCATGATGCAATCAAAAATTTCTATCCTAAAAACCTAGCCTTGGCCGAATCTAGTAAAGTAGGGTTGGTAGAGTTTTGTTCATGTGTTGTCATGTATGATCATGTATTCTATATGGCATGTACGTCTACACACTCAAATCCATGTTAGTTTCTAAAAATGAAAATCTTTACTCAAAAATCCCTATGTTGGCCTAAACCCTAGGTGGTTAGATTTGTTGAGTTTTCTTCATAGTTTTCCTTAATGATCTTGTTAATCAAACACTTAGTATGTATGCCTTATAAATCCAAGTTGGTTTATTAAACTAAGAACCCTAGCCCTATAAACATGTTGAGGCCGAATCCTTGTATAAAAGAGTTAGGAAGTTTTGAGTTTGAAACTTAGTTGTTTAGTCATTAATCTATGATTTAGGTTAATCAAGGATCGTTAATCCATGACTTAATCATGATTAGGAATTTTAGTTAGTCAAAAAAACCCTAGAAGCCGTGACCATGTGGTAGGGTTTTAGGATGTTTTTAGTTTCTTGAATTGTGATTGTTTGATTGTAATGGTTGAAGGTTAAGTATAAAGCGGTGTACGTGAGTTTCCGGCTTCCGACAAATTTAATTCAACTTGTTGTGGATCTTCGAGAGGTAAGAGGGGTTACCTGACGGATTATTCGGATGACCATATGTCCATGTTTGTGGTTTGTATACATTTGTTTATGTGGTTGTGGTGTCTGGTTTGTTTTATTTGGCTATGTGTTTCTAGCTGTTTATCTGTGTTTTGGTTGTTTCTCTGCTTATAATTTATTTAATTATCTGCAGTAGTATCGTATATTGTTATGATGCATGATCTGCCTGGTGATATAGTTTTGTTGATGTTAGATGTTGTTTGTGAGGCCTGACAGTGGTCAGTGCACAACCGATTAATCAGATAAAAGATTTAATAAGCTATGAAGAATTATATTCAATGTTTTATGGGAAATATTGGAATATAATAGAGGTGGAAAATATTATTTTGGAAAAATAATGAGTTTTGAGAAATATTATTATTTTAATGATTTGTTAATGTAAAAGTAATTTAGGAGTCACGGTGAGAGCGTAACCGTGAAATTTTTTTAGTACTGCTGATTTTTACGCAAGAAATTATGTAATATTATAAAAAGTTATTTTGTGAAATTAATATTCGAAAATAATTTATAAAAATAAAAATAAAAATAAAAATAAAAATAAAAATAAAATAATAATAATATTATAATATAATAAATTATTATAAAAGTCAAAGTTTGACTTTAAGATCACTTTTTTGGGAAAATGATAAACAACGACAAGTTTTGAAATTATTTACAGTGAAAGTTGAAAAACAGCGGTACTTATTTCGAGCAGAAATTTAATCTGAATTGATTTAAAAAGTTGAAGTTTCAGTAAAAGAGTTCGAAACGACTTGACGTTTTATAAATGAATTACAAGTAGAAAGAAATTAAGGTCAATGAGTTTTACTTAATGACTTAAAAGATGATATAGAACTTAGTAACCGAGATGTCGGGGTACTAAGGTTAGTGATGTTGTAGATTGGGTATCTACTTAAAGAGGTTAAAACATTTTAGATGTTTTCTACTACCACGAACCTAAGCCTGAGGCATCAGTCTAGGGTTTGTGATTGAGCACTCGGACTTAGATGTCCTGTGTTTTAACAAAGGTTTTTAAAACGTTTAAATTATGGTTGGTCAAAAGCTTTTGAGAGCTTTGACAAAGAAAGACATAACACAAAGAAAAGTGTCGAGAACAAATGTTTTCTTGCATGCATATGGCAGACGTCTTTGTGAGTCTACGAGTGATTATCTTGCGGCGTCAAGTATATCATGCAACGATGTTCCTCATTGTGCCCGGGGTTTGGACAATGAGACCCCATCTCAGAGTGTTATCACTGTGCCACGATGTTGGACAGTGTGCGATGGGCGTGCCTGTGGCGGTGTGCCTGTGGCAATCGAGTCTGATCAACTCATCAAGAGGTTGGAGATATCTCATGAGATTAAGTATGAATGTTTAGATGATATATTGAAGTGTTCATGCATTCAGATTTTAAAAACGATGATGTTCGGGTGTGAGACCTTTTGATATATTGTGTTGTATGCCAATTTAAATATGAGAAATTAACTAATTTGAGTTTGTATATGTTTTGTTGTGTCATACATATGGTTCTCGCGTTATGATCAAATTGTCGGTTTCTCACTCTTGCATATTTTATTTGTGGTTTCCCTTCTGGGTTCTACGTGGTGGAATGCAGATGAACCTCTTAAGGACTATGGCGTCTGGAAGAAGAAGGAGGTGTAGTTCAAGAAATGTTGATGCTGCTTCTTTTGTCGTAGTGTTTTGACCAGCTTAGGTTTAAGTTCAGTTATGTTTTGGGAATAATCTTTTCATTACAAATGTTTAAGTGTGAAACTTATGAAGCAAGATAGTCAGTATGATATATATATATATATATATATATATATATATATATATATATATATATATATGTCTATATATATATAGATATATCTAAGTGTGGTTATGTGAAAGTTATTGTGATGATGTTGAAAAGAAAAAATTTTATCACCCATTTTGTTTAAGACAAACGTTCATAAAACATTATTTTCCGAAAGCAACCAGCAAATTAAGTTTTTATTTCCACAAACGGGTCGCCATGTGATGACCCGAGTATGGGTGTCACAATTAGTGGTATCAGAGTTGGTCGAGTCTTTCGGGAATGTTGGGGAAATAGGTCTATTTTGTTGACGTTGTGTTTTCTCTGAGGTGAGACTTGTTTGAATTACTTGTTAGAAGTAATGTGCGGTAATGAGTACGTTTACGTTTCAGTTTCTAGTTTTGGTTTAACTGATTGTGGCTTGTAGGTCAGTTACGGAACCAGTTGTTGAACCAGAAACTGGACGTGGATGGGTAAGTGGACGTGGACGCGGTCGTGGTAACATGAATGAGGACTATGAAGATGGAGTGGACTATGCCGCTCAGGCTATGGAGAACGTGGCAGCTGCGATTGCTAATCAAACTACTACAATGACTGCCCAGAACCAGCAAGAGCAGGCTCGAGCCGAGCAGGCAACTGAAGGCAAAAACCTAACCGCTTTTCAACGTCAAGATCCATCACAGTTTCATGGAGGAGTGGATCCTGTGAAAGCTGACTTATGGATTCAGGAGTTAGAGAAAATTTTTAGGTTGATTCACAGTCCTGAAGGAGTAAAGGTATCTTATGCCACTTTTCTGTTGGTAGGCGATGCTGAGTATTGGTGGAAGGGCACCGAACAGCTGTTGGAAGCAGAGAACCAGGAGATTACTTGGGAGGTATTCCGAACCAACTTTTTAAACAAGTACTTTCCTCAAAGTGCACGAGTTGAGAAGGAGCAAGAATTTCTGCAACTTCAGCAGAGGAATTTAACTGTTGGAGAGTACACGGCGAGGTTTGAATCACTTGCCAAGTATTTTCGCTTTTTCCAGAACAACCCAAACGAAGATTGGAAGTGCGAGCGTTTTGAAAGCGGATTGCGTTTTGAGATTAAGGAATCAGGACTACTGTTAGAAATTCGGAATTTCCAAGCCCTACTCGAGAAGAGTAGAAAAATAGAATTAATGAGGAAGGAAAAGGACAACAAAGGGACTGTAGGAGGACCGGATAGGTCAAAGGGTCAATTCCAGAACCAAAAGGGAAGACAAGCACAGAATGAACCTTATTCCCGTCCACCAGGGAATAACCAGAATCGACAACAACCTCATTCAAATTTTGTTGCATCGGAGAGTGGTGGCCAAACAAGCCAAAGTCAGGGTCAAGTTAGAAGGTGCTACAGATGTGGAGATCCAAATCACATGAGGAATACTTGCCCTAAAAAAGGGGACTAAGTGCTTCAATTGTAATCAAATAGGACATTTGGCGAAAGATTGCAATGCGCCGAGGCGTGGATCGACTGTCAATAACACCAATGCTGTTAGACCAAAGACTACAGGGAGAGTTTATACCATGAACAGCACTGAGACTCCAAGCTACAACGGTAATCTCTTAGCCATAATTTTCAAGCTCGAGTAAAATTCATACTTGTTTCGATGGATTGTGTGTGGATATGTTGAAATTATCTGTTTCTTTGATTTTCATGATGTCATTGTTTTGAACTCAAGATGAAATTCTTTTATATACTTTCTTGTGAAAGTAAGGCTTCAGGATCTTTCATTCCTGTCTAGCTTCGTGTCACGAAATTTCGAGGGCGAAATTTTTTAAGAGGGGTAGTAATGTAACACCTTGTATTTCACTGTTTTAAATAACAGTAGTAAATATAAATATGTTTATAAATTTATTAGGGTTTAAGGAAATTATTTTAAATAAACAGAGTTCACCACTCAATCCTACTTGAATGTAGGAAGCTACGATTAAAATTTAGGTTGAAAAGTCAGGTGAAACCCGACCCGTGAATTCCATTGACAGTATAATAATATTGCTCAAAAGACCCAATTTTAATTCGTAAACGAAAGACTTAAGTTTAGTATTTTATTTTCTACAATTATGTATTTTTAGATTTATTTCAGAAAAAAATAAAATAATTTACATTTTTTCGGGCGAAACACGTAATCGGGTAGATGACGGAAGGGAAATTAGAGTTTCTAAGAGTAGATAGAGGGTTTATCTTAGGATTTTGAGATTATTCAAGGGGATGAATCATATTTTTTTAAGTCTAGAAGGTTTTTCAGGGTTAAATAGAAAATTTGGGAATTTTACGCTTAAGCCCCTGAACTTTCTGTAAATTACCTTTTTGCCCCTAAATTAGTTTTTTAAGTTTTTTTCAAGTGGATTGGGCTAGAATCCTTGTTTCCAATCTCAAATGGTCGTGGCTTAGAAGCCCAAAAAATTCTAGTTCATGGTTTGAGTCCATAAAAGCCTAATTGAAACTATATAAGTTTCCTATCTTAAGTCTAATGCTTAAATTTTCAAGTGGGCCCCACAAGAATGAACCCAATCCCAAACTAACCCAGTCCATGAGGATTTATGGCTTCCTCATTTGTTGTTGAATCAATTTTCTAGAGTTTTCCACAAGTTTCCACATTTTTCTACATTATCCTACATTATCCTTGATTTTTCCACAATGTTGTTGATTCTTCTCAAACCTTCATGAATTGTCTTAACCTATCTTTGACTCATAAATTCAGCCAACAAAGTCAAGATAAGCTAGCATTTAATGTGGCAAAATCATCATCATGACACTTTCTTGACAATTTGCAAACTAGTCCTTCAACTTATGGAATCTTTGCAAAGTGGTCCTTAGAACTTAATTGCATTTGAATCCTTAGCAAGACAACTCATCATCATCTAGATCCTTCCAAGAGTGGCTCAAGCAAGCTCTATAAATACCATACTCTCACTTTTCACTTAGTTTCTTTTGCCATTTGTTCCAAAACCCTAAAGTTCATAAGTTCCTTAGTGATAAGTTTGTGAAGCAAGTTCCTTGGATTTCCTTTGTCTTTGATCTTCAAGAGGTAAATCCTAATCTTCTTCCTTAATCATGCCTATGTTCTTTAGCAAGTCTCTTGATTCAAGGCTTATATCATAGTTGTTCACCACTTTAAAGTTTATAACCCTAGAACTTTGAAAAGTCATAATAAATTCTAGAAAAATCCAATGATGATGAAACTACTTTCTATCTTCTTGATATCATGTATATTATCTAAATCCAAGAGCATGATGCAATCAAAAATTTCTTTCCTAAAAACCTAGCCTTGTCCGAATCTAGTAAAGTAGGGTTGGTAGAGTTTTGTTCATGTGTTGTCATGTATGATCATGTATTCTATATGGCATGTATGTCTACACACTCAAATACATGTTAGTTTCTTAAAATGAAAATCTTTACTCAAAAATCCCTATGTTGGTCGAAACCCTAGGTGGTTAGATTTGTTGAGTTTTCTTCATAGTTTTCCTTAATGATCTTGTTAATCAAACTCTTAGTATGTATGCCTTATAAATCCAAGTTGGTTTATTAAACTAAGAACCCTAGCCCTATAAACATGTTGAGGCCGAACCCTTGTATAAAAGAGTTAGGAAGTTTTGAGTTTGAAACTTAGTTGCTTAGTCATTAATCTATGATTTAGGTTAATCAAGGATCATTAATCCATGACTTAATCATGATTAGGAATTTTAGTTAGTCAAAAAACCCTAGAAGCCGTGACCATGTGGTAGGGTTTTAGGATGGTTTTCGTTGCTTGAATTGTGATTGTTTGAGTGTAATGGTGGAGGGTTAAGTATAAAGCGGTGTACGTGAGTTTCCGAACTTCCGACAAATTTAATTCAACTTGTTGTGGATCTTCGAGAGGTAAGAGGGGTTACCCGACGGATTATTCGGATGACCATATGTCCATGTTTGTGGTTTGTATACATTTGTTTATGTGGTTGTGGTGTCTGGTTTGTTTTATTTGGCTATGTGTTTCTAGTCGTTTATCTATGTTTTGGTTGTTTCTCTCGCTTATAATTTATTTAATTATCTGCGGTAGTAGTATCGTATATTGTTATGATGCATGATCTGCCTGGTGATATAGTTTTGTTGATGTTAGATGTTGTTTGTGAGGCCTGACAGTGGTCAGTGCACAACCGATTAATAAGATAAAAGATTTAATAAGCTATGAAGAATTATATTCAATGTTTTATGGGAAATATTGGAATATAATAGAGGTGGAAAATATTATTTTGGAAAAATAATGAGTTTTGAGAAATATTATTATTTTAATGATTTGTTAGTGTAAAAGTAATTTAGGAGTTACGGTGAGAGCGTAACCGTGAAATTTTTTAGTACTGCTGATTTTTACGCAAGAAATTATGTAATATTATAAAAAGTTATTTTGTGAAATTAATATTCGAAAATAATTTATAAAAATAAAAATAAAAATAAAAATAAAAATAAAATAATAATAATATTATAATATAATAAAATATTATAAAAGTCAAAGTTTGACTTTAAGATCACTTTTTTTGGAAAATGATAAACAACGACAAGTTTTGAAATTATTTACAGTGAAAGTTGAAAAACAGCAGTACTTATTTTGAGCAGAAATTTAATCTGAATTGATTTAAAAAGTTGAAGTTTCCGTAAAAGAGTTCGAAACGACTTGACGTTTTATAAATGAATTACAAGTAGAAAGAAATTAAGGTCAATGAGTTTTACTTAATGACTTAAAAGATGATATAGAACTTAGTAACCGAGATGTCGGGGTACTAAGGTTAGTGATGTTGTAGATTGGGTATCTACTTAAAGAGGTTAAAACATTTTAGATGTTTTCTACTACCACGAACCTAAGCCCGAGGCATCAGTCTAGGGTTTGTGATTGAGCACTCGGACTTAGATGTCCTGTATTTTAACAAAGGTTTTTAAAACGTTTAAATTATGGTTAGTCAAAAGCTTTTGAGAGCTTTGACAAAGAAAGACATAACACAAAGAAAAGTGTCGAGAACAAATGTTTTCTTGCATGCATATGGCAGACGTCTTTGTGAGTCTCACGAGTGATTATCTTGCGGCGTCAAGTATATCATGCAACGATGTTCCTCATTGTGCCCGGGTTTGGACAATGAGACCCCATCTCGAGTGTTATCACCGTGCCACGATGTTGGGCAAGCAGTGTGCGATGGGCGTGTCCGTGGCGGTGTGCTCGTGGCAATCGAGTCCGATCAACTCATCAAGAGGTTGGAGATATCTCATGAGATTAAGTATGAATGTTTAGATGATATATTGAAGTGTTCATGCATTCGATTTTAAAAACGACGATGTTCGCGTGTGAGACCCTTTTATAGATTGTGTTGTTTTCCAATTTAAATATGTGAAATTAACTAATTTGAGTTTGTATAAGTATTGTTGTTTAATACATCTCGTTCTCGCGTTATGATCTAATTGTCGGTTTCTCACTCTTGCATATTTTATTTGTGGTTTCCCTTCTGGGTTCTACGTGGTGGAATTCAGATGAACCTCTTAATGACTATGGCGTCTGGAAGAAGACGGAGGTGTAGTTCGAGAAATGTTGATCTTTGCTTCTTTTGTCGTAGTGTTTTGACCAGCTTAGGTTTAAGTTCAGTTATGTTTTGGGAATAATCTTTTCATTACAAATGTTTAAGTGTGAAACTTATGAAGCAGTATAGCTGTATGATATATATATATATATATATATATATATATATATATGTATATATATGTATATATATATAGATATATCTAAGTGTGGTTATGTGAACGTTATTGTGATGATGTTGAAAAGAAAAAAATTTATCACCCATTTTGTTTAAGTCAAACGTTCATAAAACATTATTTTCCGAAAGCAACCAGCAAATTAAGTTTTTATTTCCGCAAACGGGTAGCCATGTGATGACCCAAGTATGGGTGTCACATAATCCAATCTTCATCTTTAATTCCTATTAAGAATTTTTGTACATTTCCTGAAGTTTTAAATGTTACAAAATTCTTGGTTTCTATAAAATTTAACTGTTTGAATCTTTCATTAGTTAAGATCATTAATATTATTTCCTTAGTCCATTTTAATAAGACGTCTTCTTTATTTCTTATACAATCCAAGTCTAAAATATTTCCTGTATTATTATATCGAGGTTTAAATTCTTCTTGAACTTTTTATTATTATTTTTCCTTGCATATCCTTTATTATACATAATTTCTTCTTCATATTTATCCCAAGCTCCTTCGGGTGTATATTTATATTCTTCCCATTTACTTTTAAGGCTTTTTCCGCTATATTCACATTTTTCCATTCTTATATGATTTTCTTCAGATCCTGAAGATGAGTTATAATTTAAAATTATTTCTTCATTTTCATCATTTTCTGTATCTTTTTTATCGATCTTTTCAATTTTATGTATTTGATTATTTTCTTCTTCAATTATTTTAAGTTGTTCCAATAATTGTTGAATTTCTTCTAAATCATTTGATTTTCTTAATGTTTCCATATATTCATCTTTTATCCTCTCCATGCGGATACTGGTGTAGGTATTTTTGATGGTTCTTGATCTAATTCTTTTTTAATTATTATTTTATCTAAGTTCTTTATTTTTAAAATTTCTTCTAATTCAATTTTTGTTATGCATCTATTATTTTCTTCATATTTCAAAAGGTTTTCTAGTTGTTCTAGAATAATTTTTATTCTAATGATATTTTCGTTTTCATTTATTTCTTTTCCTTTACTAATATTATTTAAGGTTTCTTTAATATTTTCTATTTCATTTTTTCCTTTTTGTAACCTATTGCAAGTGTAATTTGCAATTTTATCTGTATATTCTATTAGTTGAATAATATTTTTATTTCTTTCTTTCATAAGTCTTTCTAATTCTTTGAATCATACTTGTAATTATTCGGATAGTCCCATTATCCTATGTAATTTTCTAATTCTTGTTTTAATCTTTTTATTCTTTTTCTAACCATTTCTTGTTGGTAAATAATATAGTTATTTTGTTCTAATTTTTCTAGTATTTTTAAGTATTTTCTTAACTCGTTAATACTTTGTTTTATCATTAGAACTCTATTCATTTTCTAAATAGTACTTGGTAATAGTACTATACGGTGTAACCGTAAGTGTCACAAATTCTGTGTCCGTTTAGCATTTCTGTACTATTATATCATCTCATATCAATATTTTGTCAAAAAAAAAAAATCTCATATCAATATTATTTTGAATTTAGAGTTTATCTATCTTTTCGTTAATCCCTCACCCTACAACAATTTCTTCAACGTAGGATAATCAATATAAAAGTTAAATATTTTTAATAATGTGACAATTCATAATTTATTGATAGTGTAAAAAAAATTATTACATTGATATTGCATAACAATTAAATCCCAAAAAACATAAACGTAGAGTCGCCTCTCTCAATCTTTCATCTACTCCTCTTTTCCTTCTTCCTCATCCACCGGAAAGGGTAGTTTTGGGCCATTTTTTGGCCTAGAATCAGCCCTCTACATCGTTTTTTCTCTCCTTTTATGTAAATAAGTGGTTTTTCCACATAGATCTGGTTTTTCTTTCGTGTTTTTTCGTGTTTTCGTAGTCTGCGTGCGGTGTTTTGTTAGTCATCTTGTTGAAGCGTCGTTTGGTTTCCGTCTTGTTGCGGTGTTCGTTTGGTTGATTGGCGGATCGGCTTCGATCCATTACGATTCAATCAAGACTTGGACATCAACGTTACATATCCGGAGGCATGTATATTCCGATCACTTTGATTTTGTCACATTTGTAGGCATTTTGTCGTGTTATGCTATTAACCTGGGTGATGTGAGTTTGTTCGCAGATTCATCCTTTTCGGTTTTTAGCGATGTTGAATTTGTATTGTTTTCGATCTATTTTACCAATTTAAATGAATGAATATCTTTTTTAGTAAAAAAAAAACAATTAAATCCAAAGGAAGTTTAATTTTGGTATGCTGTCAATGTAAAGTTTTTTTATCCTGTTAACCAACCACACACCAACTCATATATGACTTTCAAGATAATTATTATAGAAGTCTAATATTTTTAATGATGTGATAATACATAATTGATAGATAGTATACATTGTCAGTGTAAAACGTTTTACACTAACTTCCACAAACATTTTGACATGAACGTTTTTATTTTAATAATAACTAAGAGAAAGAAATTCATAAAAAAAAACTAATAAAAAGAAATAATAGTAATATTGATTTGTTAAGATAATGTCAGTATAAAAATCATTTATACTGATAGTAAATAGAAATTAAACTATTGATAAATAATGTAAAAAGTCATTATATTGACACTGCATTATAATTATATCTTTTTATTATGATTCTTATGATATTATCAAGAGAAAAGATTTCAAAAATAAAAAATAAAAAAAAATAACAGTAGTGACACAAATGAGCTTGGNCCGAGTTGGTCCAAGTGGTAACGAGCTTAGGCCCCTTAAGCAAGTGGTCGGGGTTCGATCCCTAGATCTTGCGTATGGAGAAAACTTTGATTGGGAGAGGTCGACCCTTCGATGTCGTCCCGATTACCTCGAGGATTAATCTCCGCGATTCTGCGTGGAGGATACCGGAAGCAAAAACAAAACCCCTTAAATGAATCTCATTACTTCAAGGGATTAGTCTCCGGCCCCGGCGGGAAGGATACCGGGTTCACCAAAAAAATTTAAATGGTTGTGACAAAAATAAAAGAAAGAGTAAAAGCCCAATTAAATCCATAAAAATAATTGCAGAGATATTTTTGTCCCTGGAAAAAATAAATTAATTATTTGGTCTCTCAAATTTACAAACGCGGGACATGTTAGCCCCTCAGACCAACTCTAACATCCATTTACTTGTTTATGTGTTTCGTTAACCATTTTGCCTAGTCCGTCGGTGGTCCTGCATGATTTATGGTGAATTTTCATCGTAAAAAACGAAGAAAAGTGAAAAAATTGTGCACAACTTTAAAACCAATATACTTGAAAATTGAGCACATTTTTCCCATTTTAATTCGTTTTTTATGGTAGAAAATCATTTTAGGCTACACAGACCATCAAAGAAGCCAAGCAGGATGGTGAACGCGACATGTAGGCCATGTAAACGAATGTTGGAACAGATGTGAAAGACTAATATATTCCTTTTTTGTAATCATGCTATAGAGACGAAGTATTCACCACCATTAGTAGTGACTAATCTCCGTCGGGGAACCTGTTAGGCACACAAGTGAGTTCTTCTCTCCCAACCAGGTTTTCGCCATAAACAAGAGCCAGGATTCAAACCCTTCATCACTTGCTTAAGGTGTCAAAATCCCGTACCACTCGGACCAATCACATGTCGGTAAAGACTAATATATTATGTATATTTGTAAATTTGAATAACCAAATAGTTAATGGTTTAAATATGTTTTTGGTAACCGCAAAATACACCAATTTTGGTTTTAGTCCCTGGAAAAATTTTTCTTAGGATTTCATCCCTGAACTTTCAAAAATTTTGGAAATGATCCCTATCGTCATCTCTTTCCGTTAACTGCTGACGTGACAAATGGAATGTCACGTCAGCAGGGACCATTTCCAAAAAAAATTGAAAGTACAGGGATGCAATCCTAAGGAAAAATTTACAGGGACTAAAACCAAAATTTGTGAACTTTGCAGGGACCAAAAACTTATTTAAACAAAAAAATTCTATTTTCTGACCAAACTTCAGAGCAAGTGAGAGATGGACAAGATTACAATAAACTACCTCGGTTCCCACGAGTACTAAAAATTATATCAGAAGAATAAATTTGATAATTTTATCCCTTTATCCCTAATGTATGATTTTTTTTTCTATTTGTTGGCCAAATCTCAGCAATTGGATAGGAATAAGAAATTACCTCGATACCTCCGAGTACTATAAATCATATCAGATGAATAGATTTGTCAATTTGAAACACATAACACTAATGTATGATTTCTTTCTATATTTTAGCCAAATTTACCAAGGTTAAAATTGCTAAATTCCTTAATTTGGTATGATTTTTAGTACTCAAAGGTACTGAGGTAATTTTATTTTCCTGTCCGACTTGCTATGAAATCTGGCAAGAAAATAGAAATAAAATCATACATTATGGACCACACGGTTAAAATTGACAAATTCCTTCATTTTGTATGATATCCAATACTTAGAGGTATCGATGTAATTTCTTATTCCTGTTCAACTTACTCCAGAATTTGGCTTCAAAATTGAAAGAAATCATACATTAGGGCTACAAATAAATTTTTGGTCCCTGCTAAGTTCACAAAATTTGGTTTTAGTCCCTCTAAAATTTTTCCTTAGGATTTCGTCCCTGTACTTTCAAAAATTTTGGAAATGGTCCCTACTGACGTGGCATTCTGTTTGCCACGTCAGCAGTTAACGGGAAGAGATAACGGTAGGGACCATTTCCAAAATTTTTGAAAATATAAGGACGAAATCCTAAGGAAAAATTTTACAGAGACTAAAACCAAAATTGATATATTTTGAAGGGATCAAAAACTTATTTAAACCATAGTTAAATTTTTTATTTTTATTTTTTGGCCAAAAGTGTCTTAGCAATTATTTTTTGGGAGGAAATTTGGACTTTACTTTAAAAGGAAAAAAGGGAAAAGAGAGCCCCGAGTACAAGGGCAAGGAGCAAGGGTGCGAAGTGCAAAGAAGCAGGTTAACAGTTTACACTAACCGTAGCTCCTCAACTTCAATTTCAATCTCAACCTCGTCTACCTCCTTAATTTCTCGCAGGGTAACTCTTTTATTAACCCTTTCTCTTCTTCTTCTTCATCAACATCGCAGTTGAGTGCGATTTCTCCTCTCGAAAATTCATCAATATCATATAGCATGTTATTGTTTATGCACCTTTTTAGGGTTTTCAATCTGATATTCCTTTTAAGTTTTACATGTTTCAACTGCAGGCCTCGATCTGAATTTTTTATTCTGAAACTCCTTTTTATCATTATTAATATTATTTCCATGCTTCGCTTTTTGTTGCCGATCCTCTTGAATGTCATTTTCCGGTTTAGAGCTCAATTTTTATGAATCGATTATCATTTGGATCTTACTGTGGAAGTTGTTCCCCGATTTCAACTCGTTAATTAACACCACCACTGTTTCCAGCAAGAGATAATTACATTGTGCATTTTTTTTTAATCCTGCAATTTTTTTTAATAAAGATAAGAAAATGAAATAGTGTAGAAATATATGCCGTTTTTTCACACACACAAAAAAAGATGCATTATGAAATTCTAGAGCCTATTTGCTTAGTTTCTTTCTTTTTCCCATTTTCAAAAAGTTGTATAGGAAATATTGAAAACATTTTTTTTTTTTTTACTAATTCTTGTACAACTTTTTGGAAACAGGAAATAGAATGAGAACAATGTGGCATTTTTACAATTATTAATGAAAACGGAATACAGAAAGGTGGAAACAAAGCAAACAAACCCTTAGAGAAATTCAGGCTTATTTATATGGAACTTCCTTTTCCCTTTAGGAATGGATTCTTATCAAAATGATAATGGTGGAAGTTAAAATATGCTTTCCCTGTTCTGTTTGAGTGGTAAATGCATGTAGTGTAAGATGTTGTGATCTAACTACATCTTCCGACACTAAATAGTGGTAGACTGGCAGTATAATCATTGTTCAAAGATTTATCTTTTTTTATTTTCTATTGGAAATTTTTGTTTGAGTGCAGAGAAAGCCATGGACCCCGCAGAACGTAGGTACTTGGAGGATGAGGACTCATCATTGATGAAAACTATTAAGGGTGCAACGACTGGTTTAATTGCTGGGACGATCTGGGGTACTGTAGTTGCTACCTGGTATGATGTTCCTCGTGTTGAGAGAAGTGTTGCTCTTCCAGGGCTGTTAAGAACTTTCAGGATGATGGGCAATCATGGGTTGACCTTTGCTGCCATCGGAGGGGTCTACATTGGTGTGGAGCAATTGGTGCAGAACTTTAGGATGAAGAGGGATTTTGTTAATGGAGCTGTTGGTGGATTTGTTGCTGGTGCAACTATTCTGGGTTACAAAGGTAGCCTTTGCTCTGATAATTATAGTAATGTTTGAGAATTTGCATATTTTAATATCAAGAAGATTTGAAATCTTGCAACTGGTATTGTGCTACTGGTTTGTTGTTGATATTGGGGAACGAAAATTCAATCAGTGCTTTGATTATTTTCTCCCACAATCTAATTTAAACATGTTAGTGGAGAAGCATCATATGGTCAGGGACTTGATTGATACAGTTCAATCTGAAAATCAGTGGATGTGAGCGTCATGTTTTTTACTTTCTTTCTGACATGATCATTGCATTGTGCTAGATGGCCACTGGTGCTTTTGATGTCTTCCAAAGAAGCCATTTTGTCACTGTCGTCATTGTGCTTCTTTTGCTAACAAGAAGTTGTCTTCATTGTGTTTGTGTTGTTATTGTCTATGTGGAGGGTGAGGGTCTTTGGGAAAAACCTTTTGTTCTTTTTTGCTGTCACTGAAGGATCCTTGTATATGGAGTCCCCCTCCCCCTCAAAAAAAAAAACAAAAAACAAAACAGAGAGAGAGAGGCTATGGGTTGCATTTTCTGGATTGCTGATAGGAACCAGTATCACACAACAATGAAACAGTAGCAAAAATAGGGAGAAAACTGAGGTATGTATGTATTAATTACTGGAAAAGAAAGATTTACAGAGGAATACACATTCCCCCTTACGAGCAAGCTCCTATAGAGATCTATTGCTCTCTATCAATAACAAACTTATTAATTCTCAAAGATACCCCACTCCTAGCTACACTCCATAATATATTGACTAACCACTTTTCTTTTACTCTCCCACTCACATACATTTTCTCTCTCTGCAAAGACACTACTCTCTACCACCCCCTTTTCCAATTCCTTTTTTGTTCCTCCTAACATAAACCTTCCATTCCTTCGATCTACTCACTCCTTGATCCAACAAAGGCATATTTGGGCCTCCTATGTTTCCTTGGGCCCTATCAATACCAGCTCCTTGGCAGTGACCTTGACCCCAAGGCTGAGTTTTGGAAATTGACTTAGGATAGTGAGTTCATCTTCCCACGTAGCTTCTTCAATGGGTCTGCCCCACCTTTGGATTAACACCTGCCACATTCTCCCTGTTTTTGGATGCTTCGGATGGCTAGCACAGTGCCAGGTTCGGTAATTCTGGAAAATCTCCATCCATTTCTATAGGCAGTTTGCTCCTCAACATGATAGTTGCCTATTGCCCTTTTAAGTAAGGACACATGAAACACAGGATGCACCCTTGAGGTAGTAGGTAATTTCAACTTATATGCTACTTCACCTATGCATTCCAGCACTTGGTAAGGGCCATAATATCGTCTTTGACAGCTTAGTGTTGATTCTTCTGACCCACCGAATTCTGCTTTATGAGGCCGCAGCTTCAAGAATACCCACTCTCCCACATTGAAAGTCTTTTCTTTTCTCTTCACATCGACTGTGATTTCATTCTTCCCTGTGCTCTCTGCAAGTGATGCTTTAATTGCCTAAGAGCTTCATCTCTATCCAACAACTCCTCTCGAACCGCTTCTACCCGTGTCTCACCTTGCACAAAACGAATAAGAGTTGGAGGTTTCCTTCCATAGACTACCTCAAAGGGTGTGATCCCCGTAGTTCCATGGAAGGTGGTGTTATACCAAAATTCAGCCCAATGTAACCACAACATCCATGTTCGAGGTTGATCGGCAATGAAACACCTCAAAAACGTTTCAAGACACCCTGTTCACCACTTTCGTTTGGCCATCGGTCTCCGGATGGTATGCGAACTCATTTTGAGTTGTGTTCCTTGAAGCTTGAACATCTCTTTCCAAAAATTGCTCACAAACACGGGGTCTCTATCATCGACAATGGCCTTGGGTACTCCATGTAAGCGCCACGATCTCCTTGGTGAGCAGTTCAAAGCAATTGTTCTAGCAAGAAGATAAGGATGTTTCAAGGGAATGAAATGGCCATACTTGGACAACCTGTCCACCACTACAAAAATTGCTTGAATCCTTTGGACTTGGGAGTCCGTGATGAAATCCATGGAAACTTCATCCCAAATCATTTCGGGAATAGCTAAGGGTGAAGGAGCCCACCTGGAGATGATGCCAAGTATTTTTGTCTTTGATGAGATGTCGCATTCCCTTACAAAAACTTGGATCCTACCCTTCATTCCGATCCAATAAACATTGGCTGCAATCCTTCTATAAGTTACCTCAAAAACCCGAATGACCCCCTTGTGGAGTAGAGTGGAATTCTGCGAGCGTTTTGGAATCCAAGGCGAGTGGGCTGAAATCACCAATCTTCCTTTATATAGAAGGACCCCATTGTTGTAAGTGAAACCTGGCCGCAATTCCGAGCTCTTGTTCACATCTTCAATGATCTTCAATAAAGTCACATCATTGTGGACTTCTTCAAGAACTTGTTCACTTTCGGTCCAGGACTGATATGCCCTTAGAGGACACAATTCACCATCGGTATGCACCCGAGAGAGTGCATCGGCTCCTCTATTTGACACCCCTGTTTTTGTACACTATGTCAAAATTATACCCTAGCAATTTTGCTGCCCAATTCTGCTGGTCCATGGTAGAAATACGTTGTTGCAAGAGTTGCTTCAGACTTTTCTGGTCCGTGCTAACCGTGAAATGCCTACCCATCAAGTATGGTCTCCAATGTTGAATTGCAAGAACCACGGCCATCCGCTCTTTCTCATATGCTGATTTAACTAAGTTCCTCTCACTCAAAGCCTTACTGAAATAAGCTATGGGCTTTCCTCCTTGCATAAGAATAGCTCCTATCCCATGACCCGATGCATCACATTCAATAAGAAACTCCTTCGAAAAATCAGGTAAAGCCAAAACAGGAGCAGTAGTTACCTTCCTCTTGAGAACCTCAAATGCTTCTTGTGCTTTCGAATTCCACTTAAAACCTTCTTTCTTGGTGAGCTCAGTGAGAGGTTTGGCAATTTTCCCATAATTCTGGATAAATTTTCGGTAATACCCGGTCAAACCCAAGAAACCTCTTACACCCTTCACATCTTTTGGACAAGGCCACTTTCTTGAACACTTTGCCACCTTGCTAGGATCCATAGTAACCCCTTCTTTGGAGATTAAATGGCCAAATATTCCACTGAAAGTCGACCAAAGTGACATTTCTTTTGGTTTGCCACCAAGACCTGATTACGCAAGGTTTTGGGAACTTCCTCCAAGTGTTCCAAATGCGATTTCCAATCGCTAGCTAACACTAGTATGTCATCAAAAAACACTAGTACAAACTTAGGAGCATCTCTCTAAAGACTTCATTCATTAACGATTGAAATGTGGAAGGTGCATTCATTAACCCAAATGGCATCACCAAATACTCGTAGTGACCTCATGTGTTCTAAAAGCTGTTTTGTGTATATCACCTTCCTTCACCCTAACTTGGTGATAGCCCGATTTCAAATCTAACTTAGAAAAATACTTGGCCCCATATAATTCATCCAACAACTCATCTATCACCGGAATTGGGAATTTGTCTGGGATTGTTACCTTATTAAGAGCTCGGTAGTCAACACACATCCTCCATGTCTCGTCCTTCTTCTTCACCAATATGACGGGGCTAGAGAAAGCACTGTATTCTTTGGGCCTAATAATTCCGATTTGAGCATCTCCTTCACTTGCTTCTCAATCTCATTTTTTTTGTACATGGGGATATCTATAGGGTCTGACATTCACTGGACCTTGGCCACTCACGAGATTAATCACATGCTCCTTGCTCCTCTTAGGGGGTAGCCCTTTTGGTTCATCAAAAACCTCTGCATAGCGTAACAACAGTCCCTCTAAATCCCTTTGTTGTGTCTCACACGAGCTTCTTCCTATTCTCCCCGATTCCACTCTACTAGGACAAAGAAACTTGGGTGATAAGATAAGCCCTTCAAACCACCTCTTGGCTTTCCCAATAGACTTTGCAAAGCTGTTGGGGCTTCCTTATGGTCCCTCTCACCTTTCAATTTCACCCATTCTCCTTCATGTTGGAATTTCATAATCTGTCTCCTCTAATCCACAATCATCTCTCCCAAGGATGCAAGCCAAGACATCCCTAAGATCAGGTCAATCCCTTCCAATTCAAAAATGACAGAATCCACCTTCATAGTAATCCCTCCTAACTCCACCTCTAAGCCCTTGCAACTTCCTCTAGTTACTGCTTGATACCCGTCCCCTAGTTTGATGGTTAACGGACGTGTATCTTCAACAGCCCATCCCATTTTTGTCACCAAGCTCTTAGAGACAAAATTATGGGTGGCTCCACTATCCACGAGGACCAGGATGGGCACCCCTCTGACTTGCCCTTTTATCTTGACAGTTTGTGGCTTCCCTGTTTGCTCCCCCTTTAGGCTTTCCAAACTCATTACAGTGCACTCCCCATCGGTATCCTCCTCATCCTCCACTTCTACTGCAACAACATTACCTTCTTCTTCTCCTATCTCCTCTTCATCAAGCACCATCAGCTTCAGCTGCTTGTGTGGGCATTGATGGAGGGGATGAAACGGTCCCCCACACTTGTAGCACAACCCTTTCTGTTTCCTTTCCATCAGCTCATTGTAGGAAAGGTGAGAAACTCCCTCATCTTTCGGCCTGTTCTCCTTCGTTCAAAGATCGGGCTCAAATTTTGAGCGTGGCCCAGCTGCTCCATTAGGGTTATTTCCACTTCCTGACCCCCCTTCCTTCGACCCGCGAACATACACCCACTCCGAACCCGAGTTGCGACCCGACCCCACTGGTGCGGATCGAAACGACTGGCCTGACCCGGGTCCGCTTCGGTTTCCTCCACCCGAGTACCCGCTTCGTCCCCCTATCTCCTTTTCCACTGCCCTCGTCACATTCATCAGACGTGACCTAGAGATTGGTCCCAGAGAAATCAAGCTACGTACCTTCCCTCTGAGTTCGTCCTTCAACCCATGGAGAAAATAACCAAAACATTGGTCATCAGGGAGCCTTCGCACCTGCGCAATCAACCTCTCGAATTGCTGAATGTATTCATCCACGCTTCCTCTTTGCCGGAGATTTGTTAATTGCTCAAATACTCCGCCGTCTCCCACACCACCATAACGCTCCAACAACTCTACCTTCAACCTCTCCCATGTCAACTCCATTTCATCGTCAAGCAAAGAGTTAAAGAAATGGATAGTCGGCCCTTCCATACACAACTGAGCAAGATTCACCCTCACCTCTGAGCTCGTTTCTTGAACCTGAAAATATATTTCTGCTCGTGTTATCCACCCAGCAGGGTCATCTCCATCAAACATGGGTAATTCCACCTTCTTCACAGACTGGCGGAATTCCTCCAACGCCTCTCCCTGCAACCTCTTCAATCCCGACACCGAGGACCCTTTTTTTGACGAGGTACTCTTGCCGCCTCCTTCCTTTTCTGTTTCTATCTGCCGCGGTCTCTCTCTGTTGGCCTCCTCTTCCTCTTCCTCTTCCCTGTCTTCTCCCTCTGATTGAGGGGTTCTTTCTAAGATCTTCTTAAGCAACGCTACGAGAGTATTGTGATTCTCGTCCACCTTGCCCTCCACCCCAGTCAAAGTACGCTTCACATTAGCCAACTCCGCCTCCAGTGCTGAAACCTTCGCCTCCATAGCCTTTTTCTTAGAGGGCATTCACCTTCTACCGGCGATCTGTCTCGATATCCGTGGGTCGGACCAGTTTGATAGGAACCAAGATCACACAACAATGAAACAAGAGCAAAAATAGGGAGAAAACTGAGGTATGTATGTATTAATTACTGGAAAAGAAAGATTTACAGAGGAATACACATTCCCTGCCACAGAGCAAGCTCCTATAGAGAGCTATTGCTCTCTATCCATAACAAACTTCTTAATTCTCAAATATACCCCACTCCTAGCTACCCTCCCTACTATATGGACGCACCACTTTTCTGTTACTCTCCCCACTCACATACATTTTCTCTCTCTGCCAGCACACTACTCTCTAACACCCCCTTTTCCAATTCCTTTTTTGTTCCTCCTAACATAAACCTTCCATTCCTTCGATCTACTCACTCCTTGATCCAACAAAGGCATATTTGGGCCTCCTATGTTTCCTTGGGCCCTATCAATTGCTCTCATTCAATTGTACTTGGGGTGCGTTTGGGTAAATAACTTAATTAAGAGCTTATTACATAAGTTCTTATCGCATGAGAGCTTATGCCATAAGCGCTTAAAGAAAGAAAAAGAAGGAAAGGGGCAAAAGAGGATTCGAATAGTGAAAAACACGGAGAGGGTGTTTAGTGCATAAGCTCTTATGATAATTCCATAAGCTTCTCCCAGTGACTTATGAAAATAAGTCAAAAACTCCTTATGGGATGACATAAGTTATTTTTATAAGCTCTGCCAAAACACTGCATAAGAGCTTATGTCATCAGATAAGTCAAAAGGAGCTTAAATAAGCTCTTCCAAACGCCACCTTGGCTAGTATCCTGATAATAGTCTAGTGAGAACATGAAATATGTTTTATGTAGGAAGCAGGAGGTTAGAACTTAGAACCCATGTTATTGTTTACAGAGGCTCATTTTTAATTTTATTCCCTTATTTGACGATTATAATGCTTCATATAAACATTGAAAATGATGATATAGATGATTAGTTTCTTTTCCTGCTATAAGTTGTAAGCTGTATTATACTCATCTGATGCCTTCAAGGATGCTTTGCCCCTAATTGCTTCTACTTTTCTGCGTGTTTCTGTAAACACTCATGCTGCTTGGTCTCTTCAATCATTCATTTTAAGCAGCCCTATATTGTGTAAAGAGTTTATTGCCTTGGATTTTGCTAGCTCGTTGAATTATTTAGATCAACTATAAGTCCGTCCATTCATGTGCACTTATTAGGCGATCATTTCAAGTTGTCTGATCCTGATACCTGATTGACAAATTTGTACGTGGAATACCCATGGTTTGCGTCTTTTGCATATTTGCTTGTTGAGAACCATGTTGGGTCTAATGTAAACATGTTTTCTGAGGACAGTGTTCAACTCTTCCTTTCTGCTTGTAATTTATTATCTTAAGTAGAGTGCTAATAATTACCTTTCTCGATCTGATGTTGATTACCAAACCAGTATTACGTACTTTAACAAGCTTCATGGGCTATCCTTTCTGTTGTAGGAAGGAGCATCTCAACTGCAATTTCTGCTGGATCAGCTTTGGCATTTACATCTGCCTTTCTTGACATTGGGGGTCAAACAATGAAACATGATACTGGGAAGGAGTACGCTGCTTACACCACAAAGAAAAGACCCAGTGCTGAGTCATAATTCCTAATTAATGCACCTTAGAGTGGACCACTCTTTGTTAGCCTATTGTTTTGTTTTTGACATACAAGGCTGTCTTTCCATATTGTTTCTTTTGTAAGTTGTTGGTGCTGAACTTGTTAAATTCCAATAAATGTGATCTTATGTGTTAATCCAAATTGCCTAATAGCTTTGATTCTCGAACAATTTGAATAATGAGTGATATATTAAGGTATGTTGATACTGCACCCAACGATTATGGTGGTGACCAGCTTTTGCTCTTTTGCCATTCAAGATAGGAAATAATAAAAACGGTTTGGAGGGGAAACCTGGAGCTAAATCAATGTACTAATTTTCTGGTGACTGATGAACTTTTCTTTTTCATTTTGGTACAAAAGAGAAAGAACAAAAAAGCTACAGCCTAACAAGGGAAACAGAAGATAGATCACCCATGACAAAGGTTACATTTGCCACAGTAGGGTATGTTTAGCACAGTAAAAGAACACTGTAATAAAATATTTGTTACAGACAATCAAGTGATAACTCTTTAATCTTATCAACAACAAAAAAAAAGCTCAAGTGATAATAATATTACAATATAAATGTTTGAAAGTTTCAATACACACAAACATTATCGTATAGTAATAAAAAAATGAATATAAAAGTGTACAAGCAACATTATTCAAATTTTTTATTAGTAATATGTATGAAATATATATAACTTTATAATTGATTTTCAACATAAATTTTTTATCCTTATTCCTTAAAAATTTAATGTTGTGTGACAAAACGACAAACGCACACTCTTGTCGATAACATTGAGGGAAAATCAATGAAGTTAGCAAGTTAACCAAGGGAGAAACAATGCTTGCAAATAAAGACATGGTTATCCCTCCATTGCTGGAACCCTGAACAGTCTTTAATTTTTTTCCATTCTATAAGTGATAACTGTAAGGGTAAATATGGATTGAAGTGGTTAGTAATGTTTGTTGAACATCATTTTCTAGACACGGTATACGGTTTTGAAATTTGAAGCTGTAGCTGTAAAGGGGAGTGTAGAAGATCGGAAAGAGTGTCTAACAGGTGCATACAAATTATCCCACTCTCATGTTCATATAATGGGGCTAATCTAAATCCAAAACAACAGAGGTTGAGAAGTAAAAACAGATATCAGAAGATCAAGGAAAGGGCAAAGGCAGCTCAGCTTCCTTCAATCCTAGCAGTGCCATAAACAATTAAACGGTATACCATTTTCTTGCCTCTGCATACGTAGGGTGACATAATTTAGGATCATATGTTGTTTACTAGTTCAATAATTTAATATTTCCCTTGATTCAAAATTACTTTTATTTTTAGTGATTAGAGAACTGTGTTGTATGGATGCTGTGTAGATGATGCTTTTGTGTTTCTGGTTTTTTTTTTTTCATCCAAACTCCCTCCTTTCTTGAAGAATCATGTTATGTGGCTTTAGCTATTGTTTGTGTTCTTACACAGAGCAGGTCAAAGAACCAATATGCATATTCATGTTAAAGAGGAAAATAGTGAATGATAGCCTTACCTCTAGTTACAATCATAAAATAGATCATTGAATTTTGTTGTTCCCTCGAATTTGCAATATGTATTTTCTTTCTATAAGACCTTTTCACGCAGTAGAGATTCCTAGGCAATATTTCCTCTTCTCCCTTCTGGCTATTATGAACTTTTTTTTTTTGTAATCCTTAGAACCTCAATGTAGAGTAGCTAATCCTTAGTGAAGTGGAAAATGTTCAATGGATTGGAATAAGTTTCAACTAATTGGGCAAGTTTGTTCTTTTGTTTTTCTATGTTTTGGGCAGCCATTATTGCAAGAGATAGAGTGGATAATGCTTTGAAAGATTTGGCTATTGGCCTATTGTGATAAAGCAGCAAGAAGAAGCCATCGAAGCTGTTAAATCACTTCAAAGTAGATACTCAGATCAAGCCCAAGAATTTCTTGATAATATTCTCTTGGATCTTTACAAGGTCATTCACTGAACACCAAATTTTTATCTGTTCATATACACTAGTCCTTGCATCACTAGCAATACCGATTATTAATCAGCATATTACTTAAATGCCAAGCCATATTATAATTTATAAGCATATTTCTTTTTGGTTCACATGCTGAAATTTGTATCAGACCTGGAACTTTTAAAGTTGGTACTGTATGGCAACTTTATTTTGATCATAGTTGCTTTTTTGCAGGCAAGAGCTCTTATCTCAAGACTGACTGAAGAAAAGAATAATGCAATTTCAACAAAATAGCAAGCACCATCAGGAACTGGTGAGGATTTACAAAATATATAACTTTTGTCCACCATCTGTATAATCTATATTTTTTTTTCTTGTTGGTGACGGACAATTTTTAAACTAAACATTAGTTCCCTTCAGTAGGACTATTACCTCTCCTTAAGGGTATTATAGTTCTAAATCCAACCGAGGGAAATCGTTAAGAGAAAAATAGGAACTTGGTTCATGACTGAGGCAGGTTGGTTTGTTGAGATTACTTGGAAATACTTGCTTCTTCTCCTTTTAACATAAAAGGGATTTTCTTCCAAATTTTATTGGATGAGAATGATTCTGTTTTGGTTATTGTGGCAGTATATGCCTTGATTTTTATTCTAGTTTTTTCATCTGTCTCTGAAAATCATGTAATGTTCTTGCTAATTATTTATTTTGAAAGCCTGCTCAACAAAGTAGTAACTAAAAGCAAATGATGTTCTGTGACAGATGTGGAGAAAATGTAACAGTTTTTATCAAAGTAACTTTAGGAGAGGGATTTTGCTTGAATAGAATTCATACTCTTTTGTTTCTTTCTAAAAATATTTTTTAGGGTGTTCAATCAGTCCAATTATTTTCATGATATTGTGTAGTATTTGGTACTAGGGAAAATGATGAACATCGATTTTCAGCTCCAGCATGTGAGTTTTAGTTACAGGACCATTTTGAAGGACATGGTTGGCATTTGTGCTTCATGTGGTTTCATATTAATTCAATAACTTACATATTTAACCTGAGATTGTGTTGATTTTTGGTTTTGGCACCTTGCATTGTGGAATCAGATTTTTTGGTTAGTTTTTTTTTTTTTGTTTGTTGATAAGCCAACAATTCATTAATGGAGAGCACAAGAGGTACTCAAAACCCCATACAATGAAGCTAAAACACTATATATGAAACATAAACAGCCAAAGGAACCAAAAATGGAACCAAAGGACCACAACAGACAAGCACATGAACCTGGCGGACCTACAGTTTTTACAGGATATGAGAAACAATAACATAAGCTCAAATCCAATGGAAAAACTGCACCTCCAAACTGTCCACGCAGAACTGCAGTGTGGAATTTAAATCCTAGCAGATTCTAAACAAAAAACAGGATCAATACACCAACCATTGTATGTAAAGCAACTATCCTTCACTAATGCTTTGCACCAAGTCCATAATCTAACTCTAATAAGTTCAATGACCTTTTCAAAATCTGCAGTTTGCTGATTGAACAATATGTCATTCCTGTGAAGCCAGATTGACCATATTATTACAAACCACATCATCCTCCCTATTCTTTGTGATCCCCTGCCACTGAACAGACCATTATATTGCGCTAATGGAGCTTCCAAATTACCTGGCAGGGCTGTATAAATCCCAAACCAATTCAGCACTTGCATCCAAACCAAATATGAGAATTTTGCAGCTTATAAATAAGTGAACAGATTTTTTGGTTAGTAGGGGTAACAATTTTGCTTGGTTGGCATTCCATGCGGACTTTAGATTTATGGAATAAATATTATATCATGTTGTTTCTATTTTCCTTTCTCTTATATTGCCAATTTCTCATCTTTTCCTTTGAAGTTAAATTACAATTTCTCGTCTCTTATATTGCCAATTTTCTTGATTGCTTTCTTTCAATTGTACTTGGTTAGCATCTTGATGGTCTAGTGAGACCATGAAATATGTTTTTTTTAGGAAGCAGGAAGTTAGAACCCATGTTATAGTTTACAGAGGCTCACTTTTAATTTTATTCACTTATTTGATGAATTATAATGCTTCATATAAACATTGAAAATGGTGACATCGATGATTAGTTTCTTTTCTTGCTATAAGTTTTAAGCTGTATTATACTTATCTGATGCCTTCAAGGATGCTTTCTCCCTAATGAGTGTCATGTTTTATTTTTTTTCTTTTTTCTTTCTGACATGATCATTGCGTTATGCTAGATGGCCACCGATGCTTTTCCAGTCTATCACTGTCTTTGTTGTGCTTCTTTTGCTAGCAAGAGTTGGTCTGTCTGTGTGTTTTTATTGTGTATAGGGAGGGTCTTTTGGTAAAAACATTTTGTTCTTTTTCGCTATCACTGAAGGATCCTTGTATATGGAGTCCCCCTCCCCCTCAACAAAAACAAACCAGAGTGAGAGAGAGAGAAAGGCTATGGGTTGCATTTTCTGGATTGCTTTCATTCAATTGTACTTGTTTAGTATCCTGATGGTCTAGTCAAGTGAGAACATGAAGTAGTTTACAGGGGCACGCTTGTAATTTTATTCCCTTATTTCACGAATTATAATGCTTCATATTGTTTCTTTTGTAAATTGTTGGTGCTGAACTTGTTAAATTCCAATAAATGTGTTAATCTAAATTGCCTAATAGTCGATGTAGAGCTTCTTGTTATAGCTTTGATTCTCCAAACAATTTGAATAATGAGTGATATATTAAGGTTTGTTGATACTGCACCCAACGATTGTGACCAGCTTTTGCTCTTGCTGAGAGCCTGATTAGACATTTTCTGTATCTTCAGCATAAACAACCTGCTGACTTCTATACAATATTTGAGTTTGTATAAATGCCAGCTGTTTCAAAGGTTATAAATCCTCTCTAGTCATATTCTTTGGAATTGGGTTGTGACATTTGTTAATGAAGTGGTAAATCTTGTTTTTATCATTTTCTTCACAAAATCTTGAAAACGGGAGAGAAATGTAAAATAATGTAACATTTGTATAGTTTTTAATGATAATATATAAACTAAAAAAAAAAAAAACAAATGCCACCAAATACGAATTATAAAAGTGATAAAAAAAATATTTTTCTTTGCAGTATTTGTTCGCAATGTTTTCCAAGCTGTTTCGGATGGAAAGTGATTCTGTGGAAAGGTATTTCTCAATTAGTCAAATACCAAAATCATTTCTGGAGACTTTAGTAAGAACTAACGATAGAACTTACAAATAGTCTATTAGACTAATAGTAAAATCAAACTTCAAACCTTTTTTCTATCCCTTACCTATTTATATTTACTTTTTGTTCATCACGTAATACTTACACCCTTAATATTTCAAGTTTATTTGCTGTATTATCTTATATTGTGGCTAAAATTAATGTTTCACTGACTTCTTAATTTCTTATTTATCATCCCATAACTATAAATATAGCTCTTGTTGAGCTTAGACAGCTATTAGAGTTAATCGATGACAGTAGAGGCAACAAAATGGATCTGTTAGATAGGGACGACCCGAATATACAAGATAAGATACATGGCTTGAAATGTAAATTTTGACTACGATATTAATTACAGTCCGAACAAAACCACAGTCCGTATATGTTGGGGGCTTAGGCACCATTTTGATAGACTGAATTGAATTCGAGCTTTTTTAACCTAACCCGATATAGCTTATGGCTCAGATCAGGTCAACCCAAAGCTGATCGGGTATCCCATTTCGCCACCGCTCGACGACACAAGCCTTCAACAACATGGTTTATGGGTACCCATGAATAAGCTTATAGAAGAAAATTTCCCATATCTTCATGGAATAAGAATTCTTACTCCAGGCAAATCTCAACTGTTTATTTTACAAAGCAGAGAGATGAAAAATAAATAGAAAAGAGTCAATGGTTGAGATGCAATATAGAAGAAGACATTTCTTCCACCTTATATATGGAAGAAACGGTGGCGTCTTCAATGCACCCGATAAAACGGGATGTAAGTTGCTCCTTGTGTGTAGATTGAATCTTGACCGTTGGATTTTAAATATTGGGGCTGTCTGAAAACTGGAAACATGTTCAGTAGGTGATATGATGTTGTTTTGGTTATTTACAAACTAATCCTTATACCGTCACTTATTTATTTAGTTAATCCATTATTAAAAATAGGTTAAAGTAATATTTTGGTCCCTATACGTGACACGAACTCTCGATTTGGTCGCTATATATACAAAATTATTAAAATGGTCCTTATACATACAGAAAATCTCCATTTGGTCCCTGTCGTACAAAATTTTAGGGATTGATTTGATAATTTTTTGCTCGTATATGGACCAAACGGGTAACGTAGAGGGACCAAATGGAGACTTTCTATATGTATAGGGACCATTTTAATAATTTTTATGTATAAGAATCAAATCAAGAATTCGTGTCAGGTGTAGGGACCAAAACATTACTTTAACTTTAAAAATAAAAGTGTTATCAACTGTCAACTGATTTAAATTTTTTATTTTGACTAACTGATTTAAATATTAATTATCTGACTCTTAAAAATAAAAAATGTATCATCTAACCAATGTAGCTTCAATAAAAAATGTATCATCCAACTTTAGTTCTGCCTACTTGCCATATTATGTCTATGCATCTTTGCTTTTCGAGGAGTAAGGAAGACCAACAATAAGAGTTAATGTTGATTGAAATTTTCAGAGGGCCAAAATCATTGAGGCAGGTTGTAGCCCCTAGCTGGGCCAAGGAGGTGATTCACTCGCCGGACCTTGGGAGGTCATGAGGTTGCCGGAGTTGGGGCAAGGAGTCGAACGTTGAAGCTTCGACAGGGAATCGTATGCGATTGGTGAAGAAGACACCGACACTAATAGTGTTTTCATAAAATGGGTCAAGGACGTTTTTGCAATTAATTAAAACTTTAGGAATTTATTATAAATTAACAATTTAGACCTGTCAACTTACTACAATCAGTCAAAACGTTATACCCCACTCATGTTTGGTGCACAATAAGTCGAAGAAACACTCCTTCTAGTTATAGAAGCTTCATGCCTTTTTTATTTTTGAACAGAGAAGCTTCGTGACTTAAGATTAGAGGGAACCATATATATCCCCTTGGATCTACTTAACTCCACGTGGCAGAAAACCATTGCCAAACCCAAATTTCATGGCCCACTAAAATACAAAGAACCATAAGCTTTCAAAGCATACACTCTACAGGGATAAGAATGACAGAATAGAATTTCTTATAATGGCTGGGATTAGTTTCTACGCCTCCTGTCTTTCTTCTTCCAGGTACCCCATCTTATGTTTGATGTTTCTTTAACATGATTAATTGGTTATTATTATTAGTGTTCAAATAACATATTCATAACTTCACGTTTCTGAACATCCTAGACGAACATGTTTTGGTCTATAATAAGGAAAGCAAGTGTTAATAATGACTTGCCTTTTTTTTTATCGAAGAGTAATAATGACTTCACATTTTGTTGTTGATTATTATGAATCAATTGGGGTCTACAATGTACCACTCATGCCCCTCAAATTTCGTTCTTTATATCTGGAGCATTGAAAAGGTGGGGTGGTAGATTAAGTAAGTGATTTTGGTAGAGCTTATTTTCTAGCTTGAGTGATTTAGAATTAAGCTTTTGAATTTTAATGATATAATTATGATTCTTCATAGCAAAAAATTCACCTTCTTCTCTTGAGCACTGGATTTTTGGGTAACCCTGTAAAAATCATGCGAATGCATCCCTTCATGTCATTTCTTTGTCAAGTGGTCAAGTAGAAGAAAGAGATAGACACAGAGATTTTAAAGTGGACTTAACTCAAAATTTGTGAAATTTCTTTTATAACATTTGTGTTTATCTGTCTCCTTCACTTAATCAGTTGACAACAAAAATGACATGAGAGGATCAATTTCCAAAGTCAGTATGTTGTTAGATTTGGAAAGCTAGAGGAGCATCTCAAAACTGCATTACACAACTTGTTGATGACCTTTATTTGGAATTTATATATTGAAACTCACTTTGTTTTCTAATTGAAAACTATAAAACTGTTGTGTAACTTTTGGAGGATTATGCTTGTTTTCGTTTTCAATCTTCTTAAGAAGAAGATATTAGAAAATCCCACCAGGCTATGCTAGATGATTGTTCTTAGTTCTTACTATCTACTCAGATTCATGTACAAGGTTTTCTAATGTTTAAATTATTTCTTTCACTTTCTGACATTGTCTTTTAAACAAGAAAATAAGCAATTCTGTCTTGGGGTTTTCCCAGATTCTCAGCATTTTAAATTTTGAAATCTGGCTTACAAACTAGGTCATATTGATGAAAATACTGAAGGAAAAGTTTAGTTAATGTTCAAAAATCTATGTATAATGGTTTGTGAGGGATTAAGCATGTGTTTTCAGCAAATTAGGGACATCTTCGTTGGTATTAAAAACTCACTATGCAAGGGCCGTGCCAGGGAAACTACCTGGAAGGAGAAGTTTGACAATAAAAGCAGATGTGCATTATGTGAATGCTGATCAAGCAAAAGAACTTATAGCAGTTGATGGATATACAGTTCTGGATGTGAGGGACAAAACTCAGTTTGAGCGAGCTCATATAAAATCATGTTATCACGTGCCTCTTTTTATTGAAAATAAAGACAATGATCTCGGTATGTAATTTCTCCTTCCAAAAAAGTTTATATTTCCATCTTTTCTATTTCAGCTTTCTGATTCACTTTCTGTAGGTACAATTGTAAAAAGGACTCTGCACAATAATTTTTCTGGGCTGTTCTTTGGGTTACCTTTCACTAAGCCAAATCCTGATTTTGTAACATCTGTTAAGAGCAAGTTTCAACCCGACAGTAAACTCTTGGTTGTATGTCAGGAAGGACTAAGGTTAGTTTATGATTTCCTGCCCAATTTGATTGCTAATTCTTGTTGGACTTTTTGTATGGCAATAAATGAAGCACCTGTTATTAATTCATCACTTGACTACTTATAACAAAGGAAATAACAGAAAGTGCAGACTAATAGCACTTAAAATTTAGAATACCAACAACTTTTAGGATCTGTTTGCTTTGTTTCCAGTTTCCTATTTTCATTTCCTGTTTTTAGAAATAATAATTATAAAACTGTCACCTTGTTTTCATTCTGTTTCTGTTTTAAAAAATTTGTACAATAAACAGAATGAAAATAAGATGACGGTTTTGTAATTATTTTGTGAAAACATGAAATGAAAACAGGAAACTGGAAACAAAGCAAACGGACCCTTATGATGCAGAACAGAAATGATAATCGGGCAATAGAACATTAAAGAAATTGAGAGAAGAAGAGCTTGAGTATTATTAATGGAAAATAGGGTTTTACAGGGGAATAGAATTCCGAACTACCACAGAGCTAGGCTCCTATAGCTCTCCATCCATAATTAACACAATAATTCCCCCAAAAGATATCTCTCTCACTCAGCACCCATCCTATTTGTAACTTTCCTTCTCCTCTTCTCTCTCTATGACTAACCATTCTCTAAGTGGCCCCTGGATATTTGGGCCTGCATGTACATCATACTGGGTTGTCCTGACCCCATAGTGATCGGGTACCTAACAATTTATCAGTATCTAAGTAAGCCCCAGCAAATCAAACACAACTCAACACTCCTCCTTGTTTGGTTTGCTGCAAATGCCTTAGTTTTTTCTTAGCTTCTCAAACTTAACCTCGGGTGTGACACCCTTCTACCCCGCATGTTATAAGCGCTTTAAGATAAGCAATTTAATAAAATTTAGTCATGAACATACTGGATAAAATAAAGCGTTCGTCCATGGGTAGAAAAGTCCACATGAACTAGTTCTCAAAATCGCGGAAAATAAAACGAGTTTAAAACAATTTAACATAGCAAAGAAATAAACCTATCCCAACCACGATGTCACATACAGAGCTGGTATAACCGTTCCGGAATAAATCCACGGAATACAACTGAAAACTAACTAACTGAACATAAAAACAAGCCCTAACTATGAGTGACGGCTCCTCAGAGTCACTCCTCTCCGGGCTGCTCGTCATCCTCTGCAAGGTGCCAATCAGGCCAAACAACAAACAAATAATTGGGAGTAAGAATCATGTAATCATAATAGCAAAGAGGTAGGAAGTAAAGTAAAACATACAAGCATTGCACCAACGTAAGCATATATCAACAACATGTATAAACATACATCAACCTCATCAACATCAAGCATGCTATGCAGTGCAATGCAGTCCTACTCCGTTAAACCAACAATGCATGTGGATCCATTAAACTCGGGATGGACAACTTCGATGTTACATATTCACATTGAGAATCTACTCAACGCCGGATAATCTACTCATTGGATAGCCAACGCATCAAACCAACGGATGCCTCGCCACGGGGTTGCAAGGAGAACCTACTCCAACCGTGGATGGCCAGATCATCGTACTCTAAGACGACCTCCCTTATGTCGAACATCCCTCAACAACAACTCCGATGCAATGCGTATGCAACACAATGACCACGGACAACTGTAACACCCGGGTGCCGACGAGGGCGGGGAGTGGTCGCCGATGCAAGAAGGCACGGACAAGGAGCGGCTTTTGGCAAGCTTCTAGGCGGAGGGACACATGAATGAACCGATTACACACCTGAATGAGAGGGATCCTGAGACTGTGTAGGTATAAGACTATACAGTTGAGGAAGGCTTATATGAATTGATTGGTACTACCTATACTAATAAGATGCATCTTCTTTTCGGGAGCACATCACTTAAGAACTCTACAGTTAAGCGTGCTTGACTTGAAGCAATTATGGGATGGGTGACCTCCTAGGAAGATTTCCCAGGAAGCGTGTGAGTGATGACAAAGCACACTGAAAAGACCCATGTTGGTCGGTGGGGACAGTAGTCAATCCATAGAGCAGCCAGGGATGTTACAAATGGTATCAGAGCGGCACCTCTCTCAGTACGGTGTGGTTCGGGGACGAACCAAGCGGAAGTTGGTGGGCATGTAACACCCGGGTGCCGACGAGGGCGGGGAGTGGTCGCCGGTGCAAGAAGGCACGGACAAGGAGCGGCTCTTGGCAAGTTTCTAGGCGGAGGGACACATGAATGAACCGATTACACACTCGAATGAGAGGGATCCTGAGACTGTGTAGGTATAGGACTATACAGTTGAGGAAGACTTATATGAATTGATTGGTACTACCTATACTAACAAGATGCATCTTCTTTTCGGGAGCCCATCACTTAAGAACTCCACAGTTAAGCGTGCTTGACTTGGAGCAATTATGGGATGGGTGACCACCTGGGAAGATTTCCCAGGAAGCGTGTGAGTGAGGACAAACCACACTGAAAAGACCCGTGTTGGTCTGTCGGTGGAATCGACTGCAGCGGAATCTAACGCAACACCTTTAACCAGCGGAATCTACCACAGCAGAAACGACTGCAACACCTTAGACCCAAACCGTGGAGTCAAGGGCCCCCCTTGGGACAAACTCTCGGTTCCTAAGGTACAACATCAGTATCACCTTAGACCCAAACCGCGGGGTCAAAGCCCTCTTGGTCATAAGGCACTGATGGGCTCCGGCAAGCGTACCGGATCGAAACAAGTAATAATAAAATGGTGAGAAACCAAGTATCGAACTCAGGGATTGGGAAACCAAGTGTCACTTCACAAATTAAACAACTATTTAGACTGAGAAATATGTGTGAAAAGATTTCAAGAAAATAAAAGAAACAATAAAATCAAATCAAATATTTTTGGGATTTTAAATTAAAAGAGTTTTCCAGGAATTGGGTTACCAACAAGACTGCTCATGCTACTAAATTGATTATCCCTCTTGTTAATTATCAAAATTGCTTTGAAGGTGAATTTATCCTAAATAAGTTAATGTTCCCTCTCGAGATACAAGAATCGTGCCCAATTAAACTAACCCCTACTCTCGTGGTAATTGTATTTAAATTGAACCTATTAAGTTTCGTGACAATTCAATGAACCCTCGAAGGACCGCTTCTAACTCTCGTGATTTAAGTCCTAAGTTCAATCCCTATAGATTCGATACCTAAGTTCACCGCTAGGTTCGTCCTTAGAGTATCTATGACATGCAAATAAGTGCGCACCAAATTCACAAGTAATTCATGCAATAGGAATTAAATCAAAAGCAAATTAGAACTAACAAAGGGAAAACATCAATTCATAATATAAAACAAGTCTTGAGCATAGCCCCAATTCCTAAAAATAAAAAAATACTCAAGCGTTGCCATGGTCATGGCAACCTTGAATAACAAAAGCAGAAAAATCCTAAGAGAAAATAAGAAATTGAGAAGAAGAGAAATCCTAATTTTTGCCTAAGGTAGCAGCCCAGAGAATTTTCGAGCCTAATTGCCTTATTTATAGTGTAGGTCAACTTGGGATTAAAGCAAATCAGATTCTGTCTTGAAGAACTTGACACTGGTTGGCCTGTCACGGTCGTGATGGCCATCACGGCCTGGTCGTGACAGGTTCTGACTTTGTGTTCTTCTTTCTTTTTCAGCCCTGCTCGATCATGACCGTGATGCCCATCACGGCCAGGACGTGATGGGCTCTATTTGGCTCATTTTTCTTGTATTTCAAGCTCCGCCTTCATGCAAACTCCAACATAACTGGTCCTGAGCATTTTAATCTTCGTATTTAATTGGCAAATCAATATCTCCAAATTAATTACCAAATCTTATTATATCCTTTATTGTTGTGATAGGCAATTATTATCCAAATCCAAATTGATTTGGATCCAATCTTTTATCTCAATGTCAATTGAATTATCTTTTAATCATAATAATTCAAATCCAAATTGATTTGGATTCAAATCCATCATGTGGGCCTCCGCAATTTACTTAGCAATCTTCAATTTAATTGAAATCCTTCTTCTTTGTCCTTTCCTAAAAATAAAAATAAGAAAATCTTGAGAAAATCAATTAAATTCTAATTAAAATCAATTAAATGCACACATTGACTCTAAAATAACTAAAATAGGAAAACAAAGTCTAATTTGGGTTAAATCAACCATTCAACAAAATTTAATTGATGAAATCCACTCTAAAATATTAGCTAAAACATGATAAGTCAGCGGATTATCAGGCACCAAGGTACAGCTCAAACAACTTGCGGTAACCCAACGGTTACCGGCTTATTACCGGCTTAACCATCTTAATTAATCTTTAGTCAAGTTATCTAGTCTTCATCATTAATTAACTAAGTCATCATTTGTCGTTGGGGAAGATTGAGGTTAAAACCCTGTTTAAGTCCTTAATCTCATATTCTGTCCAGAGGGATGACCACGATCGTGCTTAACCCCAGCACGGGCGTGCTGCCACTTAAGTGGAGCACGGTCGTGCTTCCTTTTTTAGCACGGTCGTGCTCAGCTGCACGGGCGTGCTTACTATGCGGCCATTTTCCAGAATTCAAACTGGGAGCACGGGCGTGTTCAATGCACGACAGTACTATTCTGGGCAGAGTCTCAACACAGTTCCTTAACCAATTTTTAGGGTGTTTAAACCTATTAATCTCTAACTCATTTTAGAACCTAATTTAACCAATTAAGGTTTTTAACATTTTAACCATCAACTCAACAGTCATAGCATCAACTATTCAACCAACATAACATCAACAGCCAACATCGTAATAACAACGACAATCATCATACTATCATGTTCATATCAAGGCAACCAAGATAAATATTAACAACATATCATGAACATGGAACACATGCAAATAACATACCAAAATATCCAAGAACATACCATCACCAAACAATACAATTTAACATATTATTCCTTCATACACATAAAAAAACATGGGGTTATGGGAACCCCTTTACTTTACACTAACCCCAAGCCTATGAATACACTACCCTTATCCCCATACCTGGAATAGAGATCACAATTCAAAAGAGACAAAGAAGACACTTGGGTCCTGTCTCACTAGCGCTTGTCTACAACCTCAAGAACGACAAAGAGACACTTTGGTTCAACTCTAAGATCAAGAAATTAAAAGGAAAAGATCAAGAACTTGAAAGAAAGAACACAAGGGACAATGTGCACGGATTTTACCTTTTCTAAAGTCTCAAACATCAAGCACAACAAACCCCTATTCGTAGTGATGTTCTCCTATCAAGAAGCAGTGAAGAACAGTGCAAGAACGGGTTCTCTAAAGAGAGTTTTAGGGAGAAAAACCATAAGGATTCAAAGAGGAAGGAGTGAGGCAGTTTTCTGAGTGTTGGGGTCGTGTAAACTAGGTTTAGATCGAGTCTAATGGTATATATATGAGTTTGGGTCATAACAGGTTCCTATTTCAGCCCAAACTATATACAGTTCGATATTTTGACCATAACTTGAGCTACAAGTTTCCGATTGAGGCGTTCTTGATGTCGTTAGAAAGGTCAGAGAAATATCTACAAATTAATGTCTAATGATCGAATCCTAAATCGGACTCTAAGATGGTCAAAAGTTCGATGGAAGTTTAGCGACGGATTTGGTAGTTATTCCTAGACATGATCCTTAGGAGATTATGATAAGATTTTAAGATATAAACAAAAAGAGGATGATCCTATATTGATAAGGACTCAAATCTGATTGGTTGAGGGGCTAAAATCTAAGAATAACACTATCTCTATTTAAATACTAAATCATACGATATCTTATCGTATCATTCTTAATCGCTTATTATTAATAAAATCACATATCATATATTAACATATAAAACCAAACATTAAGAGACACAATCTCATATTAATGCAAATAATCATATATTAATATACATATTATCATATGCAATAATATATACACATATATATAAATATCAAACATATATATGGCAAAACTAACACATATAAACATAAGGATGAATCTTGAGGTGTTACATGAGGCAAAGCCAAGCTGAACTTCATAATCCATTTAAGCATTTTTTCTTAGCTTCTCAAACTTGAACTCAGGCAAACCCAAGCTGAACTTCATTATCCTTATAAGCCTCAAGTATTAGGACATGTACTGTGTTGGCATACTAAACCTAGGGAGCCTTTCCATATCCGTAAGGGGAGTAAAAGTAAGGATGAGGAATTGAGGATATGACCTCATGAAATCATATGCCATGTAAGGATTAAAATGCCCAGGATGATATTGTTTCATTCTCAGAACATGTCCTTAGGCAAAACCTTCATTTGACGGCCATGCAATTCAGATTCATTTAAGAGGAGAGCCTCTTGAACAACTTCAGTTTCAACAAATTCCACATAAGGAGAACCTTTAGGCTGGCCAGGCTTTTCTGTCAGGATAGTGACCTTGTTCACTGTGTAATCAACATTGCCCACAACATTTTCTAGGATCTGTCCTCCGTACACCTCGTGCTCTTCCTCCTCCATCTTCCAAGAACTGCTTCCATTCAAGGACAAAGTCTTCATAGGACCACCAAGTCAGTATGTACCAATTGTGACCGCTTAGTAGTGTTCCTAGCCTTGTTCACCGAAAATGGCAGCTTTCTTTCTACTCACTTCAAATTTAATGAAAAACCCTTATTGTGCATCTTTACTGTAAACAACTCATCACCATTTTGATCATAAATCACATGCTTTATCCTTTAAAAAAATAGCATAATTCTTTTCCAACAGTTGTCCCACACTAAGAAAATTTTGATCAATTTCAGGAACAAACAACTATCTGAATTTAGTTTAGTACTTGATGAAGTCTCATTCACAACTCCTCTAACTTTTACCTCAATAAAGCCTCCACTTGAATTCTGATTTTTGGAGTTTTCCAACTTATCCAACTTTCTAAACGTGCTCTCATCAAAGCTCATGTGATGAGTACAACCACTATCAATCAATTATGCTTCATTTGTATTATTAGCTAAAAGACTACTAGCACAAATAAATGTTCTCCTTGCGTGTTGCATCTAATTCTCAACTACTTAAGCTCATTAACCTTATTGTTGATCCTTGTTGTTGCATACCCCTCTCCATCTAATTCTCTAAATAGGACTCCATTCTAACTGCTTCTAGATAGGACTCCATTCTAAGTTCCCAAACTTGGTAATTTTCTCCATCGAAAACTGGATGTGCAAACTGAAAAAGTGGTTTCAGTTTGCATATGATTGTTTACATTGGATAGATTTGTATCATTGGCTCTCAATCTCACACGGTCCCTCAAGAAAAAAAGTTTGATACCAATTGTTGGACTTTTGTACGAAAATAACTAAAGCACTCTTTATTAATTCATCGCTTTACTACTTGTAATAAAGGAAATAATAGAAACTAGAAAGTGCAGACTAATAGCACCTCAAATTTAAAATATCAACAACTAAATGAGATATTTATCGGTATCTCAACTCCTAAATAATAGAAACAAACTGAAACGAACTTAACAAACAGAAACAAACTTATTCAAATTCAAAGTTAATCTCAACAAATCAAAACAACTCCACAATTCTCAACTGCCCTTTTTGATGATGTGGTGACAGAAAGCTTGCGTTGACATCCCAGTCCTTTACCTTCTTAGAACATGGAGTTCCCAACTCTGCTTTAGTTCGTTTATTATTTATGATTGGCTTCCAAAGTTACATTCACAGAATATGATTGACATATATATACACCTTTATGTACTGAAGAATTCTGCATTGGTCTTGGCGACCATGTGCAAAATGTTGGTCAACACTTAGTGGACAGTGGTGGGCGGTGGATGAATGTAGAAAATTGAGTATAATTATTCAGTAGCTCTAGATTAATCTAAGCCTTGCTACCTTGCCTATAAATAGGCCTTAGCTACAACCGTTTTGTGCATGAAGTATAGTAAGAAGAAGAAAGAAAGAGTGAGAAGTGAGAACTGAGGAAGAGTGTAGTAGAGACTAAGAGTAGTAGTAGTGAATGTAAGGTGTCCAATCTTATAAGCCTCAGAAGAGATTATAAACATAAGTTCCACGAGGATGGAATGACAAAAGGTGACCTGAATCTGAACTTCATTTTACTGTAGCAAACCATCTAAGGTGTTTGCTGAAATTGACCTTTGGCAGGTAAGTTAGTAGTGATAAAAGTAAGTAATAATACATCAATTTCACCCACATTGTGATTTAAATTTTCATGTTGTGCCTTTGAGCTATGAAGCACGGACATCTTTTCGAAAGTGTCGTGTCGCATGTCGGACACCGACACTTCACGGACATGCCTCTGCGGTGTCTCAATTAAAAAATAATTTTTTTCGGTTCGGACACCTCTCAAACACTTCTCGGACACGACTTGGACACTTCTCGGACACTCCTATCATAAAAAAATTTTTTTTTTTTAAAAAGTCAACTTAGAATTTTGAGATCATGGGTCACAAACCTAAATATTTATTCCCAAATTAGATCTTTTACTTTTTGAGACATAAAATAAAATGATGCCTCGTAGCATTTTTTGTGAGGCTCATTACTATAGGACCTAACTAGTTGTTTTATAAAACATGATTCATTTTCTTATCTTGATATTATTTTTGTAAAAATTGTATTGTGAAATGACCCCTTAGTCTTAGTATTATTTCTGTGAGGGTCATTATGAAAATTGTAAAGCTTAACAATATATATATATAAGCGCCCGGTGTCCTATGTTTTTTACGTTAGCCAGTTCGCGGTGTCGGTGTTGTGTCGCGGTGTCCGTGTAAGAGTCGGTGCTTCATAGCCTTTGAGACTAGATTAAGTTCTGAGAGTTTGAGGGTTCTTAGCAAATACAGCCAGTGGCTTTACATTGATTGCCAGTAACAAGATTAAATTGCATTGGTACATCTCTTCTGAACCAACATAGTGTTCTGAATAAATCTTTTAAGAAGATTAGTGTTGGCTTTAGCAAATTATATTACTCACTTCTCAAGGACTTCAAGATGTCTTGTGTGGGGGGGACAAGAAGATGCATGAAATTCATATGATTTGCATAACTTGAGTTTTCGCTGTACCTGCATTGAGTTTTAATATCCTAATCTGAGCATTTTTTGATTTTCTTTGCTCTTTGATGTCAAGGTCTGCTGCTGCAGCAAATAAACTAGAGCAAGCTGGTTTCTCAAACATAGCATGCATAACATCTGGCCTTCAAACCGCGAAACCAGGTTTAGTAATTCATTGACTTATTTTATAAAATTCAACTTATCTTTTGGGATAAAAATTGAAATGTTTCCACTCTGTAGGGACATTTGATTCCGTTGGCTCCACGGAGTTGCAGAATGCTGGCAAAGCTGGATTGGTGACAATCCAAGGGAAAATCTCAGCTGTGCTTGGAACTGTTCTTATTTGTAAGTTTTTCGATGTCTTTTATCACATTATCTTGAAGATTGTACTAAATTTCCTTTGTTTCATGAAATTTACAGGTGCATATTTATTCATTACCTTCTTCCCTGACCAAGCAGAGAAACTATTCCAACTTTTCCCTGCTGCCTAAAAGTTCCATAAATTATAACCTTTCTGTTGTTTTCCCCCATTCATTATGTATGTAGCATAATTTAGGAAGGTGGGATTAGGATTGAGGAACATAGAAACATGACATGGATGAAGAGATGGAAGAGTTAGTAATGTTAGTAAGGCTGTAGTGGTAAAGAAAACCAAACTATTTATCCCAATGTGGTAGCATACTCCATTAAGCAATGAGTTATGCCTATTTCCATTATTTAAGATACCACTTATCTCCAATATACATTACTGGATTGAGCAGTGTTCCTTGTACCGGATGACATGGCACCTTTTATCTATAATTACTTCCTAGTCACACATACATCATTTTATATGTGCACTATTTTTATCTTTTGATTATAGTTGGTCTCGTCTTGTTTTCTGTACAACTACATTCTGATTGTGCCACATAACCCCATACGTGAGTGATGTTATAATACAAACATGAAAGTAGCATATGTCTATATTTATCCTGCGGGTGTAGTTTTCCTTGAAAGGTAGTATTTTTCTTGTTTCTTTCTTGTACTGAAGAGTGAAGAAAGAAAAGAGGTGCCCTTAGATTCACATAATCTGATTGGTATGATGTTTTATCCGTTCATCGAGTCTCGAAAGGTTTTGAGTATGCATGAAAACAATAATTATTGAACTTTCATAATAATCAATTCGTAACATATGGCCAATTGGATGACTTTGCTATTAAGGTTTTACGTGGCAGGTCGAGCCATCGAGGTCATGGGGATCCAGTTTAAACATGCTTAAATCAATTTTGCCAATGGCTGGGCTAATGAGACATTCCAGTGCTTTATAACATTCGTATGATAGCGTGATTACATGAGGAACAGGTCAAACATCGTAAACAAGCGTCTAACATGATAGTGTCCTACTGCTGCATCTCAGTATTACGCAATCCTAACTATTCACAGCTCCATCTAACTTAGATGGGGAAAAATGGCGGAGACAGACGGAATCAATTTCAGAAATGCAGAGAATAGGTATGTACATCAAATCAAAATTGAGTCATTCATTTTCCTGAAGCTATCTCTAACCTAGCTCATTACTTCAAGATCCGACGCTTTCTTTTTTCTTTTTTTTTTACACACAGCGTTTTGCAAATTGCCCAACACAAATTCCAATAGTTTAATTAAATGAAAAAACTCCAAGTAGAAAACAAGCAGTGCACTGGATCTGGCAGGTGGAAATTTTCACAAAAAGGCAATTAATTTAGACTAACAAAATATTACAGTAATTATTTTCACAAACAAAAAATTATTACAATCAAATTAGCAGTTGTATTCTTCATTCCATCTGTTCACCGGTGTGGTGATGTCACCGCATAAATAGGTGGCCATTGTAATTTTCGTCATCTGATCTCAGCTACCTAGGGTTATGTTTGGATTGATGGAAAGTAATGGAATGGAATGAAATGAAATATAATGAAATGGAGTAGAATGGAATAGAATGGAATAAAAGTTCCGTTCCATTATTTGGATATTTTATGATAAAATGAAACAAAGTTGTCACTCCATTGTTTAGAAAGTGGACGGAATGAAATGAGTTATAATTTTTTTATTCCAATAATACCATTTCTTTAACAATGTGAATAAGATAAATGAAACATTACATTAAATCCTCTTCGTGTATCTTTCTGTCAACATGTGTGTCTCATGTGATGCTACTCCAATTCATTCCTTTCACAGTCATTTGCATTATTTTTTTTTGTTTATGCTTTTCTTCCACGCTAATGATCTAGCATTATTAAAACTAAAAAAGACCTAATATTTATTAAAAAAAAACTAGTTAACTATCGATATCAGAGTGCCTTACAACATTTTCGATTAATTCATTAAATTATTATTTATATAACAATTATTTAAACAAATGAAAAATTAAAATTGGTTTATAAATTAAATGGATGTATTATTTGATAGTTAAAGATAAATTTATAAATTTGATTATTAATTTATGAAATCTATTATAAAATATCGATGCAAAAGCATATGTCTCAGCTGCGCTTATTATAGAGAAATATATTATCTTACTTTAATATAAAATGCCTCAAATTAAAAAACACAAAAAGAGTAAATCAAATCATGTAAAGAAAATAATGTTTACTTTTCTGTAAGTAAAGTTTCACTTGTAAAAAAATAGCCAGAATGTTTGTTAGGACATTATTCGTGGGTCATAAATAGTGCCAAATTCCATTTCATTGTTCTGTTGCTTCTTTGCCTTCATCGTCAACGTAAGGGAAAGGATAGTATAACGGTAGAAGAAGTTGAAGTATACACATAAGGAGAAAGCAGTGGTAAAATGGAAGAAGAGGTGAAGAGGTCAGAAAGATATATTGGGTAAGGATAAGACAGTAAATTAATAATTTTATAAAACATCTAATCTTCCATTCCATCCCATTCCGCCCAAATTGAAGGGGAAGAAAAATGAGTATAAGTGATGGAATAGGATGAAATGGATTCCATTGAGTTCCATTCCATTTCATCCTCTTTTACACAATCCAAACAATGGAACACCATTACATCCCGTCCCATCCCCCTCCATTCCATCCCCTTCCATCGATCCAAACATACCCTTAGAGGCCAATAGAATTGGCAAGAGGAATTGAAGAGGAGGTTCAAAAAGGAACCAGAAAACCTTGGTCCTGTACCACCATCAACTGTGCCAATTCATAGTCAGAAAAAATCAATCCCCTTGTAGACAGTAAAGCTGACGAATGTTCCCTGAAGCTGCCACAAGGATAAACAAATTATTAGCATTATCTGTTTAACTTCCTCTTGACAATATTCAGAGCAATCAGCTCTAAAACAACTACCAAGCCCCTTTGTTTGAAATATACTGCTCATCAATTGCCTTCTGATAAAGGCTAATTTAGATTAGGCACAAGCATTTACAATCATGCATGTTCTCAAATCAGAGGAACGTAGCAAGGGGATTCTCACTGAATTTTCACAACTGTATAGATAGGGACGGAGCCGGACTTTGATCATAGGGGCCAAACTAATAAAACTAAAGATCATCCAACAAATATATACGCATCAAATTTCATGTAAAATATTCATAATTATATGTTTCAAAATATTAATTACATTAATAATCTATCAAAACACAAAATGTCTTTCCTACATTTCACGAAGATAATCCATATTTGTACTTATAAAAAATCATTTTATAATTGAATCTACACTAAACTTTTTAATATATACTAGTGACCCACAGTGGACCGTTAGATGATAATAATATATATATATAGTCCTTATAATTATATAGATATATGTAACATAGAAAGAAAAAAAGTCACGGAGGGCAAGCCAACGCCCTCCCTGATGCTAACGTGGCTCCGTCCCTGTGTATAGAGAGGTGTTCCTTGATGCAGAGGAAAATTAAATTCTTGAAAAAGCTTAATAAATAAATTCTATGAAGCATAGACACAAACATGGACATCGGACACGACACACGAATATAGACACACGAACATTGACAATGTCCAAGATATATGACACAACAAAATATATATATATATATATATATATATATATATATATATATATATATGTGTGTGTGTGTCTTAAATCAAATAAATTAAATACCAACTATCTAAATTTAAAATCAAGATTTATATATTCATCATCTCAAAAACCTATTAAGCATTACATTTTTCCTAGGATAATTAATGGGTCTCAAAAAAATATAAGAGACATCATATAAAATACAGCGAGAACTCACCAACAATCTCACATGAACATGAAAGATGAGGCAGGAATAGAAGTGAAGAAATAAATGGGAAAATAACGAAAAAACAGGAGAACTGAAGCATATATGAGACACTTCTAACTCTTTCTCGTTTATTATTGTATTATTTTTGAAGTTTTAATTTAGTTTATATTTTTTTTAAACAAAGATTTTTTAATTTTTTTTGAAAATTCTGGTGACTAGTCGCATCCTTTAGGTGTCCAGTCATATAAAATGTCAGCCAACAAAAAATTAAATCGGACATATGTCTGACACGTGTCAGACACTTGGACACCCCAACAGCCAGGAGTGCCTTTGCTTCCTAAAGTAAAGCAACACCTACTAGTTAATATTGCTCAATGATATGGCCAATTAAATATAAGAGAAGATAAAACAAAGAGGGTTGCTTGATTAAAACTTCAAAAATCATAACTCATGAGTGACGTTAAACAATTTCTCATCCAAAGCACGGGCAGGGACTCAAAATAAAGCCAATGCCTTATCAATACAACAACAACCACCAAGCCTTATCCCACTAGGTGGGGTCAATTCACATGGATCATCTGACAATATAAATGTTCTATCATGAATCATGTTAATAGTTAAATCATTGGCCTCTAAATATTTCTTAATACTTTCTCATATAGTTTTTCTTGGTCTACTTCTGCCTCTAGCGATTGGATTGCCCTCCACCTGGTCCACTCTCCTTACTACTGCAGAATCTAAAGGTCTCCTCCATACATGCCCAAACTACCTAAGTCGAGATTCAATCATCTTTTCTACAATAGGTGCTACCCCAACTCTCTCTAATACTATCATTCCTAATCTTATCTCGTCTAGTTTTTCCGCTCATCCAGTGCAACATTCTCATCTCTGCTACATTGATTTTACTCTCGTGTTGATTTTTTACCATCCCACACTCCGTCCCATACAACATCGCCGGTCTAATAGATGTTATGTAAAATTTTCCATTTAGCTTAAGACGTACCTTTTTATCACACAAAAAATCCGAAGCCTTCCTCCATTTCGACCACCCTGATTGAATCCGATGGTTTACATCTCCCTCAATTTCTCCGTCATTTTGTATAATAGACCCAAGATATTTAAACCGTATGACTTGTGATATGTTGTAGTCTCCAACTTTCACCTCTAAGCTAGATGTGTTTCGCCTTTTGCAAAACTTACATTCCATATACTCCGTCTTGCTTCTACTCAAACGGAAGCCATGTGCTTCTAAAACTTGTCTCCAAGTTTCCAACCTTCCATTTATATCCTCTCTCGACTCTCCAACTAGAACTATATCATCTGCGAAAAGCATGCATCGCGGTGCTGGCTCTTGAATGTGCTCCATAAATACATCCAAAATCAAGATAAAAAGATAGGGGCTTAAAGCTAACCCTTGGTGCAGACCTATGATTATTGGGAAATCTTCTGTGGCTCCACCCTGCGTTCTCACACTAGTCGTGGCCCGTCATACATATCCTTAATAGCTCGAATATAGGCAATCCAAACACATTTCTTTTCTAGGGCTTTCCACAAAACCTCTCGTGGCACCCTATCATACGCTTTCTCCAAATCAATCAAGATCAATGCCTTATCAATAAAAAAGGAGAATTTTGTTGCACGCCTGTCTAATTGCGATAGTGTTGAATGTTGGGTGATTGTTTAATAATCCAAATATAGAATCCAATGGTCAATACTATAGGAGGTACCACACTAAAACATAACATAGAAATCTCCACAAAACATCTACCGGAGAAACAGTCAGCTTGGTACAGAATAAGTCAAGTTTAGAGGATATACTCAAAAAGAAAAAGAAAAATAGTTTAAATTGGAAAACAGTGTATACCCCAGTAGAGGTGAAATGTCAAATTTGCTTGAATAGAAGGCAGTGAAGAGATATCAGGAAAAAAAAAGGCATTGAAGAAATATTAACAAAAAAAGGCATTAAAGAAATATTACCAAAAAGAAAGGCATTGAAAAATAAGGATGACAGTTACCATATAACCAGTCCTTGAAGTACACATGGAGTGCAGATGACAATTCTCGTTTCCGGCTTTCTTCTAAAGGTGTTTCTCGTAAGAGCTGCCTTATCTCCCCTAGATTCTTTTGCTGAAGAGACGAAACAATTTTATTCAATTCAACAATTTTGAAACATAACTCACTCAAGCACAGCTCTTTAAAAGTTAGAACACCAAAATATTTGGAAACCAGATCACTACACTGGACATACATTTTTATGCTGAGATGCCATATAAGCATCTGGTAATGTGAATGGATTGTTTTGTGTAGGCCCAGTGGACTCTCCTCCAAGCCAGTTTGGAATCTGCACATCAACAATATGGACATAAAAAAGTATATACCAAATAAAGAGGAAAGAAATATATTCTTTTTTAAGAAATAGAATAAAGAAAAAGAAATATACACCTCAATCATTTTTCAACCCCAAAAATTTATAAACAAACACAGAAGTTGCAAGCGAATAGTGAACATATCGAAATCCATTAAATGTGACTGTACTTCAAAATGAAAATAAAAAATATTTCCAAGTCAGTGAAAATGAATAACAGTCATACCACAAAATTTGTAAACTGATCAGGGTCCATCCGTGTAGCAGACTCGGCTTGAACATCAGAAACACCTGCTGGATGAGATAACGAATCGTGAGGGTCGACCATGCCCAATGCCAGAGGTTCATCCCATCGATTCACCGTAGGCAGAATTCCAACTTCATTCATATGCTCCTCCAAGTGGGAGTAAAAAGTGTTATAGGGAGCCACCTGTTAACATTACGAGGGAGAAAGTTTTTAAACATCAAATCCAGAAGAGAAGAGTGAGGATTTTAAGAAAACCATGCATACATTATCACAAGCTAGTACCACTAGAAGCAGCAGAAATATGGACAAAAAATTAGATCATCTATGAGGTCATATGACCAAATACCTATATATTTGTAGTGATATAAAAGAGTGGTTATTAAATTTGTCATTAGATTTTTACGGTAAATGCAAATGCTTCCTCTTGCAGAGCATCTAACATACATCTTGCAAGACTTTTACGAGTTTATCCATTTCATCATAGTTACTATATAGTTAGGTATTTTTTTTTTTATAAAAAAAAACGATTTTACTTACTAGTTAGTAGTTACTATATAGTAATTTAATAAATGATTTTGCATCCCAAAAAAACCAAAAGATAAACTTTGAATAAAAATTAATAATTTTGATAAAATATTGTTATTAGCTTTAAAAAGGGCCTCATTCCATAATTCGCTTCAAGCCTAAATAGATGTTGGGCCGGCCCTGCAAAGGAGGTTAGGCAGGTTTGTAAAAGGAGAAATAAGGATGTTGCAAAGGGTAAAAGGGAGATGGCTGACGGAAATTTTAACAGAATGCACACATGGCAGCAGGGAATTGAAGAAGGCAATTATGCAATTATGGAAAAGAAAGAAAGTCACGTGAAATAAGAGGAAGAGAAAAGCAGTGGAGAGGCATGACAGTATTTGAGAGCCATTTGGGTGCCTTAGGCCAAGGGGCAGAGTCTGTGACTTGCAGCTCTGATTTTCTATCTTTTTCTTGCATTTACCCAGGTGTCTGTTCCAGTTTTTACAGTATTTTCCAGTGCTTGGCTCCCTGAATTTGTAATACATTAACACAAGAATCTATCATTGTGACATATTGAAATCCTGCATCTGAGAGTAATTCTGGACACTATAAGCAGCAACAGATAAAAATACAAATTATAATTTTCTATAAACAAGAAATTAGCGATAGTAACCACTTCTGTGGTTAATCATTTTGCATCTGACATTTTATATCAGATAAAACACAAGATATATCACAAATCAATCATTTCGCATCTTCTGTGGGGCATCTCTCATGAGGCCTAACAGCAAGTCCTCAATTTTGTAGTTACATTCTCATATAAGGTCAGAGCACCAACTGGCTAGCAACTTAATAAATCATGAAACTGTTAATGAAGAAACTCACCTGCAGCTTATGGTTATCACCAACAATAAGAGGTTGCTGGTTCACTCCCAAAAAGAAAACACATTCACGGCAGTTGGCAATACAAATACGTTTTGCTGCTACAATCACATGAACTCGTTCACAGTGTTCTACTCTTACAGCCTGTGAAAGGACAAAAATAAAGTGTAGAGATCAACTTCCTTACAGGCAATGAAGCACAAGCTATTTTGTTAGTCATAGTAGCAGAAGATCAGTAAAATGCCCCCCAGTTACCAAGTCAGCTACCCAACATAAACAGCATGCATATGCATAAGATAAGCAATGGTTTTTAATATGATGAGTAAATAATTTTATTATTAAAGAAGAAACTCTTTGGAATACTGCCAAGTGAGTCCGGACAGATGATTCATCCAAGTGTAACACAAAAAACTGGCACCTGACAGAACATTCCCAAAAGGTGTTAATGTGATGGATGGACAATTAGTTGAGGTAAAACTAATCAACTGATGGCTTGATTTCATGAAACAAAATAATAAGGTTTGTTTTGCGCATAGAATTAGGCTTGGAATTGAGCTTTGGAATTGGAATTGGAATTGGAATTGGACCTCCCAATTCCAATTATCTTGTTTGCTGTGCACATTAGAATTGGAATGAGATTGGAAAATAACTATTTTATGTTGTTTTCGATTCTTAGCCTAGACCCTAAGATAGTGTTTGATATCAGGTATATTTTAATACTCTCGGAAAAGTGAGATGGGAATGAAAGTTTCCCATGTTTGGTACATAGGATATAAAAATAATCCACAAACATAAAGGATGGCCGAGAATAAAATTAGTTGGTAACAAATGTGATGTGAGTAACTGTGATTACACAAAAAAAAAGGTCACTGTATAACAATTTGGTGTCTGTATTTTTGTCAAAGAAATTTGTCAAAATAACATAACTCTTGTATATAAGCAACATGTTTGCCCATCAATTTAATTAAAAAAATACTATTGATAAAGCTACTCAACTCTATGAAGACACAGAATACTAATGCCAACCTCATGTTCATAAACTTTGTCAAAAAAATAAAAAAACCTCATGTTCATAAACATATCCAATTTTGCATCAGGGTTTCTGCCACTTCATATGGGACTCATATAGGATAAGGCTAAAATTCTACCTGAAGAAAAATAACTGGATGCACATATATGTGAAAAAAGGATATTAAGAATGAGGTACTCTACATTCTTCAAGATGTCTATTTCCTAATACCTGTGAGTATTGTCTTGCTAACCAATAGGCGGTACATGAATAAATAAAGCAAAAAAAATAATTCCCCAAACCGTATCAAAGAATGGCAGATACAATCACCTCAATGGTATGTTAGTAATAGTATTCCACAAGAACTGATGATGTTCAAGGTTATATTAGTAAGACAAAATATAATAGAAAGAGCAAGTTCACGGTCCTTAACTACTAGAACTTTACTTAACTGAGAAAAATCTCATTCACTTGAAGCCAACGGTCCTTAACTACTAGAACTTTACTTAACTGAGAAAAATCTCATTCACTTGAAGCCAACCGGACAGTTGTCATAACAGTATCATCTTCCTTTTATCACACCTTACCATTTAAAGATAACAACATAATCTCATTTCCCACATTTCAGTAGGAAAACAATTTCTATGATTGTTCCTTTATATGTATGGACTCATTATGCTCCTCTAAAAGGCAGAACAGAAAGTTACTAGTTGTTACCTTGCCAACTGCTCCTAGAACAATTGTAGCATCTGAGCATCCATAAACAGTGGCGTATCTCAAAGGTGCTAAGATGTAGATGGCAGACTCCTGGCAATTTAGAACCTGCAATGACCACACAAAGTTTTTATTAGCATACCAATCTTGACAAAAATCTAAAGAGATCTTCCAATGTCCAAAACACATAAAGTAAGATGCATAACATGCTGATTGATAACAGAAAAAGAATGTTGATTGCTTAAGTATCCAACACAACTTCAAATATTAGCCAGCCTGATATCTCTTTTCAAGGATGTTGAGTGCAGAATGCTTAAGTACGGCAACAAAACTTCAAATATTAGCCAGCTTGATATCTCTTTTCAAGGAACCAACTGTCCCAAAAGCTTAAGCGGTTAGTAGGGATGCTCAAGACCCAACTCATCATGAAAAACCAAACTAAACCCAACCAAAACAGATGGACTGGCATTGGTCATTTTAAGGGTGTGTTTGGTAAAGATTAAAGCTCGAGTTTAATCTGACATGTTTGGCAAACCAAATTAAATTACGAAAAAATGGTTTTTATGGGAGAAAAAAGTGGATTTTAGAAAATTTAGAAGTTTCAAGCTTATTTAAAAAGTTGTTTGATTATTTCTTTTGGGTCTAAGGGGAGGCTCACGGTAGGCTGGGGGATGGGGAGGGGGGGAAAAGGTAATGGGAAAGGGACAAAGCACATTGTGGGAGTTTGAACCCATGCACTCACAATACATATGTACCGCAATTTAACCAACTGTGTTGATTCAAGGGGACGTTGTTTGATTATTTTGAAACCAATACAATTTTCACATCAACTATCAAACAAACATTATTAATCTATACAAACAACTTTATATCCTTTTGTAGTTTACTATATAAAAGTGATTTTTTGTCACAATTCAAACAAGACAAGTTATCTTAAAATTGCTTTTCAGTAAAGATATCCAAACATAAAAGTAATTCTATTATAATTGATTATATATAATCAATTATTGAAATATTCTATTTTTCACAGATATTTCAAACACACTTAAAATCATCTATTCAAATATGCTTATATAACCAATATCATTATGCATATATTGGTTATAAAGGCATTCCATCCTAAAGCAAGCTCCAAAGGCCTTACTTGAACAAGGCCCAGTAGAATAGACGTTTGATAATAAAAAATTTCACACTTGAAAGGCTTTCAAGTGCAAGCATATTTTACCTCAAATCTGTCTCCAATAATTACATTTGAAAGGATGCTAGAAAATGCATTTGCCAAAAAACTTACTGTAATGCTAAATCACTTAAATTTTATTTGATAAGCTATTTATACTGAAAACAAAACCAATGCAACAACTAGAATAAGAGGTACAATTCTTTGATGCCCCGAGCAGCATAAGGCAGCAATGGTGCCCAACAGTTAATGATAATGCATTGAGCACTCTGAAAAATATTCAAATCATGAATCTAAATCTACATCTGGTTACATAACTTGTTCAGAACTGAGTTTACACATAAAGCAGACCAGATTTCAAATTTTTATACACAACTGCGTGTGAATCAAGGTTGTCAAACTCGAGATCCTACATAGGATCGGGAAGGGGTCACAAGATCGTAAACCATGGAATCGTAGCACAGATAGTTAGATCCTACCAAAAATATTATAATATATTTTAATATAAAAATATGATAATGTAATTAATTAATAGATAATAATATAAATAAAATTAAAATAAAAGTATACATATTTATATTATAGTTATTTTATTATTAATATTTTACTATTTATTTTATATTTAATAGTGATTATTAAAAGAAAAATATTAATGAATTACATTTAAATATAATTCAAGTATAGATAATTGTTTTATAGTTATTTTATTATTAATGTTTTAATATATATTTTATAATTAAATGTTATTATGAAAAGAAAAAAAAAATCATCCAAAGGGAATGTGTTAGTTGGTTCACGGAGAAGGATAAGAGGAGATATATTTAAGATGATCCCAAAAACAAAGCTTAAAGTTTTTTGAGCACTAGACCTAGCCCGCAATAACATAACCAAGCTAGGGTTTGTCATTTGCAAATGGTTGTACAATTGAAAATGGCGCAGCAGTCCAGCAGAGAAGGAAGGAGACGCAGAACAGAAGAAGGAAGAAGTAGGCATTTGCAAGCACAAATCAGAAAGGGTCGAAAGGGGTCGCACAAGTGAGATTAGAAAGGGGTTGCAAAAATCGACTGATTCGATGAGTTGATGATTTTTCACGACGATCCCACCCACGCCCACAAATTTCAGATTCTGCTCCAGCACGGGACCACTCAGGACCTGCAAGATCGTGGAAGCGTACGATTCTACATTCTGAATCGTGATTTTGACAACCACGGTGTGAATAATACCCAAAAGTAAGTATCGGTCATTTTATTATATCAAGTTGGAATACTAAGAGTTAAATAGCTTACACATTTAGAAGCAAATGCCTATATAGAGTATAACTGCATTCATTAGTGGCCTTATAAGAAAAAATAATATGAAGAGATAACCTACTTAAGATCAATGGCATCAATGGCACATCAAAAGTTATGAAAAATAAATCTAAAATGCAAGCAACATTATAATTGAAAAAAAATAAATATATATATATATGGAAGAAGATGCGGAAAAAACAAACCTTAATAGTGGAACCTTTAATATCAGATGCATGCTTCACATATGATGATTTAGAGATTCCTTCAATAAAACTTGCGCCTCTAGTACTTGTTGAGACTTTAACTGGGACAGTGCATGCATCAGTCATAGCAACATCCTGATCAGAGGCACTAGCTGGGCCATTTTCCTTTGAAGAAGTACGTTCAGAAATGTGTTCCAAAGCAGTAGCTATATTTTGCAGAAGCCAATCATGAACTTGTGCAGCAGGAACAGGAACAGCAGGCATGTCCGGATCCGAGTTTGCAAAAAAAGGAGACAATTGACTCACAGAATTTCCTTCAGATCCCTTATCACCAAACTGAATTAGAAACCCAAGATGCTCGAATCTATCCATAGTTAAAACCTATAGTACAATGGAGTCAAATAAGCAATACAATAATAGGACTACAAAATTAAAGAAAAACACAAAAAATTTGAAGAATCGATAGGAAATATATTACTGAAAAGAAACATTTAATCAAGGAAATAAATTGTCACTTGGCAAACTCATAACCCATTGGACCAAAGCTCACTCATCAGCACACTCACAATATCATCCCCCCAACCTCATTCTTAAAGACAGGTCACAGATAAATTGGGTACAAGTATTAAAAGTAAGTACAAAATGAACACAAGAACTTTGACCAAATATACACTTGCACGATATTCTCATTCTTACATGCAAATCCCATATGACCCCAATTAAATTAAACATGAGAGTGAGGAATACTATAGAATCATGTTTTCTTCTTTGCACCAGGATATTATAGTATTAGTGGTATGTCACAATATTATAAAACAAAGTTGCAATCAAACTGGAAGGACACAAAAGGTTTCCATCTACTTCAAAGTACTTGACAACTGAAATCTTCAGTATATGCACAAAGTATCAAGTTTGGACAAAATATATAGTAGTGAGCACATAACAGAGTAATATGATTAATCCAACAAATATGAAGCAATTGAAAAAACAAAATTAACGTCATTTTACAGGAGCCAAAGCTTTAGATGCAACAGTTGTACACCAAAAAAAAAAAGCATGCAACATTTGATACGGAACTACTTTGCCTAAGCAACAAGATCTCTTCCTGGTTTCCAAGTGATGTTACCCAAATAGCATATGAATTACAAGAATGGATTCCAAAGATGAAAAATATATAATGTACCTATATGCCAAATTTTTAGAGAATATAATAAAAGTAAATGGTTTGTCTATGGTTTATCATAGAATACTATGACGTCTTTAGATCCAGGTAGCCAACTCCACCAAGTGGAAAAAGTCTTGGTTTTGTTTAATGTAACAAATAATCTATTGAAATGAAAATCAACAACTCATGGGTAGCATGCAGTAAATTAACAACAAACCAGAGATTCTTCGCCTTCCCCCTCCACAGGCTCTGCTAGAAGAGACAGAATGTTGGCCAAGTGCTTTTGCAGATATGACAACTGATGAGCCTCTTCATCAGTTTGTGACGGCATAAATCGCCGGCTGCTGCGCACAAGCTGCAAAACATTAAAAAACAAATTTAAGTATCAACAGAAGTAACAATCCAAATGCAAATTTTAATATATTTCATTGATATGCAGTTATGCACTGTCAACCTAAAGATTTTTATACAATCAAACAGTCATAAATTATCACATTTTATCTATTATCCTACCTACTTGAAAGTCACACATATCATAATTTGTGATTGATTGATAGGGTAAAAAGCTTTATTCTTTTTTTATCCTAAACCAAGGGTTTAAATGAATCATATCATGCAACAAAGTCAATAATATCACACCAAAAACAGATAGAAAATAGCGTAACGGAAATTATGAGGATCGAAAGGGAAAACGGAGAGTTGACCTGAAGCGGAGAGAGAGCGGACAAGTAACCATCGAAGGCGGAGGTGGAAGGCCATACGTCGGTGACGGCGGCGGAGTCCTTGTGCGTTCTCGGAAGGAGCTTCTTATAGGATTGAATGTAGAGGAAGAGAACCAGATCGTGAACGTCAACACCGACGGCGTCGTTTTGTCCCGGCTCGGCGGTCACGAGATGTTCGGAGTCCGAAGGAAGGACCGAAGCGAGGGTGTTGAGGACGAGCCTAGCGTGGTCGAGGGAGATCTGGAGGGACTCGGCGATTGTAGCTGAGTCGACTCGGTTGTTGGAGGATTGTTCTAGAAGCTTCTGCTTGAGGGGGATTAGGGTTTGGGTCGGGTCGGAGAAAATGAGCTTGGGGATTGGCAACAGGCCGTGCTCGAAGGGCTCGCGCCTTGGGTGAACCACGATGGTTGGGTCCCTAGATGGTGCTGTGGGTCCCACTGAAGAAGAAGACGTGCATGGCTCGGTTGGTTCGGTCATGACTAGAGCCGAGTGAGAGAGAGAGAGAGAGAGAATAATGAGAGAGGTGCAGTAGATCTTTGAATCAGAAACGAGAGGGGAGGAGAAGAGAGAACTGCGGGGGTGAGTTCCGGTGAGGTTCACCGTATGGGATTTTGGTTGCGTGGCATGTTGTGATTGGTTGTTTGGGAACAGGGACCAACTTTGAATGGATTTCAATCATGGATTCATGGTTATTAAAACTGGACCGACCGATGTGACCTGTGAACTGGTCCAGGAATATCTTCAAGTTGCAGATCCAGAGCGAGTAGTTGCTTTAGTAGAGCCGGTTGATTCTGGTGATTCTGTTGATGAAGTAGTCAATGATGAAGGACATTTGAGTCAGTCGAGGAAGCAAATGTTCTCGCTTCGGAAGGGCCCTAAAACCGCTTGTAATTAGAATCGGCAAAGAGTCGCCAAAACAGGTGAAAAACCAAAAAAATGGGTAAAATCGGTTGTCCAGCGACTCTTACCGACCTTCGTTTTTCTCTTTCGTGAATATCCAAAGATATTTATTAAAAAAATTATGTGTACAATTTCCAAAATGAAAGAACAAAAATAAAAAGCTAAAGAATTGCACAAGGAAAATAAAAATAAAAAAAGATATGCTCAAGTGTCAACATTAACTTAAGTTATAAAGTAATCCTTGCTGGCACACCAAAGCAGCGATGGATTATGACTTACAAAGTTTTGATGTTAACAAAATTATTAAATTCAAGTTGAAAATTGATTGTGTTTTTGTCACACAGATCCGGTAGACTTTAGAGTAATTAATCAGAAAGGTCCAAAGACCATTGTTTTTTTTATTTGAATTGGACTTAGGCGTTTTAATGAGTTTAGTTCTTTTTGCGTGTCCAATCGACCTTTATGTTTCCAGACCTAACATTGGACTAACTTAAGCGTTCTAACTTTCTTATATCGTGGGTCCAGTAATTCTTCAGTCTATTCTTCGAGTTATTGGACTCAAGGTTTTAGTTTAAAGAACATGTCCAATGTTGTATCTTATTTTAAATATATGTTTGGAGCGTCCACTTATGTTCTTTATACAGTTTGTCTTTTAAATGCATTCTATCAAGATTATTTGAATATTTGTATGGTACGAAGCATTTATGAATCATAGAGAGACAAATACAATAAAGTATCCTTCAAGCCAAAGAAAACAGAGTCAAATATCTAACGTTCTCTTACCACCGTTGCTCTACCTACCTAAGAAATGTAATGAAGAGGAAGGACTGGAATGATAACCGAGACAATCTTTCACAAAAAAGCAATAAGTTATCAGAATCAAGATGGCTTAAACAGCTTAATAGTATTAAATGTTATCTCTAAATGGACACATTTATTGTCTTGAAGAAGAAGTGCATGAAGAACTCATCAAATAATGATTTTTGTTTTGAATCAATTAAGAACTATTTGGATTTGAAAATAAAGTATACTTATGGAGTAATTAATCTTATTCACCTACTCATATTTCCCCACAATAGCCATTTAACGTTTTTCAAGTCATGAGCTACATACTTTTTTTTTTTGGTAAGCATGAGCTACATACTTTTAATACAAAGGAAGTTGTGAAAGTTGAAAAGTCATGCGTTAAAAAATGAAAGCCCAAACTTGAGTTATCCAAATAATTGTATACTAAATAATGACAGTGAGTATAAATAATTAAAAATATACAAACTATTCTACTCAAATATCTATTTTTGACAAATATTTTCAACACTCACCGGATTTTTTTTCACCTTCACAAACTTCCTCTCTCACTTTACCCATTCCACTTGATTATATAATATAATATATAACTCATTAACTCAGTTGGATCACACTTACACTAACGAACCGTGAATCAATGTCTTTGTTGGTTCAAAGATTGATTTTTAAAACATTGGTTTCAATTTATATTGCTGTTGTGGCACTCAATTTTTCATTTCAGCTTGTGCAAGGGACTGAGTGAGGGCACCAGGTCTCCATCTACAATTATAGCTATACATTATATGTTTAATTTATATATTAATTTTTTTATGTTTAAAAGTCAAAATAAATTACAACCCTTAAATGCATAATATACGGTTGTGATTGTAGATAGTGACAAATTGGTCGGAGAAGATCCAAATTCATTCCACGGTTCTCCAAAAATTTTCATCCCACCTATGTTTTTTACCACTAATTTATTTATTTTTTCAATTTTTCTAAGTTTTTAATCAATGATTCGGATTGTTGGAGAACCTTAGTCTTGCCCTTGAGTGAGAGCCTCATTGGTTGCCACTAAATTAATAGTATTACTAATTACTAATATTTTATAATTTATTTAATTAGGTCTATTTTACCATGGACCCTACTACACTTGATTGAACATGAATGTGTATTACACATTCAAAGATAGTTGAAGAAATGGACAATAGGAAAAGAAGTTATAACGGTGAAGGATGGTTATATGAATAAAAATTGAGCAACTAACGAGTTTGAATATATTTTGCGCGAAAGTCCTTCTTCTTAGTCATATGTGGATAGTCTTATTGAGGAACGTCTGACAGTTGAGCCATGCAACGTGTACATCCAAAGCTGTGACATCGTCGCATTCAACAAAATTTAAATTTTCCTGTCATTCAGTTTAGCCATTTTCAAGCGGCTGATTTTCTTTAATCCGTTCATAATCCCTTCCCCGGTCCTTCAATTGTTCATGTTTGATCTGTTTCAACGCTTGGTAGATTTGTGGGATTTGAACGGGAAAAAAGAAGAAGTCATATTACTAATTACCGGTACATTAAATTAAGGTTGATTTATCGTGACAATTGAGCATAAATGTGCATTACACATTCACGGCAGTTGAAGAAACGAACTTTAGTAAACAAAAGTAACAGTTAAAGGTGATTACCTGCAACGAAAATAGGTAATTGACTAGGATAGCGTTTGGAAGAGCTTATTTAAGTTCATTTTGACTTATCTTATGACATAAGCTCTTATGCAGAGTGTGTTTGGCGAGCTTATAAAAATAACTTATGTCATCCCATAAGGAGTTTTTGACTTATTTTTATAAGTCACCTTAGAGAACTTATGGAATTATCATAAGAGCTTATGCACTAAACACCCTTTCCATGTTTTTCACTATTCGAATCCTCTCATGCCCCTTTCTTTCTTTAAGTGCTTATGGCATAAGCTCTCATGCGATAAAACCTTATGTGATAAACTCTTAATTAAGTTGTTTACCCAAACGCACAGTAGATCTAATATTTTTGGAAAGGAAGTACTTATCCTCACAAAAGATGGCGGTGTAATATACGAAGGATCAAGCGTGAGACGCCCGACGTCCCATTAAAGAAAACCCAAAATATTAAAACATAATTAGCGTTAGCGAATATATTAAAAACAGCGGAAAAATTTAAAACGTAACATATATACATAACATATATACCTCAAATCCCGACACAGATGCAAGTGGGAATCCCATCAGATCGGATCCCCAAAATGTACAAAATCGATAATCAAATATAAAGTAAAAACAACATCCTAAAGAGACAAGACGCTCCGGCCATAGACTCTATACTCAACTATGAGGATCCACTGCTCGTCCTCCCACGTCGGGTTCATACGAGGTCCCATCAAGTTCCTCTATAGCCGAAGCTCAGAGGATCTTCTCATCACGATCACAAAAAGAAACATATGTAACATAGAGAATATAGGGATAAGAAACCATATAACATCAAACGTGGAAATGGTTTAGCAACATTTAATTAAATAACGGCACACTAAACATCCGTCTCCCGGTATAAATATGTATAACATAATTGACACGGACTCGGCAAGTGTACCCTGGTTCGTTAAAGTAATAAAACGGTAAGACCGGATATCGTTCTCAGGGATCGTGGACAATTACCACTTCGCAAATTAGACTACTATCTAGGCGATCAAATTTTGGAGTGAAGGTAGCTCTATCATCTAACAAGCAAACAAGAATAAAATATTTTTGTTCTTTTTGGAATTTTTATCAAACAGTTAGAATGCGATGTAAAATGTGAATAACAATTAGATAGAATTGCTAGGGTTAGACTAAGCTAATCCTCCCTTGATTGTTATGAAATGATAACTAACACAGTTCATACTTCACTTATGACAATCGAATCTTTTCTAATATACTCAAACCCTAATGTCTTAGGTGGAATGAGCCTAAAATCCCAAATTAAACCCTAATGTCTTAGGTGGATTAATTAGAGAAATTGCATTAAGAATAAAGATTAATAAGATTGCAAGCAGCCAACACCTATGTCTAGATTCTTGGACTACTTGGCATATGATTCATGAGCATGCTTTAACATCAACCTTTCAATTGTCTATCAAAGCAACTAATCATTCCTAAGATGATCAAGCCTAGGAAAGCATTAAGCATAGAATCATACACTCATAAAGAAGAAGGAAACTGTATTAAAATCAAGTCATTTTACAACCAAGTTCAGATAGCAATAGTCTAACCCCAACAAAGGGGAGTTTAGCTACACATAATTGAAGATAAAACAAAAGAAAGAGTTACAGAGATGAACAAAGGAGAGAGCTCCATAGAATGTTGCACAGCAGCCACAGCAGCAGAGGATCTGTTTTTAGGGTTTTCTGGATGAATTTTCTGTTCTGCCCAGAGTTTCTTTTATAACTCGTGGCCCGTCACGGCCGTGATAGCCATCACGGCCAAGCCGTGACGGGTTCTGTCTCTTGCAGTTCTGGCAAAATCAGTCTCTCGCGGGGCGAGAATCCCTTCGCGTCGCGAGCCATTATTTCACGCCCGTGATCTTCATCACGGCCAAGCCGTGATCGATTCTGACTTTTGGTGGTTTTGGGTCACGGCCGTGATAGCCATCACGGCCAGGCCGTGATGACTTCGACTTTTGGCCCCCTTTTTCTTCAGTTTTCAGGCCTTCTCTTCATCTCAGCTTCCTCATGGCTAAATCTTGGGCATTTAATCATAAATCCCTGCAAAACAACACACAATACCACCTTATCCGTTCCAAAGGAAAAACTAAACAAAATCCAACTAAAATGGCCAAACTATATGCAAATGCATGCAGAAATGTACATGGAAAATGAGGTGAAATCACACTCATCAAATCACCCCAAGCTTAAGACTTTGCTTGTCCTCAAGCAAAAACCAAGGCCAAAGGATGAAAATAACCAGAGCAATGATAGTGAACTAAGAACCCGAGTAAAATGATCCAAGTAACAGGCATTCAATTATTTCAGTAAGAGACAATCAATTCAAGTCCAATTAGGGGCTTAGTTTTCCTAGACTCACATTCTCACCGATTCGGTACTCTATCTCACTTGAAGCTCACCCCAAGCTTTTTCATTTGCTTGGCTCTCTTTCTTGCCTCACTCACTCAAGTGTTAAGGGAATATGACATTTCACTCCATTTTCCTCAAAGAATGATTCCTACCATAAGCTTGACTATCAACCAAATCTTTACTTTATTAATGAAAACATCTAAGAATCAAGAGGTCTTATTCTTTGGTTGCAATGGGGCCATGGGATCAATTTTCAGGTGGGAAATTCAAGAACAGGAAATTTCAAAAGGCTATACAAACAATCAAGCATTGCAAGGCACGACCTTCTAAAATACCTTTCTTTGGGTTTCAGTTTACTTTTCCACCATTTTTGCTTTTTTTTATTTTATTTGGAGAAGGGAGAATTTTCAACTTCAAGAGAAATAATTTTTAATTTTTTTTTTTCAGATTCATTTTTTCTTTTCATCATCCCAAACTTTCAACTACATTTTCCAACCCTTTTTGCACAGTACTTTAGAAGGTCCCTCATAAGCATATTTAACAAAACATTTCGGGGTACCAAGAAAAGCATGCTATTCATTCAGGCTCAAAATGGGGCAACTATGGGTAGCATTATTCATTCAAAGCTCAGAAGGCCAGAAAAAACACCTATTGCCTCAATCCTTTTCAAAAATGTTCTCAAAAAATTTTCAAGCTTCGAAATGGTTTCAAGTCAAGTTTTAGAGAAAAACAATCCAAGAGGAACACACTCTACACAAAGAACGGGGGCAGAGTTAGTAAGTACCCCCTAATGGCTCAAAAGCTCACATTTATCAGTTCAAAAACCAGTGAGGAACACAAGTCTATAGAAACATGCTAATCATCAACTATCCAAGACCATCTCAAGAATATTTATTTGAAGTCATATCACAAGAATGAAATAAATTGGGTTCAAAAATCCACTATCACAATTTAATTGGCACTTAGTTCTCACAATGAGATGCTCAATCTAAGCAGGGGCAATCAATTCATGTGATCATGCAAGACTAAACCTATATGAATTCAAAATGCAAGGATCAGATGCTCAATCTAAGCAGGGGCAATCAATTCATGTGATCATGCAAGACTAAACCTATATGAATGCAAAATGCCAGGATTCAAAAATTTACACAAAATTACCCCTACCCCAAGCTTAAAAACTTACATTATCCTCAATGTAAATAATTAAGTTAGAGAGGGGAGAAAACTGGAATAACTCACCAAGGTGGTAGTGGGTGCTGGTTCACATGCTTTCTGGCTTTGCTTTCCCCTGCCCTTTTTCTCCTTCCTTTATTCAAAATCTGAAGGCACTTAACAAACTATTAACAAACCTCTCGAGCTTCTCAAATTATTCAAGAGGTTAAAGCAAAAACAAAACTATTAAGAAAATGAAAATAACTAAAAAGAAGAGTTAAGAAATGTTGGGTTGCCTCCCAATAAGCGCTTCTTTAACGTCACTAGCTTGACGTGTAGATAACTTCTTTCAATTAACCGGGGTCTGCTGGACATAGAATTGCAAGAGCACTTTTCTTCCATGAAACTCCTGTAAAGAGCTGATTTTGCTTAGAAGGCCAACAATTGTGCTTCTGCTTTGCCTTTTTCGCTCTGGGTCTCGTGCCTTTTTTCTTACTCCTTCCCGGTGGAGGTTCTGTTTTCACAAGATGAGCAGGGCCAACTTCCTCACCAACTGATGCATCATTTGTCTTGCATAGCTTTAGATTTGCTTTCATGTTGGGCTTTTCCTTCTTCTCTGGAGTAGAAGGGTGGTGTTGATGTGCAATGACTTCCTTATCTACTGTGTCCACCATATCCATGCGGAAACACTCCTCTTCCTTGCTCGTGCGATGCATAGCTTCCAATACATTGAAAGTTACTTCTTCTTCTTGCACTCTGAATTTCAACTGGCCTTTTTCTACATCTATCAAAGCTCGACCAGTGGCCAGGAAAGGTCTCCCCAGTATGAGCGGAACGTCAGCATCCTCCTCCATGTCTAAAACCACAAAGTCTGCTGGGAAGATTAATTTATCCACCTTCACCAACAAATCCTCCACAACACCATAGGGATATGTAATGGAGCGGTCTGCCAGTTGAAGAGAAATCCCTGTTGGTTTTACCTCACCAATTCCCAGCTTTTTGAAAATGGACAACGACATAAGGTTGATACTTGCGCCTAGATCGCACAATGCTCTCCTAATGTTCACATGACCAATAGTGCATGGGATAGTGAAGCTACCCGGTCCTTCATCTTTACTTGGTAGCTTCCTCTCGAATTATAGCACCGCACTCTTCGATAAGCATAAATCGTCTCCTCCTTCCACCGCCTCTTGTTTGTAAGAATCTCTTTCATGAATTTGGCGTAGGAAGGCATCTCGTGAAGAGCTTGATAAAAAGGGATGTTGATCTGTAGCTTTTTGAATACATCCAGGAATTTAGAAAATTGTTGGTCTTTTGATTCCTTCTTCAACCGTTGGGGGTACGGGATTCTGAAATATGGGGGCAGCTCTTTGGGATTATCAACCTCTTCCAGAATCTGTCTTTTAGTCTTCTTCTTCGCAAATTCTTCATCAACCAATTTCTCCCTCTGCGGTTTTTCAGCTTCTACACCGGTAGGAATAGAGGTAGTATCTTGGGAAGTTCCGGGTTCTTCGTTGTTTACCTCTTCAAACTGCACCTTATCAATTCCAAAGATCACTTGTCTTTTCTTCCCTCTCTTTTTCTTGTGGATTTAACACTCTCCTACTTCTTGTGATAATTGCCATGCAACCTTCCTTCGGATTCTTCTCTGTATCTCCTGGCAATTGTCCTTGAGGTCTTTCTGCCATTTGCTTTGCCAACTGTCCTATCTGGTGCTCAAGATTTTTGATGGAGGCATTTTGATTCTTCATAGTCTCTTGAGTGGCTTGCATGAACTGGCCCAGAATGCTCTCCAATTTGCTTGAACTCTCTTGAGGAGGCTGTGCTTGAGAACTCGAACTTTGCCCTTGTCTCCACCCAAAGTTAGGATGGCTACGCCACCCCGGATTGTAGGTGTTGGAGTAAGGATCATTTCTAGGCCCTTGGTTGCCCATATAATTTACCTCTTCTTGTCCAAAACTTCCAACCACATTGATCTCACAATTCCCATTTGCATGGTTGCCTCCACAGAAATCGCACACTGAGGTACCTTGAACTTGGACAGCTTGTAGTTGAGAATTCTGCAGTTGAACCGACCCCAGTTGTTTGGTAAGAATAGCCATTTGTGCCTTGAGAGCGCCAATTTCATCCAGCTCTAGAACACCTCTCTTGACCATTGACCGAGAACTAGGCATTTGATAGTCATTGTTAGCCATGTTCTCAATCAAGTCCTTTGCTTCTTCGGGCGTCTTCTGACTCAATGTCCCTCCTGCAGCCGCTTCAATCATACTTCTTGAATTCCTGTTGAGCCCATTAACAAATGTTGCAACCTGCTGCCATGTCTCTAGTTCATGATTTGGACAAACTGTGAGTAAAGACTTGAACCTCTCCCAGGCTTCATAGAGTGACTCACCATCCCTCTGTGCAAAGGCATTAATTTCTGATCTTAACTTAATCATTCTTGACGGAGGGAAGAAGCGAGATAAGAACTTGCTGACCAAATCATTCCAGGTGATGATGCTTCCATGAGGATGAGATTGAAGCCATGCCTTAGCTCTATCCCTCAAAGAGAAAGGGAAAAGCCTTAACCGAATGGCCTCATCAGAAGCTCCGTTTAACTTGATGGTGTCACACAGCTCAATGAAAGTACCAATGTGAGCATGAGGGTCTTCACTCTCCAAACCTCCAAACTGGTTTTGCTGCACAAGGTGGAGAAGTGATGCCTTGATTTCGAAATTATTGCAAGCCACTGCGGGTCTCACAATCGGCGTTCCACATCTATCAACTCTAGGGGAAGTGTAGTCCCCCATTGTTCTCCTTGGTGCATTCTCTTCTGCCATGGTGACAGCTGCTACTTCAATTTGTGGTTCTTGCACACTGGGTAACTCAACTTGTTGCTCTTGTCTACTAGAAGATGCTCTTTCTCTGTTCTGTCTTGCCTTGACTTTCTTCCTATTCCTTCTACAGAGTCTCTCGATCTCAGGGTTGAATTGGAGTTCACCTGGGTCGATTGTACCTCGCATACACTGAACAAACAGAGTAGCGCCGCAAAAACAGAGAAAACAGAAAAACAGCACAAAACAGAAAATTACAGTAGAGAAACAGAAAATAAGAAAGAAAAACAGTAAAAATGCCTAAATTAGGAGTCCCCTTTGGTACTCGTGATATTGGCACACCGATCCCCGGCAACGGCGCCAAAAACTTGACACGGACTGGGCAAGTGTACCGGTTCGTTGCAAGTAATAAAACGGTAAGACCGGATATCGTTCTCAGGGATCGTGGACAATTACCACTTCGCAAATTAGACTACTATCTAGGCGATCAAATTTTGGAGTGAAGGTAGCTCTATCATCTAACAAGCAAACAAGAATAAAATATTTTTGTTCTTTTTGGAATTTTTATCAAACAGTTAGAATGCAGACAGAAATGTGAATAACAATTAGATAGAATTGCTAGGGTTAGACTAAGCTAATCCTCCCTTGATTGTTATGAAATGATAACTAACACAGTTCCTACTTCACTTATGACAATCGAATCTTTTCTAATATACTCAAACCCTAATGTCTTAGGTGGAATGAGCCTAAAATCCCAAATTAAACCCTAATGTCTTAGGTGGATTAATCAGAGAAATTGCATTAAGAATAAAGATTAATAAGATTGCAAGCAGCCAACACCTATGTCTAGATTCTTGGACTACTTGGCATATGATTCATGAGCATGCTTTAACATCAACCTTTCAATTGTCTATCAAAGCAACTAATCATTCCTAAGATGATCAAGCCTAGGAAAGCATTAAGCATAGAATCATACACTCATAAAGAAGAAGGAAACTGTATTAAAATCAAGTCATTTTACAACCAAGTTCAGATAGCAATAGTCTAACCCCAACAAAGGGGAGTTTAGCTACACATAATTGAAGCTAAACCAAAAGAAAGAGTTACAGAGATGAACAAATGAGAGAGCTCCATAGAATGTTGCACAAAGAACCACAAAGAAGCAGAGGATCTGTTTTTAGGGTTTTCGGATGAATTTTCTGTTTCGCCTGCAGTTTCTTTTATAACTCGTGGCCCGTCATGGCCGTGGATAGCGATCACGGCCAGGCCGTGACGGGTTCCGTCTCTTGCGCTTCGCAAAATCGGTCTCTCGCGGGCGAGAATCCCTCGCGTCGCGAGCCATTATTTCACGCCCGTGATCTTCATCACGGCCAAGTCGTGATCGATTCTGACTTTTGGTGGTTTTGGGTCACGGCCGTGATAGCCATCACGGCCAGGCCGTGACAGCTTCTGACTTTTGGCCCCCTTTTTCTTCAGTTTTCAGGCCTTCTCTTCATCTCAGCTTCCTCATGGCTAAATCTTGGGCATTTAATCATAAATCCCTGCAAAACAACACACAATACCACCTTATCCGTTCCAAAGGAAAAACTAAACAAAATCCAACTAAAATGGCCTAACTATATGCAAATGCATGCAGAAATGTACATGGAAAATGAGGTGAAATCACACTCATCAATAATCATCCTCAATCCACATCTATAATCTTTCCTCTACCCACCATCATGATGCAATGCAAATGCTGTATGAATAATCAGATCAGGTATCGGCCATATCCGGATATCACAACAATATAATCGACACGTCCCAGAGTCCCCGGCGCACACCTCGCGTCGCGGATGGAGAGTGCCCACGCAAAGCAATGGCACTATAGACGCACAACCCGGTGCACACCTCTGGACCACAATCCAGGATGCTCATGCAATGCATGAACTATAGCTGCGACTAAAATGAAATCATCTCTGGACGGTCTGTCGTTAGCCTATCCTCGGGAATTTTCCCTCCAAGGCATAGACCCCAATCGACCATGTTTCAGGTCCACGCGACCATGTTTCAGGTCCCTCATATCACAGACCATGTTTCAGGTCACCCCCTAGTGCCTTAATCGGTCATCCTAATCTCATAGATCTCCTTAAAGTAATCTCATCTCATTCATCTCAACCTCATTTCACGATAATTATCTCGGTTTGGCACTGCTATCACATATAGTATGCAATCCCCAAATACATCCTCGTGTCTCAACATAACTTATGATTTACTCAATCCTCTAAGCACAATCATCACACTCAGTCCATTATCCTAATAATAATAATAATAATAATAATAATAATAATAATAACAATAATGATAATAATAATAATAATAATAATAATAATAATAATTATTATTATTATTATCATCCCATCAGTAGTAGTAATAATATTAGGATAATTATTATGATAATAATAATAATAATAAGAATAATAAGTATAAACCAAAGATCAATTTCACATCAACCATCAAACACGTAATCATCACGTAATAAAATCATCTATGTATATAACGTAACGACGATAAACGCACAATTTCTATATCATCATGGGTACCACTAAGTAGATCCCAATATGGTATAGACATTGTCCGTTACTCACTCTCATGTAGGGTTTGGGTCGCCTACGCAATTATCTAATTAAATGTAACCGCACCGTTTCCGACGTTAAATAGTTTCTTTCCCCCACCTGGAATGTCTTAAGCTAGCTCTGGGGCAACGAAACAGACACTCCCTATATTACCTCAAATCTGTCACGCACCGTTCTACACCCTCCGGGGCTCCAAAAATTCACCTGAACACATCATTGTGAAGCACACGTTACGTGTAACCCAAATCTGAAGACAGAATTGGAAACCGATAATTGAATTGAAAGATAACCTCAATACCGTCGCCGAAGGTATTTAGGCATAAAAAGGACATAGGCTTACCTTAGCCTAATCAAGAAAAGAAAGATAGGATAATGAAGTAGACATCGTGAGGATCACAACGGTATAATCAGAATTTTGATAGGACGAACGGATTGACCGGAATCGGCTCCGGAAATTCTCCCTCTCTCATGGCCCCTCTCTCTTTTCTTTCTACGTTTCTCTCTCTATCTTATTACTTTCTTTCTAGCTATTTTTCTTTCATTCAAATTTTTCTTATTCTTTCTTTCTGAAACGTTAAGTAATATATAGTTAAGTAATATATATATATATATATATATATATATATTGATAAAAAAAACTTTTGCCACACTTACACATGCAAGCAAGAGGTGTTATCCTCTTATTATGCGGCAAAATGAGAAGATGGAGGTGTCATTATTGTGGCAATTGCCGTGGCCACTAATCCTACCAAATAAAACTTGTTTAGTTAATTCAATTAGGTTGAAACTTGTAACTAGGGTATAATTAATTAAGACTAGTGCTAATTAATCATAATGAATAAAACTTGAGTAAATTAATTATAATTATCTAGCTATGATTAAGATTTATTTCTATGACTAATTATCTTTTAATACTGTTGATAATAAACCACCTTAATTAAGAATTTAAATTGAGGTGTTTACCTACTAAAAGAATTTGGGTTGCTTGAATTTTATTTAGAATTTGCTTATGTGTTTGGATTCTTAAATTTTTTATTTATCTAACCCTCACTCCCATCTAATTAAAATATTTAATTTCCCGAAAGCTAGGATGTTACATTACTACCCCCCTTAAAAGAAATTCCGTCCTCGGAATTTACGTACCTCAGAAAAGTTGTGGATATTGTTGCTGTATATCCGCCTCTTGCTCCCATGTAGCATCTCCAGTAATCTCATCCCAAATGACCTTAACCAAAGGAATCTGTCTACCGCGGAGTTCTTTAATCCTTCTATCTGCGATCTTAATCGGTAAAGCCTCATATTCTAGATTCTCTCGGAGTTGTATAGATTCAGGCTCAAGTACATGAGAAGAATTGGGGTAATATTTTCTCAATTGGGAAACATGGAAGACATCATGAAGGTTAGAAAGGTAAGGCGGTAAGGCTATCTGGTAAGCTACTGGACCAATTCGTCGAAAAATCTGAAACGGTCCAATGAATCGGGGAGTGAGTTTTTTAGACTTTATAGCTCTGCCAATTCCGGTCTTCGGAGTGACTCTCAAGAACACGTGATCACCTTCTTGGAACTCTAAGGGTCTCCTCCTCTTATTCTGAGCTTCTCTGCCGATCCTGGGCTTCCTTCATTTTCTCTCTTATTTTCCTAACTTGTTCTGTTGTTTGTTGCACCACATCAGGACCCAACACTTGGCTCTCGCCAGTCTCATACCAACATAATGGAGTCCTACACTTTCTCCCATACAGAGCCTCATACGATGCCATCCCGATGCTACTATGGAAACTGTTATTGTATGTGAAATCAATCAATGGTAGGAATTCATCCCAACTGCCAACATGTTCCAACACACAAGCTCTTAAAAGATCTTCCAATGATTGAATTGTCCTCTCAGACTGTCCATCCGTCTGAGGATGATAAGCAGAACTCATCCTCAACTTTGTTCCCAAAGCATCGTGTAACTGTCTCCAAAATCTAGATGTAAATCTAGGATCTCGGTCGGAAACAATACTCGACGGCACACCGTGCAACCTCACTACTTCCTTGATATAGATCTGGGTCAACCTTTCAAGACTATAACTTTCACCAATAGGTAAAAAGTGAGCACACTTCGTCAACCTATCAATGATAACCCAAATCGCATCAAACCTCTTCGGAGTTCGTGGTAATCCGACCACAAAGTCCATCGATATACTATCCCATTTCCACTCTGGGATATCCAAGGACTGCAACAACCCAGCGGGCTTTTGATGCTCTATCTTAGCTTTCTGACATACCAAACATGATAGAACATATTCCGCCACTTCTTTCTTCATCCTTGGCCACCAAAACATCTTCTTCAAGTCTTGGTACATCTTGGTGGCTCCTGGGTGGAAACTCAGCTTACTTTTATGTGCCTCCTCTAAAATCATATTCCTAATCTCTAAGTTCTCTGGCACACATATACGATCCTTAAACCTTAACACTCCATCTGATCCTCTCCTAAACTCTGAAACTTTACCCTCATCTATACCTCGATTCACATCCACCAAATATTCATCCTGACCCTGCTTATTCTTAAGGTCTCTCAAAAACTCACTACTAATGGTAATCATACTTAAGCATATTTTATCCTCCATCAGATCCATACCTAGGTTCAAATCTCTAAACTGTTCAAGCAATTCCATCTCTTTCACCATCATTGCGGATACGTGCAAGGATTTCCGACTTAATGCATCTGCCACAACATTAGCCTTTCCTGGATGGTATTGAAGATCAAACTCATAGTCTTTAATGAATTCCATCCATCTACGTTGTCTCATGTTCAGGTCCTTCTGATCAAACAAATACTTTAAACTCTTGTGATCACTAAACACATTAAACGTAACTCCATAGAGATAGTGTCGCCATATCTTTAATGCGAACACTATGGCTGCTAACTCCAGATCATGGGTTGGGTAATTCCTTTCATGAACTCTCAATTGTCGGGACGCATAAGCCACAACTCTTCCCTCTTGCATCAAAACACAACCCAATCCTTGATACGACGCGCACGTCACGATAATCGCCAAACTGTCCTATTGGATCTGGTAACGTCAGCACAGGAGATGTAGTCAACTTCTCCTTTAGCTTCTGAAAACTCTCTTCACACTTCTCTGTCCAAACAAACGCCATACCTTTTCTCATTAACTGCGTCATAGGCAATGCAATCTTCGAGAAACCCTCAATGAACCTCCTGTAATACCCGTCTAATCCTAAGAAACTCCTCACCTCACTCACTGACTTAGGCCTCTCCCATTTGATCACGGCCTCTACCTTAATCGGATCAACTCGCTATCCCTTTCTTGTTGATTACATGCCCTAGAAACTGTACTTCCTCTAACCAAAATTCACACTTGGATAGCTTAGCATACAACCGCCTATCTCTCAACACTGTAACACCACTCTCAGGTGCTCCTCGTGTTCTTCCCGACTACGGGAGTAGATAAGAATATCATCTATAAACACCACAACAAACTTGTCAAGGAACGGTCTAAAAATTCTATTCATGTAATCCATAAACACCGCTGGAGCATTAGTTACGCCAAAAGGCATAACTAGGTACTCATAGTGTCCATACCTTGTCCTAAAAGCGGTCTTAGGTACATCCTCCTTCTTCACCCTAATCTGATGGTATCCTGATCTTAAATCTATCTTGGAAAACACCGAAGCTCCCTTCAACTGATCCATCAAATCATCTATCCTAGGCAACGGATATTTGTTCTTGATTGTAACTTTATTCAACTGCCTATAATCCGTGCACAACCTAGAACTTCCGTCCTTTTTCTTGACAAACAATACCGGTGCTCCCCAAGGCGAAACACTCGGTCTGATGAATTCCTTCTTCATCATGTCATCCAGCTGTTTCTTCAACTCTGCCAACTCTACTGGTGACATCCGATAAGGAGCTACTGAAATAGGTCCAGCCCCTGGTATGAGATCTATAGCGAACTCCACCTCTCTCTCTGGTGGCAAACCAGGAACATCAGGAGGGAAAACCTCAGGAAACTCTCTAGCAATAGGCATAGAATCTATACTCGAAGTCTCCTTAGCTTCCAAAGAGAAAAGCATCACATACTGCTGAGAACCGCAACCCCTCATAGTTGCTCCTTCATTGGCAGATACTATGCTAGAAGGCTCAATAAAAGATAAAGTCTTTCGGGCACAATCTAGAACTACATGGTTAGCCGAAAGCCAATCCATGCCAAGAATAACGTCTATCTGCTTCATAGGCAAACAGATGAGATCTACAAGAAATGCCCTATTTTCAACAACTATAGGACACTGTAAGCAAACAGACATAGTAATCAAAGGATCACTGGTAGGGGTGGACACTGTCAAAGTATATGGTAGCTGAGAAACAGGCAAATGTAAATGATCTACACACTCATGGGACACAAAAGAATGTGTAGCGCCTGAATCAAACAACACGATGAGAGTCCGCGGATATTAAACACATACCTTGAATAAGATTCTGCAGATTGAGAGGACTCGAGATCCTCTCACTTGTAAACACTCTCCTCGTGGCTCGAGGTCTGGCCGTCTCGTCGTCCCCGCCGCCGGAGCCCTCTCCCCCCTCCTTCTCTCAAAACCACTGGCTCCTCTCGAAACTACACGGCTCCTCTGCGGCCATCGCCGCTCTTCGCTTTCTCTCTCTGTCTACAATCCCTAGCAAAATGACCTGGTTTGCCACGGATGTAGCAACCAGGATCTATCTGTACAATCCCCGATATAATGTGGGCCTCCGCATCCCGAAACACACCGCCCCCTTCGCTGCTGGCCCCCTCTGGTAACGGGTACTGATGGTACATATGTCTGAGTGCTCTGTCCTGGTCTAACGTATGGTCCTCTCCTCCACTGAGAACCTCCATCACCTCTCCTCTGCTGACCTGCTCTGATAGGACCCCCACTACGCTGCTGTCTCTGCTCTGCAGCCTGCCTCCTGTCCATGCTCTCAATAGCACTGGCCCTCCCCACCATCTCTAGAAAGCTCAGAATATCCAAGGGTACTATAGCCCTCCTCAACTCATGCCGTAAACCCTCCTCGAATCTCCGGCACATCCAGTCCTCATCCGGAAACCTCTGGTAGTACTCATAAAACTGTATCAGGGCCTCGAATCTAGCTGCATAATCACCAACAGATCGGTCTCCCTGCTGGAGACTCATGAATTCTCTCTCCTTCTCGCGTCTAACTAATCGCGGGAAGTACTTCTCAAAGAAACACTCTCTGAACAGCTCCCAACTGATGAGTCTGCCCTCAGCCTCTAGTAATCTTCTCTTGCCTCTCCACCATGACTCAGCCCCTCTGGTCATCATAAAGGCGGCATAAGTCACCTTCCGATCATCTCTACATCTCATAGTATCAAAGATCTTCTCGAGCTCCTGAATCCACCACTCTGCTCGCTCTGGATCATACTCTCCACCAAACTGTGGTGGCTTACCTTTGAGAAAGGTAGCCAATCCTACATCCTCAGAATGGGCGGCCATCCTCCTATCACGCCGCTCCTGTAGCTCTGCCTCTCTCTGTACCCTCGAGGCATTCTGCTGCGCCCGCTGCAATGTAACGGATGCTAACTCGGCCGATAGTCCGAAGAGTCTCGGCGGACTCTCCTCCACCTCCAATCCCCGCCTCGACCGGGTGGGGCTCATCCTCTACACCCTCTATCGCTCTACCACCACCCCGTCGCCACGTCCTCGACCTCGGCCTCGAGCCATGATCTCGTTAAAAGAAATCATTAGCCCCATCAATATGACATATAATACTACATAAAACTGGAATATAAATACTATATGCCACAGAGATGTCGCGTCGGACTCATTACCCAACTTCTAAGCATAGTTGTTATCCGATGTGGAGTCAACTAAATGGCCAGTTCACCCTAATCATAGTGCTCACAATTCGATTCAGAACCGAACTTCTCTGATACCACTAAATGAGACGCCCCGACGTCCCATTAAAGTAAACCCAAAATATTAAAACCTAATTAGCGTTAAGCGAATATATTAAAAACAGCGGAAAAATTTAAAACGTAACATACATACATACATAACATATACACCTCAAATCCTGATACAGTACAGTAGAGGGAATCCCATCAGTCGGATCCCCAAAATGTACAAAACTGATAATCAAATAGAAAGTAAAAACAACATCCTAAAGAGACAAGACGCTCTGGCCATAGACTCTATACTCAACTATGAGGATCCACTGATCGTCCTCGCACGTCTGCTTCATACGAGGTCCGATCAAGTTCCTCTATAGCTGGAAGCTCTGTAGGATCTTCTCATCACGATCACAAAAAGAAACATATGTAACATAGAGAATATATGGATAAGAAACCATATAACATCAAACGTGGAAATGGTTTAGCAACATTTAATTAAATAACGGCACACTAAACATCCGTCTCCCCAGTATAAATATATATAACATAATCATCCTCAATCCACATCTATAATCTTTCCTCTACCCACCATCATGATGCAATACAAATGCTGTATGAATAATCTCATCAGGTATCGGCCATATCCGGATATCACAACAATATAATCGACACGTCTCAGAGTCCCCGGCGCACACCCTCGTCCGTGGATGGAGAGTGCCCACGCAAAGCAATGGCACTATAGACGCACAACCCGATGCACACCTCTGGACCACAATCCAGGATGCTCATGCAATGCATGAACTATAGCTGCGACTAAAATGAAATCATCTCTGGACGGTCTGTCGTTAGCCTATCCCCGGGAATTTTCCCTCCAAGGCATAGACCCCAATCGACCATGTTTCAGGTCCACGTGACCATGTTTCAGGTCCCTCATATCACAGACCATGTTTCAGGTCACCCCCTAGTGCCTTAACCGGTCATCCTAATCTCATAGATCTCCTTAAAGTAATCTCATCTCATTCATCTCAACATCATTTCACGATAATTATCTCGGTTTGGCACTGTTATCGCATATAGTATGCAATCCCCAAATACATCCTCGTGTCTCAACATAACTTATGATTTACTCAATCCTCTAAGCACAATTATTACACTCAGTCCATTATCCTAATAAGAATAATAATCACAATAATAATAATAATAATAATAATAATAATAATAATAATAATAATAATCATAATAATAATAACAATAATGATAATGATAATAATAATAATAATAATAATAATAATAATAATAATAATTATCATCCCTTAGTAGTAATAATATTAGGATAATTATTATGATAATAATAATAATAAGAATAATAATAAGTATAAACCAAGATCAATTTCACATTAACTACTCAAACACATAATCATCACGTAATAAAATCATCTATGTATATAACGTAACGACGATAAACGCACAATTTCTATATCATCATGGGTACCACTAAGTAGTTCCCAATATGGTATAGACATTGTCCGTTACTCGCTTTCATGTAGGGTTTGGGTCGCCCTACGCAATTATCTAATTAAATGTAACCGCGCCGTTTCCGACGTTAAATAGTTTCTTTCCCCCACCTGGAATGTCTTAGGCTAGCTCTGGGGCAACGAAACGGACACTCCCTATATTACCTCAAATCTGCCATGCACCGTTCTACACCCTCCGGGGCTCCAAAAATTCACCTGAACACATCATTGTGAAGCACACGTTACGTGTAACCCAAATCTGAAGACGGAATTGGAAACCGATAATTGAATTGAAAGATAACCTCAATACCGTTCTTACAAAGCATTTAGGCATAAAAAGGACATAGGCTTACCTTAGCCTAATCAAGAAAAGAAAGATAGGATAATGAAGTAGACATCGTGAGGATCACAACGGTATAATCAGAATTTTGATAGGACGAACGGATTGACCGAAATCGGCTCCGGAAATTCTCCCTCTCTCACGGCCCCTCTCTCTTTTCTTTCTACGTTTCTCTCTCTATCTTATTACTTCTTTCTAGCTATTTTTCTTTCATTCAAATTTTTTTTATTCTTTCTTTCTGAAACGTTAAGTAATATATAGTTAAGTAATATATATATATATATATATATATATATATATATATATATATATATTTATTGATAAAGAAAACTTTTGCCACACTTACACATGCAAGCAAGAGGTGTTATCCTCTTATTATGCGGCAAAATGAGAAGATGGAGGTGTCATTATTGTGGCAATTGCCGTGGCCACTAATCCTACCAAATAAAACTTGTTTAGTTAATTCAATTAGGTTGAAACTTGTAACTAGGGTATAATTAATTAAGACTAGTGCTAATTAATCATAATGAATAAAACTTGAGTAAATTAATTATAATTATCTAGCTATGATTAAGATTTATTTCTATGACTAATTATCTTTTAATATTGTTGATAATAAACCACCTTAATTAAGAATTTAAATTGAGGTGTTTACCAACTAAAAGAATTTGGGTTGCTTGAATTTTATTTAGAATTTGCTTATGTGTTTGGATTCTTAAATTTTTGATTTATCTAACCCTCACTCCCATCTAATTAAAATATTTAATTTCCCGAAAGTTAGGATGTTACAAAGCGCTTATCATTAGGCTAAAAGTGATAGGCATTAGTCGGGCGCAACTTTATTTTCTTAAGTTAGTAACAGTCAGCACCGTATTTCAATTTGACAACTGGCCCACCTGGCCTTGCCACACCTGACTGTGGCCCCACCCGGGCCTCGCCAAGGCAGATTGCTAGCCCAAAACCAACAATTAATCCCCCTGCCAGCACCTACCGTACTTTACTGGGAATCGACCGCGATCTGACTCCGACAACTCCTGGGCCTTGCCAAGGCAGGATATTGGCCCACTACCAATAACCCCCCTCCTAGCGCCAACAGTGCATTACATGGGAATCAAACCCATGACTTGCTCTGATACCAAGTGAATGATCAAGAGCTTATCACTAGGCTATAAAAGTTATAACTGCTAGTCAGAGTGCAACTTTATTTCCTTAAGCCTAGTAGCATCAAAGACCATATTTCGATCTGACTACGGCCCCACCTGACCTCACCAAGGCAGGGTGCTGGCCCACAACAAACAATATATTTGATGTAAGGGTCAAGTCAGTTACCATGCTCATCATGGTCAATTGAGTATTAATTATTTTCAACTTTTTTTTCATGAAGCATTCTATATATCATTATTATTGCACAAACAACCTGGAGCATGTAACAACGTTGAATGTTTCACTACCATCTATTATCCACTTCAGCTTCATGTGCTCACAAAGAAGCAAAATAGAACTCAAGACCTATTATCATACAAAATCAGGAAGTGTTTTCAAACACCGAGATGTCATGATTAGCAACATATATACCACGAATAACTTCATTAGCAACATATTATTCATGCAAATCATGAGTTTTATTGTCCCTTACACTAAGTCGCTTGGAAATATCGTGTTTCAAAGACATTTTTCAAATAGTTGTGAATGTGTTTAACTACACCACCCTGTGCCCATTTTTCTACACAATCATGACTAGCGTTCACAAAGCAATAAATATATATGAATTTTTCGGCTGGAAAACACGACCTACTTCTATGAAAGGCTGATCGTTGGCCTTAGCATCACAGGTCAACAATGGCAGATGATCTCCCACTTGCACCTCTCTCATCGCATGCCAACCACTACCTAGCAGCTCCATCCAAGGTTTTAAAATAAGGTCCCTAACCATGATAGAGGTAGCAACATTGTGATTCCAGTAGTCTCCATATTCGCGCATCACGATCGCAATTACGGTCACATAGATTAGCCACATTTTACCGCAATTAATATCTATAATGACGACAAACACAATGTAACCGCAACCATAACCACAATTTAAAACCTTAGCTCCATCGCAAGTCCACTTCAGGTGTTAGTCGCGACCGATTTTCAAAATCAGTTCTTCACAACGTTTTTTCCATGTGTGATACAGATTTTATTTTTAAATAAGACAAATGCATGACATATCATCAAATGAAAATTAAAAACATAAATATCTTCTCAATAAAAAAATTTAATTATTCATTGGCGAATCATAAACCATAAGTAAGATTGCTTTTATTGATTACATGAGAGACACAAGAGAAAACTCTATTGTTTGGTGCAATCTGTCGGCTTGAAAGAAACCACTTCTCTTTCAAGATCATACCCAATCAAGAAATTAGATTGTGCAAAGTTACCATAAACTCCTACATCATCATTACTAGTGTTGGTGAATGCCAAGCAGAAAACGCCATCTTTTGGTGGAATGAAGGTTTGAATTGGCGTTAATTGTACATCTGCACCTTCAAAGTGGATTGTTATTATTGGCCCCTCAAGATTAGTTGATGTTCTATAGCAAAGCTGAGGACCCAGTTCCGGGTCATCCATGATGGGTTTCAATGCAACTTGCTTCCTCACTTCATTAACCAATTGATCATACAATTGTTGTGGTAAAATAGTTGGAGGTGTCCCCGAATCAATGATCATGTTACCCTTTGATACACTTTCTGAAGAACCATTTAAGTGTATATAGATATTGCTAACACTAATACCTTGTAAGGTAACTAAATACGGGGTCTTATCTTCTTTGGTAACCAAAGGCGTAGAAACCACACCATCCCCTGATACTTCACTCCCATTACCAAAACTCATTTTACTAGAAATACTAATATCAGTGTGGAATGGGACTAAGCACTGGGAAAATTTATGGCCTCCAAACGAAGAACCAATTTGAGAAATAAGGGACATTGGTCCTCTTGCCAAACCTATTATGCCCATCTCATGGTCATTAAAGGTACCTGTGTCATTATGCCCACAGCCAAAAATCATATTTTGAAGGATAATAGGTTTTCCTGTGGATGAAGTTAAGGTAATTGTGTCCAATGCTAGCACACCTTGTGTTATAGAAGAATCTGCATATGCATAAGTGTACTCACATTGATTCTGAGTGGAACATACGCCTGTGTCCAATTGATGACATTTCTCTGATTTGCAAGAGATGTTGGTGTAAGTGGAGGACTTCTGAGGATCAAACAAAGGGTTAAGCTGTTTATAGCAATTGTTACAAGGTACACATTGGGTCCATATAAGATCACTACCTGTATCTGCAATACCATAGATGTTTATTGGTGGAGTTCCAATAGATAGCTCCATGAGATATTGACCAAGATAGGCATTTATTGGTGATTGTACATTATCTATGGAACGTCGAGAAGGAGCATTGGGTAAGTTTTTGCGAATCAATTTAACACTGAACTCGCCATTGATAACTTCAACGTCTGATAAATGTAAAAGAAGAATGAAAAGTGGGATGAATACAAAGCATGGATGAATAGTAATGGGATAACCCATTATCTTATCTAACTTGAGAGAGAGAGAGATCAACAAGGGAAACGAAGATGGAGAATTTTTGTTAGAGCTATATGCTTTTTATATATGGTTTTTGTTGTTGTGTGCCTTGTAAATATATACACGAAATTAGATATCTTGAAATCTAAAGTGTCAATGGCCTAACAAAGGTGGTAAGTTTGTGAAATAATGTTAATACAGACACGTGTTAAATCAACATGTGCACATGATATGTCACACTTTAATTTTTTATCTAATTCTTCTTAATCCTGGATGGCAAGATAGAATTAGGGAATTTTTTTTAATGTATACACAGAAATAAAATATATACTGGAATTAAATATATTTCTATTTATATAAATGAGATACACTAAAATAATTAATCAAAATTTACAAAAAAATATTTAAACTCCTAAAATGAATCAAATTTGCTAAATTTTATTAGATTTGTTTATCAATAAATTAATATTCTTTCACATTAAATAACAATACAAATGTTTGAGCCTATAACTTAGTTAACATGCACATATGATATATTGCACTTTGATTCATTAGCTAACTATTCTTAATTTTGAATGGTTTTGGAAATATTTTTATACATACTCCAGTAAATTATATAATAAAATAAGATCAATTTCTATTTATATAAATTAAATTTTGGAAATTTTATTGGATTTGGTTTAGCAATAAATTATCTAAAGTGAGTTTGTTTTTAAAATATAAAAGTAAGTATGTATCTATCATTTGATTTGGTAAATTTAATAGAGGTCTCAATACATTGAATGGTCTTAGAATAGATATACTTTTGCTTACATACTTTAGAGATAGATTTATTACATATGGTATTTTTGTATTATTAAAATATTTTATCTTTTACTATAATAACAATACAAATATTTGAGCATATAATTAACACATGTTGCACTCTAGTTCTTCAAAACTATTATATATATATATATATATATATATATATATATATATATATATATATATATATATATGTGTTTGCACTCTAGTTCTTCAAAACTAGTGTGTGTGTGTACGTGTGTGTGAAATTGGTAATTCTTCTTACATTTTTATTGATGTTAAAGTTTTCTAAAATTTGAGACAAATGGTTCTAATGTTAGATATTTATAATCCAACAGTTGAGTTTATAAAATTTATATTGCATACAGAGTTATTGGGTGTTGTAAGAACGATAATCTTATACCGATGTAAGTTGTTCAATGGCTTCAAAATGTGAGAAACAATTAATATTCACTATCCCTTGTATGATGAATCCACTTTATCTCCTCTATATAAAGGGACTCTTGTGTAGAGTTGAGTTATCCATGTACAAGAGAAGTGAACAAGTGTGGGTAATAACTTGTAGTGAGAGTGCCTCTTGTGAGAGAGTGTTTAGGGTTTGTAAGGTACTCAGGTTGGGTGATACATTGAGGTGGGTTTTCAAGTTTGTACAAAACTTGTAATCTTGTTTGAGATAATGAATATTTTGTGGTAACATTTTCATGAATGTAGGCAAGAGGTGTTGAACCATATAAATTTGAGTGTGTTCTATTTCTTTCTTTATGGTGTGTTTTGTGTGTGTTCCTAACTTCGCTACTAGGCGTGTGTCATTTTTCCAATAGTGGTATAAGAGCTGTGACTAATTTGACATCCTATTATTCGATGGGAAAATAAAATTTATAGTTTGTCAGTGTACTATTCAAGAAATTTTAGTGCAACAAGGTCTTGACTAGGTTTTAGAGGAGGAGAAACCAGCCACTATGAGTGCGAGTAATTGGAGTAAAATTTATATGAAGGTCGTGAGCATGATTTGGTTAGCTCTTGTTCCCAAGATCAAGTATAATGTGTTTAAGGAGACAACATCGAAGGCCTTGCATGAGAAGGTCGAGAGCATTTGTGCATTAAATTGGTAACCAGTCGGCTCTGTTTGAAGATGGATGTATTCAAGCTAGGTGTTTACAAATGAGGGATGACTTAAAGAAATTAAGAGAAACAATAATGATGATGTCAACTCCGAAACCAATGTGGTTAATACCATAGAAGATGATGACGTTTTCTTAAACGATTTAGAAGGTTTCTAATTCAGAGTGGGTGATGGATTCCGCTGCCTCATAACAGTACATTTGTGGAGACTGAGCGATGTTTGACACTTTAAGACTAATTTTGAGTTTGGCAGGGTTTGTTGGTTCAAAGTGAGGGTGAAAAGTGTAGGGGGCGTTTGTCCATGCGAGAGTATAAAAATGAGAAGAATATTTGTTACTTAGACGGGCAGGTGATCCGTGACCGTACACGGGTCAAATTAATATAGTAATTAAAAACTGTAATACAAAGGCAAAAAAACTTGGTCGTCTCACGAGGATCTTTAAAATTTATCAACCGATCAAGAATGTTAGAGAAAAAAAGGGTTTTTGAAATTTTCAAGGAGAAAACAAATTTGCAAAAAAACAAAGAAATTCAATCAATTAAAAACATCAATCCAAGACGTCAAGTTCTTTGGTAGAATTCGTCATCGTTCCAAAAGATATAAATTTGTTTGCCCTCCTTCTCTGTTAATTCGAATCTACTACATAATCTTGTAGGATTTAATCAATGAAATTGAAATCACAATCGCAATCCCTAATAATGTTGATTTATGCACAAATTCGATTAACTTAGGTTATCAATCGGTTCCCTAATCTCTATTAGATTTTTTGATTAATCAATCCTAATTTCTAATTCCAATTCAATCATGAAAACTGAATCTACATCTAATCAGACATAGATCAAGCGTAATCACACTCACAACACAAATCGTAATTGAAAGAAGATAAGAGGAAAGGAAGCAATTGAAAAACAATTAAAAGAAAGGAACTCGGAATTCAAACCAAATTACTTGAATGTCTCGGATTGATAAAAGGTTTAGCCTTCCATAGTAATCACCATTGGAGAAGCCTTAACAAACATTATCAAAGTGCAGAAACTCAAAAGAACTGAAGAGAAGAGAAGAGAATTCCAAAACTTGCAAAATACAAGGATTATCAAAAGTGGTCTAATTTCGTCTCCCGCTTGTGCGGCACTAAACTGTTATTTATACTTATTAATACTAATCTAACCCTATACCAAATTAAGGCCCTCTGAATAATCTTTCCAACAAGGTATCATATGTCTTAATTGGGTTTAAGATGAGTAAGTTATGCCCATTTAAGTGAAGGAATATCATGGACTGTTAACTGATCCACGTTAGAGAATTCGGGACCAAGTTTGGCCTTGAATTTTGCTGAATTTGACAATCCTTGTGACATCAAAAATTTTAGATCTTCGTCTTAGCTTTATAGGGACACCAATATCACCCAAATCTGATTTCTTTAGCTCTAGTTATGCTCTGCGCAAGACAAAAAGGTCAGGATAAGTGAAAAATCCGAAAATTAACAATGTTTAGCATTTAAGCCCAATTAAACCCAATAATCCAGAACTCAGCCAAATCACCAATATTAAACACATATAGACATTAATTAGGCCAAGTATACAATACTAAAAGGTGACTCAAAATGATTTATCAAATTCCCCCACACTTATTCTTTTGCACTCCCAAGCAAAACTCGAAAATTGAATTCCTAAAAACTTAATGAACAAAACAAGCACACTTATCAATGAATCCCAAAAATGTACAAGAGTGAGCATGATACAAGCATTCGAAGCATCAAGGAATCAAAACAATCATGAATACATCCTTAACATCTCAAGCAAATAAGAAGGCAATTCAAATCAAAGATGAATTAAAAGTGGTAGAGTCCTCACTAGGCATACTCTCTAACTCTCAAGTGTTTAATGTTTGTGTTTACCCTCAAGGCACATCATGAATGCTAACACTACCATATGCTTGACAAGCCTCTAACTTCCACCACTTTAAACACATGCACATAAGGATCAAAAGGACTTTTTCAAGGTTGTAATGGGACTAAGGTATGGGTGGATACAAGAAGGGATGTTAGCTATAAACCAGAGAGACTAGAGGAGCAATGGGGAATGAGTTTAAATAAGCATGCAAATTTACCCCAAGAAACACAATTCAATGACAATGAACACCACTTTGTCTCTTTTGAACTTTTTCTTCCTTTGCACTTTCACTCATTTGCACTTTCACATTGCATTACAATTTACTTCTTTTTTTATTTATTTTCTTTTTTTTTAGCACCTTGCCACTCCAATCAAGTAAGCCACAAACTTTTGCATAGACCCCACACTTATTTAAGAACCCATTCCCAAAACAATTCCAAAGCTTATTTACTCCCTAAGGTTGGGTCATATCAGTATTTTTCCTTTTTGGGCTTGTAATGAGCTATAAAACAAAGAATGGGATAAAAAGGCTCAAGCAGGCTGTCAAGGGAATAATTGCAAGGTAGACTTATTTTGATAGTAGCTTAAAAACAAAGAAGGCCTAAATAATCTCAATACATGCATGTGAACAAGAGGCTTCAAAGAGTCAAGTCAAGTTCTAGAGTAATTAACAATCATGAGTGTAATCACACAAGAAACAAAAAAGCATGGAACAATTGCAGTTCATTCATGTATAGGGCTCAAAAACTCACAAGGATTAATTATACCACAAATGATTCACAAATTAATTTCAATGCCAACTTATCACACTAGAAAGGCAAGAATTTCTCCATATCAAGTCATGAAACCTCTTAACCAAGAATGAAGCAAATCACTCATAACTCACACAAACTTAAAAATTCACTGAAAAGCATGCAACAAGACTCAAAAACAAATATTATTTTTATTGTTGAGACTCTAAAAACAAAAAACCAAACAAAATAAAAAAATGAAAATCCTAAAACACAACCCCCCCCCCCCCCCCCACCCCAAATCACACAATGTAAGCATAAAGACAATAGATAAGGAATAAGTGCAATTAAAAGTAAAAAGGGATGGACTCCCTCATCAAGGTGCGAAAATCTACACTTTAGGAAAGGTGGGCTTGTCCAAGGACAGCTCCTCTACATGCTCCTCAACCAATATGGGGCTCTCATGAAACTGCTTAAGACGGTGGCTATTAACCTTGAAACTCTTGTCAGTGGTTTCATTTTTAATCTCCACTGTACCATGGGGAAAAACATTCGTAACAACAAAAGAACCATCCCATCTAAAGCGAAGCTTTCCGGGCATGAGCTTGAGACGAAAATTAAACAAAAGCACTTTTTGGCCAATGGAGAACTCTTTCCTGGAAATCATTTTGTCATGAAAATGCTTAGTCTTCTCCTCATAGATCTTAGAATTCTCATAGGCCTCCAAACGGAGCTCCTCGAGTTGCTGTAACTGAAGCTTCCTCACCGAACCAGCTTGCTCAAAGGCTAAGTTACAACATTTCACTGCCCAGTATGCACGATGCTCTATTTCCACGGGTAGGAGGCACGCTTTACCAAAGACAACCCGAAAGGGAGACATCCCTATAAGTGTCTTGTAAGCGGTCCTATGAGCCCAAAGAGCATCCTCAAGCCGGTGGCTCCAATCCTTTCTATTTGGCTGCACAACCTTCTGTAAAATTCTCTTGATTTCCCTATTAAAGACTTCGGCCTGCCCGTTGGTTTGAGGATGATAAGCTGTGGCAACTCTTGTGCACTACCCCATACTTCCGAAGCAAAGCCTCCATGGTCCTATTGCATAAATGACTCCCTTGGTCACTGATGATAGCTCGAGGCACACCAAACCTGCAAAAGATATTAGACCTGACAAAATCTGCAACAACTCGAGAATCATTAGTCTTAGTGGCCTTGGCCTCCACCCACTTAGAGACATAATCAACTACAAGTAAGACATATGAATAACCAAAAGAAACAGGAAAATGGCCCATAAAATCTATACCCCAAACATCAAATACCTCACATAAAAGAATAGGTTGTTGCGGCATCTCCTACCTACGAGTGATGTCTATTCCTACTATCTGGCACTGCTCATAAGTCATAGAAACCTGATGAGCATCCATAAAAATGGTGGGCCAATAAAATCTAGAGTCCAGCACCTTCCTAGCTATCCGCTGTGAACCAAAGTGCCCTCATATAGGGGAGGCATGACAGAAATGAAGCACAGACTGGATCTCATGGTCAAGTATGCATCTGCGAATTACCTGGTCACTACAAAATCTCCACAAATACGGATCATCCCACACATAATATTTTGCATCACTGTTTAGTTTAGCTATTTGTGATTTAGATGCATGAGAGGGAATAATAGACGCAACCATGTAATTAACTATATCAGCAAACCAGGGGTTAGTATCATGCAGCTGCATAAGCTGCTCAGCTGGAAAATCATCCCTGATAGGCAAAACCTCAGCCTCTCTCTTTATCCTGCTCAAATGATCAGCTACCAAGTTCTCTGCACCACTCCTATCTCTGATTTCTATGTCAAATTCTTGAAGGAGAAGCATCCAACGAATTGATCTTGGATTAGCATCCGGCTTATTCAACAAGAATTTCAATGCAGCATGGTCAGAGAAAACAATCACTTTAGAACCGAGTAAATAGGAGCGAAATTTATCCAATGTGAAAACAATTGCCAAAAGCTCATTTTCAGTAGTGGTGTAGTTGGCCTGGGCTGCATCTAAAGTTCTAGAGGCATAAGCTATGACATGGGAGATCTTTCTAACTTGTTGGTCTAAAACAGCTCCAAGTTCAAAGTTTGAGGCATCACACATCAGCTCAAAAGGAAGCTCCCAGTTAGGTGACTGGATGATGGGAGTGGTGGTGAGTCGCCTCTTCAACTCATTGAATGAATCCTGGCAAGATTGATCAAAGACAAACTCTACATCCTTTCGTAAAAGCTTGGACAAGAGCAAAGCTATCTTGCTAAAGTCCAGGATAAACCTCCTGTAAAAACCTACATGGCCAAGAAAGGAACGCACCTCCCGCACAGATACGAGGTAAGATAAAGAAGCAGTAACATCTAACTTGGCCCTATCTATCTCAATGCCTCTGCTAGACACTAAATGCCCTTGGACAATTCCTTCTACCACCATAAAATGACATTTCTCATAATTCAATACACCTATCCAAAACTCTAGACAGACTCTGTAGGCATGCATCAAATGAAGAACCATAAACAGTGAAATCATCCATAAACACCTCCATGCAACTCTCTAAAAGATCATAAAATATACTCACCATACACCTCTGAAAGGTTCCTGGAGCGTTGCATAAGCCAAATGGCATCCTCCTATAAGCAAAAGTGTCAAAAGGACAGGTGAAAGTGGTTTTATGTTGGTCCTCTGGTGCAATGTGAATCTGAAAATACCTTGAGAATCCATCCAGGAAACAGTAATGGGATTTTCCTGCCAACCTTTCCAATACTTGATCAATGAAGGGCAAAGGAAAGTGTTCTTTGCGAGTGGCTTGGTTAAGCTTCATGTAGTCTATGCAAACTCGCCAACTATTCTGCACTCTAGTTGGGACCAACTCATTATTTTGATTTTTCACAACAGTTATCCCAGTCTTCTTAGGGACCACCTGAATAGGACTAACCCACTCACTTTCTGATATAGAGTATATGATCCCGGCTGCTAATAGCTTGCTGACTTCTTTCTTGACCACATCAAGAATGGTAGGATTTAGTGCCTCTGTGGCTGCCTTACTGCTCTGGCGTCATCCTCTAACAATATCCGGTGCATGCATGTAGAAGGACTAATCCCTGGAATATCAGCTAAAGTCCAGCCAATTGCTTTTTTATGACCCTTCAAAGTCTGCAACAACTTCTCCTCTTGGTCTGGTTGGAGATTGTTGGCTATAATCACTGGCAGCTTGTGATTAGCCTCTAAGTAAGCATATTTCAGGTGCACAGGTAGAGGCTTCAACTCTAAAATTGGTGGCTGTACAATAGAAGGCAATGGTGGACTCCCTATTGCTGCTGCTGCTACTACATCACAACCTACATAAACATTATCTATAGCAACATTTATTTCTGCACAAATAGCACACACATCAGATTCATCACATGTACAAGGGGAGCAATCTAAATCAGTAATTTCAGGAAATTCAGAATTTAAATTTGCATAATCATCAACTAGCAAATCAATGACATCAAGATATAAAAGAGAATGATCTTCCATGGGATGTTTCATGGCATCAAATATGTTGAAATGCACAATATCATCACCAAACTCCATAGAAAGAGTCCCTGCGTGCACATCTATCTTGGTCTTTCCTGTCTTCAAGAATGGCCTCCCCAAAATCAATGAGGTTCCATGACTAGAGGACTCATCTTCCATGTCCAGAATGTAGAAATCTGCTGGAAATATCAACTCATTAACTTCAACCAGCACATCTTCACGTACTCCAGCTGGATGTGTTGTGCTTCTATTGGCTAGTTGAATCACTACACCAGTTGGCTTCAAATCCCTAAGCTTCAATGACCAAAAAACTAATGTAGGCATGACATTTATGGAAGCACCCAAATCCAGCATTGCATTCCCAAATGTGGAGTTGCCTATAGTACAAGGGATGGTGAAAGTTCCTGGATCCTTACATTTTTTAGGCATACTAGGCTGAATCAGTGCAGAAACATTTCTGCCCATGCTTACTTTTTCATCACCCTTCAGCTTCCTTTTATGGGTGCATAACTCCTTAAGAAACTTTGCATACTTGGGAATCTGTTTGATGGCATCCAATAGGGGAATATTCACCTCTACCTTCCTAAAAGTTTCCAGTAACTCTTTATCTACCTCGGCTTGTGATACTTTCCTTGGTTGAGCTATTCTATTAGGGAAAGTGATATGATCCTAAGGTAATGAAGGCATTATTTATGAATCTGCTGCAGTACTTGATTTTTCTAATTTTTCTCCTGCAACATATTTTTCTTCAACTTGTTTTCCTGCAACTGTGTTTCCTGCTGCATTGCTCTTTCCTTCTATATTTCTGCTGCTATATTCAGTTTCCTTCAGTTCCAGCTCCTTACCATTCCCTTTGGATTAATAATTGGTTGAGAGGGAATTTGACCAGAACCTTCTGACTGCAATTTATTAACAGTGGTAGGCAATTGTCCAATCTGTGTTTGCATGTCTTGAATGGTGGTCTTGATATTCTGCTGGAACTGTATGTTGCTAGTTGCCATCTGTTTCATTAAATCCTCCAATGATGGTCCAGTACTAGAGCTCTGCATGGGTTGCTGCATATTCTGATGTTGCCTAAAAGGAGGTGGTTGGTACTTGTTGCTCGAACCAGCCGCCTGAAATCTCTGATGTTGTTGCACATTTTGTTGTACAGGACCATATTTCAAATTAGAATGTTCTTTCCATCCTAGATACCTATCAGAAGATGGATCATAATTCTGCTGCTGCTGAGATCTATATGGCTGTCCTCCAGTGAACATTCCAGCCACTGCAGCTGATTCATGAACACCTTGATCAGTTTCTTGAAGTGTAGGACACATATCTGTAGGGTGGTCTGCTGAGGTGCACATGCCACATGCTTTGGGTAGGCATTGATTTGCTGCATTAACTTGCTGGTGTTGTCCGATGGCTAGCTGTCTAACAAGAGAAGTAAGCTCTGTGATTTTATTTTCCAGCCTCTAATTATCTGTAGTAACTTTCACCTCATGCACTCCCTTAGCTGGCGTTAGAGCTCTTGAACCAAACTGTTGGGAGTTCTCTGCCATATTAGCAATCAGACTTCTGGCTTCCATAGGTGTCTTGTCCATCAATGCTCCACCACTTGCTGCATCAACCATACTTCTATCCATTGGCGTTAGTCCTTCATAGAAATACTGGATGAGAAGTTGCTCACTAATCTGATGGTGGGGACAGGTTACATATAGCTTCCTAAACCTCTCCCAATACTCATATAATGACTCTCCAGAAAACTGTCTGATGCCACAAATTTCTTTTTTGATTGATGCTGTTCTGGATGCGAGAAAGAACTTCTCCAAGAAAGATCTCTTCATGTCATCCTAGCTAGTAATTGAACCAGGATGAAGGTAGTACAACCAATCATTTGCTGTAGCATCTAAAGAGAATGGACATGCTTTCAATTTGACAAGATCTTCAGGAACTCCTTGTGGTCGCATAGTAGAGCACCCAACATGGAACTCCTTAAGATGCTTGTGAGGGTCTTCACCTGCAAGACCATGAAACTTGGGCAACAAATGGATTAAACCAGATTTAAGCTCAAATGGTGCATCCAAATCAAGGTATTGAATACACAAAGGTTGATATGCAACATCAGGTGCAGCCAATTCATTTAGTGTTCTGTTATTTGGATTAGCCATATTATCAGCACTAAATTCAGAAACGGAATCACCAATATAAGATGCAAAATTTGAACTAAAACCAGATGCAGAGTCACTTAATTCGCCTAAGTCACTATCTACTTGATTATTTGGTGCAAAATTATGAATAGTAAGCCTCCTATTGACTCTATTCAATCTATGATATGTTCTATCTATTTCAGGGTTATAAGCAAACAATTCACCAGGATCAGACCTAGTCATGCATCATGAAAACATAATAAGGTAGGATAACAATTTAGAAAATACCAACAATGTCCTAATCGTTAAAATGAAAAACAAATTGAGAAACCATACCAAATAAAATCAAAAACACCACAGAAACTCCCTAAAAATCAAATAAAGCGAACACAAATTTTTTTGGATTTTTTTAAAAATATGAAAAATTCAAAAAATTGAAAAAGTGGTCTAAACGATGTAATTTTGGATTTTGACACCCAAAACCACGTAATTAGTCCTTAATAGGTGGGTCTTGACCATTGATTTTTTTCGGATTTTCTATACAAATTTCGGAGCAATCTGATGAAGTTGACCGAAAATCGATTTTTGATATGAAGGGCAAAACTGTAACTTCTCAATCAGGAGACCAATTTCACTGTACAATTCCAAGGCCACAATCTGAAAAATAGAGAAAACAATAAGATAAAATGTGAGTTATAAACTAAAGTAAGTAGGGTTCTTGAATTAGCTAATCGAGATCAAAGATCCCCGGTAACGGCACCAAATTTGATCTGTGCCGTACACGGGCCAAATTAATATAGTAATTAAAAACTGTAATACAAAGGCAAAACAACCTTGGTCGTCTCACGAGGATCTTTAAAATTTATCAACCAATCAAGAATGTTAGAGAAAAAAGGGGTTTTTGAAATTTTCAAGGAGAAAACAAATTTGCAACAAACAAAGAAATTCAATCAATTAAAAACATCAATCCAAGACGTCAAGTTCTTTGGTGGAATTCATCATCATTCCAAAAGATATAAATTTGTTTGCCCTCCATCTCTGTTAATTTGAATCTACTACATAATCATGTAGGATTTAATCAACAAAATTGAAATCACAATCGCAATCGCAATCCCTAATAATGTTGATTTATGCACAAATTCGATTAACTTAGGTTATCAATCGGTTCCCTAATCTCTATTAGATTTTTGGATTAATAAATCCTAATTTCTAATTCCAATTCAATCATTAAAACTGAATCTACATCTAATCAGACATAGATCAAGTGTAATCACACTCACAACACAGAAATCGTAATTGAAAGAAGAGAAGAGGAGAAGAAGCAATTGAAAAACAATTGAAAGAAATGAACTCGGAATTCAAACCAAATTACTTGAATGTCTCGGATTGATAAAAGGTTTAGCCTTCCATAGTCATCATCATTGGAGAAGCCTTAACAAACATTAACAAAGTACAGAAAACTCAAAAGAATAGAAGAGAATTTCAAAACTTGCAAAATACAAGGATTATCAAAAGTGGTCTAATTTCGTCTCCTGGTTGTGCGGCACTAAACTGATATTTATACTTATTAATCCTAATCTGACCCTAGCCCAAATTAAGTCCCTCTGAATAAGCTTTCTAACAAGGTATCATATGCCTTAATTGGGCTTAAGATGAGTAAGTTGTGCCCATTTAAGTGAAGGAATATCATGGATTGTGAACTGATCCACGTTAGAGAATTCGGGAGCAAGTTTGGCCTTGTATTTTGCTGAATTTGACAATCCTTGTAAATAAAAAATTGTAGGTCTTAGTCTTGGATTTCTAAGGACACCAAGATCACCCAAATCCGATTTATGTAGCTCTAGTTATGCTATGCGCAAGACAACAAGGTCAGGATGAGTGAAAAATCCGAAAATTAACAATGTTTAGCAATTAACCCAAATTAAATCCAATAATGCAAAACTCAGCTAAATCACCAATATTAAACACATATAGACATTAATTAGGCTAAGTATACAATACTAAAAGGTGACTCAAAATGGTTTATCAGCAAGACCCACAAGGTGTTGTTCAAGTAGCTAGTAGCTTGAGTCCTTTAACCATATGTCCAGGATTCAAATCCTGGTGATGAGAATAGAGCTACATCTATGGGTAGAGGACCAAACCAGTGCAGACAGCTGCATCAGTACCAGTTTCTACAGCACCAGTGGTTGGAATGGGTCAGCAGCAACAAGGCCCAGTTTGTTACAAATGTTGAGGACCGCATTATCAACGGAATTGCAGGGAGGAACCTTGTTGTTTCCATTGTGGTAAACCGGGACATTTTGCTCGTGATTGTAGACAAAAAGGTATGCAGCTGCCGGTAACTACTCGTAGAGGAGTTCTAGCAGTGGGACAGCAGATGGCTAGACCTCAAGCCACGGGAGAGTGTTTACTATGAGGGGAGCTGAATCCTCTCACCCTGCAGATCTTATTGAAGGTATGTGTGATTGGAAATAATCTAGAATAGTGAAATACATTCTAAGGAACTAAGATTGTGATGGGATACATTGAGTAGGAAGTTAAGGTAGTATTGATTGTGGTATTTATTATGGGAGTTAGAAGTTGAAATAAGGTTTTCTAGGGGACCAGTATTAAGAAGATAAAATGATTAAGTGTTGATGATGTTCTTCAAGGATTATAGATTAAGATGAAATGTTAAGGATAAGGAACATAGTGTAGTGGTGGATTGTTTCGAAGATAAATAGAACAATATAAGAATGAGTGTTGTTATGAAGTTATCGTTGTCACTTTGGGGAAAGACAACAACAGGGAGATACAATGTAAGATCTTTGGATTAATGTATGATTACTAGATTCTATCTAGTTTCATGTCACGAAATTCCGATGATGGAATTTTTTTCTAAGAGGGGTAGTAATGTAACAGCCCGATTTTCTTATACGTTGTATTAATGGTAAATATATATTTATTTATATTTTTATCCAAGACCTAGAATATGATTTTGGAGGAAACAAAATTTTATATAGAACCTACTCTATGGTAGGAAGCTTTGGTTAAAATTTGGGTTTAAAACTCATACTGTAAACTCGGTCCGTGTTTTTCTTGACAAGATAATTTTATACCGACAGAAAAACCCTATGACCCGAAACTGAAAAATTATAGATTTTTATATTATGTCCGTGAGGAATTCTATTTCCCAAATTTCTGATCAAAAAAAAAATATTATGTTTATTTGGACGTATTTTGGTAAAAGTTCGGATGAAAAACGGTCTGTGTTTTCACTGACAGTAAGATTTTACTAATTAGAAAACCTAATTTTGACTCATGAACGAAACGGTTTATGTTTAAATCGTATTTCCAACGAGTTTGGTTATTTTGAAAATTTTCGATCGAAAACGAAACATTATGTTTTTATTCGGGCAAAAAACCTCACTCGGGTAATCGACGGAGTCGAGAATGGATATGCAAAGAAAAAACTGGACACCGGGGGATCCGAGTCATGGGGCGAGTCACCACCATGACTCTCCAAGAATTTATGAAGCATTAAATGCAATTTTAGGTGAAATGACCAAAATACCTTTAACCTAACCTATTCTAGCTAGATTTTAACCATGGTTAAGGCAAGTCAAGGTTAATTCATGTGGTGCAAGGGTAGGCACACGAACATTCATTCTTGGACACATATTTGTTAACCATGATTACTATTAACCCTTGTTAAGTTATTATATTATTTTCTAATTTAACCTTGGTCAAATAAACTTAACTATGGTTCTATTTTAATATTAAACAATTCTCTCCCTCACTTATTCTCTCTTGGCCGCAGCCCCTTTCCCCCCTCCTAGACATCATTTTACTTCATTGTTTTATCATTTTCTTTACAAACACAAAAAAAAAAAAAATACAAGTTCATAGTTCAAGAGCTCAATTTCATACTTTGTAGAAACTTGCCAAGATCATCATCTTTTCTTCATTTCCTTCACTCACTTAAGGTAACATGATGATCCATGATCAAATCCTCTACTTCTTGAACCCATTTTCTTCCTATTTCATGGTTTTTCCATTCTTAGATCTAGAATTTCAAATAATTTTAGAAAATTGTAGAAAAATCATTTTAATGTGAAACCAACTTATATGATCTTGTGATGTCTCCTACTATCCTCATCTAAAAGCATGTAAGCAAAATCATTTTCCTTCCTATTTTTCTTATTGAGACCGAAACTATGCTTGGTTGAGTAAAGGAGATTTTGTTCAATTTTTGAAGTATAATGATTGATTCAAGCTCTCTAGTACTTATATCATCTTAGTCCAAGAGCTTGAATCCAACTAAAATTTATAACCAAGTTTTTCTATGTTGGCCGAAATCCTAGAAAAGAGGGGTTGAAATATTTTGTTCAATTTTGGATTAATGATGATTGTTCTTGATTCTATCATGTCTTGTGATCACAAATCCAAGAGTTTGAACTCAAAAGAATTTTCTAACCTATTTTGATCATTGAGACCGAAATCATACCCTAAGAGGTTGGATGATTTTATTTCATATTTTCAACTTATAGCAATTTATATATGCTAGTTAATACTCTAGTAACTAGGATCCAAAAGATGGAGTTGAGAAAATGACCCTGGCCCTATTAATGACTCATGGCTGAACCTAGCATCAAATTGTCATAGTTGGTTTTGTTTGATTAATATATATTTGTATTTTGAATTGGTTGAAGGTTAATTTAAATCGTGGTGTAGTTACGAGGATCAGAAGGTTCCCGGTGATAGGTCAAGACCAGACCAAAATCGCATTGGAAACTTTTCGGTAATACCAATGATGATTTGGGAATTGTAGGTTTATCGACATTAGGTTAATCTTATGATATTGAGGATGTCTAACTTTATTGTTATTGAATTGATTGTGATACACTGGTTGAGGTATTCTACTTTGTGTGACGTTTTATTTTGATGTTTAAATATTTCATGATGATTGTGTTATGTATGATCTGACTAGTTTAATATTATGCGTAGTTGAATTTTAAGTAAAGATATGGAGATATTTGTTTGGGTGAGAGAATAACTGGAACTTAGAGGTGCCTAGCCTAAAATTAAATATTTTATAGATTTTAGGTGACATAGAATGTGTGTTGAGACTATGATGGAAGGTTGAGGCGCTTGGTTATAATCGATGCGAGTTAGTGAGATTCATATATATATGCATTGCTGTTCACAACCGTGTGAGTGGAACACACGAGGTCAGGTTATCCTATTTTGGATACCAGTATTGCGGGTGAGTGGCCTACGGATATTGATGCCAAGGTAGACTATCGTAATACTCTTTTAGTCCTAACGCGTTGTTTTGATTATCCTATCAAAGATAGAGTTACCATGTCTTTGTGCTTAGTGTGCTATTTCCAATGGGGGATTAGTGATGCAAACCTTGCTTAATGCACTATTTCCTATTAGATACTAGGGAATATGGGCACACTGAGTAACTAGGTATTTTGTGCTTGTTGTGCTATTTCCAATGGGGGATAGTGATGCACACTATTCTTAATGCACTATTCCCTACGAGAGATAAGGGAATAGGGGTGCACCGAGTTGTTGATCCCAAACCGTTCTGGACTACTAACTAACGTGACAGGAGTAGAGATGGCCATGTCAGAATATAGGTTTAGTTGCATGAGATTGAGGGTAGAGGATGATATCGTGAATTAAGGATGATGGTTGATTGTGAGTGATGATTGTCAGTGACTTTTGTTATATTATATGCTATGTATTCCTTTTTGCTTTTGATGATGGAACTTTTTCTTATCCCCTATATTTTTTGTATTGTGTATCTATTTTATTATGTCATCGTACGAGAAGACTCTATGGAGGAGCCAGTTGCGGAGAAGTTGGATGGAACTCCGTTTGAACCAGAAGCTGGAGGTCGAGCTGTGGACCCGAGTGGTAGAGTTTAGATAGTTAAGGCGAGTGCATATTGTTAGACGTTTTATATTTTCCACTGAGTATAATAGTTTATATAAGTATGTGCCTGTAAGGGATTCTACTGATAGGATACCCTAAAGAGTGTTTTGATAACTCTGATGCAAAACATATGTGTGTACGTATAATATAAGTATGATGTGGTGTGTTAACTTTCAGAAGTTGGATGCGTTTATATTTAATTTTTTTTAAATTTTTTTTACGTATTTCATGTTAAGCTTGCGATCAAACAATTAATTAATAAGGTTTTAATTTAATGGCACAACGGGTTGTCTCCTTTAGTGGTATCAGAGCAGTTCGATTCTAATTGGACTGTGAGGTCTAGGATGTTGTTACCAACATCTGATGAGGAATTAAATCAATGGTCTACTCCATGGAGGAATACTTTGGTGGTCAATGTTATAAGGAAGAAAGTCATCTTTTGTTGGGCTGCCTCCCATGAGCGGTTGGTTTATAAGGTCCTCAACCAAACCATGTTGTAGCATTATTCAGTGTCATCAAGAGTGGTAGTAACCTTCATTCTGTCCAAAGGTTCACCAAAGTAATGCTTGATTCTTTGTCCATTGACCTTGAACTCTCTGCCACTCTCTGTATCTAGTAAATCCACAACTCCATGTGGATAGACCTTCACAAATTTGAATGGGCCTGACCACCTTGATTTGAGCATGCCTTGGAAGAGCTTCAGCCTTGAATTAAATAACAAGACTTGTTCTCCTTCATGGAATGACCTGTGATGGATTGACGCGCTGTCATGCACGCGTCAAAAAGCGAGCGGTTTGTAAAAATATGTAGTTAGGGAGCGACAACTCGAGTATCGTCTCACAAGGACTCTTGGGTTGTTGTTAACAGAAAAAGTCAGATTTTGGGGGGTTTTGGATATTTGAAATTAAATTAAGAAAACAAAGTAGAAAACAATGCAAACTAATAATTATCAAATAGCCTAAACGATCAACCTACTGCTTTCGGTTTCCCACTGTCATCGATTCACATAATTCCATGCCCTAAGCGGATTCTAATCCCTTTTCGATTGTAACATCAATTAACAAGTGAAACCGATGCTACGATACATATGTTCCTAATTCCGAATTAAGCAAACGGATTAAGCCTTTCGTGAATTAAGCAAACACGAATTGAACACACGCGAATTAAGCAAACGCGATTAAGTTTAGGAACACACAATCATCGAAACAAATCAATATATATTCCATACAAACTGAATTAAGCAAACAGAATATATAGAACAAATATTGAAAAAGAAAAGCATTAAGTTTAGGAATTACAAAACCTCAAGCGGTAGTGCGAACCGATTACAGTAGATCGATCAAAGGAGACTAGCTCTCCATTATAAAGGAAAAACAAAGCACTAAACCTAAATTCGCAGCCGTCCTAAAAGAAAAGAAGATGATGAGAAGATGATCTGGTTTTGACCTAAAACAGACTATAAATACAGATTCTGGGTTGCGGTCGCTCGCGAGGCGAAACATGTTTCGCGAGGCGAATCTTATGAACAGTCCTTCAGTGTTTGGATTTCTCGCGAGGCGAAACATGATTCGCGAGGCGAGCCAGAGAGGATGGCATTTCTGGCACAGTAAGGCTTCAGGCTCGCGGGGCGAAAAACTCCAGAATTGATTCTCTTTATTAACCTGAAAACAAGAGGTAGCAGTAAGTGCTTTATTCGACTCCAAATCAACTAAATTAACCTAAAAATACTTTAGAGACTCAAAATGTTGCTTGAAGACAATCAAGTCTAATTTGGGCGAAAATGAGATACAATTAACACAAAACCACGGTCATACTAGTCATAAAACTAGATGAGCCAGAGGCTGATCATGGATCCTTTTGTCATGTCAAGCTTTGGTTTTGCCTTGTAAGCCTCAACATTTTCAAAGGAGAACATCCTGTGCTCTTCCAGTTCATTAAGCTGCAGCATACGAGCTGCTCCAACAGCCTAAAGATCAAAGTTCAATTTTTTTACTGCCCAAAAAGCTTTGTGTTGCAATTCCAGAGGCAGATGGCAAGCCTTTATATGGGGACATTCCCAGGGGAGTCTTGAATGTAGTTCTATAAGCCTATAAGACCTCATTCAGATGTGTGGACCAATCCTTCCTTGTGGCATTAACAATCTTTTCCAAGATCCTTTTGATTTCGCTGTTAGACAACTCCGCTTGCCCATTAGTTTAAGGATGGTAGGCAGTGGCTACTTTGTGTTTAACTCCATATTTTGCAAGCAATTTGGAAAATACTTGGTTGCAAAAATGGATTCCTTCATCACTTATGATGACTCTAGGGGTGCCAAATCTAGAAAAAATGTTCTTTTGTAAGAATTTGGTCGCCACCCTAGTATCATTTTTTATTGTAGCCACAGCCTCCACCCATTTGGACACATAATCAACAGCTACCAAAATATAGAGGTTGCCAAAGGAAGGAGGAAATGGTCCCATAAAGTCAAGACCCACACATCAAAAAGTTAAATTTCTAAAATAGTGTTCACGGGCATTTCATTTTTGTTAGATAGATTTCCTACCCTTTGGCACCTATCACATTGTTTTACAAATTCATGTGCATCTTTAAATAAAGTAGGCTAGAACAAACTTGATTGGAGCACCTTGGCAGCAGTTCTCATGCCACCAAAGTGTCCACCACATGCTGAAGCATGGCACTGGGTCAGTATACTCTGAAACTCCTCATCTGCATCACATCTTCTGTTCAAATTATCTGGGCACATCTTGTAGAGGTATGGTTCATCCCTGACATATTTTTTTGCTTGATGAAAGAATCTTCTTTTTGCTGTGAGTTCATGTCTGGGGGAACCACACCACTAGCCAAAAAATTCACCAGGTCTGCATACCATGGTGCTGCAGCATCTTGCATTGCTAGCAGTTGTTCATTAGGGAAAGATTCATCACTGGTTATTCCCTTTGATGCTGCTGCACCCTCTGGTAACCTTGAGAGATGATCTTCTACTTGGTTCTCCACTCCCTTCTTGTCCCTGATCTCTAAATCAAATTCTTGCAGCAGCAACACCCACCTTATAAGCCTTGGTTTAGCGTCCTTCTTGTCAATGAGATATTTAATGGTTGAGTGGTCAGTGTATACTACCACTTTTGTACCAACAAGATAGGATCTAAACTTCTCAAAGTCAAACACCACGGCTAGCAACTCCTTTTCAATGGTGGTATTGTTGATGTGAGCATCAATCAAGGACTTGCTTGCATAGTAAACAGGGTGTAACACCTTATTGTACCTTTGTCCCAGGACTGCTCCTACTGCAAAGTCACTTGCATCACACATAAGCTCAAAAGGCTTCTCCCAATCAGGTGGAACTATGATAGGTGCAGTGATAAGAGCATTTTTTAGAAGCTCAAAAGCTTTCAGACATTCAGCTGTGAACTCAAAAGTCCTATCATGCTCCAACAACTGACACAGTGGCTTGGATATTTTGGAGAAATCCTTGATGAACCTTCTGTAAAAACCAGCATGGCCAAGGAAACTTCTAATGCCCTTCACTAAGGTGGAAGGGAGCAATTTTTCAATAACTTCAATCTTTGCCTTATCTACTTCAATGCCATTTCTGGAAATTCTGTGACTAAGCACAATTCCTTCAATCACCATGAAGTGGCACTTCTCCCAGTCTAATACAAGATTAGTCTCTTCACATCTATCCAAAATTTGCTCTAAATTCACCAAACAGTTCTGGAAAGTCTCCCCAAACATAGATAAATCATCCATGAAAACTTCCATGGATTTTTCTATCAAATCAGAGAACATGGCCAACATACATCTCTGGAAGGTTTCTGGAGCATTGCATAGTCCAAATGGCATCCTTCTGAAAGCAAAGGTGCCATAAGGACAAGTGAAGGTCATTTTCTCATGATCTTCTGGTGCTATAGCAATTTGGTTGCAACCAGAATAACCATCCATGAAGCAATAGAATTCCTTTCCAGTCAACCTATCCATCATTTGATCAATAAATGGCAAGGGGAAGTGATCCTTTCTAGTTGTCTTATTTAGCTTCTTGTAGTCCATGCAAATCCTCCATCGATACAGTTCTTGTTGGGATGACTTCATTCTTTTCATTTGTAATAACTGTCACTCCCCCTTTCTTAGGCACACATTGGATAGGACTCACCCACCCACTGTCTGAAATGGGGTAGATAATGCCAGCATCCAGCCACTTGATGATTACTTTCTTGACCACCTCCTTCATGATTGGATTCAGTCTCCTTTGGCTATCAATGCTATTCTTTGAATTGTCCTCCAAAAGGATCCTATGCATGCATATATAGGGATTGATTCCCTTAATGTCTGCCATCATATTGCCTTCTTGTGCCTCTTTAAAATTGTTAGCAAATTTTCCTCTTGAGGATAGGTTAGAGAAGCAGAAATTATTACAGGTAATGTGTCATTATCACCAAGATATGCATACTTCAAATGGTTTGGCAATTTCTTCAATTCTAAGGTGGGAGGTTTAATAATAGAAGGAATATTATCCTTAAAAGTACCATCAGTTACCTCCAATGACTCATATTCCCTGGACCATGCATGTTGAGCTGCCATGCTGTCCAAGAATTCCGTCACTTCCTCATCAGATGAGTTTTCAGCTTCTACGGATGCTACAACATTGACTCTGAGAAATGTTGTTTAACCAGTTCATCAAATGACTGAATGAAAGTGCATTCTTCCATCCCTTCATCTGGATACTTGAGGGTATTGAAAACATTGAATGTGATTTGTTGATCATTAACCCTCATTATGAGTTCTCCTTTCTGTACATCAATCAAAGTCTTTCTTGTTACTAAGAATGGCCTTCCAAGAATGATAGGGACTTCCCTATCTGCCTCAAAATCTAAGATGATGAAGTCCACAGGGAATACAAATTTTTCAACTCTAATCAGAACATCTTCAATCTTTCCCTCTGGGTAAGCAATGGATCTGTCTGCCAACTGAAGGGTAACAGAGGTAGGACGAGCCTCTCCAATCCCCAGATTTTTGAAAATTGACATTGGCATAAGGTTGATGCTTGCTCCCAAGTCACATAGAGCTTTGCCACAGTAAGTATCTTCAATGGAGCAGGGTATGATGAAACTTCTAGGATCCTTCATCTTTTGTGGAACTTTGTTCTGCAGCATCATACTGCACTATTCAGTCATGGCCACTGTTTCAAATTATCCCAATCTCCTATTCTTAGTCAGCACATCTTTCATGAACTTTGTGTAATATGGCATTTGTTGCAAAGCTTCCACCAAGGGTATGTTGATATGAAGCTGCTTCAACACATCCAAAAACTTGTTGAACTACTTTTCTTGGTGGACCTTCTTTAATATCTAAGGGAAAGGTGGAGGAGGTCTTTCTAGAATCAGTTTAGGGGTTGAGTGTGATGCTGCAGCATAGGGTATTTTCTCAGCAACTGCAGGTTGTTCTGTTGCAGCATCTTCCCTTACTACCTTATTCTCAGGTTCTGCCTTCTGCACGTCTGGTCTCTTCTTTGGTTCAGCAACCTCTACATCCTTGCCGGTAGTTGTAGGTAGTGTACCAACCTACCTTGAGTTGAGAGCATTGGCAAGATGTCCCACCTGAGTTTCCAAATTTCTTATTCCAGCTTTGGTCTCTGTCATAAATGCTTTCAGAACAGACTCTAAAGATGGTTCTGGAGCTTTCTGTTGGACTGGTTGATGTTGCTGAGGCTGATGTTGCCTAGGTTGTTGCTGTTGGTTATAACCAAAGGGTGGATTCAGAGTGTTACTGTAATTGGAGTATGACATATTAGGATGCTGCTGCTTCCACCCTGCATTGTAGGCATTATTGTATGAATTGTTTCCTTTGTTATTGTTGTTTCCAACGTAGTTAAATGGGGCTAGGTTTTCAGAGCAATTTTCAAAGAGGTGCTCTCCACCACAATATACACAAGAAAAAGAATAGCACTATAGATTTGCTCTTGCACCATTGCTTCGGTCTTGATAGGTGGAGCTACATAATTGCCCTGATTCCCCATAGTCATTCCTTTAACCAGATTGGTCAAAGCAAGCACCTGTGCAGATAATGCAGATGCTTCACTCACTTCAAAAGCCCCTGCTACAGCATTGACCTTGCCAGGAGCAAGTCTAGCTGTTGGCCACTGATAGCTATTAGCAGCAACCCCTTCTATCAGAGCATGGGCTTCATTGTAAGATTTGGTGAGTAGGCTGCCTCCAGCTAAGGCATCTAGCACCATCCTTGAACCAAGTAAGACACCATTGTAGAAGTGTTCCATTTGCATACCGATAGGGATACCATGATGAAGACACTTCTTCAATAGTTGTTTGAATCTCTCCCAAGCTTCAAATAATAGCTCATCTTCATGTTTCTTGAAAGAGGTGATGTATGTTCTCATCTTTGCATTCATTGTGGGTGGGAAGAACTTGATTAAAAACTTCTCAATCAGTTTATTCCAAGTATCAATTGAATTGGCATCCAAGGAGTTCAACCAATTCTTTGCCTTTCCACCCAAAGAGAATGGGAACAGTCTCAGTCTGAATGCACCATCAGTGATGCCTGGGATCTTGAAATTACTTGCCACATCCAAGAACTGTTTCAGATGCAGGTGAGGGTCCTCTGTTGTAGCCCCATTGAATTGTCCCATAGCTTGTAGCATCTGGAACATGACTGGCTTGAACTCAAACTGGGGTGCAGTGATTGGAGTCCTCACTATCCCAGTATTCATGGCTTCAAGATCAAACATTGCATACCCCCTGATAGCACAGTTTCTGTCATTGGCCATAGCCATGCTATCCTGCTGCTTTTCTTCAGCCATTTATGAGCTAGCAGCAGAAGGTGTTTCAGTGGAAGTTGGTGTGGAATTTGTTGGATTAATCAAAACCAACTCAGGTAAGGACTGAGTAGTTAATCCTCTTTTGAGCCTCCTGAATGTCCTTTCAATCTCTAGATCAAATCTATAATCAAGTGACAGGAACCTGTGCATGCAGTTTCAGTACCTGATGCTACAGCAATTCACCCAGAGTATTAGAAATTCTAACTACAGAACTAATAATCTAAAAGTAGAATTTTAACACCATTAACAATACCCGACAACGGCGTCAAAAACTTGTTGCCTTAAAAACAATTTTATTTAAGCTTGTGCAAGTATACACAATCACATCAAGTAGTATAGAAAGTAAGTCAGATATCGTTCCCACGAGGATTATAATGCTGTAGCAAAATTCCAATTTAGACTATATGCTCTAGCAGTTAGGTTGGTAACAAAAATTGGGTGTGTGCGCAAAATAATTGTAAATTAAACTTGAGAAAGTTAAAGCTTAAGGAAACGAGATTTAAAAGAGATGAGTTGTCAAATATGGTAAAAATAGCTCTAGGTATGCTCTTTCATAAATCCCGCTTAGCCTATATTATGCTCTGCCTATGCTCTAGCATTAACTCCGGGAAGTAAAGATGTGTATTCCAACACTTAAGGATTAGGTTCATTAACTGCCTTCTATTCCTAGATTTAGATTAATTACACCATCCTCTTAATAAGCATGTTTCAGTTAGTTTAGGGACTTGAATAACTATTCCTAGTCTATTCAACACCATGTAATTTTCCAATTAATGATTTAATCCATATTCTTTACCCCTTCCTACCTTACTCAATTTTTCCAAACCAAGTAAGCTTGACATTTAATTGAGTTGATCAATCTTAACTAAGCACAGATAATGCATGATAAAGGAAATGCAGAACACATTCATTGCATAAAAACAAATAAGCATTCATTACATAAGCATACCTAAAGCTTGAAGAATTTAGCTCATGCTGAGCTTACAAAAATCAAAATGATAAAGTGATAAAGAAGTCATTACAATGGTGAAGGTAAAGAAAATAAAACGCAGCAGCAGCAGCTAGAGTTTGAAGAAGCTCGGCGCAGCTCCCTAGGTTAAGACAAGAATGTGTATGTCATAAATGTGTCCAAGGTCTCCCTTTTTTAGGGTTACACTAATTAGTATATATACCCCAACTCTCTCTCATCCATTTTGGGTCAACAAATAATGTTATTAAATGGAGTCCTTGCCCATTTCCAGAAATGCTGGAGGGCATGATCCCTAGGCACGTGGGCTCCACAACATCAGAGGTATCAGTGCATGTGAGGAGAGACAAAAATTGTCCAAGTCGGCTTTTGTCTTCTATGAGCCACTAAAGTTAGGCTTTGCTGTAGCAATCAAGTATTCCATTTTCCATGCTTCAATCATGCTCCAGCACCTTTTTGTTTAAACATGTAGAAAATTATGAGATAATGATGAAGCACAAAAGAGCATATAACTGGCATTCGCATGTTCAGCACCAACATTTACCAAATAGAAATTTATTCACATAAGTGCAAATGTAAACTTAAAAGGCAACAATAATTCAAGGTATAAAGGTGATAAATAACTCTTCTTACAAAGAGTTATCACTAAACTGAGGAAGACCAACTCTATTTCAATGAAAGTCTTCCCTAATGAAACTAGAATTAAATCCCACCAAACAAAACTGTCTATGTAAAGGTAATGGGAAGCTAGCTTATCTGCACAGGCATTTCCTCTCTAAAAATATGAGAAACAAAGAAATTCATGTGCCTAGTAAGAAGAATACAATTTCTCCACCTGTTTCTTAGCTTCCAAGGAACTACCTTGTCTGACTTGAATGCATCAACAACTAATTTGGAATCACTTTCCAGCCACAAATTGTTCCAACCCCTTTCTGAAGCGATCTCAATGGCTAACATTGCACCACTTAACTTAGAAAATAGTGAGGAAGTTACTCCCAAACTTGAGGCAAAGCAACCAAGAAAGGAAGCTCTATAATCTCTAAAAAGGCCGCCACAAGCTGAAATTCCAAGAGATCCTTTATAGGCTCCATCGGTATTGCATTTTACCCAGTAGAAGGGTGGGGGTTTCCAATCCACTTGTAAAATATTAGGGGTCGACTTTGGATGAGCAGAGACTGAAAATTTTTCAAAAACAGAAGGTCAAATACTGAAGAGCTCATACAACCCGAGGAACAGTTACTTGATAAAGAAACATTGGAGATGATCATTGAAGTAGCTCTAGCAAAAGAGATCATTTTGTTTTCAAATCTCAACTGATTCCTACAGTACCAGATCAAGCAAATGACATTAACTATGGCAGATAGCATAGTAACTTGAACTTGTAAACTGCTGCTTGCAGAGCAAACTGAGAGAATGGAAGGAATGGATGAAAGGTCCAAAGAACAACTCAAGATACCAGCTAGCCAAGACCATAGCTTTCTAGAAAATTCGCATTCCAAGAAGAGATGGCTAGAGGTTTCATAAAAGCATTGACACAAGCTGCACATTGAAACACCTACACAGCCTTTAGAACTTAACTTCTCATATGTTGGCTTCTTGTCATGAAGTAACCTCCAACCCACAAAATATCTAGAAGGTGGAATTGAGTTGCACCAAATCAATTTACACCAAGAGGCACCCTGCTTAGGCTGGTTTAGGAACAAGTAAGCATCTTTAAAAGATAAATCACCCGAGTCAGAAAGACACCAAACTAACTGATCAGCTGGTGCATATTTAGGAATGACCATCTGGTTAATCTCAGCAGCAATTTCTGGACAATGTTAATCAAATCCACATGAAGAGACCAAGAAGAGTTGACTATGAAGTCCTTAACCCGAGCTTCCGATAGAGAATGAAAGGCCATGGGAACATTTAGAGAACTAGCAATTGGATTTGCAAGCCATTTGTCAATCCAAAAGTTAATTGATTCACCATCCCTTAACGCTGCCAAGTAGAGAGATCTAGCACAGAAGCAAGATGCTTTCTAATAGAAGGTCAAATAGATGATTTGACAAACGATGATCTAGGATTGTTGTTCTTCAAAAACCTAGCCCTTAGGAACTTAGCCCATTGGCTATTGGAAGTATAGAAATTCCAGCACAGTTTCAGGGCCGCAGCATCATTTATGGACTTGATTGGACTAATGCCAAGATCACCTTCATGAAAAGGAGAACAAACATGCTTCCATGCAACTGTTACTAATTTCCTAGTTGATGTGTCTCCAGACCAAATAAAATTCATGATCCAAGAGTAAATAGTTTTAAGCATGGTTGAAGGCCATGAGTACACTTGGAAGCTGTACAACAAGGAACCTTGGATGACAGATTTTACAAGCTGTACCCTGCCCATTATAGACAAAAGGCAAGCAACCTTGGATTAGTGGACTTAGGTTTCCCCTTGAAGATAGGCATACCAAAGTAGACAAAAGGCAAGCAACCTACATTGAAGCCAAGAACAGGACTTATCAATTGCAACCTTCTTGAAGGGATTGAGCCAGAGAAGAACTTGCTTTTTTCTAGGCTAATTACTTGCCCTGATGCTTCACCATATTGCTTGAACAGAGTCATCACATTCATCAAATTCTAGTCTCTCTAAAAAAAATCATCAAGTCATCTGCAAAGAAGACATGACTTGGAGTAGCAAAAGCCCTGGGACTTGCCATTGGATCTAGCTTGCCTTCATGAACAAGTTTGGACAGACCCCTGCTTAAAACTTCCTCTGCAATGCAAAAAAGAAAAGGGGAGAGAGGATCACCTTGCCTCACCCCTCTTTTGCAGCTAAAGTACCCTACTGAGTGACCATTGATGGAGAAAGACAACTTGGCAGAGAGGAGAATAACTCTGATCCAGTTACAAAACTTCTCAGCAAAACCAAAGGATCTCAATACTTTAATAAAAAATTCCCAATCCATAGTGTCAAATATGGCACCCTACTACCCCGCATGTTATAAAAGCATTAAATATAAAGATGGTGACTAAAACATGCATACGTCATTTAATAAAAATGAAAAGGTCAATGGGTAGAAAGGTCCCACATGAACTAGTTCACAATGCGGAAAAATAAACGTAGTTTTAAAGGAAATAAAACATAAATATAACCCAACCCTGATGTCACATACAAAGCTGGTATAACCGCTCCGGAATAATCCTCGGAATACAACTGAACTAAAACAAACTAAACAACTAGAACAACTAGAAAATCCTAACTAAAGAGTTGCGGCTCCTCAGAGTCACTCCTCCATTGGGACCTGGGACCTAGAGCGGTTTGGTTTGCACCCAAAACCGTCCTTACGTGGAACCGGTTCCAGAACCGTTCAACCGGTTCCAAACCAGTAAAACCAATCAAAATCGGTCATGGGGCAGTCTGGACCGGTTCATTTAATTTACGTTTTTTTAAGGAAAAAACCCATGGAAAACACAAAACGACGTCGTTTCCATCCCTATGCCTTTTAACTTTAAGGGTTTCAGTTTCAGTCTTTCTAAATCTGCTTCCCTGTTCATCAAGCTCGACTACAACGCCTCCACATCCCACTCCCACATTTCCATTGCTGACGGCAACGAGCGGACGAGTTCCTGACGGCGATGAGGTTGCTGCGTTCTCCGGTGAGGTGCTCCAATGTCGAACCAGGTATGTTACTCTTCTTCTCCAAGTTTTCTATTCTCCAAGAATATATGTTCAATGATTTAATGTTGTTGCTGCAGTAAAAACGAGGGCTGTTTTGTTCTTCTCTAATGTCCATGTCTTGTTGCTGCAAAAAAAAAATCGCTGAACATACATGTCATATTGAGGGCTGATTGGTGTTCATTTTTCATTTTAATTGTAGGAATTACCAAGTGGGAATGCTCCTCAAGATAATAATCCTAATTTACCTACCAATGCCCCTAATACACAGTCATCACAAAATCAATCAGCAGAAGGCTCTACTGCATTTCGTGGGAAAAGTGATCATGCATGGGAGCATTTTGCATTTAGAAAAGAAGGAACTAATGTCTATACTTGCATTCATTGTGGAATAAGTTACAGAGGACGAGGCATAAATAGAATGAAGCACCAGCTTGCGTACCTAGTCAAATAAGCTCTTGTAAGAAAGTTTCTCATGATGTTCGTCACCAAATGATTGAGTTATTGAAAGGTATCAAAGAAAAAAAAGAAGACTGAACCTTAATGATGCATATGATGGTAATGAGGGGGAAGTGCAAGAAGTTCAACCTTCCCTAAATACTGCATCTGCTCCCAACAAAGGAAAAAGAAAATCCGATGTTCAAATTGGGGGTTCTTTTGCTCCAAGGACAACTCCTGGCTCTCAATCAACTATAAAAAGTGTATTAAATGGCAAGGATGCACGACACAAAGCTGGGATGGCGATTGCAAGATGGTTTTTTTGATGCTAACGTTCCATTTCATGCAACAAGGTCCACATATTTTCAAGCTGTTGCGGATGCAATTGCTACTATTGGCCCCGGTTATAAAGTTCCATTTTATCATGATCTACGGGTTAACTTGTTAGGATATTGCAAGAAAGAATGTCAGTTGCTTGTTCAAAGTTATCGAGCCAATTGGGCTAAGAGTGGATGTACAATCATGGTTGATGGATTGAGCGACCAAAGACAAAGGACGTTGATAAATTTTTTTAATTTATTGTACTACAGGTACAACATTTGTGAAATTTTGAGATTCCTTAATAAATTTGATAGTCCATTTAATTTTTATTTGATAAGCTTTTTACTTCATTATTCCATAGGGATAGCATTTGTGAAATCTATTGATGCATCGGATATTGTGAAAGATGTCATGACTTTGTGAAATATGTTTTCTGAAGTTATTGAATGGGTTGGAGTTGAACATGTTGTTCATACAGTGACAAATAATGCAGCTAACTATGTAGCTGCTGGTAAATTGGTGCATGAAAAATATGAAACCATTTTTTGGTCTCTTTGTGCTGCTCACTTCTTGAATCTCCTTTTGAAGGATATTTCTAGTATGCCTCATATTGCAGAGGTTGCCAAAAAAAGCTTCAAAGGTAACTGTATTTGTGTACATTCATATGATATTCTTATCTTGGCTAAGAAAAAGAGAAGTTTGGAAGGAAATCGTACGTCTAGGAGTGACTCGATTTGCTACTACTTTTGTCACATTGAAAAATATTTATGATCATAAACATGATTTGCAAGCATTGGTTGTGGACAAACACTTTACTAGTCATAAGTTAGCAAAGAGTACATCAGGAAAAGCTGTTAGTGCTATCATTTATGATGACAAGTATTGTGAAAAGAGTATGGTCATGCAAGCACTTCTTGATTTATTTGATATACAAGCTTTTTGTCCTGACGTGGCCAAAGCCATTAAAGAGTTGCAAGTGTATCACGATAGACAAGGAACTTTTAGTCGAGAAAGTGCTCTTAAAGTGGTAAAGGAAATACAACCTGGTGAGTACCAATTTATAGTTTTAAATAATGTTTTAAACTTACATAGTTATGTATATTTCTTGTTTTATTTAACTAAATATCTTTTTTGTAGATGAATGATGGAGATTGTATGGGGGTAGTGCTCCAATATTGCAAAAGTTGGCAATTCGTATTCTTAGCCAAACTTGTTCTTCTTCGGGGTGTGAGAGAAATTGGAGTGCCTTTGAATGCATTCATACGAAGAGAAGAAATAGACTTGAACATCAGAGACTAAATGATATTGTTTATGTTGCTTATAACTTGTGTTTGAAGAATAGGTATAAAAATTTCATCATGTCAAAAAGTTAAAACATTGCTTTTAGTTTTTTTTGAAAAGCATAATAATTTTGCCTTTTGCTATTGTAATGTTTTGTTATAGGGGACACTACAAGAAGATATGTCGTGATCCCGTTGATTATGAATCCATTGATGAAGTTGATTTTTGGGTGATTGATGAAGAACCCTCTCCCGAACTTGATATTGATGAGATTGAAAATGCTCTTTATCATGACAGTGGTGTTGTTCCGATAGTTGGTGATTCATCAAGAAACAATGAAGGTTAATGTTTAATTATATTGAATATTTTTGTATGTAAAATATTATTTTAGTGTTGAAATTTTATTTTTCTACTTGTTTGTTGTTTAATTAGGTGATGAAGAACTTGATGCTACAGAGTTTCAACTTCAAAGTGGTGGTGATGGTATGAAATTAGTGAAGATATTATGGCTAACATGTTTGAATATGAAGGAGTCAACCTCAATAAATATTATGATGTTTGATATATCTATTATTTAGTTTCTAATAGACATTGTCCACTGTTGTTGAACTTAAATATTATGGTTTGATCACTTTGATAACATATTTGATTTGGTTTTTTATTTGGTTTGTCATTTTGAATGTTGTATGTGAAGTTGACACGGAAACACAAGAAGGGGGGTTTAATTGTGTTTCTTAACAGTTTTACTAAAAAACATTTTCTCAAACCTTTTACAAGCAAAACAATAGAAATAACACACAAACAGGAATACGTTTTTGAAGAGTTAACAAACTCAGATTCAAAACCCCATAGTTAGTATAATCAAAAACTATATAAGATAAGGGTTAAAAGAATCACACAAGTATTTTATCCTAGTTCACTCTCTTCCAACCAAGAGCTACGTTCAGTCCCTTCTACCTGAAGGTTTTATCCACTATTCTCCAAATAGGTTACAAGTATTCAACACCTCTTCAGGCTACAAGTATTCTTTCTCTACCAAGCCTCTTCAGGCTCTAACTCTAACAAAGATATTAACTGATTTGATCTAAGAACTCACTATGTGTGAGAATTTGAAAGTTTAAGATCAACAATGTTTACAAATTCAAACAGAGTTTTTGCACTATGATATCAGAGCTTGTATGTGTGTGTCACAATCTTCTTGAAGTTCTTCAAGTATATATAGATGAAGTGCTTCTCTGTCTTGATCTTCTTCAACGGTCTTCAAGTTATATCCATTTAGATATAGCATTAAATGCTTGGATCCGTTGAGATTGATAACTTGATATGCTTCTTGGAGAAGTGCTTTTGATTATCAGATGAATGCTCAAAGTAGATCTGTCACTTCTCTATTGTACCAAGGGTTGCTTTCTGACTTTCCATCTTTGTACTTGACTTGATCTTTACAACAATGTAGTTGACAAAGTACAAAGGTTTATGATTTCAATGGTACAAAGTTATTTTATCCAAGAGATACAGATTTTAAACAATAGAAGCAGCAAGAGTAAAAAGACATATATTCTTTGCATTAAATAAAAATAATATTATTTAATTATAACCGGCTCAACCACGGTTCAACCTCAATTGGACCGTTGAACCTTGAACTGGTGCCTTCACCGGTTTGATGACCGGTCCGGTTTTGTAAACCTTGATCAACACCTTAACCAATATGGGTCAAGGCCCCCTTGACCAAAAAGCACAAAGGTTCAACTTATCAACATCTCGACCTAAAAGCATCGAGGCCACTTTAGCCAAAAAGCACCAAAGCATATTAATGTGCGATAACCCACTGAGTACCGACTTAACCAACTTATTACTCTTGATTATCTTAATTAGTCTTTAATTAAGTTGTCTAACTTGCCTTTGTCCGATTGGTGTCTTATCTCATTATTGGGGACATTTGGGGTGAAACACCCCTCAATTACCTTTAATTCACGTTCTGACAGGTAGAGGGAGCACGGGCATGCTTACCGCCAGCACGGTCATGCTGCCACTAAAGTGGAGCACGGTCGTGCTCACTATCCTGCAAGACTGTTCTCAATGCGTGGCCATCTTCCAGATTCAAACTGGGAGCACGAGCGTGCTCCTTGTTAAGCATGACTGTGCTCCTGGGCATGACCATACTGTCTGGGCATATCCAACATGTTCTTGGAGCCTAAAACTCCCTAAACACTCTTAAATCAATCATAGGGTCTTTGACTATACCTTTTGGCATAAACCTCACCTCTCACTATTGAATCCATGTTTTATGAATATTTGGGGAAATTAATCCTTTAATCAATATGTTAATAAAAATCCCTATTTAACCAATTAGAGTCTTATTATCTGCTTAACATTAACCATCATACATTCAGCCAAACTCACAACAACGACATCAACCAACATTGTTCATAACATTAATAGCACAACTCAACCAGTTAATCTTAACATAAATCATATTAACCAACATTCATAATTTTGCATACAACATCATGAAAAGTTTAACAATTACATCAAATAGGCACCAAAACAGGCATACCAATAACCAATTAAACATTTAATCAAACACAAGATAGGCATCAATAACAGGCATTCATGACAATTAACAACAATGGGGTGATGGGAACCCCTCATCTTACGCTACCCCTTGCCTAATGTTCATACTATCCTTCACCCCATACCTGGTATGAAGATTCCAACAATGATAGCTAAACGATCACCTCAACGCGTTCCCTCAAGCGGCTCAGTCAGCTTTCCAAGCCTTGGTCAAACAACAATGTTAACCAATTAGTTTCCAAGTCAAGAACAAGAAAAATAAACCAAAAAGGGAAGAACCACGACCTTTCTAGGATTGGCACATACTAACTAGACGTTCCCAAAAGTCTCCAAAACTCCAACAATGCAATGGATTTAGAGAAAATTGGGAAAAGAGCAGTTGTAACCGCAATATGGTTTCTGTTTGTGCCAAAATAGGGTTTATGACGAAACCCTCGGTTACTGTACCATATTAAAAGGTAACAAACCCGAGCACGGGCGTGCTCCTTGTTGAGCACAGTCATCCACAACTTAGCGTCAGCGAGGCGCGGTTTGCCTTTGAGCACGGTCGTGCTCCTTATTGAGCACGGCCGTGCTTGTGACTCAGACAGTCACAAGACACAAGCCTCAGCACGGGAGTGCTAGACATGAGCAACCCTATGCTCATGTACCAAAAAGGGATTTTAAGCCTAGAAATCCCACTTAGCCCCTCAACAACAACTCTAAGCTAAGTCCTAAGGCTTAAGCAAACAAACATGCATACATAAATGCGCTTAACGAAAAAAATGAGGTGTTACATCAAAAGCCTTTTTATATCAACATTCAAAGCAGTATTACCACAAAAGGTCTTGTTATCTAGCAAATTGATGGATTCAGAAACAGTACAGATGCATTCAGATATGCTTCTACCCTTAACAAACCCTCTTTGATTTTCAGAGAAGATACTAGGAGCAACTGCAGCTAATCTATCTGCCAAGACTTTGGAAATGATTTTAAACTGATATTTGGCTAAGGCAATCGGCTTATACTGCTATATTCTGTCAGCATCATGGACTTTAGGGATTAAAATCACTAGATTTGAGTTCATACCTAGATGGATCTAGCTCTGCACAAAGAACAGATTTACTGAGTTGAAAACATCTTCAGATGCAATGCTCCAAAAGTGCTGAAAAAAGGCTCCCTCAAATCCATCTGGTCCAGGGGCACCAGATGCATTCATGGAGAAGACTGCACACTTAACTTCCTCCATAGTGGGCAGCTTAGTCAACATGCAGTTATCCTCAGCCGAAACAATGGAAGGAATAACTTTATCTATAAGATCATTAGGAATACAACTATTATCAGAAGCAAAGAGATCTTTATAGAAATCTAAGACATGGCTTTCAATGTCCTGCTGCTGGTCCAAAATCACATCACCCTTTTTAAGCATAAAGAGCTGCTTAGTAGCATTTCTTATTTTGGTAGTTTTGTGAAGGAAAGTCGAGTTTCTGTCTCCAAAGGAATGGCAATTTAATTTAGCTTTCTCCTTCTAAAAATCTTCTTGACATTTCAAGGCATTTTGCAATTCCATTTGAGCATTAAGCTCCTGCAGGGCCAAATCTTCTGTTGAACCAAAAGCATCAATATCGGCTTGGAGTTTATCCAGCAGCAAAATAGCATTATCAACTCTTTGATTCACATTGCCAAAAATAGTTTTATCCCAGGTTTTAAGCTCCAACTTCAAGGCTTTTAACTTCTGGATAAGAATGGACAAGGGACATCTAGTAGTAGGCTAGTTCCAGACCTTAGAGACAAACCTTATGCAATCAGGATGGTCAATCCAAGCCTTCATGAATTTAAATGATGAATGGAAAGTCTGAGTGCCTCTTTCTTGGTTTAGCAGAATTGGGAAATGATTCGAGTGAGACTTAGTTAGAGTACAACAACTGACATTGCACCAGAAAGATAACCAAGCATCATTGCAGATTGTCCTATCCAGTCTTCTCTCAGCCATAGCAGAACCTCTTCCCCTATTAGACCAAGTGAAAGTGGCACCTCTTGTAGGCAAATGCGTTAGGTTGCAAGTGTCAGTCCAAGCTCCAAAATCCTGACAGGACATTTTTTTGCGACAAGCATCTACCCCTTTTTTCATGAGCTCCAAGGATTGCATTGAAATCTCCAATGAAGAACTAAGGACCAGGGTGTGACTGCTGCAGTGAGGCTAGCTCAATCCAAATATTTCTCCTCATGAGATAATTGGTACTTGCATAAACAGCAGATATATAGAGAATCTGATTTTCAACAGCAATACTGAAATCAACCTGCTGGCTTGAAGCAACAATAACACCAAGGGACAAAGTATCTTTGCAAAAACATCACAAATTTGGCAAGTGACTAAGCCTATTATTTACAACAAAAGATTTAAGATTAGCACTAATCTTGTTTCAAGATTTGCAAAACCTCTTACATGGAATAAAGGATTCTCATTAGGCAAAGTTCTTTGGCCCAGCCCTAATAAGGGCTTTGTTAGCATTGACAGCACCTTGCCTATTCTTTTGCTTCAATTTTTTCTTTTGTGATTTAGTCAAAACCACATTGAAACCATATGCAACCTCTTTAGTTGGAGACCTATCAATATCATCTTCTAATATCTCATCTTCAGGGCCAGCCCACAATTTCGAGACTATTCTTAAGTGTTTTTGCACAACAGGGTTATTTTCAACAGCCTTTGGGTACTTATGAACCTGAACATTACTTGAGGAATTGAGGCCTTGATGCACTGCCAAATCAGAGATGTTAACAGAATGAGATCCTGGAGAAGCATTTCCAGTAGGAGAGGGTCGAACTGGAACAGAACCTGAGACTCCATTAGAGCTAGCAAAGATGGAGTCTGAAACATGACTAGGAGAAGTCATATCCTTGAATTCCTGCTGTGAGACATGGTCTTCAGGCAGCTCATCCATAGTCTCATCATATACAGTATCTACTGAATCAGAGTCTCAGAGTCCTCATCCTCAGTTTGAGGCAAGGCATCATTCCTAGCAGCATCATCAAAGCTTGTAAATCAGGTCTCCTACCTGCCCCAGAAGTAAGATCACCTTCTACTACTACATCAGGGCCATAAACCGAGTCCATTCTATGTATAGAGGGATTAAATTCTAAGTTTAGGGCACCTTGAGCATAAGAACAACCAGCATCATCCTTGCTTTGGTGATTCAATATAGGACTTACAACTAAGACCTCTTTACCTTTCAAATTTTGAACAGCCTGACTAGGCACAATCTCAACTGATTTTTCAGGACCAACCTCATTGATAGCATTGCCCTGGAAAGCACCAGCATCCTGATTATCCAGGTTAACCTTGAGATCCTTGCTTGGCCCTATCTTGGACTTGGGAACAAATACTTTTCTTTCTTTTGGATATCAATCTTGCTGATTCTTTTTGCCTATCATGCCAAGAGATTTTAAACAGTTTGGTAACGAGTGACCTATTGATTGGTAAATTGTGCAAAACTCGAGAAGTTTCTCATAATCCACACCCGCAAAAAAAGCAGTCTTCCCTCTCTGCTAGGATTTGGCTCCATAGTTTTGAATTCAAATCAAGATCAATTAGAACTCTAGCAAAGTGACCAAAGGTCTTCCTACTTGTTGTCTCATCTAAACAAATAGGAACTCCTAAACCACTAGCAATGGCAAAGAGAATTTTAGGGTGCCAATACTGTTGAGGCAATCCAAAGAACCTTACCCATACTTGTGCATGTGTTTGCTTTAAAGAATAGGGATTAAAATCTCTTGTCCAACAAAACAATCGCAAACTACCTGGATTGAGATTCCAAGACCAACAACCAACACGTTTCTTTGATCCTTTAAAGAAGAGAAAGAAAATTCATAAAAACCCTTGCCAAGGGAGATTATCTCCCAATGGCCAATGTTCTGCCACAAGGACAGAAGCTTGCATCGCAAGTCAACTATTTTTAAGGGAGCATTACCCTTCGAAAGGAAGGTCCAACCATGGAGATGTGTTTTACATCCTTCTAGTCCTGCTAAGTACTCATTCTCAGGAATCTTTATGGATATTTCATCCCCTTTAACACAAGGTTTTGGGAACTGACTCACAGGAATAGCACAAGGATTTCCAAGCGCTTGGGCAAAAGTCTTCGGTTACAAAGGCCTTGAAACCGACACAGGAGGCGGGGGGGAGAAGAAGGACGATGATGAGCCACTGACTCAGGGAAAAGGAAGCCCCATTGGCAACCAGAGATGGTTGCCATGGGAGGAGAGCTGCCGTGAATCGCAAAGAACACCAAACCCTAGCAGAGGGTTTTTATTTAAAAGAGTTGATGATTTTCATTTTTTTATCACCTAATTTTTAAATATCGAACTAAGTAAGATAGAACATGACACATGCATCTATAGAGCGATCAATAATATAAGAAATTGAGTGTAAAACATTTCACAAAGTAATCCCAAAATTATTTACAAAGATAAATTATAAAAATAAAACAAAGACACTAATTCTAAAAAAGAAAGAAACAAAAAAAAAAAAAACTTACTAATTCTAAAAAAAATAAACTTATTAAGCTAAAAACACAAATAAGTAAATAAATGAAAAACTTACCTCTGGGACCCGCATAAACATTATGCATTTGACCCATGTACACTATCTTTCAAAACACAATTTTTTGTGCTTAAAATACAAAAGAAGGGAAAAAGAAAAAGAACAAAAATAACAATAATTTTATTTTATTAAAATGCTCAGGATTTATATTTAGAGATAAGCCCAAGCATTAGAAAGCAAATTTTTTATTCAAAAGTCACGGGTCTTATACATAGTATTAAGCCCAAGTGTGAAGATTTCTTGGTGTCCAAAAACACTTGACAATCTACTCTTTACATAGGAGGTGGGGAGTGAGACACCCTGTTGTGCCCCGTTGTGCCATTAATTAATTATTTAAACTTACTCGTGTTCTTAACGTTAAACGTAACCCGAAAATACGAAGAAATCAAAAACTTAATTATAAACACATCCAACTTTGGAAAGTAACACACCACACCATAATTATATTGTACAAATACAAATATCTCTAACCATCATAATACAAAACACTGTTTAGGGTATCCTATCAGTAGGATGCCTTAAAAGTACATATTTATACGAACTGTTATAATTAGCGGAAAATAAAAACGTCTTACTAGACGCACTGACCTTATACACTAAACTCCATTCACTACAACAGAATAGACTTTTAATAACGCACCTTTAATAGCATTTCCGTGTGGAAATGCTATTAAAAGTGATGGGGGACTTTTAATAGCGTTTCCCTCAGGAGGGAAACGCTATCTTAGGTATCACCTAAGATAGCGTTTCCGTGTGGAACCGCTATTAAAAGTGCCACTTAGGAAAAGATAGCGGTTCCACACGGAAACGCTATCTTAGGTCTTCAGAGCAAAATTAATCGCGCGCCGCGGCTTCTTCCTCTCCTCTTTCTTCCTCATTTTCATTCTACTGTTTCCTTCCCTCTGTTGCATGCCATCTCTTTTTTCTTCCCTCACCTTCGCCATTGCTCACCGCCGCTGCTACTCCGAAAGAGAAAGAACCCACTCGAACCCAAACCCCTGTGCCGCTGCTCCTACTGCCACCGCGAGTTCTCTCCATACCCCCATCGGTTATAGAAGAGCCATCAACATCAACCTTTTTTTTTACACGAGTCTCATACTAAGAGCTTCACACTCTGGCTCAGGGTCTGTGACACAGTCACAGGGGCGCATTCCCGGTTGAACCACTTCCAAGTTTGCAGCTTTATTGGAACCCACTTCCAAGTTCACAGTCTGTGTTCAGGTGATTTTCTTTGTGCTATTTCATTGGAACTCTTTTATATGAAAAAAAAAGGGTGACATACTAAATCAAGCACATTTCTCCTGTGGATTTGAATACTCTGCAATCAAGCACATTTCGTTGTTTTTGTTTTTGTTTTTTCGGATGAATTTCTTGAAGCGTTATTCAGGCTGTTTAAGGCTATAGATATAATCTTCTTAATGTTTTTAGTTATTGAACACTCTAAAGATTTTAGCTTTTTCAATTTTGTTTCTGGGTTGTTGAGAACATTACGGATAGAAAACTTTGCCAAATGATCGAGTTTTCTTTTTTTTTTAAAAGAAAAAAAATAGGAAAAAAATTTAGTTGAGAAAATAGAGAGTAAAGATGGAAAGTACAACTATGGAGATTTCGGATAATTTAGTTAAATAAATTAACTAAAGTAATTGATTTTCTCATGCATTGTTTGTGTGTGCGCCCTCGATTAAAATAACGAATGGCGTGATGTGCCAAAAAGAGAAAGAGAGTGAATGAAGAAAAATAATTTGATTAAAATATAATTTTGGTCTCTATAGTTTATACCCGCTTTTAAGTTGGTCCAAATTTTTTAAACTAGTCATCATTATTGTATATATTATCAATATCAAATATCAAATTAGTCTACTAAATGTTATAACATTGTCAAGGCTTATCTACACGGCTAATGGCATGTCAACTAAAAGTTTACAATTAGGACGACTTAATGTAAAATGTTTTTAAAATTTTGATCTAATAGCTGAGACTAATTTGATTTTTGATTTAGTTTACAATTAGGAAGACTTGATGTAAAGAGTTTTTAAATATAAGGGCCAACTTGAAAACAGTTTTAAACTATGTCAAATAATGTTTAACCAAGAGTTCTCATATTTCGTTGCACCAAGCAATCATAATGATGTTTATTGCCATTGAACTTACATGTTAATTGCTGCCAAACTGTTCTTACAATCCTTTGATATCTTGTCATCTCTGTTCTTACATCGCATTTTACTCTTCACATCTCATTTTCTAACCGATCTCTCATTGCAAAAACTCTTGCCAAAGATCATCCATAAATAAGTCGGACCACTCTCCGGTGAAGATCAAACCGTCTAGCTTGTCACCGCACCTAAATCGTCAAGGGAGAGTGCAACCATCTTTAACAAGAAGGCCTCTAACAGTTCAAGCTACATATAGGTATTCTATCCGGTGTTAATTTGTTATGAGATCTATGTAGTTTGTGCATGAGTGCATTGAATTAGTTACACAAGTGATGATATATGAATAGGCGATAAGAGTCTTAATTATGTTAATTGCTTAGTTATAGAAACTTAAGGGTTTCTGGGTTTCATTTTATACTTGTGCCACACTTTTTGTTAGACATGTGAGCAAGAGTGATTAACTTGGAGCCGAGAAGTTTTTATCTCTCATTATTTAGTGAGAACATTGGGGAGAAAAATCTAAACATGGTAAAGAACCATTTTGGGATGTTTTGATATGTCGCTTTGATATGCCCCACTCGTTCAACCTATCTAGTAGCTGCCTTGCCATTGGATGCCAAGATTGAAATCGAGTGCATAGCTGCACTATAAGCACCGGTTGGTTCCTTCAGCAAACTCAGGTTAATAATGAACGTGGAATCTTAACCTAGTATTGGAGTTTAATTTTGGTTTATCCTCCTTGAATCATGGTGCTCTTGTCATTACTATTATTGCTCTAGTATCCTGATAGGAAGGAATTTAATCATCGGATTCTCTCTCAAGATTATGTGCCCCATTAAAAGGGAAAGAAACTAAGTCAGCGACAATGTGTTTTGTTTTCAGCCTTTCATTCCTTTAATCTGTATACATTGCATGTAGACCTCAACCACTCTAAACTCAAAGTACATATGTTTAATAAATATTTTTGTAGTACCAATGGCGGTATAAATATGTATACCAATGGCGGTATGTTGTTTACTTAGCTTTTAACTGTGACTGTTCAAATGTTTTAGCAATTGTAACTTAATTTATTTAATTTTTATGTCGCGGTACTTCCCTGACTTCAAATGCTCCACATACTCCACTGCTCAACTATCTGAAGTCAAGGAAGAGTGGTGTCGCTATATTGTTGAAAAGTTCGTTTGATTATGTCAAATTGATCACAGTAGTTGCAGCAATACTCATTGGTATGTGAATAATGCTTTATATTTATCAACCCCAAACTATCTATGTACTTGTTTTTCATTGGTACATGCCTTCAAGTTGATGTGCATGGAAAGGAGAAAATAAGTTCAAACTTGCACTTTTTGGTTCACACAAATTCAATCAACATCTATGTATTTCGCTCAACTGATTACTATTTTCTTCTCCAGTGAGTGCTCTGCTGCTTTCGATTTCTCTTTCTCTCCCAAACTAAATGTGTTGTTTAGGTTCTTATTTAATATGTTTAGGATCTATTGAAATTTAAGCATCATTTGATAATTTAAGCTTGATTTCGTAATCTGTTTATTTGAATTCCTTTGTATCAGTAATTTAGTTATCTTTTATTTAAGTGGTACATTAATATCATTTTTCTTCTATGTATCAGATTACTGAACACATAATCTGGAAAATAATCAGATTATCAGCCACCGCAACATGGAATTACTTGGAGCTGATTCTCTTGAGATGGTATGATCATATTTAATTGTTTATACATACATGATTTGTTTCTTGCTATTATTTTTGTTAGATTTTGTTAATGCTTGATTTGAATTATGTTTCTTGCTACAGTAGTATTTACCTAATTAGTCTGCTGTATCCCAATGTAACGGGTTAGTCTTTGTGGTGGAAATGCAGTATGTATGCTACAGAGGCTTTGGATCACATTTCGACACATTACTTTGGTGTTGTCTTGGTCTCATGAAAAACAAACAAGCTGTAAATGTAGATTAATTGTAGATGTATGTTGGTTTTCTGATTTTGGTTTCTTAAGGATTGAGATCTGGTATAGTTGTTGCACTTTGATTTTGTCTTACTCGTGTGAATTTGAATACTTTAGAAACAGAGTGATGTACTTATATCTGGTTATATATATAGTTGCTATATAGAGTGTTGCACTTTGATTGTATAGTTACTGGTTTGCTGCACAAACACATGCAGTGCTGCATTGAACACTTATATTTGAACACTTATATTTTGAACACATTTTGAACAATTGTGTTGACTGCAACAATTGTGGTTTTTTTGTGTAGTTCAATATGCAGGAATAATGGATGTAAAAGTTAAGAAATAAAATTAAAAAAAAAAAGGCTTTAGATAGCGTTTCCTTGTACAAACGCTATCTAAAGTCACCTATTAATAACACTTCCTAAATGCTATCTTTGCTAACGAGTTTTAATAGCGGTAGCATAGATAGCGGTTACAAACGCTATTAAAAGGCATACGGAAACGCTATCTAAAGTCTAATCTGTTGTAGTGATTATTAGAATCCACAGCTCTTCCTCCCGCATCAGGTTCATACGGAGCTTCGTCCAACTCCTTAGCAACAGGTTCCTCCATAGAGTCTTCTTAAAGAATAAAGTAAACATACACCAAAATATAGAAATAGAGAGATAAGAAACAATTATATCATCATAAGCGGAAAAGAATCATAACATATAATACAATAATAGTCACAGACACTCATCACACATGACTAACATCCATCCTTAAATTACCAAATTATCCTCTACCCTCACTCTCATGCAATTAAACTCTTACGCTAACGTAGCCACCACGATCATGTCACACAACCTCGTCATACTATGGATGTTAGTCCTTTGTCCGAGCAAGCACTCCACTTTATCATATATATATATATATATATATATATATATATATATATATATATATATATATCCCGATACACCAGTAAACACTAATTGTCCGAAACCACAGTAGCCCAAAGCTACACGGAGTCTCTCTGCAAGGATTATGGATACCCACGGATACTCTAACCTCATACGTTCCACACACACTGATATGATCAACATCATGCATCTCTATGGATCTCACCGACATATATCGAGTCATACCCTAGTGCTTCAACCTCTCGTCACTATCTCAACAATTATCTCAAGTTATCTCACGTCATTGATCTCATCTTAATAAAATATTATTTAATTATGTTAGGCACATCTAAATTACATTTGTTTTCTCACCCACATGAATATCTCCCGAATCAACATATATCAATGCTTAGAATCCAACTAAACATGTTGTCAGACCAAACAGATCTTGCACAATAAAATAATAATAAAATATTCAGAGAAAATAAATAAAACGCCACATACAATAGATTACCTCAACCAATGCCATGACAAACAGTTCAATAATAAAAAAAATCAGAAAACCTCAAATATTCTAAAATTATCCTAACGGCGATAAAACTACAATCCCCAAATCATCATTGGCACTACGGGATAGTCGCCAACGTGATTTTGGTCTTGTCGATTACTCGACCACTAGTAGGGTTTATGTCGCCCTACACCATTATTATAATATATACTACTTATCCATTCGGACGATAGGATGATTCTTTCTCCCACCTGAACTAACACTGGAATCACGAAAGTGAACCTCCTCGTTACCACGCCACACGTCATCGATTAACCTTCAATCAAAACAACATAAAAAAAAGTTAATCAAAAAAAATCCAACTATGACAACTCTAGGCTAGGTTCGGACAAGACACCTAAATAGGGCTAGGGTTATTTTCTCAATGCCATCTTTTGGATCCTAGTTACTAGAGTCTTAACTAACATAGATCAAGTGTTACAAGTTAAGAATTTGAAACAAAATCATCGAACCTCTAGGGTTAGGGTTTTGACTAAGCATAGAAAAATAGGCTAGGAAATTTCTTTGGTTTCAAGCTCTTGGATTTAGTAAGTATAGGTACTAGAGAGATTAAATCAAGTGTCATATTTCAAAAATTGAAACAAAATTCATTCAATACACATATACATAGATTTCGGCCAACATAGAAAAATAGGGCTGGGAGTTTCTTTTGCTCACATACTCTTGGATTTAAAACCTAGAGACCTTGGAGGCCAAGAACCATCCTCATCTAAGCAAAAATTTGAAGAAAACTCATATAGCCTACTTATGGTTAGATTCGACCAAGAGAAGAAATTAGGGCTAGGAATTTCTTTTGATCTCAAGCTTCTATATCTAGCAACTAAAGGTGTTAGAGAGGTAAGATCAAGTGTCATAACATTTGAAACATTTTTCTATGATTTTTGATGAATTTTTGAAAAACTAGATCTAGGAATTGAAATTTGAGAAATACTTGATGACAATGGAAATTTATGAATGATTAATGGAGCTAAGAGGATGAGGAATAGAATCCCCACCTTGGAATGAAGAGATTTGATGAATAACTTGAAGAAAATTGAAGAACTTAGCAAGAACAACAATGGAGTTCTTAGTTTTTGTGAGAAAACTAATTTAGAATGAAAATGGAAATTTGGCAAAGTGTGGTGGAGAAGTGTGCAGCCGTGTGTGTTGAGTGAGGGAGGGCATAGTTTGGTCCAAAATGATATAGGGATAAGCTTGGAATTACACATAAAGACCAAGGGCAAAAAGGTCATTTCCATACTAAAATATCTAGATAATTTCCAACATCATGATGGCTTGCATTTAATGCTTGTCCCCCCAGTCACATCAATCACTTCCATCACCTCAGCTTCTTATCCAGCACCATCGTCTACCCGATTTAGGTTTTACGCGCGTTTCCTTTTGAAGATTTCGCCTGTATAAAACATAATATTTTATTTTTATGCGAAAATTTTCAAAAAACCAATATCGTTTAAAATATGATTTAAACCTAAACCGTTTCGTCCACGAGTCAAAATTAGGTTTTTTGCACAATAAAATCTTACTGTCAGTGAAAACGCAGACTGGTTTCCTTATGAATTTTCAACCTGAAATTTTACCGTAACCCTTTACCATAAGGTAAAGTATGAATATGATTTTGTTTTATCCAAACTCATTTTCTTGGTCTCAGATAAAAATATAAATAATTATATTGCTACCGGTAATGCAACATATATAAAAAGTAGGGTGTTACATTACTATCCCACTTAGAACAAATTTCCGTCCTCGGAATTTACGTACCTCGGAATAGATGTGGATACTGTTGTTGCATATCCGTATCACGCTCCCACGTAGCATCTCCAATTGTCTCATCTCATATAACTTTAACCAACGAAATCTATCTACCGCGGAGCTCCTTAATCCGTCTATCTGCGATCCTAAAAGGTAAAGCCTCATATTCTAGATTCTCTCGCAGTTGTATAGACTCAGACTCAAGAGCATGTGAAGAATCAGGATAATATTTTCTCAAGTGAGAAACGTGAAAGACGTCATGAAGGTTCGCAAGGTTAGGTGGTAAAGCAATATGGAAAGCTACGGGTCCAATCCGTCGAAGAATCTGGAAAGGGTCGATGAATCTAGGAGTAAGTTTTCTAGATTTGATAGCCCTGCCAATTCCGATCTTCAGAGTGACTCTCAAAAACACGTGATCACCTCCTGGAATTCTATAGGTCTCATCCTCTTGTTACTGTAGATCATCTGCCTATCATGTGCTTCCTTCGTCTTTTCCCTTATCTTCCTAACTTGTTCCGTAGTCTGTTGCACCACATCTGGACCAAAAACTTGGTTTTCACCAATCTCATACCAACATAATGGGGTCCTACACTTCTTGCCATAAAAAGCCTCGTATGGTGCCATTCCAATACTACTATGAAAACTATATTTATAAGTAAACTCAATCAATGGCAAGAACTCATCCCAACTGCCAGTGTGTTCCAAAACACAGGCTCTCAAAAGATCCTCCAATAATTGAATTGTCCTCTCTGACTGTCCATCTATTTGGGGATGATAAGCAAAACTCGTCCTCAACTTAGTCCCCAAAGCACTGTGCAACTGTCTCCAAAATCATGATGTGAATCTAGGATATCGGTCTGAGACAATGCTTGGCGGCACGCCATGCAACCTAACAACTTCATTGATATAAATCTTGGTCAACTTCTCCAAACTATAACTCTCATCGGTAGGTAAGAAGTGAGCATATTTCGTCAACCTATCAATGATAACCCAAATAGCATCATGCCTCTTAGGAGTTCATGGTAATCCAACCACAAAATCCATAGCTATGCTATCCCATTTCCACTCTGGGATATCCAACGATTGCAGTAAGCCTGCCGACTTTTGATGCTCAATCTTAGCCTTCTGATACACTAGGCAAGATAAAACATACTCTGCTACCTCTTTCTTCATCCTCGGTCACCAAAACATCTTCCTCAGATCCTGATACATCTTAGTAGATCCAAGATGAAAACTCAACTTACTCTTATGTGCTTCTTCCAAGATCATTTTCCTAAGCTCTAAATCCTCTGGCACACATATCCTATCTCTAAACCTCAACACATCATTTGTTCCCCGACTATACTCAGAAATCTTACCATCATCTATACCTCTACTCGCTTCTTACAAATATTGATCATAAACCTGTTTATCCTTAATATCTCTCATGAAATCACTACTAATAGTGATCATACCTAAGCAAATTTTATCATCAACCAACTCCATCCCTAAGTTCGGATATTCGAACTGTTTAAGCAATTCCATCTCCTTAACCATCATCACGGATACATGCAATGACTTCTTATTCAAAGCATCTGCGACAACAGTCGCCTTCCCAGGATGGTACAGTAAATCAAACTCATAATCCTCGATAAACTCCATCCATCTTCGCTGTCTCATATTCAACTCTTTTTCATCAAACAGATACTTTAGACTTTTATGGTCACTGTAAACATTAAACTTCACTCCATACAGAAAGTGTCGCCATATCTTTAATGCGAACACTATGGCTGCCAACTCCAAATCATGAGTCGGATAGTTCCTCTCATGAATTCTCAATTGTCGGGAAGCATAAGCCACCATCTTGCATCAGAACACAACCTAAACCTTAGTATGACGCATCACAGTATACGTCAAACTGTCCTAAAGGATCGTGTAAAGTCAACACAGGTGATGTAGTCAACCTATCCTTCAGCTTTTGAAAACTCTGCTCACACTTGTCTGTCCATACAAAAGTTGTATCTTTCCTTGTCAACTGCATCATCGGCAACGCAATCTTCGTGAAACCCTCTATAAACCTCCGATAATATCCAGCTAACCCTAGAAAACTTCGTACCTCACTTACTTACTTAGGCCGTTCCCACTTAAGAACTGCCTCAACCTTAGCTGTATCTACTGCTATTCCTTCCTTGTTGATCACATGTCCTAAAAACTGAACTTCCTCCATCCAAAACTCATATTTGGAAAGCTTAGCATAAAGCTGCCTATCTTTCAAAACCTGCAACACTACTCTCAAATGTTCCTCATGATCTTCCCGCGTACGGGAATAGATAAGGATGTCGTTGATGAACACGACAACAAACTTATCATGGAATGGTCTAAAATCCTATTCATGTAATCCATGAACACTATTGGAGCATTAGTCACACCGAAAGACATAACTAAATACTCGTAATGCCCGTACCTCGTTCTAAAAGCTGTTTTAAGTATATCTTCCTTCCTTACTCTAATTTGATGGTATCCAGACCTCAAATCAATCTTAGAAAATATTGTTGCTCCTTTCAGCTGATCCATCAGATCATCCATCCTAGGCAATGGATACTTGTTCTTAATCTTTACCTTATTCAACTGCCTATAATCCGTGCACAAACTAGCACTTCCATCCTTTTTCTTAACAAACAACAATGGAGCTCCCCACGGCGAAACAATCGATCTGGTGAACTCTTTCCCCGACATTTCATCCAATTGTTTCTTTAACTCTTCCAACTCTACAGGTGACATCCGATAGTGCGCTATAGATATATGTCATGTCCCTAGTACAAGATCTATGGTGAATTCCACCTCTCTCTTAGGTGGCAAACCTGGAACGTCGGGAGGGAAAACCTCAGGAAACTCTCTCACAATAGGCATAGAATATATACTATGAGTCTCATTAGCTTCCACTGCAAACAACATCACGTACTGCCGAGAGTCATCACTCTTCATGGATACTCCTTCATTGGCAGATACTATGCTAGAAGACTCAAGAAATGATAAGGTCTTACTAGAACAATCTAGCATTACATGGTTAGCCGAAAGTCAATCCATGCCAAGGATAACATCTATTTATTGCATAGGCAAACAGACAAGGTCTACAATAAATGTCATATTCTCAACAACTAGAGGACACTATAAACAAACAGACATAGTAGTCAAAGAATCACTAGTCGGAGTAGATACGGTAAGGGTATACGGTAATTTAGAAACAAGTAATTGTAAATGATCCATACATTCATGCAAAATAAAGGAATGTGTACCACCTAAGTAAAACAACACAAACGAGAGGTCTGGCCACCTGTGGTCCTGGTGCTGGAACTCCTCTTCCAGCTTCACCTCTATGAACATTGGATTCTCTACCAGCAGCTACCGGCTGCTGTATAACCCGTTGTCGACAATCACAGGCCAAGTGACCTGGTTTATCACAATTAAAGCACCCCGATCTTTCTCTACAAAATCTAATGTGACACGGACCTCTGCATCTATAACAAACTAAGCCTTGTCGCTTCAGTCCCGCTCCAACCACTGGTGTTGTAGCAACTGATACTAGTGCAACTATCTGCACCGGTCTGGCTTATGGTCCCCATCTCCACTGAGAACCATTATCTACTCTCCTCTGAAAGCCTGATCGAATAGGGCCTCCACTCCTCTGTTGCCTCTGCTTAGCAGCCTGCCTCTCATATATGCATTCGATTGCACTGCATCTTAACCAGCTCCGGAAAACTCTGAATATCGAGAGACACTATAGCTCTTTGTAGCTCGTATTGCAGTCCTTCCTCAAACCTTCTACACTTCCAATCCTCATCTGGATATCTCTGGTAGAACTCCGAAAACTGAATCAGAGTCTCAAAACGTGATGCATAATCACCGACAGTCTTGTTGCCCTGTTTAAGGTTCATATACTCCCTTTCCTTCTTGCGTCAGAATAATCGCGGAAAGTACTTCTCAAGAAAACAATCACGAAACAACTCACAGCTGATAATTCTGACATCTGATTCCAGTAGTCTTCTCTTGCCTCTCCACCAAGCCTCTGCTCCTCCTGTCAGCATGAAGGCTGCATAAGTCATATTCCTATCCTCTCTGCAGCGCATGGTACTGAATATCTTCTCTATCTCCTGTACCCACCATTACGTCTTCTCTGGGTCATAATCTCCTCGAAACTGTGGTGGCTTCCCCTTCAGGAAAGTATTCATTCCTGCATCCTCAGCTTCTGCAACTTTCCTCTGATTCTGCACTTCTTGCCGCTCTTTGGTCGTTTGCAGCATTTCTGCATTCTGTTGTGTCTGCTGTAGCATAGCAGTAGCTAAATTCCTAATAGTCTTGAGAGTCTCAGCTAACTCTCCTCCACTTCCGGTATGGTCTGTTTCTCCATTGCTACCTCCAACAATTCTCTCGAGTGATCCATCACCACCACTTGTGCCACGTCCCCTACCTCAAGCCATGATCCTGTAAAGAAATCATCAGCTCCCATCCGTATGACATATAATACTACATAAACAAGTATATAAATACTATATGCCATACCAATGTTAGTTATCGCGTCCAGGCACATTACCCAACTTCTAAGCATAGTCGATATCCGATGTGGATTCAACTAGACACGACCAGTAACAACATCCTAAACCTCACAGTCTGAACAAAATCAAACTGCTCTGATACCACCAGACGAGACACCCCGTTGTGCCATTAATTAATTATTTAAACTTACTCGTGTTCTTATCGTTAAACATAACCCGAAAATACGAAGAAACCAAAAACTTAATTATAAACACTTCCAACTTTGGAAAGTAACACACCACACCATAATTATATTGTACAAATACAAATATCTCTAACCATCATAATAAAAAACACTGTTTAGGGTATCCTATCAGTAGGATCCCTTATAGGTACATATTTATACGAACTATTACAATTAGCGGAAAATAAAAACGTCTTACTAGACGCACTGTCCTTATACACTAAACTCCATTATTAGAATCCACAGCTCTTCCTCCCGCATCAGGTTCATCCGGAGTTCCGTCCAACTCCTCAGTAACTTGTTCTTCCATAGAGTCTTATCATGGAATAAAGTAAACATACACCAAAATACAGAAATAGGGAGATAAGAAACAGTCCTATCATAATAAGCGGAAAAGAACCATAGCATATAATATAACAATAGTCACAGACACTCATCACACATCACCAACATGCATCCTTAACTTACCAAATTATCCTCTAACATCACTCCCATGCAACTAAACTCTTTATGCTAACGTGGCCACCACGATCATGTCATACAACCTCGTCATACTATGGATGTTAGTCCTTCGTCCGAGCAAACACTCCACTTTATCATATATATATATATATATATATATATATATATATATGTGTGTGTGTGTGTGTGTGTATATATATATATATATATATGGGGATACACCTGTATACACCAATGGTTCGAAACCATAGTAGCCCAAAGCCACGGTAGCCCAAAGCAACACAGAGTCTCTTTGCAAGGATTACGGATACCCACGGATACTCTAACCTCACACGTTCTGTAACATCCCGATTTTCGTATAAGGGATTATGTTACTATGGATGCCTAGTTGTTGTTGTTGTTGTTATTATTATTATTATTATTATTATTAATGAAGTTCGTATTGTTATTTATATAATTGATAATGTAATTGTTATTAGTGTTGTAGTATTTTTTATACATATACATATACATATACATATACATATATATATATATATATATATATATATATATATTTATATGTACACACACACACACACATATATGTGTGTGTGTGTATTATTAAATATGATAACATGTATTTTAATATATGATTATTTGCATTAATATGAGATTGTGTCCCTTAATGTGTGATCTTATAGGGATATATGATTTTGTATGTGATTTTATATGTTAATATATAATATGTGTTTTTATTAATAATAAATGATTAGGAAAGATATTATGAGATATCGTGTGATTTAGTATTTAAATAGAGATAGCGTAATTCTTAGATTTTAGCCCCTCAACCAATCAGATTTGAGTCAATGTTAATAAAGGATAATCCTCTTTTTGGTTACCTCTTAAGATATTATCATAATCTCCTAAGGATCCTATCTAGGAATAACTACCAAATCTGTCGCTAAACTTACATTGAACTTTTTATCATCTTAGAGTATGATTTAGGATTCGGTCATCAGACATTAATTTGTATATATTTCTCTGAGATTTCTAACGACACCAAAAACGCCTCAATCGGAAACTTGTAGCTCAAGTTATGATCAAAATACCGATCTGTATACAGTTTGGGCTGAAATAGAAGCCCGTTATGCCCTAACTTGTATTTATACCATAAGACTCAACCTAAACTCTATTTATCACATTGTTAACCTCAGAATAGCCGCTTCTCTTCATCTTCCTTAGTTTTCCCTTGAACCCCTTGAAGTTCTTGGAGTTTGTGAGTCCGTTTGGAAGTGAAGTTACGCGTGTTAGCATCATTTAAGATAACGTAGTTATCGCTCCTTAATCCCCTTTTCCCTTTCTTTTGAATTGGGGATTAATTCGTTGTTCTCTTCCATTCTTGTTTGGACAAGTCTTGAGGAACTCGTCGAGCCACTCAAAGGAACGTGTCTAGTTTGCCAACGTTATCATTTTGAGAATCTTCATACCAGGTATGGGGATAAGGGCTAGTATAAACATGTAGGCTATGGCATAGCGTAAGATGAAGGGTTAACCCATGTCCCTGGTGTTTGATTAAATGCCTATATGACTGTTTGTATGATAACACGTTTATATGCCTCCATGTCTAATTATTATATGATGTTAATTGTTGTGATTATGATATTGGCATGACTGTTATTAATTGATTTATGTTGGGATGAATGTTCTCGTTATTGAATGTTGTCTGTTATGAACATGTTGAATGTTGATGCCATGTTGTAACGAGTTATAATGATTATTGGTTGTTGTTTGATGTTGTGTTCTTAATGAGTGTTGATTGTTGAGGATGTTAATGCCAACAATGGTGTTAAGATGTTAACATATGATAACAATGATAAATGAGATTTAAGGGATTTTGTCCCAATCATTCATAAGACATGAACATAGTGTGAGAGGTAAGGTTATGTTCATAGGGCTTAGTTAAAGACCCTAGGATTGATTGGTGAGTGTTCTAGGAACATTAATGACGAAGCTATGATTAAAGGATTAATTCCCCATAATGATAAGACATGAATGTTAATGAAGAACAGTTAAGATTAATGAAGTTGATGATCAATGGATTAGTAAACGTCAATAGGTTGAATCTGTGAATTGTCCCAGGGATTTGGGAAAGGGTTTCTGACCCTTTCTGCCCAGATTAGTATGTCCACGCTCCATTGAGAACGACAGTGCTTAACAAGGAGCATGCCCGTGCTCCAGTTTGAAACCCAGAGCATGGCGTGCATTTGGGCACACCCGTGCTAAACAGGAAGTACAACCATGCTTGCCTGCGGGTCCAGCACGCCCGTGCTGAGGGTGAGCACGCCCGTGCTCTGGAACAAAACCAGAATACTGAAATAGGGGTTTTCACCCCAAACGCTTAAAAGACTTAATAAGATACCAACGAAATATGAGGACCAAAGACAAGTGAAAAGATGATGTTGAACCTTGATGCTTAATGGTCAAGGTGTTGTTGATGTTGTACCTTGGTAGCCTAGTGGCCAATGGGGCCTTGATGCTTGATGGTCAAGGTGTTGAGGCTCTAGTGCTTTTCGGTCAGAGTGTTGTTTAAAGCTAAAAGATTAAAGATGATGTTACCTTTGGTGCTTGTTGGCCAAAGAGGTTAAGCCATAATAAATGGTGTTGATGGAGGTGGTGGATAACGGTTGTTTGTTGTGTGCATGCATTATACATGGAGTTTTAGGGAGAGGTACGATAGTTAAGGGGAGGTCATCTGCGTGTAAGACGATCTAGCCATCCACGGTGATTTATCCGAGACTAAGGGGATCATGTACACCTGTGGTGGCGCATCTGAGAATAAGGTACGTCGGCTATCTTAGGGGTCCACCCATGGTAAGGTGAACTGCCCCGACGTTGGTGCTTATTGGTCAATGTGGAGATGCAACTCTGAAGTCGTACGCCTGGTGTAGATGGATCCACATGCATCCGGAGTAGTGTTTCGTATTGCATTGTATGATTGTTGTTATATTGTGGTATGATTGTTGTGTTGGTATGATGACTATGTTATGATTGCTATGTGTTGTATGTTCATCTTGCTAACTATCCTGTTGCCGTTATGCAGAGGACGGTGAGTAGCTTGCTGAGGAATGACTCCGAGGAGCCGCAACTCGTAGTTTAGTTTATGTTTAGTTTAGTTGTTATCCGTGTTGTTTATCGGATTAGTTATAATGTGACATCGGAGTTGGGTTCGTTTATATCTTTCGTTTATGTTTATGTTTATGTTATGTCTTTCTTCTTAAACATGTTTTATTTTCTGCGTTGAGACCTTGTTACAATGTGGTATCCTTTACCTGTTGGTTTTCTTTTATAAAGAACAAGCATGTGTTTATCTTATTTTGAAAAATTAAATTATTTCCTTCTATGTTATCGCTTTAAAAATACATGCGGGGTATAGTGTGTCACACGTTCCACTCACACAGCTATGATCAACATCATGCATCTCTATGGATCTCACCGACATATATCGAGTTATACCCTAGTGCCTTAACCTCTCATCACTATCTCAACATTTATCTCAAGTTATCTCATGTCATTGATCTCATCGTAATGAAATATTATTTAATTAGGTTAGGCACGTCTAAATTACATTCATTTTCTCACCCACATGAATATCTCCCGAATCAACATATATCATTGCCTAGAATCCAACTAAACATGTTATCAGACCAAACAAATCCTGCACAATAAAATAATAATAAAATATTCAGACAAAATAAATAAAATGCCACATACAATAGATTACCTCAATCAGCGCATCACAAACAGTTCAATAAAAAAAAACCAGACATCCTCAAATATTCTAAAATTATCGTAACGACGATAAACCTACAATCCCCAAATCATCATTGGCACTACGGGATAGTCACCAATATGATTTTGGTCTTGTCGATTACTTGACCACTAGTAGGGTTTAGGTCGCCCTAAACTATTATTATAATATATACTACATATATATTCCGACGACAGGATGATTCTTTCTCCCACCTGAACTAACACCGGAATCACGAAAGTGAACCTCCTTGTTACCACACCACAAGTCATCGATTAACCTTCAACCAAAACAACATAAAAAAAAGTTAATCAAATAAAATCCAACTATGACAACTCTAGGCTAGGTTCGGACAAGACACCAAAATAGGGCTAAGGTTATTTTCTCAATGCCATCTTTTGGATCCTAGTTACTAGAGTCTTAACTAACATAGATCAAGTGTTACAAGTCAAGAATTTGAAACAAAATCATCTAATCTTTAGGGTTAGGGTTTCGGCCAAGCATAGAAAAATAGGCTAGAAAATTTCTTTGGTTTCAAGCTCTTGGATTTAGTAAGTATAGGTACTAGAGAGATTAAATCAAGTGCCATATTTCAAAAATTGAAACAAAATCCATTCAATACACATATACATAGATTTCGGCCAACATAGAAAAATAGGGCTAGGAGTTTCTTTTGCTCACATACCCTTGGATTTAAAACATAGAGACCTTAGATAGCCTAGAACCATCCTCATCTAAGCAAAAATTTGAAGAAAACTCATCTAGCCTACATATGGTTAGATTCGGTCAAGAGAAGAAATTAGGGCTTGGAATTTCTTTTGATCTCAAGCTTCTATATCTAGCAACTAGAGGTATTAGAGAGGTAAGATCAAGTGTCATAACACTTAAAACATTTTCTATGATTTTTGATGAATTTTTGAAAAACTAGATCTAGGAATTGAAATTTGAGAAATACTTGATGAAAATAGAAATTTATGAATGATTAATGGAGCTAAGAGGATGAGGAATATAATCCCTACCTTGTGTGTGTGTAGGCAGCCGTGTGTGTTGAGTGATGGAGGGGGTAGTTTGGTCAAAAATGATTTAGGGACTAGCTTGGAATTACACATAAAGACCAAGGGCAAAAAGGTCATTTCCATACTAAAATATCTAGATATTTTCCAACATCATGATGGCTTGCATTTAATGCTTGTCCCCTCAGTCACATCAATCACTTCCATCATATCAGCTTCATATCCAGCTCCGTCGTTTACCCAATTTAGGTTTTACGCGCGTTTCCTTTGAAGATTTTGCCCGTATAAAACATAATATTTTATTTTTATGCGAAAATTTTCAAAAAACCAATACCGTTTAAAATATTATTTAAACCTAAACTGTTTCATTCACGAGTCAAAATTAGGTTTTCTGCTTAGTAAAATCTTACTATCAGTGAAAACGCAGACCGGTTTCCTTTTGAATTTTCAACCCGAAATTTTACCGTAACCCTCTACCATAAGGTAGAGTATGAATATGATCTTGTTTTATCCAAACTCATTTTCTTGGTCTCAGATAAAAATATAAATAATTATATTGCTACCGGTAATGCAGCGTATATAAAAAGCAGGGTGGAAGTAACTTGTTTTCTCCCATGTGAGACTTGAGACAAGGGGATAATTATCCATGTGTGACTATTTTTCTTAAGGAGATAAGTGTACACATTTTCTTTCTTCTTCTTTTTTTCCTTTTTATTTTATTTTATTTTTCTCAAATTTTTAGCAAACAAAAATACATATTTAAAGATAAAATTAAAAGAAAATGCGGACAAATTTGGATATCAACAAGTTGCAATTATTTTTTTGGTTTTTGTATTTTTATAGTTTTTTGGATTTTTCTAGCAAACAAACATGAAAGATAAAATATTTTGTGATTTTTTAATTAACAACATTTTTGGGATTTTTCCTAAATCTATGCAAAAGGTAAAGGTGTCCCAGTCAAAATGCGGTATTCGTAGTAAATGTGCTCTATATATAATAAAATCATACCTTGACCTCCTTTCAGGAGGCATATATAGTGGTCTCTCGAGAGGAGTGGGCATGGTTGCTATGTGGGATTCCTCTTATCGGATTGCGTGTTGACCTTCATGAGTTGGTGTTCTCCCACTCCGTGTGACGTTGTGTTAGTGGTGAGATTGTTGTAATGATGGTTTTTGAGAGGTTTGTGTGTGTCAGGGAGGAGGACGACCCATCCCTGACACGCCTTTGAGTAGGAGGTCCCTTACCGAGGTGGAGAGAAGTCAACTCTTTCAAGTGGGTTTATGGTCGAGCATTTTGGTCGGTCGAGAGTTGTTTGCTCGGTTCCTTGGGCTATGAACCTTTATTGGGTCCGGCCTTTACAGGCTAGTGTTTTGGGGTTTGGGGCCATCACATTTTGGGCTGCAACATTTCTTAAGAAATATATAATATGATTATTTAATATTAATTTAAATTTGATTTGTCTTAAGTTTATTACTTAATATAATATACAATATTAAAAATATATCTTTAATTATCATCAATTCTGTAATACCCAGCAAAAAAAAAATTGACTTATTTAATTTTAAAATGTCATAAGATATTATTCATAAAAATAGGAGATCATGCTAAATTTGGTTATTTAAATTGATAAATCCGTCAAATAGTTTGACATGTTATAAATTATTTAAATTAAGAATATTAAGAGCTTAAAATAATTTTTGAGGTAGAGAATTATAATAAAAAAATGTTTTAATTAATTAAAAGGATTTTTAATTAACTAAAAGGATTTTATCCTTTTACCCTCTAGCGACAGGTTAAGAGTAACTTAAGGCTAAAGATTATAAATAGAAAAAGGGTTCAGGTGTCGTGGGGAACCCTAAAGCACAAACTTAGAAATCCTCTAGAATAAGAGAGAAGAAGACGCGACGGCCTGAGGTCGTAGGAACGGGTTCTTGACATGAGTGTTGCATCGTAGGCGCAAAGAATCGAGTTTCTTTCATATCTTATCTTTGTTTGCATCAAATCAGGTGAGGGATTATATATATTTGTGTATGTGTTGTGTGGGTTGTGTTTTGGGGTTTTGGTATGAATATGAAATTTAGTGAGAATGACAAAACTCTAAATTGTTTGTAATGCTTATAGATGAACAATTGCTAAACTATTTGCAGAAATAGATAGGTTCTACTATAAAATATTGAATGAAGAGTCGTTCTTTGCCTTTGCTATTTGATGGCCATTATGGGTAAGGGTTTAAAAACAAAATGGTTGAAAGTTTTGTGCCCAACAGCCGAATTTGGTTGCAAAAGCCTTCTGGCCGGGTAGGCGAGGGCGGCTCGTATGGAGCGTGAGTATGTGCTTTGAACTTTTATTATACATGCTATTGGTTTAGCAATATACTTGAGTAATATATTATACTATGAAAAATTTACTAAGGAATAGCATTACGGTGAACTTATGAAATTTCTATTAGTTATTATATTATATTATTATATACTAGCAATGAATTATATATATATATATATATATATATATATATATATATATATATAGTATTTGTAAGAGTATAAAATGGAATGTGATTTGGATTTGGACATTGAACAAGACTTGTTTATTCGACCGGCATATAAATGTGACCCGTCAGAGCGTGGGGACTCTAGTGAAAAAACCCTGGAGTTCGGAGGGTGGTTGTGTAGTGAGTAGTGACCGAGGTCACTTGCCGGTTAGCGGACTCGACTGGGATATAAATGCGACCGTCAGAGGGGGAGACTCTAGTGAACAACTCCAAGGGGATACACAAGCATCTTGTCCAATGACAAATTGACTTTATAGCAAGTGAAGAAGTGTTGTGTAAGTTTACGTGCAATCTAAAGTACTGAACGACATATTATTTTCTTTAGATGCTTATATATACCACCACTTGCTATTATGTTTTGTTTATCCCTCACTGAGTTCTGGGACTCACCCCGCCCTTTTTGGTTTTAGCTTCAGGTACTCCGCCAGTGGAGCCATCTCAGGGAGCCCATGCACTTTTGTAGTGGGCCCAACTGCTGCTATTTCAGTTTTTTGTTGTTGTTAGATTTATTGCCATATGAGAATTCTGCATTGTTTAAAGTTTTAAATTTCATTCTTGTTGTAAACCCATTTGGGCTTTGTTTAAAAACCCTTGATGTTAACTCAGGGCCACCTTTGGCTTACTTTTGGTATAAACTTTTACTCTAATAATTATTTGTGATATGCAATATATCTTGTTTTGTTATGATGTGACTTATACGTGCTTGAAAGGCCTTGGTAATGGGATAGCGGAGTTCCATTCTGGCCGATCAGGAACGCCTAAGTTGGATCCTGACAAAGTGGTATCAGAGCCAATGGTTATAAGTCCTGAGCAAGATTAGAAACTCATGAGTTTTGTGGTGATTCCCGAACCCGGGCGGGAGTTATGCCAAGAGTCATTAGTAGCTAATCTGATTTGTTTTTAAACTAAGTTGTTGAAAAGGGATATTCTCATATGACAACTATGAGCAGCGACCTAAGATGGCTAGTGTGTTGTTTGATGAGGTTTATGGGGGATTATATGTTTGTTTGGATGATTTTTTATTTTTTTTGGATATGAGTAAAAAATTGATTAATGTTCTTGGAATGTTGCGGTTTGGGAATTGTTGTTGGTGAAACCCATTCGTGTGTAGTTGATTAATTCTTGATGCAAGTACTGTTTGTGATTGTCTAGATGATCTTGTTATGAGTTGCATTAGCTGAAAAGATTATTTTTTGTTTATTAAAGAAAAACAGAGATAGAACTGACCTGCCAGGGGAGCTCACAATCCTGATTTTGTTTGGCATCTTACCATGTTGCTAGCAGTGTATTTGTGTGTAAGAGTGCCGAGTGTATCTGGTTATTTATCTATTAGATAATGTCACAATGACTCCGTGAGTGCATTTTCAGTTTTTATTAGTTTAATATCCATATTATCTTGAGTGAGTGCGTGAGTGGGCTATTAAAGCTTATTATTACTATGGGTGGCCTGTATCAAAATAGTGGGAGGAAACAATTTTCATCCATGGACATTTAGTATGAAGCATCGGTGCTGCATATGTTTAAAAAAAAAATTGACCACGGCTTTATCTAATAGAGGGGTCGAAATTGACTTGCTAAGTGTATTTGAAGCTGCTTCAGATGATAGCAATTGAATCTATAAATATTTAAGTGGGTTATGGAGTATTAAATGAAAGTGAAATGGACAAGTATGCTTAAAAAAAATATTAAATCTGGTTGTTGTTTTTAGCTGTGCTGTTTCATTTAGGGAGGGCAATGTTATCCTTGTGGATTGTCGATGCCTTCTTTACTTTGCCCAGCAAGTTGGGTGTAAGGTGAAAATTGTCTGGCTTAATTATCTTGGCCTCATATCAATATCGGCTCTAAAATGAGGTGTATAATAAAGGACTATTTGGTGGTATAGCTTCATAATACACGGGTTTGTTTGACATATGTTAGATGAGTGGTGGCCTTCTTGGATATGGGGTGTTCACGAAGGTTGATGTTTTTAGTGGTGGAACAATTTCGGTTCTGGGATGATGAAGTAAAAGATGATGGTGATGATATTGTGATTAAGTGCCTTTTTGTAGGAGTATAGGAATAACAAATTCTAAAGATAAGGATAATACTTAAGGAATGGAATTATTTGCTGGCAGAGTTATGAAGGAAAAATGGGGATGCTGGTGTAGGGTAGTGTTACAGTTGCTTTTGGGTTTAGTCTAGTAAAACTTGCAGAGGGAGTAACATGAGTCCTCAAAATTGGTTTATGTTCAATGTTAGTGGGTGGACTATGGCTGTGCAGCAAGATGGAGGGCTCGGCATATTATCTCAGAAGAACAAGGAAAATTCATTGTTTGGGTCTCATGGGATTCTTGAAATGGACCTGGCTGTCATAAAAAATTATTTGGCTCCTCTTATTTTTTCTAATCAGAATTAGGATGGTGGTTGCTTCTTTTGTTGCACCAAGTGGAATTGGCTCTGTTGATCAATAGCTATATTAATTTTGCAGTTATTGGGTTCTCTACTTTAAATGGAACTTTAGTGTCAAAGATATCGTGGTGTGTTGCTAAAGCGGTTATGTGAATCAGTTTTGGTGTGAATTCTTGCATATGACAGTTGTTGACAGTTGAGGTGGTATACAAGGGCATTTTGTTTTCAGCTGTTGGTGATTTTTTTGGGGAGCTTTTGTTTTCTTGATTCTTTTTGCATTGTTAGGGACGATATCATTATTACATAGGTTCTCTGTTACATTTATATGAGGGTTAGAGAACCCCTAGTACTCCTAATCAATATACTTATTACTTATCAAAAATAATATATATATATATATATGACTAATTTTATGTATAAAATAATGTATATGAGGCTAGGTAATAGTGATATCCTTATTTTTTTGTCAAAAAAATTTGATATCCTTATTTAATTATTTATAGCTAGGTTTATTAAAGTATGGAGATTTAAGTATATTTAAATCCACACTATGCAAGATGTGGTTGAGATAATATTACAAGCATACCAGATAGCACAAGTGTTGTTTTATTTAAATTCAATGATTAAGTCCACTTGAAATAAACCATGAAAATATGTCTTATGTTACAAATAGTAATAATATATGATTGAAGAGTATTGAGGTTGGTCTTTGGACTATATGTTTAGTGATTTGTTTATGTGATATTGGAATTTATTCTGGATGATCTTATGCTTGGACCTAGAATGAGTTGATTATGTTATTGATAAATATTAAATATGAATTATGTGGATATTATGTTTAGAGATCATATTGATTGTAACACTAGTTATATATATGAATGTTTGTGGTATGGTGAAATGGTAATTTGAGGGTTTTGGCCTTAATGTTGATTTAGGACGTTGGCAGGTAACATGGGTTAGATGGATAAATTACTAATGTGTTTGCAATTAGACTCGGATGAATGGTGTTTAGGATTCCATGATTGTTGGAATCTTTTTGGTATAAAAAAAAAATCTTGTCTAGTAATATAAATTTAAGTTGATGTGATAATGGGAGTTGGGTTGAACCATAAAGATTGCTAGGCCAACAAGCTTTCGAGGAAAACCCTTATAACCCCTATTATGTTTCATATAATTCGAGGACGAATTCCTTTTAAGGGTGGTAGAATGTAATATCCGGCAAAAAAAAAAATTGACTTATTTAATTTTAAAATGTCATAAGATATTATTCATAAAAATAGGAGATCATGCTAAATTTGGTTATTTAAATTGATAAATCTGTCAAATAGTTTGACATGTTATAAATAATTTGAATTAAGAATATTAAGAGCTTAAAATAATTTTTGAGGTAGAGAATTATAATTAAAAAAATGTTTTAATTAATTAAAAGGATTTTTAATTAATTAAAAGGGTTTTATCCTTTTACCCTCTAGCGACAGGTTAAGAGCAACTTAAGGCTAAAGATTATAAATAGAAAGAGGGTTCGGTTGTCGTGGGGAACCCTAATGCACAAACTTAGAAATCCTCTAGAATAAGAGAGAAGAAGACGCGACGGCCCGAGGTCGTAGGAACAGGTTCTTGACATGAGTGTTGCATCATAGGCGCAAAGAACCGAGTTTCTTTCATATCTTATCTAATTGTTTGCATCAAATCAGGTGAGGGATTATATATATTTTGTGTATCTTTGTGTGGGTTGTGATTTGGGGTTTTGGTATGAATATGAGAATTAGTGAGAATGACAAAACTCTAAATTGTTTGTAATGCTTATAGATGAACAATTGCTAAACTATTTGCAGAAATAGATAGGTTCTACTATAAAATATTGAATGAAGAGTCGTTCTTTGCCTTTGCTATTTGATGGCCATTATGGGTAAGGGTTTAAAAACAAAATGGTTCGAAGTTTTGTGCCCAACAACCGAATTTGGTTGCAAAAGCCTTATGGGCAGGTGAGGGCGGCTCGTATGGAGTGTGAGTATGTGCTTTGAACTTTTATTATACCTGCTATTGGTTTAGCAATATACTTGAGTAACATTTTATACTATGATAAATTTACTAAGGAATAGCAATATTACGGTGAACTTATGAAATTTCTATTAGTTATTATATTATATTATTATATACTAGCAATGAATTATTTATATATATATATATATATATATATATATAGAGAGAGAGAGAGAGAGAGAGAGAGAGAGAGAGAGAGAGAGAGAGAGAGTATTTGTAAGAGTATAAAATGGAATGTGATTTGGATTTGGACATTGAACAAGACTTGTGTATCCGACCGGTCAGTGGATTCGACCGGTATATAAATGTGACCCGTCGGAGCTTGGGGACTCTAGTGGAAAAACCCTGGAGTTCGGAGGGTGGTTGTGTAGTAGTAGTGATCGAGGTCACTTGCCGGTTAGCGGACTCGACCGGGATATAAATGCGATCGTCAGAGCGGGAGACTCTAGTGAACAACTCCAAGGGGATACACAAGCATCTTGCCCAATGGCAAATTGACTTCATAGCAAGTGAAGAAGTGCTATGTAAGTTTATGTGCAATCTAAAGTACCGAATGACATATTATTTTCTTTAGATGCTTATATATACCACAACTTGCTATTATGTTTTGTTTATCCCTCACTGAGTTCTGGGACTCACCTCCGTCCTTTTTGGTTTTAGCTTCATGTACTCCGCGAGTGGAGCCATCTCAGGGAGCCCATGCACTAGTGGGCCCAACTGCTGCTATTTCAGTTTTTTTTGTTAGATTTATTGCCATATGAGAATTCTCCATTGTTTAGAGTTTTAAATTTCATTCTAGTTGAAAACCCATTTGAGCTTTGTTTAAAAACCCTTGATGTTAACTCAGGGCCACCTTTGGCTTACTTTTGGTATAATATTTTACTTTGATAATTATTTGTGATATGCAATTTATCTTGTTATGATGTGACTTATACGTGCTTGAAAGGCCTTGGTAATAGGATAGCGAAGTTCCATTTTGGCCGGTTAGGAACACCTAAGTTGGGTCCTGACAAAGTCGACCATGATTCAATCATGCTTGAATCATCGAACCATAAGCCAGTGACTTCAACGGTTCAATGATCGGTTCGATTTTTAAAACATTACTTATTACATATTAATATGGTTTAAAAAAAGTTAATTTGAGATTTTTTTTTTAAAAAAAAGGTAAAATAAAGAATCAGCAATGAAAGAAAAAATTATTGTGAAAACATAATTTACACAAATTGTGTAGATTAAATTAGTCTTGAATAATTATTTGGTACATAAGTTTATATAACTATTTAATAGAAAATGAGGATTTATCATGTATTTGTTAACTTGCTCTACATAATTTATGTAGAGTATTCAAGAACTTCTCCAACAATGTGCCAGGGAAGGTTAGCCTATTTGTAAATTTCCAACCATTGGTCTCCATCAATAAAACTTGCGTTGAGGAATGGAAAAGCTTGTGTATCGTTTAATCTCTGCACATAAGACGCCCTCGAAATCATATTAGCCCCAGGCCCTGAGCAATTATATTCTCCATAGAATATAGCCCTGCATGCGTTCCCAAATAAGTATATGCTGTTAGCAGTGCAGGCAGAAAACAAAACTAGCTTCACCAAAGTTGTTAAAACTTGAATCGTATAACAAGTGTATAATAATAGGATAAACTTAAATATAAACAACATTTCGGTTCATTGTGGGCTAACAAAAATATAATCTCAATTAGTATTTCTTTTTGTTTTTATCTTCCATGAATTGTTTACACAATTTCATATGAGGAATGATGAATAGGTAAAAAAAAAGTTCAAAAAGAGTGACTCTTATATTTGACTTCTATTTTAATTAACATTTTAGTGTGATTAGTATATATTTAAAGGTTTCTTGAAAAAAATATGTTTTTTTCAACAAAGAAAGTGAATAATTAATTAAGATTTCAAAAGAATTTTACAATAATTAACAAATGAAAATTTTGTAAAATATTAAATATTTAAATAATAAAATTTAATAATTTTAATTTGAATTTATATTTATTTAACTCAAGTGTTGACTTGTTGTAAGTCATAACCTATGTTAACCCAACCTCTTTATAAATGGGCAACCTAACATCAGCCCATCTTAGGCCTTATTTGAATCAACAATTTATTTAAACATTTATATAATTAATAAAGGTTTTTGTGAAAAGCTTTTACATCATAAGCTTCTTTTATGTTAAATTATTTATTGTTTGGATACAAATTCGAAGTAATGTTTTTAAAATCTATAAAATATGCAAAAATAATTTTTTGTATAAGTTTTGATACAAAACTTTTCAATAAGGTAAAAAAATTGACGTCACAAAATAAGGTAAAAACAACTTTTGACAATTAATAAGTTACTAATTTAAACTTATCTAAACACTATTTTTTCTAATATTTAAACACTTATATATGAGTAAAAAAGCTTTAATAAGTTATAAGTTGTACCATTCAAACTTGGCGTTAGTTTGGAGTGTTGAGCAGGAGAATTCAGAATGAGTCAATTAGTTATCACCCTTTTAGATTTTAATTTACATCTGTATTTTCTTTTCAAGAGAAAATGTTAAAGATTTTTCAGGAAAAAAAAAAAGAGAAATATCGAGGACTTACTGATCTCTTGTAGGGTCGTTGAAATCATTCCAACCTTCAGGGGCAATAATATCTGACATTGTTGTTAAGGCAAAAACAACTCGGGAATATGGTCTCCATGCCCGTCCCAACCATATCCTGCCGTTGCCTCCTATTGTACAGTTCACAAATGTAAATCCTGTATTTTCATCCATTGAAACTCTACCATGAGCTGTAACAGCACCATTTATGCTCTTTTGCCCCTGGGGTACTGGATTGGCTATAGAAACTAATTGACAATTCTGTACATATACATCAAAAGTATATCATTTCCATTTTAGCTATAAGTTTGTGAGTTTGCTTAAATGATACAGCAAATTTACTTAAAAAAAATTAATGTTACTTTTGTCTTTTGAAACAAAATAAATAAATAAATAAAAACAATGCTACTTTTACAACTTCTCTTTCATAATTCTTTAACTTGATTTTAGCATTTACTTACTTATATTATATTATATTATCATAAAACAAAGGAAGTTTTGTTTTGAGAAAAGAAGCTCAAAGAATCTCATTAGCGATCAAAGCAACAATACAAGGGGAACATGATAGAAAATATGAGGACCAACAATGAAAAGAACTTGCTTGCTCAAAAACTTGAAGTGTATTCTTTTAAATTTTACTTATGGTTTGGATTTCATATTGTTCTCCCCTTCGACATTAAATTGCATTAATTATCTTCAACATTTGAGTAATTACGTCAAAGGGAAGAAGCTAAAGTTATATCTTTGGCAAGTTCTGTGGCATTCGATTGTTTGATAGAAATAAAATTATTTTTTATGATAAATCTTTTGACATGGATATTTTGATAGATTTGATTAAATTTAGATCGTGATTCTAGGTTTCAGCTAAGGTTAAAAGAGATGTTTTTTTGTTTTTGAGATTGGTCAAATAGTCCCTTCAAGTCATGTTTTATATTTATGTTCTGTATATGGGGTGAGGTATCCTTATACCCTTTAAATATATATATTTTTGCTTATAAAAACTAATCAAATGCATACATAGCTATGAACATTGAGATTTTTCAAGATGGATAAGATACCTCATAGAGTGACCTTGCATCGCCAAATATGAAATCAATGGAGCCTTGGATATAGCAATCTTTGAAGTAATGACGGCCCTTATCATCATGAAGGGTGTCTTGGGCTCCAAAGAACCCACAACCCCTGAATTCAGCTTGGTCTCCTGATATCCTTATAGCTACTGCTTGTGCTCCTTCAACCCCAGGACTTGGAATTGGTGCTAAATTCTATTTCAAGTAGTAGATTACAAAGTTGTTATTAGTATCATTAATTGTAATGTAACATACTATTTCTACTCTCATTGAGCTATTATATATATAAAATAAAAAATTATTTACCATGAAGCTTATGTTCTTAGCAATGAAGTTGGAGGCAAAAACTTGTACAGAGCCACTATAAAATGTGCCATTCGCGGACTTTGCAGTATCATTCCATGCAATTGCTGTTGAAGTATAGCTTTGTCCTTGAAATGTAATATTAGGTTTGGTTTTGGGCACCATGACTTTCTCGCTGTCAAAAATAAACAACATGACTAGTAAGCGTGTGTGTGTGTGTTAGGTTAATTTTTTTTTTTTAACACCAACGGCTGTTTGAATCTGCGTTGGAGGAAAGCTTCAAATTGGAGCTTAGGACAAAAGCTAATATATGATAAAAATGTGGGTTTGTATTCATTTTAATTTAAACCAAACAAATTGTAATACGTTTGAACCCACGTCCAATTATTGCCGGACACGCCTTTTGTTGGCTCAAAAGTAACTAAAAGTTGTTTCTCTATTATGCATTTGAGGCATGCTATCACGTTCTCAAACATCCTATCGGTAAGTTCTGTTAAGGTAAATGTTATTTGAACAAATGATTAAGATAATTTCTTATGACACCTTATAGTTTATGCATAAAAAATGTGTACTTCATTTATAAATTATCAGGTAGTGTGAGAAGTTGTATGAATGATCAATTGTTTAAGTCACATTTTTTTTTTGTTTCTTAACTATCAACTCCAAAGAAAAAAAATAAAAAACTTTGAAGGTTTATTTGATGAATGACTAGGAGCAACTTACTAGTAGATACCACTGTTGATCCATATTATGGTTCTTTTCTCACTAAAATCTTGAACAGCATTAACGGCTGCTTGTACTGTTGTGAAATTACAACACCCTTTTCGATCAACACAAAGATAGGAAGTGGTATTGGTACTTGGAGGTGGAATGCCTGGTGGAAAATCATCACATATAGAACCAGCATTTCCACTATCAGGGTGTTTCTTGTGTGGTCTATGGTGATGATTTCTGCCAAAGTTGCAAGTAAAAGGTAGTGCCAAATAGAAAGATGAAGATGACAAGGTTTTGACACTAAAGTTTGTGAAAATGTTGAGAAACTGTGGATTTGGATTTATGAGATACAATGATGCAAAAACTGCTGCAAGGGGAACCAATAGAGATATGAAGTAATTGCTTTGGAGACTCATTTGCTAATTTTAGAATGTAACAAATAAAGGGGTGAAGAGGAACGAGGCTCATAATAATTGGAAAATGTGTGTATATATATAAAAAAAACATGTCAAAGATGCACTTGTAGTGAAAGGATTTAATGGCATGTCTTGCAAACTACCCTGTCCCTATTCATTCTTGGGGGAAAATCCCAACCTCTACCAAACTTTAAGGTTGGCTGGTGAATTGAGAGTACTTTTTCAAGCAAACAAGACATAATCTTCCATTGAAGTCAGAGATAACCAAGCTTATGTTAATTGTAAAACAATGTTCAACTCAAGTTGACAATTTTGGTCAATCCCTTACGCTTTTAGATTTGTGCCAATTTTTTAATAAAGAGTTTGCTAAAGAAATAAAAAAAGTAAAAATATTTTATCGCAAATCATAACTTTAAAAATTTTAATGTATTACATAATATTTTTTGATACACATTTTCTATATTTGATTTGATTCCTTAAAGCATTCCCCATCAATAAACAGTGAACAAACTTCCCATACCGTTTAGTTGATATATTATTAATTCAAAAGAAGTATGATTAGTGGGTCACAAGGTGCCATCTTTGCTTTATTTAAGTTAACATAAAAGTGTAGAGTCCTACCAAATTTGCCAGCAGGATCAATAAATAATAGTCCAAAATAGTGTAAGGCTGAAATTCCACCATTGTCCTTTCGCAAAACATTTGCCATTTGAGAATCCAACGATCCATATGGAAAAAGGATTCCCATGTGCAAATTTTAAAAAATAAAAATAAATAATAATAATAAATAATAATAATAATAATAATAATAATTTGTATCATCGAATTGTTTTTCTAATTCTAAAATATCTTCATTTTTTATTACATTAACTTTTGATGATGATATTTTTAATGAAGTCAATTAATCTTTTATTAATTTCATTCAAAAGTTCACTACTTGATTCTTTACCTATCTTAATTTCTTTAATTTCGGAATCTGATAGCTTTTAAGAAGTTATTAAAGATTTTTCTAATTTCTTTGAAGTTTCTTCTTTTGAATAATAATAATAATAATAATAATAATAATAATAATAATAATAATACATCATTTAAGGGTTTTTTTATCCCTTATTTAAGGTGTTGTATCTATTTTTCTCACATAATTTTATCATGTGAAATTTTTACATGAAAAGACCAATTTCCTTGACATGGGCTAAACAATTCAAAATTTCTCTTTTTTTTCTAAAAAAAATATACTATCACCTAACAATAATTAGTCATTGTAAAATATAAATTAATTGAAGTATGATTCCATATCAACTACAATGCCACGTCATTGCTTCAAATTCTAAAATTGACATTTTATAAGAAATTTTACATAACCATCACCCTAACTTAGAATTACTTGAGCAATTAAAATACTTTATGTATAGAAATTATGGATTCTTCATTCTAATATTACTTCACAATATTTTTTTTGCCATTTTCTTAAATAAAATAAGTAGAAGAAAATAGTATAAATTTATTGAAAATTGGTGCATTTGATATTTAGAAGAGTGAGAAACTTAGGTTTTCAACTAAAACTTACTTCTTCTGCATTCCTTAACCAGTGCCTTAAGGACACTCCTTAACAAGACGTATGTAATAATACTACATATCATAATCTATAGTATAAAAATGAGATTTCAGTTTCTTCAACAAAAAAAATTTGAGATTTCAGTTGGAAAGAAAAATGAAATCATCCTAGTGTATCTTTCTATGATTTATTATTTGAGTTTAATTTTTATGTATTGTCAGTATAAAGATTTTTTACACTGACAATCAATTAAAAATCATGGAATTGATGATTTTTAAGATGGTTATGACAAGAATCAAGCATTTATAATGATATATCAATTTTTGATTGATTGACATTATAAATTTTTTTACATTAATAATGTATATCAATTAAATTCTTATTATTTCCCTACTTTCCATGTTAAAACTTTTTTTTTTTTGGAATTAAATTCCATGTTAAAACTTAGAGTACAAAGATGACCATTCCCCTTGACCAACCCACCAGGGGCAAGGATAGGATAAACTCAAAAAACACAACAAATCATAATTGGTGTCACACGTGTGACTGCCGACCGTAGAGTTTCATACGTGTGAAAGGGGTCCACTGCCACTCCTCCACCACTCTGTGCATCAACAGAGAAAGTCCCAGCACTGTGCAAAAAAGCAAAGGAGGGAGCTTCTGTGTATATTTTGCATAGATTCATCAGATCCTAACCCCACCAAATAATAAAAGAACCCACAACAAAAAAAGAAAGAAAGATAAAAAAAAGAAAAAGCAGAGAGTCTCTCACCCTTCTCTTACCCACCCTTCTATAACTCTCTTCTTCACTTTTCTTTTGTTGGGAGTTTGGTTGGACTCTCACACCCTTATCTCCTCCTTCCATCTCAATCTCTCTTCTTCACTTTCCTTACTTCCATTGCTAAAAAAAATAAAAATAAATTCATTCCCATTTCAGAAGAAACCCATTTTCTCAAAGGTAACATCTTTCATTGTTCATCCATTTATTTCTTAAAAAATTGAAACCCCTGCTTTATTTCTCTTCCTTCTGCTCCTTTTCTCTTTCATGATTTTGATTTTACTGAAAATTTCTCGGTTTTTTTTTCTTCATGTACCTCTTGCTGTTTTACAATACCCATTTGGTTCAAAATCATTTTTTTCTTTACTTTTTGTAATCATAAAATCAAATAAAAAATTTGTAGGAAAATCCTTTGAAAATGAGAAGAATATAAATCTAAAGATAATCGAATTGTTTAGGTGTTTAGGTTGGTGAGGTAGCATAGAAAGTGCTGAAACAAGGGACGTAAACAAAGGGTGATGTTTGTTTTTTCTAGAAAACGGTGAAGTCAGTTAAAGGGTGTCATTGTTGTTTCTCATAAGGGACTAAGAATGCAGAAAGTATGAAACTTGCAAGTGTTTCACCTTCATCTAGTGCTACATTCTAAGTTTCTGATTGTTTTTCTGTGCTTATACCTTTTTTTGGTCTTGTGATTTTGTGCTTACAGGTTAAACAATTGGATCTAAAGGCTTGGAGTAAAGGGATTTAGTTAGGGTTACTTGTAAGCCTCTACATTCCTGGTTTAATTAGAGATCTATGTTTAAATCCACTGTTTATGCACTAATTTCCACTTTTGAGTTTCATTATCTTCTATGGTTTTGTGTTTTTTAATGTTTTCCCGAATATTTAGGTAACTTGATTTGCTATCCTAACGGCTATTTGACTATGTTTTCCTGTTTTTTAGGCTCTTGGGAACCGTTGTTTTTTTTTAATTCAAAACTGTGTTCCTGCGTCTGGAACCTTCAATATTTGAAACTGTTCTGAACCAGCTTGCATTATTTGGAATTTTGGGTCTTTGATACTTTGAAAATCAAAGATGCAGAGGCCTCCACCTGAAGACTTTCTGTTGAAGGAGACCAAGCCCCACCTTGGAGGGGGGAAGGTCTCTGGTGATAAGCTTACTAGTACCTATGATCTTGTTGAGCAAATGCAGTACCTTTATGTAAGGGTTGTGAAGGCTAAGGACTTGCCTGGAAAGGATGTCACTGGCAGTTGTGACCCTTATGTTGAGGTCAAGCTGGGAAACTACAAAGGCACCACTCGGCACTTCGAGAAGAAGACTAATCCTGAGTGGAGCCAGGTTTTTGCTTTCTCAAAGGACCGGATTCAGGCTTCGATGCTGGAGGTTACTGTGAAAGATAAGGATGTTGTGAAGGATGACTTCATCGGTCGTGTCATGTTTGACCTCAATGAGGTCCCGAAGCGAGTTCCTCCAGATAGTCCTTTGGCACCACAGTGGTATAGACTGGAGGACAGAAAGGATGATAAGGCAAAGGGGGAGCTAATGCTGGCTGTTTGGATGGGTACACAAGCTGATGAAGCGTTTCCTGAAGCATGGCATTCGGATGCGGCAACTGTTAGTGGGGCTGATGCTCTTGCAAACATTAGATCCAAGGTGTATCTATCTCCTAAGCTTTGGTATTTGAGGGTTAATGTAATTGAGGCACAAGACTTGATGCCAAGTGACAAGGGTAGATACCCTGAAGTTTTTGTGAAGGCTATTCTTGGAAATCAGGCCTTGAGGACTAGAATATCTCAGAGCAGGAGTATCAATCCAATGTGGAATGAGGATTTGATGTTTGTGGCTGCAGAACCATTTGAGGAGCCATTGATTTTGAGTGTGGAAGACAGAGTTGCCCCTAACAAAGAGGAAGTATTGGGGAGGTGTGCAATTCCTATGCAGATGCTTGACAGGAGACTGGATCACAAACCTGTGAACACTAGGTGGTTTAATCTTGAAAAGCATCATGTTGTCATGGAAGGGGAAAAGAAGAAGGAAATCAAATTTGCCAGCAGGATTCACATGAGGGTCTGTCTAGAAGGTGGTTATCATGTTTTGGATGAATCTACTCACTATAGCAGTGATCTTCGCCCTACTGCGAAACAGCTGTGGAAATCCAGTATTGGAGTTCTTGAACTGGGGATATTGAATGCTCAGGGTTTGATGCCAATGAAAACAAAAGATTCGCGGGGGACAACTGATGCTTATTGTGTAGCAAAATATGGGCAGAAGTGGGTGCGGACAAGGACAATCATCGATAGCTTTACACCAAGGTGGAACGAGCAGTATACTTGGGAGGTTTTTGATCCTTGCACTGTCATTACAATTGGTGTATTTGATAACTGTCATTTACACGGCGGTGATAAGGCTGGAGGGGCGAAAGATTCGAGGATTGGGAAGGTAAGGATTCGTCTTTCCACACTTGAGACTGATCGGGTCTATACACATTCCTATCCGCTTCTAGTTCTTCATCCAAATGGAGTGAAGAAAATGGGTGAAATTCACCTGGCTGTGAGGTTTACTTGTTCTTCTCTGCTTAATATGATGCACATGTATTCACAACCCTTGTTGCCTAAGATGCATTATATCCACCCATTGACTGTCAGCCAGCTTGACAGTTTGAGGCATCAAGCTACTCAGATTGTTTCAATGAGACTGAGTCGCGCCGAGCCACCATTGAGAAAGGAGATTGTGGAATATATGCTGGATGTGGGTTCCCACATGTGGAGCATGAGAAGAAGCAAGGCCAACTTTTTCAGGATTATGGGAGTTTTGAGTGGGTTGATTGCTGTAGGAAAATGGTTTGATCAGATCTGCAATTGGAAAAATCCCATCACAACAGTTCTGATCCATATTTTGTTTATAATATTAGTCATGTACCCTGAGCTTATTTTACCAACAATATTCCTTTACCTCTTCTTGATTGGAGTTTGGTACTATAGATGGAGGCCAAGGCACCCTCCTCACATGGACACTCGTCTCTCTCATGCCGATTCTGCTCACCCTGATGAACTAGACGAAGAATTCGACACATTTCCAACCACCAGACCTTCGGACATTGTGAGGATGCGATATGATCGTCTTAGAAGTATCGCCGGGAGGATACAGACTGTGGTTGGTGACTTGGCCACTCAAGGGGAAAGGCTGCAGTCTTTGCTCAGCTGGCGCGATCCAAGAGCTACGGCGCTGTTTGTGATTTTCTGTCTGGTTGCTGCCATTGTACTCTATGTCACTCCATTCCAAGTTGTGGCCCTCCTCACCGGAATTTATGTATTGAGACATCCAAGGTTCCGGCACAAGCTTCCTTCGGTGCCGCTGAATTTCTTCAGGAGGCTGCCTGCAAGAACTGACTGCATGCTTTGAGTCATGGAGAAGTGCAGAAACAAATGGAGCTTTGCTTTATTTTCATTGTTCAGTGCCACCAGATTTTGGTTTCTGGTTTCATGTGGCCTTTTCCTTAAGGCAGTAGGTTTTGTGGATTTGCATCAGTTCATTATGTGATAGGATATTCTGTTTTGAACTTTCATGTTAGTCTTTGTTAATTTTGTAATTTTGTAGGCTGTGAGTTGAAATTAACTTATGCTTAATCAAACTTCATGTTTAGATGTAGTAAAATTTCTCAATGGAAGTTTGAATTTATCACCTCAAATGGCGATGGAGGTGATTCCTATTATTTTTCTTTAAGCTTTTTGAAGTTGTTGATTGATGCATTTTCTTTTGAAATTATCTAGTTTCATTGTTTTATTGATATCTTGCTTGTTCTGCGTTTTTACCTGCATTTTCTATATTTACTTATTTATGTGAAGTTATGGTTTGGTCTTATGCAGTTTTCCAACAATATTGCAATTTTGTAACAAGGTAGATAAATGAATGTGCATGTGGGTATCGTTTTCTATGGACAGTGACATTAAAATAAAGAAACTGCATCTGCATTGTCCATTTTGCTATGTTACATAATTTATTTCAAGTTGTATTTATTTTGCTTGGATTCAAGTTGGGGGGACAATTATTCGAGCAGTATGACAGACAGAGATGCTTCAGCAATAATTGGGTTTTTTTTGTTATTTTTTTTCTCTCTACAAATTGTCTGCATTGATTGCATTACAGGATTAAATATAAGGATGTAGTATTATATAAGTACTCATGCATATGTTTAGTAAATTTGTTTATTTTATTAAAAACTGAATAGAATCAATCTGCCGGTTGAACTGGTTAGATTGAGTGTTAATTATATTTTTAGTTCGAACCTTATTTGATTTAATTATAATTCAATTATTATTTAATTATAAATTTAGGCTGCTGAATTATTTGAATCATGAACTGATCTCGATAATAGATGTTTTAATTCAGTTTGATTTTTAAAATATGTAAACGTAATAAAAAAAATAGGTTTTTAATATTTAAATGAGCATAACTTATGAAAATAATTTAAATAGATCTAGATGTATGAAAAAATAGTTCAATTCAAATATAAATGAGCTTAGATATGCTTTATTCAATTTTTTAATATTTATATAAAATTATAAATAAAAACATTTTTTAAATTACTTTTAATATAAAATTATTTAATTTATTTTATTTATTATATAACTAAAAGCCCAAGCAGGTCCCTTGAAAAGAAATATGATGACACTTTTAGTCCTTAAAAAAAATTTAACCATTTAGTAACATTTATAAATGTAAGATGTATTATTGATTCTGTCATCTTTCGTTTCTTAGGGTTCGTTAGTGTTAACGTTTTTATTTAAGTAGCATGTTAACTCTTTTAGTTGGCACTAGCGATTTTCAGATGTGGAAAATCATAATAAAAAACATCTTGCTTCAAAACAGCATCATTTTGGATGATTCATCATCTTCAACCATCTTCGAAAATGATTTCGTCTTCCAATTGGGAGTTCATCTTCTTCAACCTTCTCTCAAAACTTTCTCATACTCCAAGCTAACTTTCAGAACAAGCACGGTCGTTGGGGCGGGAGGAAGACGAACTCAATAAACAAAATTAAAAACCCAAAAATCAAAGCATTCATCCGCTTTGCATGAATCTGCAACAACAATATGTGGTTCTTCGGGTGAGCTCACTATTAATATTATCATAAATATAAATCTCACCTTAATATTATCATAAATATAAATCTCACTATTTTTGAAAATATAATTATCCCTGCCAAAATCCGTATTACCGGAATATGGCAGGAACGGGGTACCACCCACCACTTAATTGTGCCTGCAAGCCTGGAATATGAGATTCGATCTCCTCATTTAGACAGGCCTCAGAACTCTGAAGAATGAGTCTGTGTGTATTGTAAAGTGAGTCCCTTCTCTGTTTAGGACCCTTTATTTATACTGTAACTCATAACCATTTATTTATCTCGATAGTTATTATCTGATACTAATCGATATCCTTATTGATATATGATAAGATCTTGTTACGCACTTCTCGGGTAGTTATTGATATCCTTATTGATATGATAAGATCTCGGGTAGTTATTATTTGATAGGTATCTTTTATCTCTTATTTGTTACTTTTATCCTAATAAGCATGTTCCATTATTTTCGGATATTATTCATGTTCTGTTCAAACAATTCCAATTCAGTTATCCTCTTTCCAGGTATGATGATCAACTCACCTAATCTTTTTGTCATGTTAAGGTCGTCCTCTTTACTCCTTACATGGATCAAGCATATCAAGCTCGTCCTCCCTACTTCATACTCGAATTAAGCTTATCAAGCCCGTCCTCTCTACATCGTACTCGGATTAAGTTTATCAAACCCGTCCTTTCTACTTCATACCTGAATCAAACTCATCAAGCTCGTTCTCCCTACAAAGATTCTCAGAACTTAATTTAGTCTTTATGATCTTAAATCCTTTTAAAAATTCTCTATAATTTTCAACACTCTAAAATCATCTCTGTTATTTGAGTTTATTTCTTATCTAGGTAAGATTGTAAAAAGACATAGCTTGAAATTGAAAATTATGATAACAACTTAAAGGATTCTGAACTGTGAAAATTAAATTGAATTTAATTGTAGTAAAATTATAAGAATTGAATAAATAATTTAACAAATCATTTAAGATTAAGCACTTCCAAGCGGTTCGATTGAGTGTGTGTTTGTGTTTGCTAAAAATGATTTTAAAGGAATTTGATTTTGTAAAATTGTTTCGGTTTAAAATTGAGTTTGAAGTATAGTGATTTATGTTTGAATATTTTTTATCTAAAAACAAGCTTAATACAAAACTTAGTATAAATATTTTAATCTAATGTAAAAACTATTTTTTATCACTTTCATTCTAACCGAGGTGACAAGGTTTGGAGGCAAAATTAATTTTTCTTAATTATAATAAAACATCTATATTTTTATTAAAATTACATTTGATAGAAAACAATTCCAATGCTTCCACAACTTTTAAAAACAAACACACAGTAAAGGAACCTCATGGATTCTTTTTGGGTGAAAGTGGTTCGATTAAAGGGCCATCTATAACGGAGACTGTCCTATAATCCACAGCAATTTCGACTGCCAAGTGTGTGTTTGGCTCACTTCCTGAGGTATCAAAAGTGTTTTTGTATCTGTCAAAAGTGATTCTGGTAAAAAAAAGAGGTGTTTGATAACATGTTTGTGGAAGCAATTTTGCATCTAGAATTGATTCTATCAGAAGCAACTTGGAGTAGCTTCTGCTTTTGAATTGAAAAATTACCCTAAGTTTTATATCAAACTTGCTTTCAAAGTAAAAATATAAAAACATAAATCACTTTACTTCAAACTCAATTGTATTGAAATCAATTATACAGAATCAATTTCATCAAAATCACATTTGTCAAACGCTAATCCAAACACACACTAACACCCCAATTTTTTTTATGGGTTGTGTCTGAAAGGTGAAAAAAAAAAGTCATTGCTCATTGTTTTTTGGAATTCTGTGGCTGGTTTCCAAGCTCTATAGAAGTGGGGACCTATATCCATTCTTTCCCTTGCCTCTCTTTTGTGCTTTACAGGATGTAAATTACTTTTCTTTTTTCTTTCCATTTTTTGTGTTTTTTAGTGCATGTGTGTGGACAAAATCGGAAAATCCACCTCTGCTACTACTACTAGTACTTGGCTTTACTCAATTATCTTCCTCACCAAACAAAGAAAGATTGGAGTCTCTTGATCTTGTTATGATACGAAATCTAATTCCTTATTTTTCTTATTCGTGTCTCTTCATGCATATATTGAAAGTGATAAAAGACAGATCTGGGATAAAATTGTTAAACTAAAGTTGTAACTATAAGCTTATACTGTATTATTGTTTTTAATTATTTCTTTAGATATTATAGCATTGCCATTTTGTTAATATCTTTCTCTTTTAATTTGGATCTTCCTTTTGACGGTTTGGATTTTTCAATTAGCTTAATTTTATAAGAAAGCTTCATATATCAATTATGATCGTGGTGAAGATTGGCTAATACGACAATTGTTGGATGATTTAAATTTTAAATAATACATTTTGCTAACTAATGTCCTAACGACACCGATTAAACAATTAATAAAAGAAAAGATTTTATTGGGAAGCCAAATGTTACAGCTTTTAATATGTTAAATGTGCCATTTTTAATGCAAAATTTTCTTTATTGATTCATTAACTTAACCGGTATGTTAAGAGTACTCGTCAACATCCTCCTTAAATACTTTACACTTTCCCGGTTTCCGTTATTATTCTCCATTAAATTTCATGCACGCTGCTGAAACAAGTAGATGAATATTTGGATGTTTGAGATGTATTCATTCAGCCCATGAAGAGTTGGAACTGTCATATAGTGGGCTTTGGGCCTTTGGTTATCCAAAATATGGGTTAGAATCAGCTTGCTACCACTACCTAGAAGTTGGCCCTTTCCGTAAAAGAAAAAAAGGTTGGCCCGTTAATTTTTTATTCGAAGAGAAAAAATTGATTAAAAGAAGAAAAACATTGAGTAAACACCTTATTTATACATGAAATTATGAAATAGTATCAACATGGTTCCTGAAATTATCGAAATTCCAAATTAGTCCATGAAGTTGCAAAATGATAATCAACTTAGTCTCTCCTTTAAAAATCGTATGCACTAAGTTGATTTTAAGTTAGCAGTGTCAGAGACTTAGAGCCCATTTATTTAATATTAAAAAATAAATGATTTTGTTATAAAATAATTTAGTAATTATTTTTAGAGATTTTTTAAAAAAGGAGAAGCAGATTTGCGTTTGTTTACAATCATAAAAATCATTTTTTTAAAAAGTAGTTAGTTAAAAAAACTGATTTTTTTTTTCCAAAAGCAGATGAAAGTTGCTTTTCATTTTAACCCCCAAAATGATTTTTTCTGCTTTTGATTATTTTCAGAAGCAAAAACAAACACATTAAAAAAATAAAAAAAAAACGATTTTATGCTTAAAAAATAATTTTTTTAACAAAATAAGCAATAACAAACGGGCTTTTAATTAATATTAAGTAAGTAAAATGAGAGATCAAATTAATACTAACTTATCACTCAGAGATACATTTGAAATTTTGATAATTTTAAGGACCAAGTTAATATCACTTCCAAATTTCAAGGATGAAATATGATGTTTATTTGTAAAAGATTTCAAGAACGGAGGAACCTCTCCCTCCTAATCTTTTCACGGATTCTTGCCAGGTTTTGATTTGTTAAAATGTTTACGTTGAAAATTGTTTTCTTAAAAACAACTTAATAACATTCTGCAAACATAAAATCAATATTAATTTGAAATATTAACATTTATAATTTTGCGAAGTATTTATATCATCACATTCAATTCATTCCCCTTGATACTTGACAGAATCTTTTACCTTTCTTTTCCATGATACCGTTCACGTTTGTTTTCTGAAATATTTTATTTTTAAGCAAGTTATATTTTTCGGAATCACTTTCTCAAAAATCTTTCTTTATCATCTTCAGACATGATAATAGAGTTCTCTCTAAGTTTTTAACTAGTATTTACTAATTATATTTTCAAGCATCATTTACACATGAGAATAAATTTTAAAACTTGTACAAAACATAAGAAACTTATATTCACATGATAACATTCTTTATTTTTTTTTAAAACTTATACCAATTAAACACTACCAAAAAAGAGTAACAAAAATAACAACGAAAAAGCCCAAATTAAACAACACAACCTAAGCACCAAAAAAGCGAAAAAAAAATAATACAACCTCAGTAAAAATCTCAAAAATGAAACGACACAAAATAACGAATAAGATAGCTGATAGTGGATAAACTAACAAATTAAAATTGAAGTATTTAGTAAAACTAGTGATTGAACTAACTGATAAATATAAAATGACATATTTATATGTTTTTTAATATAAATTCTATTTATATATATATATATAATATAATATAATATAATCATAACTTTTAATACTTTAATTTATTTTAAGTTATTTGTCATTTTAAAATTAAAATATTATTTATAATTACTTTTAATAAATAAAATGAGCTAATAAAAGTAAAATGATATATTGATATGATTTTTATATAAATTTTTATTTTTCATAAATAAAATAAATTTTTATTTTAATATAAATTTAAATAATGAATTTTTTTATTTTTTTTAATGAAATTATTTCTTATTTATATACTATGTTAAAATAAATTAAGGATAAGTGAGGAATTTAATGAAGATTGTAGGGATACAAATGGAAGAAAAATTATAAGCTATAGGTCAAACGCTTACTTCAAGTATCATCTGAAAAGATTTGGTTTAATTGCACTTTTGGTCCCTCAACTTTTTCAAATGTGTGATTTTTGTCCCTCAAAAAATTTAATTGCAAATTTTGTCCCTAAACTTTTTCAATTGTGTGATTTTGGTCTCTCAAAAATTTAAGTGCACATTTGGTCCTCTAATTTGTCGAATTGTGTAACACCCCCTTGGGCATTACTATACTATCACGTGCGGAAATAAATTAAAAGAATTTTGCTGGTTGCTTTCGGAAAAATTTGATTTATTTGGAGTCAAAAAAAAATCTGGGTGTAAAACAATTTCCTTTGAATAGTGTAGTACGTAACGTACTCAGCACAATAGTAAAAAAAATAAAACATATTATTCACAACAAAATTTTAAACCATGTAAAGGTTTTCAAAATACCTACACAAACTTTCTCAAAACATACTACCCAAAAGAAATCATAAGCTGGTCGCTCTAAAAGACACTCACTGATAAGACCTCGTGATCATCCCTATGATCACACATATTTTCCCGCAATCCGGACTTAAGCCTCCAAGTGACTTAAGGCACTCTTCTGCAACTTCTGCATTCGTGTACCAAGGTATAATAGCAAAGACAAAAGAACATGTATATGCAAGAGTGAGTTCCAATATATGGATTTTAAAACGATAACCATATGCAAGACTCTCAAATACCAATTAACATGAATATTCATAGATAAACAATATATATTTATCAAAGGGTTTCATACCCGACAGTCGTAACCGTTTTAAAGAAAAAAAACCATGACACTTCAATATTCAACAACTAACTTTGAGACCTAATCTCCGGAGCTCCAATCAACAAATAAATGAGCTGATCAGGCTCTAGTTTCCAATTAAGGCAAAATCAATGCCCGATATGGTAAAGTTCTAGTGACCATTCCATAGTCCAACTCAAGGGAAAGTGGTGACTACATATAGCACATGGTCTACTTGGTCGTATATCCATCAAGGCACAGTGACGCAAACTGCATGAATACTTGCCATCAAGCATTCAAGTCCTATGCAAAGGCATGTCTGCCCTGTAATGCATGTAAAACGTTTTGTTCTCGTTGTTTTCTTTGTGATCAATCTTTAGGTGTCGGAGCTAAAAGTCTCACGACTAATCACCAATTTAAACTTTCAAGTTTAATACCTCATTCCAAAATAACTGACTCCAAGTCAAAAGGTGTGCAAATCACGAAATCCAGACCGATGCACCAGTCTTGGACACGTAGATTTTAGTGCACAAAACCAAATATACGGTTTATAGGACATTATAGCCCATAATTTCCTCTTTGGACCCCAGGCCTATATCTTAGAACTTTAGATCCGACGTCTCGGTTGGTAGGTTCGTTAAACCATTTTCGTTCCGTGAAAAACAAAACAAAATCAAAGTTTTCTCAACCTATCCAAGTTGATGGAAATAACTCTAGGTTTACCGAAAATCCTTTTTCGTTGAAAAATCGTTTTGTAAACTTAACAAAATTCCTTAAAACTTATTTTTTTTTCAAAAATCAATAATTTGAACTGTAAAATCTTATTTGAGACAAATTCTCAATAATACCCTCTTTAAAAACACTTTGGTAAATATTGACGGAATTGTCCGTCGTTTGCTGTTTTAAGACGCATTTAGGTAAAAATAGGACTCTTTGTCGTAAATTAATTTTTATAACACTGTAATAAAATTATTTTCAAAACTTTTTCGCTTAAAATATTATTTTCTAGTATTTATAAATTACTCAGGTGAAAATTAGCAGTGCTAAAATATTTTCATGGTTACGTCCTCACTATGACTCATAAAACGCTCTTTCGTTGTTAAATGATTAAAATAATATTATTTTTCACTTTTCCCATTTTTCATTAAATAAATAACTAGGTAATATTATATTACTATTTTCATTGAATTAAACTCATTAATTCATAAAAAAGCTTTTAACTGCTTTTAACTCTTATTTAATTGAGCTCTGACCACTGTCATGCTTTCAAATTCACAATCCACATCAAATAATACTATCATGCTAAGATTACATCAATTAGAAATTAAAACACATAGTCAAATAAAACAAATAATTAAATGCAAACAGCGCAAATAATTAACAACAAATGATAACTTAAGCAAGTAATGCTAACTAATTGAAAATTTACATAGACTCAATAACTAACACAATCAATAACAATTACACATGGCTATTAGAAAAATCCCTCAGGTACTCCCCTTACCTCAAAAACACAGTATCTTTGAGAAATAGTTTGTCGAAAATCCAAGCAACGCCGATAACGCGCGTATCCGATAACTTAGCTTATCCTCCATTAAACATAACACTCAATCAACAAACAAACAACTAAATCAAGCCTAAAATCCTACATGTTGGTTTTGGCCAAGGGCTGACTTTGGGGTTCAAAATCCTTAAAATTTCTAAACTCTTGGATTAGTGATTTATAATCACTTAAAACCCTAAATCAATGATCATGGCATAAAGATTGAAATTAAATCTTCCAATCCTTCAACAAATGATTTTCGGCCATGACCATTAAAATGGTTTAGCGACTCTAATTTAACTCAAACAACATAGATCTAATACCTATATAGCTTATAAGATTGAATCTTGTAAAGAAAATGAACAAAATCCCCCCCCCCCCCCCACACACACACACACACACACACACACACACACACACACACACACACAAAACACTAGGTTCTGCCTCCCTAGGTTAAATAGTTTCAAAAATTTTGTTTGATTCAAGCTTCTAGATCTAGAATATAGAGGTAATAATAGGATTATAAAAATTGGTTTCATATTTTTAAGATTTTTCTATGATTTATGGTGACTTTTCAAAGTTCTAGATCTAGAAATTTAAAAGTGATGAACATAGATGAAATAGACTTTGAATCATGAAACTTATTGAAGAACATAGACATTATTAGGGAAGGAGAATAGGATTCACCTCTTGAAGATCAAAAACAAGTGAAGATCCAAGGACCTGCTTCACAAAATCAAGCTATGTAACTTAGGAGTTTTAATGGAAAATAACAAAGTTGATGAAGAAGATGAAGATGGTCTTTTATAGAAGTGAAATGGGCTCACTTGGGAGGGTTTGGTCGTGGTTTTCAAGGGCATAAGGGTCCAAACATAAATTTTTAGGGACAAAGGAGTAATCTTACAAAATGGCACTTTTGTGATAAAATCCAACATTAAGGACAAAATGGTAATTTCCAAAAAAAACCATCATGACAAACATGTGGTGAGGAGTGGTTGGTGATGTGACTGATTTGTGTCCACAATTTGTGGGGACAAACTTGGCATTTCGATGAAAGTTCAAGGGTAAAATCGTCCAAGGGTAAAATAGTCTTTATACTATTTTAAATAAATATCTAGATTTTTATTTAAAAGCAATCATGAAATGAGTCAGTCATCCATATGACTCACCACCCTAGGTGGCAAGAGGTCTCAGCATCCGACATTGGGTTTTGTCTCTGCACGTCCGTTCTCGACTCCGTCGGTTACGTGATTTAGGGTTTTACGCCCAAATCGAGTATAATAACTTATTTATTTTGAAAATTTTCAAAATAACCTTTATTGTTGGAAATGAGATATTAAATCTATTCATTTCATTCTTGGGTCAAAATTAGGTTTTCTGATCAGCAAAATCTTACTGTCAGCGAAAACGCAGACCGGGTTCTGTCTGAATTTTCAACCAAATATTTCACCGTATACTTATAAAAATAAGTATGATATGAATATGAATTTTGTTTTCCCAAAATCATTTTCTAAGTTTCAGATAAAAATATAAACGTTTATTTATATTTATATCGATCTTAGAAATCGGAAAAATTGGGGTTACAAATTGTGCAATTTCAGTCATTCTTTCCATGACTAGTCAATGTGCAATTAAATTTTTTTGGGATCAAAATCGCTCAATTTTAAAAGTTAAGGGATGAAATGTGTAATTAAAAATTTTGAGGGACCAAAATCACACAATTGAAAAAGTTGAGGGACCAAAAGTGCAATTAAAATTTTTGAGGGACAAAAATCGTACAATTGAGAAAGTTGAGGGACCAAAAATACAATTAAGCTAAAATATTTTAATAATTATTCTAATTCTCTTCTTGTTATGCATTTATTCTTTTTTTTTTATCTTCTAAAAATTTTTCTAGTTGTTCAAGAACTTCTCTAATTTTTTCAGTATCTTTGCTTTCATCTACTTCCTTGCCTTAGCTTATATTATTTAGTGTATCTTTTATATTATTTAAATCACTTTATCCCTTTTGTATCTTATTATAAATATAATTTGCAATTTTATTAGTATTTGCTATTAGTTGGATAATATTTTTATTAGTCTCTTCCATTATTTTTTCTATTCCTTCAAAATTTATTGCTATTTATTCGGATAACTCCATTATTATATTATTTTATTATATTATTATTTTTGTTTTTATGTTTCTGTCTTTTATGGTATTATGTAGGGTTGTCGGCACGATTGTTCAAATTTTCTTTTTGCACTAGTTACATTAACACACTGTTTGTTTCTGTAGAAGTTGAGAAGAGGGAAGTAAGGAAGAGGGAAAATGGGGGTGAAAAGGTTATTTTCTGTCGTTTGGGAATGGGAAGAAGTAGGGAAGAGGGACTAAAAACTAGTGGGCCCTACCGAATCAGAAATCTCTCCACTGGCGGGGAGAAAATGGCGGAAGGAGGGAGTATTTTGGGTGAAATTACATCCCTAACTTTGTCATTACTTCACCCACACGTTGTTCTTTTACCATCTCTCTTCGACCAAAAAAGACTCGTCTTTCTCCATCAAGCCACTGGCAGCATGGGTCTGTGTAGGCCCACAAACCAGACCAATCCGACCAATCCCAACCCAGATTTTGTAGGTTAGTTCGGGTGATTAGATTGGATTGGGTTGAGTCAGGTAAAAACACATAGAACCCATGAAGTATGGGTTGGGTATTGGGTTTCAGAATTCCGAACTCACTGAACCCAACCCAACCCATAATACTTAGCTTTGTGTTGATGATTGTTCAATGTTGATGACGTTTACCATTTTATTGTAATAATTTAGACTTTTAGTTGAAGGTTATTGATGATTTTAGACTTTTAGTTTATGGTTGTTGATGTAATTTAAAGTTTTAAATAGGTTTATTTGTTATTTTTGGCTTTTTTTTCACGTTTTCTGCCATGACAAACCGACGGACCGACCCAAAAAGAAACATTTGCGTGTTTCTTGCTAGACCTGACAACCTTCCAAACCCAACCCATAAATGATCGGATTGGGTTGGTTCGGGTTTCATAATTTTTTTGATAAACCTAACCTAACTCAATCCACTCACCTTTGATTGAGTTGGGGGCCAAAACCCATTAAACCAACCCAACCCCATCCATGACCACCTCTAATTCCACTTCCATTTTATTGCTCTAGCAGCATATGAAATCATTGCTAGCACCTAAGTTGAATTTTGGGTCAATGTCAATAAAATGCAACAAGCATTACAAAAAGAAGATCCGCAAATACACTTATTTCCCAAAAGTGCACATTTTTCCTAATAATGGTTTATTCTTGTATGATCCATGAATGAATCATGTCTATATCTGAAAAAACGTTATGGACATGAACGTGATAAACATAGTGTGGAATATTAGTTTGACGGTGAATTTATTAAGAAATTTATCTTAATAATATAATAGGTATTTTGTCATTTTGTGTTACTAATTGTGATCCCTATCTCTTTCTTCCGAATAGTAGTCATTGGATTTCAAACATACACTGCCAAGTTTCCCAATAAAACATTAATGGTCAGTCAAAACAGGGAAACTCTGTTCAGATGCAGGAGCTGATTGTCAGCCTGGTTGCTCTGACTACAATCTCAGTAGAAGTCTAGAAGATCACACAATATTGCTCACGTTTCCAAAATTTGCTCTTTTGTTTTCTTTTTCAGACCTTTTTTTTTTTTTTAATTTGTTTCCGGCTACATATGTTCTAGTAATATATAAACTAATATCACTTATTGCACCAAAAAATAAACTAATATCACTTATATTTGCCTAGAATCACGGTATAGTTATATAAATAATAAAATGAGTTTAATTATCGTATCGTTGAGAGAAGAAAGCCCCAAACATGTCAGCGTGTGGCAGGGTTGGGACCCATTATAAATAGGAAGTAAGACAAGTAGAAGCCGAAAACTCTACATAAACAGAAAAATTAATCTCTATATACTTATTTTAAAGGGTTTTTCTATCATTATAATATTAATATTTTTTAAAAAATAAATATATATTAAAATTTATGTATTATATATTTTCAAAACTGAAATATTTAACTTTCTACTAAGTAATTATTGTTTTTGAGTTTTTTAAAATATGTAAAATTAAACATGATAAAAAAACTCATTTTACAAAGTTCCGTGAACATGCTTAATTAACTTCTTTTATGGGCTTCAGAGCCGTATATATTGCAAAGTCATTAAGGCTACACTAATGACATTGGGATATAGTTTTGGTGTCTAACACCATATATTTATATAATATGATATTTATTTATTTTTTTCTCTTACTCTTTCTTTAACCCATTAATTCAAAACATCACATCAAATATAGTGTCTCTATATTTAATGTCTACTTTTATGTCAAACTATCACTCCTCTTACGACCATTACCTTGGCCTTTTTTTTTTTTTTTTTTTTTTACTTTTTACTAATGTCAATTGGTTAAGCAGGTGGTTGAGTAACAAGGCTTAATTCTGCATATAGTGCCTTTCACGAACAATGCATGTGGTATTGAGATAAAAAATAATCACAAGCAGTGCAATTTGCAAGGTGTAACATTAGTTACGTTTCAACTTGCAACTTTTAAGGTTACGGCTTTATGTCTTATTGCCTTTATTACTCTTCCGCGTACAATGCCATAATTAATTGCCATTGGAGGTAATCCGCATAACTAACAATTGGAAAATGGCAATGCAATCATGTAAAAGGATAAAATAGTCGTTGGAGGTCATTACTTAAATCATATCTAAGATCGGTAATATTATAAGGTAGATTAAATGGACCAGTTATCTTATATATTGAGAGTGAAATGTTATAATCGCTTGATTAGAAAAAAATTTGATAAATAATATCACAGCTCAAAAAACTAAAAGATTAATATAAGAATTGATAATTTATATAATATATTAAGTCTATTTAAGAATTTCACCTAAAACCTCAAAATTCCAATACACAACCTTGATGGTCATGTCTCTCACTTTATCACTTTTACATGATAATATTTCAAGTGTCTTTTTACTTTAATTATACAACTCTTAAAAGTTTATAGATGAATCTAAGAAGTTATCCTAAATTTTTATTTCTTTTATTTTTATTTCACTTTAAATAACTCTCTATTTTCATATGATATTAATAGCACGCATTCAACTCCATAAAAAAAAAAATTCATTCCACAATATTTTTTCTCTTAATTTTATTGGTATTTTTTATAAGAGAATCAGTTACTTCTATAAGAAACTGACCTTAATTTTAAGAACCCTTTAAGTAACTTTCATTAAAATTGCCCTTAAGAGATATTTCAAATTAAATAATTACATAGTAATTTATATTCAAATTTTATTAATTTGTGTAGTGTCAAAACTTGTATGTACAACATAAATCTCTCTAGAAACAGAAATAAAAATATTAAATCAATAATTTTTATTTGAATTTTTATAAATAAATTGATGGTTCTAATTATTTAATTTCATCTAACAATTATCTTTGAATCAATTCAGGGTCCGTTTGTTTCAGATTTTGATAGAATTGATTTTGGTAGAATTGATTTTGAAAGAATAGATTTTGAAAAAAACAAGGTTAAAAAAATTTATTTGTGTTTGGTAATAATATTTTAAAAGTGGGTTTAGAAGAATTGATTTTGTTTGGGTGATAAAGTAAAATCACTTTTGAGGTGTAAATATGTAGGATTTTGTGGGTCCTACATCTAGAATCAATTATTTTCAACGAAAAAGCTAAAAATTTTTGCTTCTACAAAACTCAATTTTGCCCATCAAAATTCAATTATTTTGGACGGAATTTTGTACCTAAACATTCCAGTTACTACAGTAACTGGGGTTTGAAAGCCCAAACTCCGTTGCTACAACCAACCTAGACAAACAAGCACTCAATTGTTAGGAAAATATTTTTTCTCATACGTAGAAAGAAGTGGTTAGGGATGGCAATCCGGATCCTACCCGTCCGGTACCCGTAAAAAATACTCAAGATGGGTAGGGTAAAAACCCGCTTTTTGGGTATGGATACGGGCGCGGGTAATTACCCGCAAATCTAAGAGGGTATGGGTGCAGGTACGGACTTTTCGAACCCAAAGCCTTTTATCTCTGAAAATGTGCATTTGAGATAAACAAAATCTTAATATAACAACTTGTACTATCCCTTGACACACCTTTTCGTTAGCCTTTTCTGAATGCTGATTATATACGAGGAGATATAAAGAAGTTTTCATAAACGTGATGAATTAACCAAAACATATGTAAAAATAATGGCAACTTTCTCAAATATTTATACCACATATAGATTTGATCATATAAAGGATAGAGAATTAATACCAAATACAAAGGACCATATATATATATATATATATATATATATATATATATATATATATATATATATATGAATAATCTTATTTGTAACAATTTTCTTAGATGGTTATAACTCCTTTGTCAATGATATCAATGACATACAATCAAAGTCCAAGTTGGATAATACTTGGAAGAGAAGGTATTGACTAGGAGTGCTACATTTGATATACTTGGATGGTGGAAAACAAATGGGATCAGGTTTCCAACATTGTAAAAAATTGCTAAGGATCGATATTTTGGTCATCCCAATTTCTTCTGTTGCTTCTGAATCTACTTTTAACACAGGAGGTAGATTGTTGAGTCCTTATCATTCTAGGCTTCATGAGAATACTTTGGAGGCACTTATATGTGCACAAAGCTGGATAAAGCATGATAAGGAAGGTAATGAATGTTGCATTAATATATTTGTTTAATGAAATTTGTGTTTACTCTAACCATTAATTTAATTTTTTGTTCTAGTTTCTATTGGTATAATTGGACTAAAGCAATATTTACACGTGAAAGACAAACATTTGTGATCTTTTCAAGACTCTGATTCAGAAGATTAGGTAAGATAATATAACAATTTGTTATTAATTATTGCTTTACAAGTTTATAATGTATAACCGATAACTAATATAATGTATGTTTTTTATTTTACAGGTTTTGGACAACATCGGCAACATCGGCTCGAGAATTACAACTTGATGAATTTATTGTTTTGGATGCTTATTGTTGTTTACTTGTTTTGGATATTTTACATGTTTTTATTTAGTATAATACACTGGTTTATAATGTTTCATGAATACATTCGAAACATCGTTGTATGGTTTTTAAATAAGTTATGATCTTTTGTTATTTATTTGTTTTCTTTATTAAAGTACGGGTAATGGATGTGAGTGTGAGTACTTAGACACCCAGGAGGTACATGTAAGAATACTGAGATTGCTACCCACGAGAATACGAATCCAAATACGAGTAATTTTTTCAAATATAAATATAGGAATAAATACTATAATATTTTATCCAAATCCTACCCATTGTCATTCCTACCGTCAGGTCACGCCAGCAAGTCTTAAAATTCGATGTGGTTGACAGGCGAAACCGAAAGCTTTGGGAAAAGGTCCCACCAACCAGTTGATCCAGATTTACTATATTTAGAAACTGGAAAGGGTGGCTCAACTTTGGATAATTTAGACCTTATATTTTTGGGTTCTTTACGATGTATTTGCTTTGTTTTCAATGTCATATTTTTTTAAACAATTGTAAAATTATCATTTTATTTTCATTTTATTTTTTGTTTTTAGAAGTTTATATATAAAATACTGGAAACAAATTTTTTCTTCCTATTTTCATTATTTTATGTACAAATTTCCGAAAACAGGAAACTGGAAACAAAACAACATATCCCTAATCTCTATATGTGTTACTATTTTTCAATTTTGTTTCTATATGTATTGTTTTTAAAGTCTGTCCCTATATATGTATAATTTATTTAATTTGATCCTTACTGTTTATCGGTGTTATAATGTTTGTTGGAGTTATAATATAAGGACCAAATTGAAAATGATTGTTATGTGTATGGATGAAATTCAACAAAAAAAAATATTGAATTCGGTCCCTACATGTGACAATTATTTTCAATATAATCCTTGTTATGTGATTATGTTATAACACCAATAGATAACGAAGACCAAATTAAAAATAATTGTACATATAATGACTGATTTGAAATTTCTTACGTATAAGAAGTAAATTAAAAATCAATGTCATGTATAGGGACCAAAGTATTAGTTTAACCTATATTTTTTATTACGATTTTCCTATTCATTTCTCAAATAATGGTTACTGAATTGAAATATAAGCTTTTATTATTAAAAATAGTGTTTGAAATTATATATTTAATAGGTTTAAAAATAGTAAATTTAATGAAATTTAATTTTGATATATCGTTAATAGAGAACTTTGTACACTATCAATCAATCATAAATCATCCAATATCCGATTTTTAAAATAGTTATGATAAGAGTAAAACATTTTTAATGATATAACAGTTTCTTATTGCTTAATAAGTAATATTATAAATTTTTACATGGATAAACCCTACTTAATTTTCTAATAAAAACTTAAAATTTCAATTTTTAATTAAAAAATGGGTCTTGCTAATCAACTGGTTAAGGAATCAAGAAATAAAATTATTTTATTGGAAATCACAACTTTAGAAATTTTAATTAAATAAATACAACACTTTCCAATACAATTATTCCCTAGGACAAGACCTAGGTACAATTCTATAAGTATATTAGGTGTTGTTTTTCAATAGGAAAGGATATGTGTAACAACTCATCAATGAAAACATAACATGTGTATTGTCATCAGTGACAGATCTAAAACCCTGAGCCAGTGGGGACAAATTATTTTTATAATTATTAATAATAATTATCATCATACATATGAAGATAAATATATGAATGTTAAAATCATAAAATACGTTTAAAAAACAAAGTTAATACATTTAATTTTATGTCTAACCAATCAATTTGGTGAAACAATTCAATTATCACAAAATCCACTATTTTGAGCATATCAAAACTCTAACTTATCAATATTTGAAAGAGAAAAAAAATCATAAAATTGACTTCACAATAGATGGTGTGGTGGTGTCCTACTTATGATAAAAGATAAAAATTGTATTACTTCAATATATTCACTTCAAAAACATTAATTATGTATGTTATTTTGAAATTATAATAAAATTATAGACTTTAATTTCGATACACTATCAACATGATTTTTTTAACATTATCAATCAATCACAAATCTTCCTGCGTAAATTTTAAGATAGTTATAATAAGATGTTTTGTTATTGATTGACAGTATAAAAAACTATATACTGACAATGATATTAGAATTAAATCCAAATTATATACAATTAATTATAAATTTTGAATAAATCATTTTAATAATTGTCTAGTGTCCCCATCAATACTTTTATTCAAGATCCGTCACTGTGTGTCGTGTAAGAAAGAAAGAAGAAAATGAGATAAAAAAAAGAGTGAAGTGAAGAATAAACAACATGAGTGCAAATAAATTAACAATAGGGTGCAAAAATAAAAATATATAAGATAATCATAATTATTTTTTAAAATGAGTGGATGCATGTGCCCACACTCATGTCCACCTGCGTCTGCCCTGATTGTCTTTGAAAAATAACATCCAATGTACTTATGGAATTATACATAAATTTTGCCTTTTCTATATTTGGTTCCAAAACAACACTTGTGCTTAAAAAATAATTAGCAAAACCATCTTTATTAACATGGAAAATGGGAAGGCCCATGTTGGCCCCAAATAATTCCCTCAAATTAAGAATCTAGCTAGAGAATGGAAGATGGAGCAAAACGCCCTGCTAAATATGGTAAAATCTGTTTTTTCTCCATCCCATTCCCATTCCCATTCCCAACCCAAAACCAAAATCTTAATAATTAAATATTTCCCATCGTCCAAAGATGATCCCATAACCCCGTTCATAGGCTTAGAGGACCTTGCTAGATTATTTTTTTTTCGTACGAAATTGTGGATATATCACTAAATGAGTCTCTGCCTAAAGGTTTCTCTCCATCCCTTGGAAGCAAGTCAAGGAGAGGAATAACCATTTATGCTCCTTGCTTTAATGATTTAAAGTTGTTTAGCATAACAAAATTTGCCTTCTTATGGCAAATATGATAAGGTACCCGACATGGGAATAGGAGACTTGGTAATATGCAGAGCTTTGAATGAAACTCATTTTCCCGTAAGAAGTTTTTAGCCCAATAGCCTTCCAAGAAGCAAGGGAATTGAGACGCATGCAATTCCGTGGACTCTTGTAATAATTAAGCCCCACCTAAGATGAAATACAATAACACCATAATTAGGGGTAATTTGTAGGAAGAGTGACTAAAGAGAAACCTAGTTTTAAACCTATCCTTGTGAGTGTTTGCCATATTTTAGTATTGTGAAACCAGATTGTGTTAGAAAATAATTTAGAATGGTGATATAACAACTTTGAAGGATTTATAGTCGGATTAGACTTCTCTAGAGTGAGTGAGCAAAAATATTAAATGAGAAAGTAAGAGTGTATTTATCTTTTTTTATTTATTTATTTAGGATTCGACAATGATCCTTGATAAAGTGTATTTATCTTTGATAAAGTATATTGAGATATCAATCCACTTCATATGGATACACCCTTACTTTTTTCTTTAACATTTTTTTTAACATTAAAAAAAGCTTTATCCGTTATATATAATCTAACTCCACTAACATTATTGTTCTTGATACCGACCGAATATAGGTTTTAGATTTTTTATGCTGCCAACAAGTTTAGGTTTAGGCATTCTAGTCATGTGGCTCTGCCCATATCTATAAAGAGGAGGATGTTATGATTACCATGCTGACTTCGAAATTTGGCATTATATTATATGGGGATCATTGACCTTTATATTGAAATGAACATCACCTATTTCTGGCATGGAAGTTTATGCATACCATGCCTCTTTGGTTGACATTTTTAAACTGATCAAATTATATTGTATTTTTTTTTTCACTAAGGATATTCTCATGTTGATAGACAGATATTAATCCCTTTCGAGACGTAAAGATGATCGAAATGAGTTTTATCTCAACCAATAATACTTTTTTCATATACATGATAAGAGTCGAACACATGAAATCATATTTAAGGAACCCAAATATCTATAAACTGTGTTGGGCCTTGTTGATAAATGATATTGTATTTAACTATTTATATAAGAAGCTAATTATTAATTAATTGAATCTTATAGGCAAGGCTATTGTTTATAAATAATTGGAAAAGAAACGAGAAATTTTATTGTTTTTATAGGAAGAATGGAGAATCTTCCTCTTATCCTGTAGCCCGTTCCGGAATTGAACATAGACATGAATTGAACCCTGCTCGATATACATTTTCAAATAATACTAATACGAAGTATTCAGATTTTAAATAAAGATTGAGAAAGGTCCCCTACTTCTCGGATGTACGTAATCTTGATGAATAAATAAACCATGTTGCAGCATAGTAAATGGAAATGATAAGGCACGTGTGCTTTGATATAGTGGCCCGGAGTTTCATATTTTAATTAACAATTTTTTTAACTTATACAGTTTTGCACATGCTAAAATAACTTTTAAATTTTTAAGGAATTAAATACATAACTTTCAATATAATAGTTGGATGATTTCTTAATACCTGTAAAGTTGTATATGATAGAAAAATTGTTTAATTAAACCTAATTATTGCATCAATGAGTATTCTCTTCAAGATAAATTTATGCTAATATATTTAACCTAAATTTGGATGCATTGAACTTGATCGGAAGGGTACCATGTCACAATCATATAAGTGTAGAAAATGGCACTACGGTAGACTAGAGATTATGATAATCAAGAAGCAATTTAACATATTTATAAAATGAAGCATATTTTTCAACTTGTTAAATATATGTTTGGACTAAGTTCTTTATTTACTTAAAATAATCCTTAATGTATTAGTATATAGCAAGTCGAACTACTACATAGCATCTTATTGTTGGAAGGTAATTACAAATAATTTGGACTGGTGGATGCTCCCCTTTCATTTTCCATACTCAAGACAATCACTTATGTCAACAATATCCAAAGGCAATGAACGTTTTCTTACGCACATTATTTTGTAGTGTGGTTTTGCAATTTGCATAATTTCATTTTCTTTCAAGTGCACCCAAATTCAAAATATATAATTTACAAAAAAAAAAAAATTGTCGCGACCGTCCCTTTCCGGGTGTCGTGAAAAATAGGTAAAAAAATAGAGGAGCCGTTACCAATATTTTTATTTGGGAAAAACATTGGAAAAACTATTTATTTTAAGGAAACTAGTCTAAAAAAAAGAGAGAGATGAGTCCGAGAGCCGGTTACGAGTAGGGAAGGTGTTAGCACCCCACATCGCTCGTTTAAAAAACGGTACCTCAAGTTAATTGTGCAAAAACATTTTAATAGCCTTTTAAATATTTATTTTTCCCCAAAAATTATTTACAAGAAAGAATTATTTTTAACTTTTAATATTTTAAATTTTTATTAATTTTTATATTTTTAAATTTATTGTTTATAAAAACTAAATGAGGTTGAACATGGCACATGAGTCCAAGGGTAACCTCAAATCTAAAGGACCGAACATGGCAGCGTGTCCATAGAGCATCCTTAAAAATAGAAAAGTTTAATTATTTTAACATAAAAAGAGACACAAAAAAGGAAAATTTAGTTTTGGCTTGACAAGATGATTTATCTTGCTCCTACGTATTCCCGGGTGCGATGGGAAACTCAAAGCCACGTAGTTCTTATAGAAAAGATTTGATTGGTTGATTAATTTTATTTCTTTTTGAAAAAAGGGATTTGATTTTGGAAAGATTTTATACAAAAAGGATTTTATTTTTGAAATAAATTCAGTCTTGCACAGGGTCCAAGATAGCAGCGCTATACGATACCCATACAATTCATACGCCACTTGAGGATGAAAATTCATACATCAACGTCGTAGATTGTTGCGTGAATTCAAAAGATTTTATTTTATAAAATTGAATAAAATTTGTTAAATAGAGTAAATTGAAAACATTTATTATTTTATACAAAAAGGAATTCACTCTTGCACATGGTTAAAGATAGCAGAGCTATACAATAAACCCTTACAATTTTTACAACACTTGAGGATGAAAATCATACATCAACGTCGTAGATTATTTACGTGAATTAAACAACAAAATAAAAAAATGTGTTTTTTATCTAAAGGATTTTTATTTTTTATTTTATTTTGAAAGGAAGAGACAAAATGATTTTTAGGTTGCTCATTCATTAAAATTAAATCCAACTCAGAACAGATTTGGCCCAAATCAGTGAACCCAAACAAAAATAATAAATGAGATAAAAAAAAAAAACACAACTTAGGCCCAAAGCACAAAACCCTTATAGAATAAAAATTAAAATTCAAGCCTAATAGAAAAGCCCAACGTTTTTTTTTTTTTGTAAATCCACAATGATGAAATAAAACTAAACTAACAAAATGCAAATAAGGCAGCCCATATGGAAAGCCCCAACCAGACCCACATAATAACTAACACATGATAATAAAAGATAGGGATAAATAAGAGAAAGTAAAAAAGTTCAGAGAGAAAGCTCCCCAACTCCATTTTACCAACGACAGAGGAAGCAGACAAGGGTTTGGGGCGTGAGAGGCGGAGACGAAGACCGGTGGCGATGCGAACGGCGGTGAGGAGCGTTGTGCTTGACAGCGAAGATCCGGTGGAGGGGGTCTGAGATCGGTAGCAGCTGTGGTGGTCCAGAGCGGCGTGTTCGAATCAATGGAGGCGACCACCTGGACAGATCCGCGTCTGGACGGTGGAGCTGGGGATGACGCGGTTGCGTCTGGCGCGATGGTCTGTTCTGTGTGCGGCGGACGACGCTACTGCATCTGGCACGACGGTCGGCTCTGCGTGCGGCGAATCTGGTGAAGCAGTGGTGCTGTTTGGGTGGGTGTAGGTAAGAGGAGTGGAGTGTTGTTATGGTATAGGCATGGTTGCTAATGTTTATGTAATGGGGTAGAACTATAGTGTGGTGATCTGGTTTTTTTTTCTTCTATTCTTACACCAAGGTCTTCTCTTTTTCTTAGCAATCTCTTCTTCCCCCTTACTGTGTTGTTGTGGTTCTCTTTTTATAGAGGAAGATCTCATCTACTTTTACCTTGGGACCTGATGATTTTTCTGTGTGCAGGGGCTCAACTTCCTCTAGTCCCTTTTCAATTTCCATTTATGTATTCTCTTCCTCTGATCTATGCACTGGTGCTCTGAGAACTTATCCCAAAATGGTGTTTGATGACTTGAGCCTTGTGGGGAACTGTTCTGGTGGTTGGACTAGCTTCCCAATGACTGTTGCTTTCTTGTTAAGCTCAAAAAAAAAAAAACTTGGGAGTATGTTGGTTAAAGGAATAAACTGAAGGAGAAATATCATCATGGAGATTGTGTTTGTTGGGGAAGGAAAAATGGAAGAAGGTATCTGACAAATTCTATTTATTTATTTATTTATTTTTTAGAAACCAGATGCATTGATTTGTTTAAGTTAGCTTGTTAAAAAGAACCAGACAAAATTAGGTGTTCACAGCTGCCCCTCTTTACTTGTTTCTTATTAGATAATAGGTGTAATCATAGTTAACCGATTATCATTATAAGAAACTAGTAAAGACAAGAACTCCAATTTTTTGTCTGGGGTACACTGACAACCAAAGGACCTGTGTATACAAACCGATTTCCTGTAAAGAATCCGCGGGTTAGATTGCCCATTGAGATTTACACAGAAAAGCTTGCAGGGTGGATTGTCTGTTAGATGCTCGAATAGAAAGATAAAAGAGCTCACGGGTTGGATTGCCTGTCAAGCTCTGAACAAAGAGATAAAATGAGCTTACAGGGTGGGTTACCTGTCAGAAGCTCGAACAGAAAGATAAATGAGCTTACAGGGTGGATTTCCCGTCTGAAGCTCGAACAAACTGGTAAAAAGAGCTTACGGGGTGGATTGCCCGTCAGATGCTCGAATAGAAAGATAAAAGAGCTTACGGGTTGGATTGCCCGTCAGAAACTCCGATCAAAGAGATAAAATGAGCTTACGGGGTGGATTGCCCGTCAGAAGCTTGAACAGAAAGATAAATGAGCTTACGGGGTGGATTGCCCGTCTAAAGCTCGAACAAACTGTAAAAAGAGCTTACGGGGTGGATTGCCCGTTAGATGCTCGAATAGAAATATAAAAGAGCTTACGGGTAGGATTGCCCGTCAGAAGCTCGAGATGTTGTTTGCCCCAGTCTTCATACAACCAACCTACTGAATGCCCCAGTTCATTGGCTTGACGACACTTCCATTGTTATGTTTTTATTTTTTTGGAACCCTAACTTTTGCCTAGACCGCCTTTTCGGGTTTTCAGCCTAGCGGGTTGCTCTAACTTTTACCTAGACTGTCTTTTCAGATTTTCAGTCTAGCGAGCTTCTTCTCTTTTCATTTTTCACTTTTTCTTTTCTTTTCTTCTTCTTGGGAAGTGTGTTCAAGCATAATACTTTTTGACTGCATCTGAGTTTACATGGAGTGGAAGATCTTCCCCATCCATCCTAGTGAGAATTAAAGCCCTTCCAGAGAATGCCTTTTTCACTACATAAGGTCCGTCGTAGTTCAGGGTCTACTTCCCTTGATGATCCTTTTGGATTGGTAGAATTTTTTTGAGCACTAGACCACCTTCCCGAAACTGTCGGGGGCGTACTTTCTTCTCGTAAGCTTTCATCAACCTTTTCTGGTAAAATTGACCGTGACACAGTGCCACTAATCTCTTCTCTTCGATGAGGTTCAATTGGTCTAGTCGATCCTGAACCCACTCAGCTTCGTCCAGTTCTGCTTCTCTCAGAACTCTTAATGAGGGGATCTCTACTTCGATTGGGAGCGCTGCCTCCATCCCATACACTAAAGAATATGGCGTTGCCCCTGTCGAGGTGCGAATCGAGGTACGATAGCCGTGCAAAGCAAAAGGTAACATCTCGTGCCGATCTTTATACGTCACTACCATCTTTTGGACAATCTTCTTGATATTTTTATTAGCGGCCTCGACTGCCCCGTTCATCTTTGGGCGGTACGGGGAGGAATTGTGATGCTTTATCTTGAAGTTTTCGCACATCTCCTTCATCATCTTGTTGTTCAAGTTGGTTGCATTATCAGTGATAATCTCACTCGACAACCCATAACGACAAACTAATTCTCTTTTTACAAATTTGATCACGACATTCCTGGTCACATTGGGATATGATGTAGCCTCAACCCACTTTGTGAAATAGTCAATGGTAACAAGAATGAAGCGATGCCCATTTGAGGCTTTTGGTTCGATTGGCCCGATCACATCCGTTACCCACATTGAGAACGGCCAGGGTGCCGACATGACATTCAAGGGAGCTGGCGGCGCATGAACCTTATCAGCATATATTTGACATTTATGGCACTTCTTCGCATAATTAAAGCAATCAACCTCCATTGTCAACCAGTATTGGCCAGCCCTCAAGATTTTCCTGGCCATTGCATGACCGCTCGCATGTGTTCCAAAAGATCCTTCATGTACCTCCTCAATTATCCGTTTAGCTTCTTTTGCGTCAACGCACCTCAACAACACCATGTCATGATTTATTTTGTAGAGAATACCTCCATCTAAATAGAAACCCATTGCAATTCTTCTTAGAGTTCTTTTGTCATTTTCTGAAGTGCCCGGAGGGTATTCCCTTCTTTGGATGAAGCATTTGATGTCATGGTACCACGGTTTTTGATCAGACTCTTCCTCTATCACTTGACAATATGCAGGATGATCACGACTTTCCATTTTGATGAGTGGCAGATTTCTTTCATCACTTACTTTAAACATCGAGGACAGGGTAGACAGCGCATCGGCTAATTGGTTATCCTCTCGAGGAGTATGATGAAATGTGACTTCGTCAAATTGTTCGATTAGGCCTTGGATGTAATCACGATACGGGATTAACTTGGCATCTTGGGTTTCCCATTCCCCTTTTAGCTGGTGGATGACTAATGCAGAGTCTCCATATACCTCCAATATCCTTGCTTTTGACTCTATTGCTGCCAGGATCCCTAGTGCACAAGCTTCGTATTCGGCTATATTGTTTGTACAATCGAAGCAGAGTCTCGCAGTAACAGGGAAATAATCATTTTTTGGTGAGATTAAGATTTCCCCGATTTCGTGTCCCAATGCATTAGAAGCTCCATCAAATAACAAGGTCCACTTTTCTTTTCCCGGTGATTGCTCGCTATCAAACAAAGCCATTATATCTTTATCTGGGAAATCACATTGCATCGATCCATAATCTTCTACTGGCTGATTGGCTAGATATTCTGCAAGAGCGCTACCTTTTACTGCCTTTTGGGTGACATAGACTATGTCGTATTTTGATAGCAGGACTTGCCAACGAGCAATTCTTCCAGTCAGAGTAGGCTTATCAAAGATATACTTGATTGGATCCATTTTGGAAACCAACCAGGTAGTATAACACAACATGTAATGCCTCAAACGGTGAGCCGCCCATGCCAAAGCACAGCAAGTGCGTTCTAGCAGTGAGTAGTTGGCTTCACAACTGGTGAACTTCTTACTTAGATAATAGATGGCATGCTCCTTTCTTCCTGATTCATCATGCTACCCTAGTACGCAATCCATAGATTCATCTAGCACAGTCAAATACATGATGAGAGGTCTTCCTGGCACCGGGGGAACCAAGACTGGAGGCTCTCGTAGGTACTGTTTGATCTTCTCAAAAGCTTTTTGACAATCTTCATTCCATGTAACTGCCTGATTTTTGCGCAGCAGTTTAAAGATTGGTTCACATGTCGCTGTTAATTGGGAGATGAACCTGGCAATGTAGTTCAATCTTCCTAAAAACCCACGAACTTCTTTCTCTGTTCGAGGTGCTGGCATATCGATGATTGCACAAACTTTTTCGGGATCAACCTCTATTCCTCTTTGACTAACTATGAAGCCCAGAAGCTTGCCCGATTTCACCCCAAAAGTGCATTTGGCCGGGTTCAGTCGGAGCTTAAACTTCCTTAACCGCTCAAAAAGTTTCTGCAGATTATCAACATGCTCATTTTCGGATCCGGACTTGGCGATCATATCATCTACATAAACTTCTATCTCCTTGTGCATCATGTCATGGAACAAAGCCACCATAACTCGTTGATATGTTGCTCCAGCATTTTTCAAGCCAAAGGGCATAACCTTGTAGCAAAAGGTTCCCCATAAAGTGACAAACGTGGTCTTCTCCATATCTTCGGGAGCCATCTTGATCTGATTATATCCCGAGAATCCATCCATGAAAGAGAATAATGCATGTTGAGCAGTATTGTCTTGAAGAACATCAATGTGTGGCAGAGGAAAGTCATCTTTCGGGCTAGCTCTGTTCAGATCTCGATAGTCAACACACATCCGAACCTTTCCATCTTTCTTAGGAACAGGAACAATATTGGCAACCCATTGAGGGTACTTCACGACTTCTAGGAAACCTGCATCTAGTTGATTCTTGACCTCATCCTTGATCTTTAAGGACATTTTCGCTTTCATCCTTCATAGCTTTTGTTTTACTGTAGGACACTCCGGCTTTAATGGTAGCCTGTGTTCTGCTACACTAGGGTCTAACCCTGGTATGTCTTGGTATGACCATGCAAAAACATCTTTATATTCCATCAACAACTTGATCAACCTACTTCGCTCCTTTTCTTTCAGGGAAATGCCAATCTTGACCTCTTTTTTATCATCTTTGGTTCCCAAATTGATTAGTTCACTCGGCTCTTCATGGGGTCAAATTTCCCTGGCTTCTTGTTCTACCAATCTCAATAGTTCAAGAGGAACTTCTCCGTCATCATCAACAACCTCTTCAGCATGATCAATGGGATAGTCAAAATTGTATGCTGAGTTACTAACACTGTCATTTTCAAGAGAGTCACTTTTAGATCTGCATTTTGGTAGTTACCAGGGAGAGATGAATGAATAAAGGTCAAAGACGAGAAACTGCATTTATTGGTGAGGAATGGTGAACAAAAACGAAAGTAAAAAAAGAGAGAGATAACAACACAAGATACTGAATGCATGCATTTATTGATAAGTCAAACTGAAACAGAAACAAGTAAGCCCATTACAACAAAATTCCTAAAGCCTTGGGCAGAGCTAAAGGATAAGCATTACAGAATTACTTTGAAAAAGACTCTATGGTCTTGGGGAACTCAATGATCTCCCAATTGTTGAGCTCTGTATCCGGAGAGCATGGATACACCAGATTGACACCATGATCGGCGGGATAATCATCTTCAATAGCTGCTGCTTGGTCCAGGAATGCGAACCCTACGTTTCGGAAGCTCTGTCGAATGTCACGGATGGGAACCCTTTCAGCCCCGTATTCACGATTTTCTAATCGAGCCAACTCTTTCTTTTCTTCTCTTCTATAACCCTCATCTTGTCGACCTTGGTGGGTTTGTATCCCAACCCAAACCTGTCCTTGTTCTCAGTGAGCATGAGGATGTCAGCCACACCTTGGCTATTCTTCCCACCGCTTCCAGGTTGGTATCCTCCTTCGAGCATGACCTTGGCCATCATAATGGACGCTTTAGATGACTAAGGTTTCAAGAGTGGAGCTCCTTCCCCAACATAAGTGGCATTGGCAATTTCAAGTGACTGGAAGGCGGTCTCGAGAGCTTCCTCGGAAGCTTCAATATAAGGGGTTGTTGATGGCTTACTTATTAACATATCCTCCTCTCCAGAAACAATTATCAACTTACTATCAACAATGAACTTCACCTTTTGGTGCAATGTGGAAGGTACAGCTCCAGACGAATGGATCCATGGTCGTCCCAGGAGACAACTGTAAGTTGGTGTGATATCCATTACCTGGAAGAGTACTTCAAAGGTGCAAGGGCCAATCTGAATGGGCAATTCAATTTCTCCCATGACTTCCCTTCGGGTGCCATCGAAAGCTCTTACAATCATTATGCTCGACTTCATATGAGTTCCATCGAAAGGCAACTTTACCAGCATTGAATTTGGCATTACATTCAAAGAAGATCCATTATCAATGAGAACCCTAGCCATGACATGATCTCGACACTTCACAGAAATGTGCAACGCTTTGTTGTGCCCCATACCTTCAGCTGGTATTTCATCATCGGTGAAAGTGACATAATTATCAGCGACTATGTGACCTACAATGTTATCGAGCTTATCAACTGTGATGTCAAGGGAGACATGAGCTTGATTTAACACCTTCATCAGTACTCTCCTATGTGGCTCAGAGTTCATCAATAGAGACAAAAGAGATATCCGAGTCGGAGTTCGATTTAACTGATCCACAACCCTATATTCACTCTACTTGATGAACTTCAAGAATTCACCGACTTCTTCGTCGGATACCTCCTTTTTACCCCCGTTTGCTTCGTTGTCATCTAGAATTCCTTCCACCTTCTCTTTCCCCTTGCGATCCTTTCTTTTATTTTCTGTTTCCTCCCTTTGCAATACCTCTGGAGTGCAAATGCGACCATTCCTAGTCATTCCACCAATTCTTGAAATGTTGGTAACCACAGTAGCCCCGTCGGAAGGGTTGGGTTGAACCTGCATCTCATATTTCCATGGTACCGCTTTGGTGTCTTTGTAAGGGAAAGGACTTGGAACTCGGATAACGATTGGTGTTGGCCCACTTGGAACCGGCAAAGGTTTCTTCTCAGTATAGTATATCACCACTGGTTTTGGAGTGACTTGCTTAGGAACTGGTTAAGGATTAACCACAACATTAAAAGGGGTTATCTTAATTGGGGTTGGGTAAGTTGTAGATTCAGCAACCATATTAATGGCATACTCATTTGATTCACAACCAATTAAGATAATCTTCATATCTATTAACTGCTGCACAACTTACTGAAACTCTGCACAGTCTTCAATCGAATGCCCCATATTCCCATCGAAGTCACACCTTATCTCTCCATCGAGAGCCTTTTCTTCCATGATCGGGATTTGGATCAATCCGCATTTGTACATCTCTCTGAAAACAACTCTCATAGGAGTCCTAACATCGGCCACTCTACTTTTGAGAGTATGTTCCAAGAAGCTTTCAATGGCATTGACTCCCTAACCCCCATGATTTGGCATAGGACCCTGTGCCATATTTGGAGCATCCTTCTGAAAGCTCAACCATTTGGCATTAATCAGGTCTTGTACCTTAAACTTCAAAGCTTTAGAACTCTCGGTGGAATGACCTGTGGCCCCATCATGATATTCACATTGAGAATTTGGGTCATACCACTTTGGATAAGGAGGGTCTATTGGTCTTGTCGGGATAGGAGTTAGCACGGATTTGCACACAAGTTGGCGGAATATATCAGTGTAGGTCATGGATATCGGGTCAAAATGCACTGGCTTTCTTTCCGAGTTATACGGTGGTCTTGTTTGACTGGTGTTTGGGTTTGGATTTAGGGGTTGAACAATTTGAGGTGGCATGGTAGGGTGTGTTTGAGACTGAGAAGGGTATGATGGTCGGTAAGGAGTCATTTGTTGAGGATTTGGAAATTGTGAGGTGGCGGTGATGTATGGCTGGTTGGCTTGGTGATATGGAGGTGATTGATAATATGGGGCGTATTGGGCTTGGAAGGCGGTTGTTTGGTTCAGTCTCCATTGGTTCGGTTTCTTTGGTTCAAAGGTTATTGCATGTGCTTCTCCTTATTTCTTTTTCACAAACGGGGCTTTCCTTGGGCCGTTCCCTACTGAAGTCTCGGTGATCTTGCCATTCCTCATTCCACTTTCAATTCTCTCACCGATGATGACCATGTCAGAAAAGTTTGATGACACACTCCCAATCATCCTATCATAGAAGGGCAACTGGAGTGTATCAATGAACATTGCTACGATTTCTTTCTCGGCTAAGGGGGGCTCCACCTGAGCAGCCAGTTCCCTCCATTGTTGTGCATACTCTTTGAAAGTCTCTACGTCCCCTTTTGACATATTTTGGAGTTGCATCCTATCGGGAACCATGTCAACATTGTACTTGTACTGCTTCAGGAATCCATCTGCTAGATCTTTGAAGGATCGAATGTGTGCCCGCTCGAGATGTGTGTACCAATTTGAAGCTGCCCCAGTTAAACTGTCTTGGAAGAAGTGAATCAAGAGCTTATCATCTTGGGCATATGATGCCATCTTCCTAACATACATGGTCAAATGGTTTTTGGGACAAGTGGTTCCCCGATATTTGTCAAAATCGGGCACCTTAAATTTCGGTGGAATTACAACATTTGTCACCAGACAAAGTTCCGAGGCATCCCGAAGACCATAACTATTTACCCCTTGAATGGCCTGCAATCTTTCCTCTAGTATTTCCAACTTTTCTTTAGATTGGAAATTCCCTCCTGACTGATTCACTGGAGTTTCTCCATACATATTATAGGGAAATGAATATGGCATAGAGGAGGAACCGAAGTTTGGCATCACTTGAGCCCCCTGGGGTCCATAATGTAAGGTGTATTGTGGGGGCTTTGGATTGACAGAAGGTGTCACTATCGGGGTGTTACCATCTGTAGGGTTGACGATTTGTGTTTGTGGTATTTTGACATCATTGGTGGGGGTTTGTGTCTGAGTGATATGTTCAGAGTTCTGAATGCCATCTTGTGGGCTGGGGGCTGTTGGTGGCACAAATCCACGAGGCAAACCGTATGGGGGATTGTTCGAGTCAAATGAAAGATGAGTTTGGTTGCTTGGATAAATAGTGAGAGGCATCATGGCCCCTGGTTGGTTGAAGCCTTGAATAGGAATCTGAGAAAAATCGGGCAGGATGAGAGGCGTGGCTGGATGTCCTTCGTTCGAGGCTGGAGGGTTCTCCTGTGTTCTTTTCCTTCTGCATTGCTTGTAGGATCTCCATCATCTTAGTCATTTGATCCTTGATTTGACTGACTTCTTCTCTGATCTCTTGGACTTCTTCTAGTTTATTCGCCATGGCCCTTGCCTGTGATCGAGTGCGATAAGGGTGTCTTGGAGCAATTGTTCAGAAGAGTCACACTGTTTTAATCAGAAAAAATTAAGAACATCGCAAAAAAAAAGCTTTAGTGGAAACCACCTATGGAGTTATTATTTATTTAATTAAATATTTTTTTTGAGTTAACATCTTGTGACTGACAAGAGATGGTCCCTCCATCCCACACAGAGAGCATTGTGCTCATAAGATGAAATGGAGTTGACAACAAATCTATGGGAAGAACATCTCTCCACAATAGATGTTGTCTTAAACACACTAGCAATGCGAATTGAGACATCCCGACCTACCCTTTAAGCAGAAGGAAGAATCCTATAAGGCAAAGATGTAGTTGACAACATATTAAAGGGAGACCATGCTCCACGATAGGTGTCGTCGCAAGTCAAGTGTAAGAGTTGGAGTGCGAAGGAATCATAGAGGCAAGAACATATTTCATTAAAAGTTCCTCAAAGCAGTACATAGGTTGGGATTACATCATGTCAAATCATAATTTTCAACATTGTTACAACATTTCATCCTAGAGTCAACAAATTAGGTCTCTTTCTTTTTAGACCTCGAGCAAACCCTCCACACATTTGCATAAAATCGTCCAGTTCAGACGGGAGACGAAGCATAGGGTCCGCACAAATTTGTTGTTCTGCCTTCTCAAAGCTTCAGACAAAATTCGGAACGCAATGGCTTAGTGATAAGCCTCTGGCTTATCTAGTTTTATGACTAGATGAACTAGGGTTCATGTGCCTATTTATTCGAGTTCACTCTCGTTTTCGCCCAAATTTGCCTTGTTTTGTTCCTAAGTTGGACTTTGACTCATTTTGCGTATTTTGTGTAGTTTTTAGGTTATTTTGAATAGAATTACGCTTGTGGGTGTTTTTGTTGTTTCAGGTTAAATAAGTGAAGCTCAGGGAGTCAAGGAAAGTCGGCAAAGGGAAATTGCAAGTCTGGAGACACTCGCCTCGCGAGTGTATGCTCGCCCCGCGAGCCTGAAAGTCAACAAAGCAGCAAAAGTCATCACTTCAGTCTCGCCACGCGAGAGGTGTCTCGCCTCGCGAGATCATAAAGACCTGCAAGACAGAGACCATCACGGCCAAGCCGTGATGAAGACCACACCCGTGACAGTTTAAGGTTTGAAGTCTCGCCCCGCGAGACACTTCTCGCCCCGCGAGAGTTTGAAGACCCTGGAAGTCAGAGATCATCACGGCCCAGCCGTGATGAAAGTCACAGCCTAGAATTGAAGACTCGCCCCGCGAACACACTTTCGCCTCGCGAGAGTTCAAATTGAAAGCGCGCCAATTTTAATTCTCGCCTCGCGAGAGGCTGCTCGCCTCGCGAACGATCGCAGATCAGGAATCCTATTTAAAGGCTGTTGCAGATCAGATTTAGAGGATCCAACTTTAGGAGGCTGTAGGGCTTTTGGAGGGCCGCGAATCGAGTAGTTTTCCACTGTTTAGAGTAGCGTTTAGGGTAGTTTCTTTTCTCTTTGGAGCTGCGTCTCCCTTTTTCTCATGGAGGTTATGTCCGATCGCTTGTCTATGAGCATGAGGAACTAATCCCCTCATCCGAGGGAACGATGAAGCCACCCATAGCAGTGTAGATTCTATATGATGTATGTCTTTCTCCTTTAATTCAATTCTTGTTTTCCGATTCTGATTTGAATGTTTGATCATATGTTTTGCGTGATTAATCAGTTAAACGTGTTTGAGGCCTAACGGCGATTCGCGTTTTAGAACTTGAATCGGGATCATAAATGTTTTCCAATTCTGAATTGATTGTGTTAATCATATGTGTTGCGTGATTAACTAGTTAACGTGTTTGAGGCCAAACGGCGAGGCGTGTTTTAGAACTTGAATTGGAATCATTAATCGAATAATGAGCACGACCGTGGATTTATTTGATTAGTGCAACCATATAGGGAACAAGGTTTAATAGAATTTGAGATTAGGGTTATGAGACCGAACAAGTAATTAATCCAATCGTCGAATACGTCCTAATGAGCACGAGAGTGGATTTAGGAGAATTTAGGGGTCCCGGTTGACATTGTAATTGAACTTAGGGAGGAATTCATCATCACTTGGGTGTACATATTGGGTAGGTGGATTTGTGACCTTGGATATTTTAATTTCTGATTTTAGTTAATTATTTCATTAGATTTGTTAATTGAATTTTAGATATTAATCTCTCTTTCTCAACCACCTTCTCTCGCTTGACCAACGTATCGGATTTCCCACGGATTAGTCGAATTGGTAGCCCAATCCCTGAGTTCGACCTCGGTAATAACTTACCGTGTTTCTTTTATTACTTGCGACGACCCGGTACACTTGCCGGAGTCACAACAAGTTTTTGGCGCCGTTGCCGGGGATTGGCACAACCAATTTTTCTGATTCTAGGGGAGTTTGATTATTTGGTTAAGTTATTTTTGTTCTTATTTTTATTTTTATTTTTATTATTTTCTACTATCTCTCTACTTCTTTGATTCCACTTGGTCTTGCCTTGTTTTGTATGCGAGGTACACGAAGGAATGCTTCCGGGTTGCGAGTATTGTGATGGGAACCATGACACTTGGAGTTGTCCGTTCTACTTCCCTCAAGTATATGTGGAACCATGGCATAATGACAGCGTGCCCCAGAACAACTATCAGAGTCAGAATCAGTATTGGGGTGATATGAGTAGAGACTATCCGGATGTTGCTTGGAGTAATGCTGACGATGGTCTAGCCTGGCAGCCACAACCTCAACAAAATTGGCAACAACAACCTCAACAGAGTTGGCAACCACAACCTTGGGAGTTGGCTCTTGAGAAGTGGAGTGCGACACTTGAGAAAGTGTCAATCAATACAAACGCAGCCATTGACAAGTTGGCAACTCATACGGGGATGGCACTTCAGAATCTAGAGATGCAGATTGCCCAGCTCACAAAGCAACTGAATGAGTGTCCCCCAGAGAATCTCCCAGTTGATACCGAGAACGACCCTAAGAACCAATGCAATGCCACAACAACTAGAAGCAGTGGGGTTTTGGGATATGACTGGGATGTAACTAGTTCTCAAGGAGTTGAGGAAGAACTACCACATGTTGAGGAAGAACAACCGGAGGAAAAGGAATTGGCAAGTGACATGGCCCCGGAACAACCACATGATGAGGAAGAGCAACCAGAGGAAGAGGAGTTGGCAAGGGACAAGGCACTTGGAGCAAGGGGGTAGAGAGCAAAATGCAAATAAGGTGGGAGAGGAGTGCACCATGCTTGCCAAGCAACCTGATTTTGATGCGTTAAATAAATATGTTGGCTTGCATGCATGTGTGGACACCGGTAAGATAGACCCTCCCACTTGTCTGGCACACTTCCTCTTGAAGACACCATTTGACCCGAGAGGAAGTGAGTTCATAATTGAAGAGGTCAATAGAGATTTCACACACACGGCCGGGTGGAGTTGATGATAAGGTCATATTGTTGCTACGATCTCCACTCCAATTACCATTTGATCCGGGTGGAGGATTTGATATGATGAGCGTCTCTTGGCCCCCGTACCACGGACTATGGGATCCAGGTGGATGCTTCTTAATAAGTCAAGCTCGGGACGTTAAACAAGCGCTACTTGGGAGGCAACCCAAGCTAGGTATCCCTCTTTTCACTTAACTTTTGTTTTGTTTTTGCTTGTTGTTTGGTTTTTGTTTGACGCTCTTGAATAATTTGAGAAGATCAAGAGTTGTTGTATGAATGTCGAGTCGGCAAGCTTGTTGGAATTTGATTAAATTGAGCATAGATTGATTGCATGAATTATTTGACCATTGATGATTCCCCCTAGGTTCTGAAAATAGAAAAGTTTATCCCCACTTAAAAAATTGAAAACTGAACTTTGAGAATTATATTGTGATTACTTGATTTATGATAAGTTTGGGGTGAGGGGGTGCACACACTAGAAATTATATCTCGGTCAAACAATTTGCAAAATGTCCAGGTGAGGATTTGAGCCTCCAACTCTGCTTTTGAATGTGTGAATCACTATTAAGTTGCACTTTCCCGAATTTGCTTGAATCTCTATATGGTTTGCATGTTTATGTGTTGCATCAAATGATTTAGGCAATTTTCTTTGAATTAACTACTTGGCCTAAAATGAACCATCCCTCATGCATGTTCCCTAGTTAGCCAAATTGAGCCCAATTGACCTATTGTTTCTTGATGACCCTACATTACGAGCCAAAATCTGAAAAACCATGTTAACCCAATCTTAGGATTAGGAGAGCATGGAAATGAGCAAGAGAAAGGTTGTGAGAAACTAAGTTTGGGGTGGCTACAAGGAGGTATGTCATTTTGGGGTGAGAAAAAGAAAAATAAAGGTTGAAACCCAAGGCAAAAAAAAAAAAAAAATTGCCAAAGGAAAAGGGGCAGAACAAAAAGATTAGCAAGGAAAAGGCTGTAGTCACCCGAGCCCAAATGAAAAATGGAAAAAGGAATTTGAGTGGAAAAAGTGCCAAAATGCTCATGCTCTCTTAGTTCCTAGGGACTTAAGCCTAAATATCCTTCATTATCCTACCCTGAGCCAGGCCCCATTACAACCTTTAAAAGACCTTCTGATGTTGCATATATGTTTTCGTGGGAACTACTTTTGAGATGAAAATCAAATTCATGGGAAGTGCTCTTGATATGTGAAATTGAGTGAAAAGTTGACAACCTTGACAAACTTGAGCGAATGAGTGAAATTTTAAATGCCCTTGCGAGGAAGACAATTGTTTGAAATTGGTGATCTTCCTTTTGTGTGTGACCCTGATCCTCAACTTAGACTAATGATTGCATGAATGATAAGTTCTCAATGGTTTAAAGTAAATGAATGTGGGGATTACGTTAATATAGGGGGGGAGATCATTGGAGAAAAACTGTTTTGATTGCATGAAATTTGTGCGAAATCGATTGATTCCTTTAGGCTTGCCAAGTCTTGAGTCGTTTTTGAGTTTTAAGCTTGCTTGGGGACAAGCAAGGTTTAAGTTTGGGGTATTTTGATAAGCCTCTGGCTTATCTAGTTTTATGACTAGATGAACTAGGGTTCATGTGCCTATTTATTCGAGTTCACTCTCGTTTTCGCCCAAATTTGCCTTGTTTTGTTCCTAAGTTGGACTTTGACTCATTTTGCGTATTTTGTGTAGTTTTTAGGTTATTTTGAATAGAATTACGCTTGTGGGTGTTTTTGTTGTTTCAGGTTAAATAAGTGAAGCTCAGGGAGTCAAGGAAAGTCGAAAAGTAGTGGAAATTGCAAGTCTGGAGACACTCGCCTCGCGAGTGTATGCTCGCCCCGCGAGCCTGAAAGTCAACAAAGCAGCAAAAGTCATCACTTCAGTCTCGCCACGCGAGAGGTGTCTCGCCTCGCGAGATCATAAAGACCTGCAAGACAGAGACCATCACGGCCAAGCCATGATGAAGACCACACCCGTGACAGTTTAAGGTTTGAAGTCTCGCCCCGCGAGACTCTTCTCGCCCCGCGAGAGTTTGAAGACCCTGGAAGTCAGAGATCATCACGGCCCAGCCGTGATGAAAGTCACAGCCTAGAATTGAAGACTCGCCCCGCGAACACACTTTCGCCTCGCGAGAGTTCAAATTGAAAGCGCGCCAATTTTAATTCTCGCCTCGCGAGAGGCTGCTCGCCTCGCGAACGATCGCAGATCAGGAATCCTATTTAAAGGCTGTTGCAGATCAGATTTAGAGGATCCAACTTTAGGAGGCTGTAGGGCTTTTGGAGGGCCGCGAATCGAGTAGTTTTCCACTGTTTAGAGTAGCGTTTAGGGTAGTTTCTTTTCTCTTTGGAGCTGCGTCTCCCTTTTTCTCATGGAGGTTATGTCCGATCGCTTGTCTATGAGCATGAGGAACTAATCCCCTCGTCCGAGGGAACGATGAAGCCACCCATAGCAGTGTAGATTCTATATGATGTATGTCTTTCTCCTTTAATTCAATTCTTGTTTTCCGATTCTGATTTGAATGTTTGATCATATGTTTTGCGTGATTAATCAGTTAAACGTGTTTGAGGCCTAACGGCGATTCGCGTTTTAGAACTTGAATCGGGATCATAAATGTTTTCCAATTCTGAATTGATTGTGTTAATCATATGTGTTGCGTGATTAACTAGTTAACGTGTTTGAGGCCAAACGGCGAGGCGCGTTTTAGAACTTGAATTGGAATCATTAATCGAATAATGAGCATGACCGTGGATTTATTTGATTAGTGCAACCATATAGGGAACAAGGTTTAATAGAATTTGAGATTAGGGTTATGAGACCGAACAAGTAATTAATCCAATCGTCGAATACGTCCTAATGAGCACGAGAGTGGATTTAGGAGAATTTAGGGGTCCCGGTTGACATTGTAATTGAACTTAGGGAGGAATTCATCATCACTTGGGTGTACATATTGGGTAGGTGGATTTGTGACCTTGGATATTTTAATTTCTGATTTTAGTTAATTATTTCATTAGATTTGTTAATTGAATTTTAGATATTAATCTCTCTTTCTCAACCACCTTCTCTCGCTTGACCAACGTATCGGATTTCCCACGGATTAGTCGAATTGGTAGCCCAATCCCTGAGTTCGACCTCGGTAATTACTTACCGTGTTTCTTTTATTACTTGCGACGACCCGGTACACTTGCCTGAGTCACAACACTTAGCTCCAAACTCATGCTCACATATCTCTTTTTCCATATGTCAATATCTATCCCTCGCTCTCGTGCTTCTTCTCTCCACCATTTTACGGCATTCATTGCTTGAACCACGTGATCATGATAATGCTTTGCCGAGGTCCACCCTAAATCGCACTGCTTCTTGATCTTGACCATTAGGATATTCAGTTCTTTGACCTTTTGTACCAATTCATCCGTCATCCTACTTTGTGCACAAATTTGCTTCTGTAAGTTGCTATTGACTCCCCTTTCTCGATCAACCTCCACCTCCAATGAATTTCCCATACCTTCTTGGTGGATGACTTTTTCTTCTAACTGACGCTTTTATTTTCTTAGCCGATTCCTCTCCGTTGTCAAGGACAATACTTTACTTTCAAGATTCTGGACCTTAGCCATGATGCTTGGTGAGACATTGTCTGTATTCTTCTGGACTCTTGAGGTTGTGGAGATATCGGCACATAAATCTTTTAAGTGTTCATTTTCCTTTGCTAACTTCTCACAACGCTTCTGTCCAATGGCTATTTTTAACTCGGCATATTGCTTTTGTTGTTCCATTTCCTTCATTTGTGCTTATAGAACTTTCAGTTGTTCTGTCATTTGAGTTACCAAAGGGAAGTAATCTTTATCTTTCGTGTTTTCTGCCGGAATGTTGACGGGACCTTTCCTTGACTTTCTCCATGCTTCATATTCTGAGACAATGATTAGGATTGGCCGGCCCAATTGTGCACTCCCTGCCATCTTCACATCTTTCCATGCATTTCTAACTGATTTTGCCAACAACTTGGTATTCTCTCCATCCTCGTACCGAAAACAGCATCCGCCGAGTTGTTCTTCTCTTGGCACGGTTTGCGTCCAACAAAGTTGTCGTAAGACTATGGCGGGTGTGTAGGATATGCACCCTCTTGGTCCCATCAAAGGAATATTGGGATAATCACCACAACTACAAATGATATCTTGCCCCTGCTGACCTTCGTACCATGGGCATACCCACTTAAAAGAGTCCCTTTCCACTTTGTCAAACTCGTTCTTCCATTCCTCTTCATTTAGCCGTCTTATATGGATGTTATGGAAGCCTCTTAGTGGATCTGAATGGTGGTTGATATGACCTTTTGCATACATGTGAGTCATGGCCCACACATAGAGCAACTGTGCACAATATCGGAGCTTCCCCTTTGGATACCGCTGGCAAAATTCTAGTCAAAAGCGTTTCAGCTAACACTGCCGGCACGGGGTTTTTCTTTATTTCTACTGTGAAGATTACATCCATTGCCGCTTGATCTATCATGTCTAGCGCTGATGGAAATAGAACCAACCCATATATTGTTAGCGCCAATACCCTTTCAAAGGTTTCCCAATCTTGCCGATCCATTAATTTCTTCAAATGATTTTCAAGAAGAGTTCGAGCTAACCCTCGTGAGTTTGAGTGCCCGATCAACTTCACATTGTTTTCAGGAAGCCCTAGTAACCCTGCTACGCTTGTAGTGGTTAAGTATTGCCCCAAGTGAAAGTACACGATGGGGTTTTTCTGCATTGGCAACCTTAACAGGCAAGCATATTCTTCAATGGTGGGAGTAATGTCCATGTTTGGAAATTCAAAACATCTGAGGTGGGGGTTCCAATACTGACACAAAGCACTCAAAGCAGCAGTCTCAACCGGTATGAAAATTAGGTCCAAGATCCCTCCATACTTCTTGACGAAGCTTCTTCGACGTTCTTGAGGCAAAGATTGGCTCAACTCTTTTAGATTCTCTAATGAGTTTAATATCACCCTGGAGCTCTTGGTGGGGGGAGCATTGCTAGTGTGTCTGACGTTTTCCATCTCTTGTAACCAAAGGTGTTATCTCAAACCAGATTATATGTGGAGGGAAATTTTAATTTGTTAATAACATTTGGAAAACAAATTTACTTATGCATGAGAGTGTAACAAAATGTATGAATGACATATTAACCATGCATGACTTAAAGTACTACATGCACGAGCATACAATGAATAATAATGAATGTAACAGGATGCGTGAATGAATGGTATATTAAGGCGTCTATGGAATGCATGCATAAAACCAATATGATGCATGTGATTATTCATGTTTGAAAAAAAGGTGGAATGCATTCCCTTTTGTCCTACATGGGTCATATCCTAAAGTTTGAACTTCTGAGGTCAAGACCCTAATTTGGTAGGCTATTAATGACATTTTAGGTGCATGACTTCCGGGACAGATCTAGACCCCTAAACATATGGTCCCCGGATTACCCTCATCTAAAAATGAGGACCCGAATCCATGAACCTCACCACAGAGACCGAAAAGTCACAATATGGCAGTCCATGTTCCGGTAGCAATCCGAGCGGGAGAATCAATGTCTCTCAGGGACGCAAAAGCATCACAATAACATCACTGAAGCCCCTTCTAATCTTATGGCATTCCAAGACTCGGATATAGAGCCCAAAAGTGTGTGAATATGTGATGGTGATGTGTGTGCTGGGAGCAAGCAAACCTGCACAAAACCTAAAAAACTAACCCCAAACCTGCAAAAGAACAACCAACATTTAAAAGAGTTTTCTACCCTAGGGTTGCAAGATTATATAAAGACATTTATAAGAGCATATAATACTATATACAAAAAGATAAAACAAAGAGGGGTAAAACTAATGTTTTCAAATCTATTAAAAAAAAATTGCACCACCAACTGTGATAGGCCCGACCCTCAAAAGTCCCCAGTGGAGTCGCCAGCTGTCGCGACCGTCCCTTTCGGGTGCCGTGAAAAATAGGTAAAAAAACAGAGGAGCCGCCACCAATATTTTTATTTGGGAACAACATTGGAAAAACCATTTATTTTATGGAAAACTGGTCTAAAAAAAAGAGAGAGATGAGTCCGGGAGCCGGTTACGAGTAGGGAAGGTGTTAGCACCCCACATCACCCGTTTAAAAAATGGTACCTCAAGTTAATTGTGCAAAAACATTTTAATAGCATTTTAAATATTTATTTTACCCCAAAAATTATTTACAAGAAAGAATTATTTTTAACTTTTAATATTTTAATTTTTTATTAATTTTTATATTTTTAAATTTATTGTTTATAAAAACTAAATGAGGTTGAACATGACACATGAGTCCAAGGGTAACCTCAAATCTAAGGGACTGAACATGGCACCGTGTGCATAGAGCATCCCTAAAAATAGAAAAGTTTAATTATTTTGATTAATTATTTTAACATAAAAAAAGACACAAAAAAGAAAATTTAGTTTTGACTTGACAAGATGATTTATCTTGCTCCTACGTATTCCCGGGTGCGATGAGAAACTCAAAGCCACATAGTTCTTATAGAAAAGATTTGATTGGTTGATTAATTTTATTTCTTTTTGAAAAAAGGGGTTTGATTTTGGAAAGATTTTATAAAAAAAAGGATTTTATTTTTGAAATAAATCCAGTCTTGCACAGGGTCCAAGATAGCAACGCTATACGATAACCCTTACAATTCGTACGTCACTTGAGGATGAAAATTCATACATCAACGTCGTAGATTGTTGCGTGAATTCAAAAGATTTTATTTTATAAAATTGAATAAAATTTGTTAAATAGAGTAAATTGAAAACATTTATTATTTTATACAAAAAGGAATTCATTCTTGCACAGAGTTAAATATAGGAGAGCTATATAATAAACCCTTACAATTTTTGCAACACTTGAGGATGAAAATCATACATCAACGTTGTAGATTATTTGCATGAATTAAAAAACAAAATAAAAAAATGTTTTTTTTATCTAAAGGCTTTTTATTTTTTATTTTTTTATTTTATGTTGAAAGGAAAAGACAAAAGGATTTTTAGGTTGCTCATTCATTAAAAATCCAACTCAAAACAGATTTGGCCCAAATCAGTGAACCCAAACAAAAATAATAAATGAGATAAAATAAAAAAACAAAAAAAAACACAACTTAGGCTCAAAGCACAAAACCCTTATAGAATAAAAATTAAAATTCAAGCCTAATAGAAAAGCCCAACGTTTTTTTTTTTGTAAATCCACAATGATGAAATAAAACTAAACTAACAAAATGCAAATAAGGCAGCCCATCTGGAAAGCCCCAACCAGACCCACATAATAACTAACACATGATATTAAAAGATAGGGATAAATAAGAGAAAGTAAAAAAGTTTAGAGAGAAAGCTCCCCAACTCCATTTTACCAACGATAGAGGAAGGAGACAAGGGTTTGGGGCGTGAGAGGCAGAGACGAAGACCGGTGGCGGTGCGAACGGCGGTGAGGAGCGTTGTGCTTGGCGGCGAAGATCCGGTGGAGGGGGTCTAAGATCGGTAGAGCTGTGGTGGTCCGGAGCGGCACGTTCGAACCAGTGGAGGCGACGACCTGGACAGATCCGCGTCTGGACGACGGAGCTGGGGACGACACGGCTGCGTCTAGCGCGATGGTCGGTTCTGCGTGCGGCGGACGACGCGGCTGCGTCTGGCACGGCGGTCGGCTCTGCGTGCTGCGGATCTGGTGAAGCAGTGGTGCTGTTTGGGTGGGTGTAGATAAGAGGAGTGAAGTGTTGTTATGGTATAGGCATGGTTGCTGATGTTTATGTAATGGGGTAGAACTATAGTGTGGTGATCTGATTTGTTTATTTTTAATTCTTACACCAAAGTCTTCTCTTTTTCTTAGCAATCTCTTTTTCCCCCTTACTGTGTTGTTGTTGTTCTCTTTTTATAGAGGAAGATCTCATCTACTTTCACCTTGGGACCAGATGATTTTTCTGTGTGCAGGGGCTTAACTTCCTCTAGTCCCTTTTCAATTTCCATTTATGTATTCTCTTCCTCTGATCTATGCACTGATGCTCTGAGAACTTATCCAAAAATGGTGTTTGATGACTTGAGCCTTGTGGGGAACTGTTCTGGTGGTTGGACTAGCTTCCCAATGACTGTTGCTTTCTTGTTAAGCTCAAAAAAAAAAAAAAAACTTGGGAGTATGTTGGTTAAAGAAATAAACTGAAGGAGAAAGATCATCATGGAGATTGTGTTTGTTTGGGAAGGAAAAATGGAAAAAGGTATCTGACAAATTCTATTTATTTACTTTTATTATTTTTTTTTAGAAACCAGATGCATTGATTTGTTTATGTTAGCTTGTTAAAAGGAACCAGACAAAATTAGCTGTTCACAAAAATGAATCAAGAAAAATTATATTGCCCACATTTAAGTAGATAGAGGATCATCGAGTTTAAACTTGATTACACTTTGCACTGACTTTTTGACCAAAATGAAATTTTAAAAAATAATTACTAGTTTATGGTATTTATGAAACTAATTATTAATGGTATCCTTTTTGATGCGATGACATTTTTTTATTATAAATCATCTTACATCAAAGGCATCAGTCCAACTTGAGTCTTCAGAGGTGCCAATCGGAGTAGCGCTTCCACTTTTTCTATTATATATGTGCATCACTAAAAGACAAGACAATCAACTTTTTCAACAGCGCCAGTCCAACTAGCGTGTTCACTTTTTCATACTCCGTGCATCACTAAAAGACAAATAAAAATCCAATTTTCCATATTTTTTGAAAAATAAAATAAAAAAGACAAAATATTAAACTTAAAGTCATGTTATAGTTAAATAATAATAAATGTTAACATCTAATTTAATTAAATGAATAATAAATAAAATATCAATAATTTTATTAAATGATAGATTTAAATAATAATAAATAAAAGTATTACATATCTAACATAAAATACTTGTCATGAAACACACAATCTGTTTTTTTTTGGTAAACGAAACACACAACCTTTATACAATACATTTCTTTCATTAAAACTTGTCTAAATTAATATTTTATTTATTATTTTTAATTATATTAGATGTTAGCATTTTTTATTATTTAATTATAATTTGATTTTGAATTTAATATTTTGTCTTTTTTTTCAAAAAATATGAAAAATTGGATTGTCATTTATCTTTTAGTGATGTGCGGATTACGAAAAAATAACTGCGTCCATTGGACTTGCATCCTTGAAGGTGCAAGTCCATGCGCAAGTTGGACTTGCGCCTTGGAAGGCGTTAGTTGGACTGTTGTCTTTGGTGTTAGATGATTTATAATAAAATAAAAAAATGTTAGTATGTTCAAAAAGACCCTCCAATATTGGTAATTAGTTTTAAAAGGATCCAAATTGGTAATTAGTTTCTAAAACTGCACTTGTTTGGCCGAAAAGCCGTTTGCACTCGTGCATGTACGTGGTAATATTAAAAGTAAAAAAATTATTTAAAAAAATACAAGAATAAACCTTAACTTCAATAAAACGTTTACAAATATTTTCTAAATCTAATTTAATAATATAAATTTAAATAATAAGATTTTAATATTAATATAATATCACATTAATTTAAAGAAAATCTATAAGCAAATTCCTATAGAAAATCAACAACTTTGTTTTTTTTTTAAAAATTATTACTTTAATGAATAATAAATATCTGATTAGTTGTTTTTTTTTTATAATCATGTTATAAGTATGAAACATCCATTACTGTCAGCACTGGTTAATCTCTGTCGGGGAACCTGTTGGGTATATAAGGTAGGTTTTCTCCTCTCAACGAGATTTTCTCCATACACAAAAATCAGAATTCGAACCTCTAAACATTTACTTAAGATGCTTGAGTCATTTACCATTGGAACATATGTTGATTAGTTGTGTTTTATAAGCACGGTTTCATGCAATATTCATTCCCTTATTAGAATTTGCATATTAAAATAAAATAATATTTCATATCTTTACATTGATTATGAGGATATGGAAACTTAAGATTAAAAATCATCCCCATTTGTGCAAAATATTCCATATTATTATATTACTCCCTCCTATCCATAATATAAGAAACAAAACTCTAAAAACACAGATCAAGAAAGTATATTGGAATGAGCTAATTGTAATTATTACTCATATAAATTTCCAAAAACACCCTTCTAATTTTAATTAATATTCTGGTGACCAATAATTAATGACAGTAATTAATTAGGATAATATTGAAAATTAACATTTAATATGTGTGAAAATTGATGAATGTTTCTTGTACTTTGGTAAAAAAAAAGACCCATTTGTTTCTTATATTGTGGACCGGAGGGAGTAGTTTGAAAGCATTGTTGACTGTATTGTTAATGGTACCGAGGTAAAATAATGAACTGCATCAATTTATAGCCCGTTTGGTTGAGATACTTCTCAACACAAACTCACAAATCCCACGTTCCGAGGCATCGAAACCTACTTTTTTTCAAAGCTCAACTTTTGTGCTTTCATTGAACGGAAGTTGGAACACTGAGTTGAGTTAGAAAAAAACTAAAACAAACACACGCTTAAATATTTGAATATTTTTAAGCAAAGAATGAAGCATGCAAAGACATCACTATCTCAACTAGGTTGGTACCTCAATTCCTATCAATCATTTGCAGCATACTTCTAAATTTATTATTAAATGGAAAAATAATGGAAGAATACAAAAAAGGGGGACATTAGGCCTTAACCCATAAAAATCATCTAAATCTATAGTTAGCCAAGAAGTATCTATCATGATAAAAATCATTCCTAATGAATTTCGGTGCAAGATCCAACCAAGAGTTGCTACTAGAAAGAATACCAAAGTTGGCAAGCCCATCTGTACATTTATTCCCCTCCCTAAAAATATGAGAAATTCTAAAACCCATATTTTTTGTTAAAAAGATAAAATTCAACCATCTAACTCTAAGTTTCCATGGAGCCAAAATAGGATTGGAGAATAAATATTTGAAATTTAATTGTATATCAGTTACAAAAAGAATTTGGATTATTAATGTTACGACTAGTAATGTTTTGTGGGTTGAAATGTGGGGATTTTATCAGGCTTGAGGATGGCTCGTGACATTTAATTTCGATCCAGAATCTGATTGTAGAGGCAGATTCGAAAGTTGTTGTGGATATAATACACAAAGGAAGAGCTATCAACCCATCCATTCAATTTGTTCTTGAGGAAATTTTGTTGCTCCCGAGGAAGAGGGATTGGAAGGTGTTTGTAGCTCATGTTTCTAGATCAGCAAATTCTTGTGCTGATGCTTTAGCAATAAATGGCCATTCTGGGTCCTTTTCTTTAACATTTGTAGACTCTCCGTGGCCTCTTCGAGAGATGTTAGTTCAGGAAGATGTAAGGGAATGTTAACCCCCCAACCTTTGTTTCATTTTCTTTTCCATTGTTAATCAAAAAAAAAAAGAAAGGATTATTTAATATAATATTATTTAACATTCATCTAGCTAGCTAGCGTCAGATTATAATGTGGTATGGTATTTATCAAATTCATATATAAGATTTTTAGGGCACGTTCGCCTTGTGTTGTGTGTAGTTTTCTATGCTCATTTCCTATATTTATTAATAAAAATATTATATCATTTTTTCAATTATTGATAAAAACAGGAAACTAAAAATTAAATGAATGGATCCCAAGCTTTGTTGTAATAGTTAGAGTTTGTTTATGTGTGACTCAAATGTCACAAATTTTGTAAATATATGGTTTTTCTTACTATAAATTCAAATTGTGGGTCTTGTTCTTTCTTAAACTTATGCATTCTGGGAATTTTATAGCATCAAACTATCTTTTACCGTGGTAAAATTAGGGATGACAATTTTACCCGTACCCGTGGGTATTCGCCAGTAAAATCTACAACGAGTACAGGGTGGGGGGACTAAAAGGGCATCCGCGGGTTAAATTAACAGATTTTTTACTTTACTCGTTTGTTAACGGGCGGTGGCGGGTACGGAGGTACCCGTGCCCGAGGGAAGTTACCTAAATACTCTAAAGTAACCTAGGTTCACACTTCACAACATATCGGGGAAATGTTTGCGTCGACACTTCACAACATATCACACTTTACACTCCCTCGACACCTCCCCTGTTAGTGCCGCTCCCTGCCCTCCTTCAACCTTCAGGCCGTCGTCGTCGTCTCACCGATTTCCACCAGAAGCATCGCCGATCGCGCCTCCCTCCCTGACGGTAAGCTTCCTCTTCTATCTTCCCTCTTCCCTGCCACCGCGTCCCTTTTCCCTCTTCCCTTCTCAGCCAGATAGCCACCGCGTGGCTAGCTAAACCCAGACAACGACCGCAGAACAGAGTTTTTTTTTGGCTTCAACTTAGGTTTTAGTGTTGCTTTGCTCTTCCATAGAGATTAGCCTTGTGCTATTTTCTTCTAGTCGTATGGGTGATATGGATAAGATTCAGGGTTTTGATGTTGCAAATTGGCTCAAGAGTGCTGTTGGGTATAATGATTTTGTGGTTATGAAGATGGATGTGGAAGGGACTGAGTTTCATTTGATCCCAAGGTTACTTTACTCAGAAATTATGGAGTTCTTGTACATCAATGGTGATGACAACTCATAAGATGCCAGTTTGTAATTCTTTTTTATTACATTTTTGGTATAGATATTCTTTTTAATTTTCTCTATTATTGGGATAGGATTTTATACAATTAAATTGATTCTTTCTCAAATTCTTTTTGATCCATTGTATACCTGCAAATGATAAGTTAAATTGATGAAATGTTTTGTTGATTCTCTTGTTATCTTCACTGGATTACATCAATTATAAAACCTCTTGTTTTCTGTCTTTATGTAGCCTCTTATATTAAGTAACAATTTTGTCACTCCCATAGTCCCATGTGTTGAATTATGTAAGAGAGGTTCAATAAATGACGATGAGTTTGTCAGGCTATCAATATTAGAAGACTTCTTCGTTTGAATTCTTGCTCCTAGGTGATCTCGGAATTAGTCCTCTCTAATGGATAATTGTTACTCTGTCACAGTACTCACCACGTGTAGAGGAGTTTGGGGCATAATTTGTTTCAAGTTATACATTCTGCTTTAAGTTTGGACATGATTATTTTAATTGAAATATTTAAGTAAATCTTCAAGAAAACAGGATTTTTTCTGGATAAAATTATCTGCGGATATCCGCAAAACCCGTTAAATACCTGCCCACTGAATACCCACATGAGTAACTGGCGGGGACGGGCACGAATTTTACCCTGTGGGGGTGGCGGGTGGGGGGCGGGGAGTGCTACTCGTGCCCGTCCCGCCCCGTTGCCATCCCTAGGTGAAATGTCCATAGACACTTTATTCACTACAAAAAGGGGTATTACCGACGACCTAAAACCGTCAGAAACGACAAAAAGTCGTCGGAAAACAGAATTTCCGACGGACCCAATTCCGTCGGTACTAGGTGCGTAGGAAAGGATTTCCTATGGATCTGGTCAGTCCGTCGGAAATTTCCGACGACTTTGTCCGTCGGAAAACTCATCACACGGAGCCCCTCTTTTATGACGGATATGTCTGTCGGCAAATGTCAGTGGAAGTTACCAACGGACATTTCTGTCGGAAAATCTAAACTACATTTACGGACGGAATTGTCCATCGGAAACAAGTTTTTTTTTTTAAATTTTATTTTGTTTTATATTAATAATTAATTATTAATTTTAATTAATTTTTTATTAAAATTTAAATTTTATATTTTGAATATTAATTATTATTATATTTTATTTATTAATTATTATTAAATTTTAATTATTAGTTATTACTATATTTTATTTTAATAACTATTATTATATTTTAATTATTAATTATTATTATATTTTATTTTAATGAATTACTATTATATTATTAATTAAAAAACAAAATTGATATTACAAATAAAATTTAAAAAGTAATTAAATTAAAATTAATTTAAAATAAAAACAAACTCAACATATAATCCATACATAAAATATCCGTTAAGCTACAAAACTCTACCACATCTATAACTATCCTAATACCCATCACCATAATATCTGTCATCGTCGTCTTGGCGGGGGGAGTCTACCGGTGTCAGATGACCAACACGCTACGGCTCAAAAGACAGACCGATATCATGCAGCTGCGGTGGTGGATCGGTAGAAGCAGTGGAGGGCTGGCTGGCATGGACGACCCTCTGTAGAGCACTGCGCCAGTCTGGTGGGAGGAAATCGAGCACAGCGGTCATGACCATAGAGAATGTCTCCATCTGCTGCATCATGCGCTCGTTCGTCTCCCTCTACTGTAGCATCTCCTGCCTCAGCCGTTGTACCTCCTCCGTGTCCTGTGAGATGGAGGAAGTAGGCTCCCGCATGGTCAAGCTTGGCATCACCCCCGACGGATGGAAACACTAGCACGAATTTTATCCTGTGGGGGTGGCGTTGTACCTCCTCCGTGTCCTGTTTTCTCTTGTTTTTCTTCTGCTATCATGACCTATTTCAAAATGGGAAGAAATTTAGAGTTGATTGTAGCATGTGACATCAACAATATATTGCTCATTGGAATTCTATTTTGTTAATTTATCTTCATCTTCATCTGCTTATTTCTTTTGTCTTAAGAAACCTGAAAATGGTGTAAATTTGAAATAATTTTTAAACGCCTTGCTTGTATATATCATGCTCTCTTGATCGATTCATATGGCTGAGTGGTTATAGTACTAGATATAGCAATAGTCCTAATATGTGTTGTTGCCTGCTTGATGAGAAGAATGATGTGAGATTACCGTGGAAATTTTGTTTTAGGCAGTTAGTCAAATAAGATATACATGGTTGACGGGATTTCAAAAACTAGTTTTCAATTAGGATTTCAAAACTAGTTTTGAAACTCCGTATTGTCCTTATATTGGATATATGTTTTGTATATCTACAGAACCTATCTAGTTATGGATCGTAGTTGGATGGTTTGTAAGCGCACTAGTGCTGAGTATTTGAAGGGGGTGGGAGAATTTATAGAATTTGCTCAAATGAATGTTCCTAATAGTAATGGAATGTTTTGTTGTCCTTGTGTCAAGTGTTTGAATACGAGGAAATTTACGGTGAAGGATATACGTACTCATTCGATTTGTGAAGGGATTTACTTGAGTTACACAAGATGGATATGGCATGGTGATGTGTTGTTGAGTAGTACGGCAAGTGTCTCCCAAAGTGAACGTTGACGTAGATATGGAGGATGATCGAGTAGAGGACATGATCCGTGATATTGGACAAGAATCTTTTCATCGAGCTCATGTGTATGATAGGTTGTGCGGTGATGCGGATAAGCCTTTATATCCAAGGTGTACTACTCATACACGGTTGTCGGCGGTGCTAAAATTGGTTTGTATGAAGGCGAGAAATGGTTGGACCAATAAAAGCTTCACGGAATTGCTTGAAGTGTTGAAAGACTTGCTTCCGGAGGACAACACATTGCCTGACCGTAACTATGAGGCCAAGAAGGTATTGTGTCCGATGGGTATGGAGTATAAGAAGATACACGCATGCCCCAATGATTGCATATTGTACACCGGTGTTCATGAAGACAATCACGATTGCCCCAAATGTGGGTTATCACGATACAAAGTGAAGGGTGGTGATGATGATGATGATCTTGATGATGTGAGAAAAAAGGGTCCTCCTGCGAAGGTGTTGTGGTATCTTCCAATAATTCCAAGGTTCAAGCGATTGTTTGCCAATGTGAAAGATGCGAAGAATCTTAGATGGCATAATGATGAGAGGAAACGTGATGGAAAGCTTTGTCATCCTGCTGATTCTATGCAATGGAAGAATATTGATACTATGTTTCCGGATTTCACCGATGAGCCAAGAAACCTAAGGCTTGGACTTGATACGGATGGAATGAATCCTTATGGTAACATGAGTAGTATTCATAGTTCATGGCCTGTTCTGTTGATAATTTACAACCTCCCCCCTTGGTTGTGCATGAAGTGCAAATACATGATGTTGTCTATGATGATTTCGGGACCAAAGCAATTGGGAAATGACTTAGATGTTTATCTAAGTCCCTTGATTGAACACTTGAAAACGTTGTGGGTGGAAGGTGTTGATGTAGTTGATAGGTATTCTCATGAGACTTTCAAGCTTCGTCCCATGTTATTTTGCACCATCAACGACTTTCCAGCATACGGTAACTTATCCGGGTACAGTGTCAAGGGGCATAAAGCATGCCCAATATGTGAAGAAGGCACATGCTACACTCAGTTGCATCATAGAAAGAAGACGATTTACCTTGGGCATCGGAGATTTCTTAGACGTGATCACCCATATCGTAAGATGAGAAAAGCTTTTAATGGATGCCAAGAGACAGAAGAAGCTCCGGCGGCCTTAATTGGAGAGCAGGTTTATCAGAGGGTAAAGGGCATCGATGTTATATTCGGCAAGTCCAAAAATAAAGGTAAAGCTGCTGAGAAAAACATATGGAAGAAGAGGTCGATATTGTTTGATCTTCCACACTGGCGCAAGCTTGATATCAGACACTGCATTGATATGATGCATGTGGAGAAAAATGTGTGTGATAGTGTGATCGGGACGCTTTTCAACATTCAGGGCAAGACAAAGGATGATGTGAATGCTCGTCTCGACCTCGTTGCTATGGGTATACGAGAGCAGTTAGCTCCAGTTGTTGAGGATGGTAAGCGGACTTATTTGCCGCCAGCATGTCATACTTTGTCAAAAAAAAAGAGACAAAGTTTCTGCGGGTGTCTTCAGGGCATCAAAGTTCCACATGGTTACTCTTCAAATATGAATAGGCTTGTCTCTAGTGATCTTAAATTGGTTGGCTTTGTTAGAATTAGTTGGACGGTGGAGTCGCGTGAAGCGGCACGTGACGGCGCGTCGAGAAGATTCTGTGACGAAACTTCTAGATCCAGAAGATTCGTCACCGGAATCTTCTCGACGCACCGTCACGTGCCGCTTCACGCGCCTCCACCGTCCAACTAATTCTAACAGGCTTAAAGTCTCATGATTGTCACATCTTGATGCAACAACTTCTACCCGTTGCTATTCGTGGTATTGCTCCAAAAAATGTGAGACATGCCATTACTCGGTTGTGCTCATTCTTCAATTATATATGTAGCAAAGTCGTTGACCCCCGTATGTAGGATGACTTGGAAGTTGAGGCTGCTACAATCTTGTGCCAATTGGAGATGTATTTTCCTCCTTCCTTTTTCGACATAATGGTTCACTTAATTGTTCATTTGGTGAGGGAGATTAGATTATGTGGGCCGGTTTTTCTGAGATGGATGTACCCAGTTGAGAGCTACATGAAGATCTTGAAAGGGTACGTGAAGAATCCTCATCGTCCGGAAGCATCTATTGTTCAAAGGTATGTTACAGAAGAAGCTATTGAGTTTTGTTCGGACTACCTTCATAACACATATCCTATAGGGGTTCCTAAGCCTCGCCATGATGAGATAAGATGTCAAGGTAAGGGTACACATGGATTTAGAATTAGTAGCAAGAGTCGGGAGGAAGTGCTTCAAGCACATTTGTATGTATTGAACAACATCGATTCTGTTCAACCTTTCTTATTTGAACATAAAAGAAAAGTCAATCAAGAAAACCCTCGAATGAGTGAAAGTGGTTGTTGAACAAGCATAACAAGACTTTCTTACCATGGTTCAAGGAAGAAATGCTTAAGGATGGTAGTACTGCTTCTGATGACGTAAGATGGCTAGCACGTGGGCCTAGCTTCAACGTCATATGTTGGAGCGGATACGACATCAATAACTTTTCCTTTTATATAAAGGAACAAGATAACAAGAGTACCATACAAAATAATGGGGTTATTATCGTTGCCGAAGCAATGCACTTCTCTAGTGCAAAGGACACAAAACTCGTTAAAGCACCGACACCTTACTTTGGATATATTGAAGATATTTGGGTGCTCGATTACACTAAGCTTACGGTGCCAGTTTTTAAATGTAAGTGGGTTGATAGTAACGGTGGTGTACAAACTGACGAATTGGGGTTCACATTGGTAGACCTCAACAAGTTAGGTCATATAAATGAGACTTTCATAATGGCTTCCCAAGCAAAACAAGTGTTCTACATCACTGATCCTTCTAACAAAAGGTTATCCGTGGTTCTCCAAGGAAAAAGCATGTATAATGGTAGTGATGAAAATCAAGATTCAAATCTTGATATTCCTGAGACTCCTTCTTTTTCAACAAACATGCCTACTATAATCGAGGAGACACAGTTGGACGATGTACATGCCACTCGTGATGATCATCACGAAGGGATATTGTTATAGGTAGTTTAAACTTAGTATACATTTATTTTTATTTATACTTCTGTATTTATTTTTAGTTATAACCTATTTTAAGAAATATATATTGTTTCTGAACAGACATACATATGGATCAGTCGGTTGGCCCACATGCACGGGAGGACACTGTGGGGCCTACGCAGGACCCGATCGTGCCTACACCCGATTCTAGTGTAAGTTTACATGTTATATACTATCTTTAGTCCTTCTTTTTAATGTAATTTTATAATGTTACAACCCTCTATTTTATCATTTTTTTTGTCCATACAAACATCACAGTCTCAGAGGAAACGGGGTAGAGGAGCCACGACTTTGAAGAAATTAGAGAAGGCCAGGCAAAGCGGACAGAAGCTTGAGGTGTGCTTTGATGCTAATCTAAAGCCCCAGGGACCCCGTGCTAAAGAATTGAAAAAGTGGGTGTTTCTACAAGCGAAGCAGCACGTTAGCATCAACTACAACCATTGGAATGACGTTCCACAGAACGTTAAGGATCAGATTTGGGAGGCTATCACGGTATTTTACCTTTACATTCTTTTGATTTACATTATTAGATAATTATCCGAGTTATAATCCATCCAGTTGTTATGTATTTAATGTGTAGGTAGCTTGGACTGTGCCAAACGACGAGGATCATCGTACGAAATGTATGAAAATGGCATCAAAGCGTTGGAATGGGTTCAAGCATGATCTTACCAGGTACTATGTATCTGGGAAGAAGCGGCTTGATAAGATGTTCTCGGATTATCCCTGAATTGATAAGGATACTTGGGATATGTTTGCTAGGAGTCGACAAGATGAAGAATTTCAGGTTGGTTGATTAAGTTAATTTTGTATGCTTCTTATAGATCATTTAACCGTATTTAATTATGTGTTTTTGTTTGAATAGGCTAAGGCAGAGAAGGGTAGGCAGAATCAGGTGAAGAACGTCCACCGCCACACCATGTCTCAGGGTGGGTACGAGACTCGGATCGAGGAGATGATGGCGGATAGGCTGAGAGTGAAGCAGGAAGAGCACGCTGCTAGGATAGAAAGAGGAGAGGTGCCTGAGGGCACACCATTAAGTCCTCCGTCAGACATCGACCGCGAGGATGTCTGGTTAGCTGGCCGCATGACAAAGACAGGATCTTTTAAAGTTGATGCCACTAACGAAGTGGCAGATAAGATTGTAAGTAAATAATTAACTTCATTTCAATTGATATTTGTATAGATATTTTTAACACTTTTCACTTGCATGTTTTTGCATTTCTTCATTGTAGATGGATCTTAAAGCACAATTCTCCCAGGGCTCATTCGTCCCTTCTGGACGGTGGGACGTCTTGATGACTGCTCTAGGTATGAAAGACCATCCTGGTCGGGTTATCGGTGTTCCTGGGAACGTTACCATCAGAGAATATTATGGCAAGTCTGCTTCACGAAAGCGGGTCGTCGATGAGGCATCATTTTTGGAATCCATGACTCAGCAGCTCATCTCCAACCCTGCTATTACAACGCATCTGATGAAAAGCTTACTATCCAACCCAAAATTCAAGCAGGCGCTTGCTAGAGAGCTTTCCTCTGTTGGTTCATCCCAGGACACCGCAGGACATGCCAACCCTTCACATGTGAGCACAAAAGAGAGTTATAGTAGGGCACATGTGGAGGACGATGAGTTGGCAGCTAGGGAGCGGGAGTTGGAAGTCCAACGTCGTGAGCTTGAGTTGGAAATGCAAAGGCGTGAGCTTGAGTTGGACTTCAAACGCTGTGAGCTCGAAATGGTAACAAAGGTATGTATTCAATGTTAATGTCCAAATTAGTCAAATAATTACTTGTGTTTTTTTTAATTATCAACAACTTATCTATTTTATTTTTCCTAAATTGAAGGCCAAGTCAACGTCGGTGTCGCTGTCACTTGTTTGTTCTCACTTGGTGAGGATTATGCCTTTGATATTTTTGAATGTCCATTGGAGCACGATGGATGGGTGGCACGCCCAAATCAACAGAGGATATTTTCCTTCTGTGGTGAAGATCTCATGCACGCCTGCAGAGATAACGTGTGGATGGCCAGCACGGTTTTGAGTCTTTGGTGCACGTAAGTTAATTTTAATTTTATAACTTATTTATTTTTGGTATTTTTCCATTTAATAATTTATTTTAATTTCAATATATATATTATGTAATTAACATCCACACCTTTTCATATCTTAGGTATTTCAATCGTGTTCAGCTTGATAAGGGCGTTGCATCAGTTTACGGCTTCTTAGATCCGTCAATCCTTATACCTCAATTCTTTGCTGGCGATGCATTTAGTAAATACATAGGGAACTTGATGGGAGACAATCGAAAAGAATTATATCTGGCTCCCTACTATATGAATAACCATTGGCAGTTGTTCGTACTTCACCCGTCTAGGCATACTGTCATATTCTTCTGCTCTCTCCACCAAAACCCGCCACCGGAGGTGGTGGAAGCTGTAAATACGTAAGTAACTAATCTTCAATTTAATTTAAGTTTTAATATCAGTTATTTTTAGTTTATTGCACACATGATATATGAATTTATTAATTGACATGATTATTTGTTTATGATAGCACGCTGAAGGCGAGTAGCATAAGTTGCGCCAACGGGAGAAGTAGGACTTCTAAGGCTAAAGGAAATCCTGAATGGATCATCCTCAAGGTTTGGTAGTTTATTTATCAAATAATTAATATTATAATTACTAATTTATATGTATATTTAACTTACATTGAAATTAATTTTGTTTGTAGTCTCGATTTCAACCTGACGGGTGGTCGTGCGGCTATTATGTGATGCTTCATATGCTGAACACAGTCTCCGCATCTATTACGGATGGATGGAAGAAGGTAATATTTAAACAACTTGTTAAATTATATATTATAGTTTTGGTGATGACTTGCGTTAATGTTATTGTTATTATTTGAACGTGTGTAGGTATTTAACAACCAATTGCCTCTTCAAAAAGATGAGTTTAGAGACTTGAGGATGCGCTTGGCAGAATTATTCTTCAAGTATGCGGCTGAAAAAGGAATTGACAAGATACCTCCGCAATACTTAGATGAATAGTTTTTTTGTTAGACTTTAAATTAAAACTAATATATATATATATATATATATATATATATATATATATATATATATATATATATATACTTAGATTGGTAGTTTTGTTTTTAAACATTAGAGACTAAAATTTATATATATATACTTGTAGATAGTTATGTTTTTCCTATACATGGGTTTTGGTTTTAAGTCCCCCCATTGTTCCTTTGTATATTTCTTTTCTTTTTGTTAATATTGAAATTTAAGGGTAGTGTTTGCAATTCTGTAATGTGTGTGATATTCTCTATGTTACTGGGATATTTACTGAATGCAGGGATAGCTGAGGGGAGTGATATTTTAAAACTGAATTTAAAAAAATAAATCTATTAACGTCAGTTGTATCAAACAACTGACTTTAATAATATTTTATAAAATATACAGTACACTATTAACGTCAGTTGTATTAGGAAACTGACGTTAAAAATAAAACCTTTAACGTCAGTTGTATAAACAACTGACGTTAAAATATTAACTATTAACGTCAGTTGTTTTTACGTCAGACAATATTTTGACGTATAAAATCAATTTTAACTGACGTATAAAACACTTATTGCACTAGTGGTAGTCGCTCAACCTCGGCGAGGTCAAGCTAAGAAGGATCCAAGGCACTAGAGCAGGAGGCAACCTCAGATGCTACCTGACTAAACCTGACATTGTACTCTGCCTGCGATCAATACATTACAATCAATATATTATTAATATATATATATATATATATATATATATATAACCTATACTTTAATTGTAAAGAGACACTTTAGCTCACCATTGTCTGCCTCGACCTCTCATCAACAAATTCACCATTGTCTGAGCGAATATGTGTCTACTAAAAGACCATAGGGACATTAACGGACCGGGCAAGCTCTCCTGCCTGCAACCGAAACACAAATAAAATCAATTAGTTATAAAATAATTTTTTAATAAAAATATATAGTTTATAAATAAAATTATTTATATATGCATACCATTTTAATGGCATGCTGCATGTGGCTAATCAAACCACCAGTGTGCATGCTCCCACCCTTCTCGGAAGCCCGATTCCTCTTCGCTTGCTGACACTTCAGCTTGTAAGCTGGAGTGTCCCAATACGCACATAGTTGGGCCCAGATGTTTGGCCCAATGTAATCCGGACGTATATGGGTCTCCCTACGCTCTCGGAGCATGTCCCTCAGTCGAGCAGCTGCTCGGTCGTTAAAGATAGCACGTATATCCGAGGCATGCTCCGATAACCAATGTACAAGCTCGTGTTAACAAAGAAAAAATATTAATAACATTATAGAAAAAAATATAAAATTCATGAAAAATAAAGGGAAAATTATATGAAATAATAAACAACAACTTACCTTGAATCCTCTGAAGATACGATACCGACTGTCCTCGAGGATCACCCCCATGATGGCCTGAAGCGACGATATTGCGCCTTGGTAGCGTAGGTAACGTGCTTCGATCCCACTTTCGATGGGATGAAGCTGAAAAATTTATAATTTTATTAATTCAACAATATGACAACCAACAAATATATACTTATTGAATAGTAGATAAAATAGTCAAAGTTAAAAAAACATTAAATTAAATAACACTTACGATCCAGAAATAGGCCGGATCCAAGGTCGATCCTCAGGTGCGGGAACCCTGGCCCCCGCAGGTAGGTCCTCCGCCACGGTCAACTGCTGCACCCTTTCCTTAAAAAGTGTGTCCCTATCCTATTCGAGGAAAAACTTTTTCACCATTGTATTATACTAGTTACTCATCTGAAGAAATTTCGGCAGCATCTCCCATCGGTCTCCAAGTACACGACTTGACCGCGGTAAGATACCCTAATCAAGTATGGACCCAGAGAACAAAAGGAAATGCTTCAACCCGAAATTTCATCAACTATTTAACAAATGAGAATCATCGAGTTGTTAAGTCTCTAAAATGTCTGATGTGCATTTCCCTAAGTTTTGATGAGAACTAAACATTGGTTAATGATTTAATTAACCTTCAATATTGGTTGCTAACATATCTATCGAGTGTGCAGATTAAGAAATAAAATCATTCGTCCAACAATGTAGTGATTGAAGCTCACGTCCATCGAAAATGTTTTAAGCGCACGTCCAAAACGCAAGAGAAAGAAACCCGCGTCCACTAAAAGTATCATAAGGCCGCGTCCACTAAAAGTATCAGAAGGCCGCGTCCACTAAAAGTATCAGAAGAACGCATCCACTAAAAGTATCAAAAGGCCGAGTCCACTAAAAGTATCAGAAGGCGGCATCTACTAAAAATAACAGAAGGCCGCGTCTACTGAAGGTATCAGAAGGCCGCGTCTGCTGAAGGTATCAGAAGTGCGTCTACTTAAGGAATCAGAAAGGCTCGTCCAATGACGTAGCATATGGAGCTCGTCCATTAAGGAATCATTTGGAGCGCGTCCATTAAAGTATCAGAATAGCACGTCCATTAAAGTATCAGAATAGCGCGTCCATTAAAGTACCAGAACAGCGCATCCATTAAGGTCAAATTGTATCCGTCCAATGACGTGGCAAAAGACTCTCGTCCACCAGAGTAACTAAGACTCTCATCCACCAGAGTAACTAAGACTCTCGTCCACCAGACTAATTAAGACTCTCGTCCAGTAAAGTAACAGAGACTCTCGTCCACTAAAGTAACAGAGACTCTCGTCCACTAAAGTAACAGAGGCTCTCGTCCACTAGAGTAGTAGAAGTGCTCGTCCACTAAAGGTGATAGAAGCGTTCGTCCACTAGTCTTAGGACTTGCTAAGTCCTTAATATGGAGCTCGTCTACTAGCCCGAATGAGAACTCAAATGACTAGATAGACGTGATTATTTTCAAGATGGAAGCACTTATCTTATGAACGTAAATTCTCTAAGGATTATCAGAATCTTAGTTCAAGAATCAGAAAGAGACTTGAAGCCTTCTCTCCTACTCAGTTTCACGATTATCAAGAAAAGTCAGAAGACTACTCTCTCAAGCAACCTTGGATAATCTAAAAGAATGCTTCCAACATGCTTTATTCCACAAAAAGGGGAGTGTACTCAGCAAAGTACAAAAAGCTCTCTGCCCAACTCTGACATGGCTGTATCTTGATACATAAAGCCATGATCCTACATGTTAGAGTACAACCAACGTTCCTATTGTATTAATGGCTGCTCAGAACGACTCTATTGCATTAATGGGTGCTCAGAACGACTCTATTGTATTTAATGAAGTTCTTCTTGAAGCCAACATCTGGGAGAATGTCTCTAACGGATCCTAAATGCTTGAAGACTATAAATACAGAAGTCATTGAAGATGAAGAAAAAGAGAATACACACTGCATTAAAACGCCATTACTCTTCTCATTAATTCTTTTATTCTTTCATTCTGTATTCTTCAAACATTTGAAGTTATTACGCAGACTTTCCTAGACTTCACATTTAAACCACTCTCTGAGTGTTAGTGAAAGATTTGCTTGTGAGAAGTTGTATTTTTTACAAACTCAATCTCTCAAACAAACCTAAGTGAGCCTGAAGAGGCTAGGTGTGAAAACAATACTTGTCTTGAGCCTGAAGAGGCTAGGTGTGAAAACAATACTTGTCTTGAGCCTGAAGAGGGTAGGTGTGCAAATAATACTTGAGTCTGTAACCTTATCAGTTATAGTGGATAAATCTTGGTGATTCCAAGGACTGGACGTAGCTCTTTGATTTGAAGAGTGAACCAGGATAAATCACCGTGTCAATCTCTCTTCCCTTAAACTCTTTAATTGCTTTAGTTTTCTTGCGTTTTTCAAGTAGTGTGTTTGCAATAGTCACCTGTCCATCCTGTATTCTTCCACTCGTCCAAAGCTAGCTTTCTGTTTGCGAAAAGATTTTAGCTTTGCTTAAATTCTGATAAACACAATTCAACCCCCTTCTCGTGTTTATAGTAGTCTATTTTAGTTGGTATCAGAGCTCAACCTCTGGGTTGAGCATCTAACAGTGTAGCGGTAAAAGGTCCTGAAGAATAGACATGACAGCTCGAGCTAGTTCAAGTGGAAGTCATCAGACTGAAGGAGCTTCCCTAACGAGACCTCCTTACTTCAATGGAGAAAACTACAACTACTGGAAGGATAGATTTCAATGGTTCATTCTATCCACAAACTCTGATCTTTGGGATGTCATCACAGATGGTACATTCATTCCCAAGAATGATGATAACACTGACAAACCAAAAGCTCAGTGGACTGCTGCAGAAAAATCAAAATGGGAGCTGAACCACAAAGCCAGATACAACACCATTTGTGCTCTCAGTCCGGAGGAGTTTGAGAAGGTATGTGCCTGTGACTCTGCAAAAGAAATATTGAACACCTTAGCTATCACATATGAAGGAACAACAAAAGTCAAAGAGTCCAAGAGTCAAATATTGTCGTACTTGTTAGAAAGTATGAATTGTTCATCATGGAGGAAGGAGAATCTGTTGCTCAGATGATAGGAAGATTTCAAAATATCATCAACAGTTTAAAATCTCTTGGCAAAGTCTATACCAATGCTGAGAAGGTTGGTAAGATTCTGAGAAGTCTACCTAAACAGTGGAGACCTTTGGTCACTGCTATCTCCCAAGCCAAGGATCTCACTACCTTGACTATGGATGAACTTCTTGGAACACTCGCTGTTCATGAGCAAGAACTTTGAGATGAAGCTGCACCAAAGAAGGGCAAGTCAATTGCTCTGAAAGCTGATCAAAAGTCAGAAAAAGGTTCCAAGGCTCTGAAGGCAGATGAGTCATCCAGTGATGCTGACCTATCAGAACTCGAGGGTTCTGAGAGTGATGAAGAATTGTCTCTCCTGACCAGGAAGATAAAGCTTCTCCTACATAAAAAGAAATTCAAGAAGGATAGGCCATTCAGAAGGTTCAACAAGGACAAGAACTTCAAAGAATCCACCTCAACAGACAAAAGTCCAATTGTTTGCTATGAGTGCAAGAAGCCCGGTCACTTCAAGGCTGAATGTCCTCAACTCAAGAAGGCCCCTTTTAAGAAATTCTTCAAGAATAAGAAGAAAGGAATGATGGCTACTTGGGAGGATCTGGAGTCAACATCTTCTGATGAAGAAACAGAGGAAGAAGCCAATCTCTGTTTGATGGCCAACACTGACTCAGACTCTGACGATGAGGTACATCCTGACTATGAGGAATTACTTGATGCCTATGAGGAGTTGATGGAGGAATCCAACTGCTTATCTAAAGCCTTCAAATCCCTCAAGAGAGAGTATGTAAAGCTCGCCAGTGAACATAAACAGAAATCTCAAGAGTGCGAGAAGATGGCTAAAGAAAACAGTGAGCTGAAGACTGAAAAGTCTAATGAAGCTAAGATCTCAAGTGAAACATCATCATCTGAAGAAGTTGAAAAACTTCAACAGAAAGTGGAAGAGCTCACTTCTGATCTTGCCAAATTTGTTAACGGTAGAGACAATCTGACTAAGCTACTTGGTAGTCAGAAGCACTCTCTTAACAAAGAAGGTATTGGATATGTCCATCAGACACATCATAAAGTATCATCTAAACGTTCTAAAGTATCTGTTAAGTCAACTGTAACCAAATCAACACCTATTTGTAATTTCTGTGGAAAAACTGGGCATGTTATGTCTAAGTGTATCCATAAGAAGAGAAGGAAGTCCTCACAGACTCCTAGAACTAACAGAAAAGGACCCAGAAAAATATGGGTACCTAAAGATCAAATAATCTTTGTTGCAAATATCCTCAACAAGATAAAGAAAACACCACTGCTGGTACCTGGACAGTGGCTGCTCGCGACATATGATAGGAGAAAGGTCTATGTTCCTAGACCTCCAACTTAAGAAAGGAGGACACGTTGCCTTCGGAGGGAATCAGAAAGGGAAGGTTATAGGAATTGGTACTATTGGTGGTAAACCCCCTCTTCCCTCTATATCTAATGTTTTCTTGGTTAAAGGATTAAGACACAACCTGCTTAGCATAAGTCAATTATGTGATAGTGGTTTTTATGTTTCCTTTACCAAGGATGTATGCATAGTTAAAGACTATAGTGGCAAAACCTTCTTTTCAGCTAAAAGGCAACAAAATATTTATAAGATTGAACTGTCTGATCTCTCAGATCAAAGTGTAACCTGTCTGATGTCTAAAGAGGATGAGAGATGGTTATTGCATAAGAAACTAGGACATGCTAGTATGAAACTAATTTATGAATTAAAAAGGAATAATCTCGTGAGAGGATTGCCTGATATTAGCTTTAAGAAAGATGTCTTGTGTGATGCATGTCAGAGAGGTAAACAGATAAAATCAAGTTTCAAATCTAAAAACCAAGTATCAACATGTAGACCTCTTCAGTTGTTACACATGGATCTGTTTGGATCAGTTAGTGTTGCCAGCCTGGCTGAAAGAAAATATGGATTTGTCATAGTTGATGACTATTCTAGATACACATGGGTACTCTTCCTAACACACAAGGATGGGTCTTTTAAGGCTTTCTCAGTATTTTGCAAAAGAGTACAAAATGAGCAGGGTTTCTGTATTTCTACCCTTAGAAGTGATCATGGGGGAGAATTTGAAAATGAGCAGTTTAGACAGTTCTGTGAGGAGAATGGAATCTCTCACAATTTCTCTGCACCTAGAACTCCACATTAAAATGGAGTGGTTGAGAGAAAGAATAGATCTCTGCAAGAGATGGCTAAATCTATGCTCAATGAAAATAATCTCCCTAAGTACTTCTGGGCAGAAGCTGTAAACACTCCTTGCTATGTACGAAACAGAATACTTATTAGGCCTTTTCTAAAAAGGAATCCTTATGAATTGTGGAAAGAAAAAAGCCCCAACATATCTTATTTTCATGCTGTTGGATGTGAATGTTTTATTCTGAATACCAGAGATAATCTTGGAAAGTTTGATTCTAAGGTAGATAAAGGCATTTTCGTAGGTTATTCTAAAAAGTCCAAGGCTTTTAGAGTTTACAATTCAAGAACTTGTATTATTGAAGAATCTGTTCATGTTAAATTTAATGATGGATTAAAGATTGATAAAGAACTATCAGATCTAGATGATGATCTTGCAGGTCTTGATATAAACAAATCAGAAAGTCAACAACCCGATATAACCAAAACAGAACCTGTGCCTGAGACTGAAAGACAAGTGGAACAAACGAGTCAGCAGACAAGTCAAGATCTTCATGATGATCTCAAAAGGGATTGGAAGTTCAACACTCATCATCCTAAGGATCTTATTATTGGAAATCCTTCTGAAGGAGTAAGAACCAGATCCACATTAAGAGAATCAAGCAATGTGGCCTTTATTTCAGATTTGGAGCCTAAACGCATTGAAGAAGCTCTTGAGGATGAAAGCTGGATTCTTGCTATGCAAGAAGAACTTAACCAGTTCACCAGAAATGATGTCTGGACTCTTGTCTCTAAGCCTAAAAACAAGTCGGTTATTGGAACAAGATGGGTCTTCAGAAACAAACTGGATGAAGATGGTAAAGTTGTCAGAAATAAGGCAAGGTTAGTAGCTCAAGGCTATAACCAACAAGAAGGTATTGATTATACTGAAACCGTTGCACCTGTAGCTAGAATAGAAGCCATACGCATTTTAATGTCATATGCTGCACAACACCAAATTACCCTGTTTCAAATGGATGTAAAAAGTGCTTTTCTAAATGGTATAATTGAAGAAGAAGTGTATGTTAAACAACCCCCTGGTTTTGAGGATAGTGATAAACCAGATCACGTTTTCAAACTTAAAAAGGCATTATATGGTTTGAAACAAGCACCTAGAGCATGGTATGATATACTCAGTTCTTTTCTCATGCATAATGGTTTTACTAGAGGACAAGTAGCCACTACTTTGTTCAAAAAATGCTCTAAAGAGAACTTTATTATAGTTCAAATAAATGTTGATGATATTATTTTTGGAGCAACTAATGAAAAGTTGTGCAAGGAATTTTCAAGTCTAATGCAAGCTGAATTTGAGATGAGCATGATGGGAGAATTGAAGTTCTTCCTTGGATTACAAATCAAGCAAACAAGTGATGGAATTTACATTCATCAACAAAAATATACCAAGGAGATACTCAAGAAATACAAAATGAAAAATGCAAAGCTCATGAAAACCCCTATGCAACTCAATGCAAAACTAAGCAAAGATGATGAAGGTAAAAAGGTAGATCAAACTGTCTACAGAGGTATGATTGGCTCTCTACTGTACTTAACTTCAAGCAGACCTGACATTCAATTTAGTGTCTGTATGTGTTCTAGATTCCAATCTAATCCTAGAGAATCTCATCTTAAGGCTGTAAAAAGAATATTTAGATCTTTGCTTGGAACTACTAATCTTGGTTTGCTGTATTTAAGATCAAAAGAATACAAATTAGTGGGATATTGTGATGCTGACTTTGCTGGAGACAGAATAGAAAGAAAAAGCACCAGTGGAGGATGTCACTTCATTGGAGCAAGTTTAGTCTCATGGTCAAGCAAGAGGCAGACAACCATTGCCTTGTCTACTACTGAAGCAGAATGCATCTCTGCTGCTAGTTGCTGCTCTCAACTCTTATGGGTAAAACAACAACTTGAGGATTACTCTATTTACGAACATAAATGGGCTGATATTAAGGCATCTTTGATATTAAGTTTGTTAAAACTGAAAATCAATGGGCTGATATTTTCACTAAACCCCTCGCAGAAGAAAGGTTTTAATTTATTAGATATAATCTAAATATGCATTGCATTGTTGAATGACATGTATGAATGTTAACGAGTCTATGCTAAATCTGTCATTACTCCTATATACATGTTCTTTCAACTAAGCATTAGTTCAGGGGGAGTAATGATACAATAATTTAAGTGGAATATGTATAATATGCTTGCTGTATTACTATGATTTTCTTAACATGTTATCTTGCCTTTAACATATCTCATAAATAAAATTTGATAGCCCTTTTTGATGTTGACAAAAGGGGGAGAAAAGGAGAAATGAATAGGGAGAATGGGAGAAATGAAAATGGGAGAATAGGAGAAATAGAATGGGAGAATGAATATGATATGACCTGTTCACTTAAGAAAATTTCAACCTGTCTATATATGCTATTTCCTTTGTTGATATTTTCTGAAGTTCATTAAATCATCTCAATGTTAGTCATCATCAAAAAGGGGGAGATTGTTAAGTCTCTAAAATGTCTGATGTGCATTTCCCTAAGTTTTGATGAAAACTAAACATTGGTTAATGATTTAATTAACCTTCATATTGGTTTCTAACCTATCTATTGAGTGTGCAGATTAAGAAATAAAATCATCCGTCCAACACTGTAGTGATTGAAGCTCACGTCCATCGCAAATGTTTGAAGATTGAAGCTCACGTCCATCGCAAATGTTTGAAGCGCACGTCCAAAATGCAAGAGAAAGAAACCCGCATCCACTAAAAGTATCAGAAGGCCGCGTCTACTGAAGGTATCATAAGTGCGTCTACTTAAGGAATCATAAAGGCTTGTCCAATGACGTGGCATATGGACCTCTTCCATTAAGGAATCATTTGGAGCGCGTCCATTAAAGTGTCAGAATAGCGCGTCCTTTAAAGTATCAGAATAGCGCGTCCATTAAAGTATCAGAATAGCGCGTCCATTAAGGTCAAATTGTATCCGTCCAATGACGTGGCAAAAGACTCTCGTCCACCAGAGTAACTAAGACTCTCGTCCACCAGAGTAACTAAGACTCTCGTCCACCAGACTAATTGAGACTCTCGTCCAGTAAAGTAACAGAGACTCTTTTCCACTAAAGTAACAGAGACTCTCGTCCACTAAAGTAACAGAGACTCTCGTCCACTAGGGTAATAGAAGTGCTCGTCCACTAAAGGTGACAGAAGCGCTCGTCCACTAGTCTTAGGACTTGCTAAGTCCTTAATATGGAGCTCGTCTACTAGCCCGAATGAGAACTCAAATGACTAGATAGACGTGATTATTTTCAAGATGGAAGCACTTATCTTATGAACGCAAATTCTCTAAGGATTATCAGAATCTTAGTTCAAGAATCAGAAAGAGACTTGAAGCCTTCTCTCCTACTCGGTTTCATGATTATCAAGAAAAGTCAGAAGACTACTCTCTCAAGCAACCTTGGATAATCTAAAAGAATGCTTCCAACATGCTTTATTCCACAAAAAAGGGAGTGTACTCAGCAAAGTACAAAAAGCTCTCTGCCCAACTTTGACATGGCTGTATATCGATGCATAAAGCCATGATCCTACATGTTAGAGTACAACCAACATTCCTATTGCATTAATAGCTGCTCAGAACGACTCTATTGCATTAATGGGTGCTCAGAACGACTCTATTGCATTTAATGAAGTTCTGCTTGAAGCCAACATCTGAGAGAATGTCTCTAACGGATCCTAAATGCTTGAAGACTATAAATACAGAAGTCATTGAAGATGAAGAAAAAGAGAATACACACTGCATTAAAATGCCATTACTCTGCTCATTAATTCTTTTATTCTTTCATTATGTATTCTTCAAACATTTGAAGTTATTACACAGACTTTCCTAGACTTCACATTTAAACCACTCTCTGAGTGTTAGTGAAAGATCTGCTTGTGAGAAGTTGTATTTTTTACAAACCCAGTCTCTCAAACAAACCTAAGTGAGCCTGAAGAGGCTAGGTGTGAAAACAATACTTGTCTTGAGCCTGAAGAGGCTAGGTGTGAAAACAATACTTGTCTTGAGCCTGAAGAGGGTAGGTGTGCAAATAATACTTGAGTCTGTAACCTTCTCAGTTATAGTGGATAAATCTTGGTGCTGCCAAGGACTGGACGTAGCTCTTTGATTTGAAGAGTGAACCAGGATAAATCACCGTGTCAATCTCTCTTCCATTAAACTCTTTAATTGCTTTAGTTTTCTTGCGTCTGTCGAGTGGTGTGTTTGCAATAGTCACCCGTCCATCCTGTATTCTTCCACTCGTCCAAAGCTAGCTTTCTGTTTGCGAAAAGATTTCAGCTTTACTTAAATTCTGATAAACACAATTCTGATAGAGTCACAGTGGTGGTGGTGTGGTGGAAAGCGTGGTGGAGGGCGCAGTGGCGGCGGTGGTAGAGAGGGAATGAGATTTGGGTTTAGGAGGAAATGTAATAGGAGAAAGGAAGGGAGGCGCGGTGGTGTCAGAAAGTGGTGATCGTGGGGTGGTGGAGAGCGCGACCGAGACAGTGGTGCGGAGGAGAAGCATAGAGAAAAGGTAAAAGTGAGGGAGAAGAGGGCTTACGGTGGATTTGAGGCCAATATTTCTGACGGCCAATTTTAAATTACCGATGACTTTTTTCGTTGGTAATTCAAAAATATATTTACCGACGGAAATGGCCGTCGGTACTGATAATGGGATTTACGATTGAAATTCCGTCGGTAGGTTTTTTCGTAGTTAACGACCGATTAGCCCGTCGGTAAGCTTTCGCGCCTATTTTTTACCATTCGCACGCACTATTCCGACGGAAATTTCGACGGATAAATCATCGATAATGTTTCCGATGGGTGTTCCATAGGAAAATTCAGAAACTTTTCATATTCACACTTACCGACGACCAATTCCGTCGGTAAGTCCGTCGGAACCGTAGCCGTCGGAAAACTTTCGTCGGTAATTCTGTGTTTTCTTGTAGTGATTTCATTTTTTCCCCTCTCCTTTTGGTACTAAGTTTTTGTAGACGTTGTCTCATAAATCTCTTGTTAGAAGGGCGTATTTCAAATCTTAGAGAAACAGTTGTTAAAAGGGCTTTCTAAACACGATACCCGTTTGAATAAGCTTTTTTTCGTGAAAAAACACTTGAAATAAAAGTGCTTTTAGACAAAAAAATTATAGGTGTTTAGATGAGTTTTTTTGTAAGCAAACAAGTATATTAATAAAGAATACTGGAGGTACTCTAACCCAAAAAGACTGATAAAGAGAAAAGAATCATGTGAAATGTAAATATAATACTGCTGTTAAATTACCCACCAGTATTAGTATTACACTAACCTTTCCCAGCAACAAAAAAAAACACTTCTCTTGAACCCAAAACATAACAGAATCAGAATCCCAAAATGAAGCACCTCCACATTGAGTTAGATCCCAACAAAACAAAGATGAGGACCAATTGTTGTACACCAAGTGAGCCAGCTAAAGAAACCAAGACTTCAACACACCAACTTCAACACCTAGACCTATTTCTAAGCTCCAGAAAAGGACAATAATACAACATGTTCAAACTCAATGGTTTATTGCCATTCTTTTCCTCTTCCACCTATTCTGAGACCTCGTTGATAGAATCCACCTCAAGATCCTTAAACATCAATAATATTGTACTATTAAATATACTATTCTCGATCTATTACCTTCCTAATTCCACCATCAGCCCATATTACCCCAAAAGCCATGGTTTTCTTTGTAGCCCATAATACCATCCGTGTGTTTCACTCTACACTCACTAAATCTCACACATCAAAACCGTGTTTCTCTCCCACTCTCTTCACGCTACCTCCCATGTTCTGTTGGTCATCCAAAATTAAAACTTGAGCTACCTGGAGATCTATTGTTGATCGATCCATCCCTGTACCTAAGCGACGCAACGTCACTTGAGATGTATTCAGACCCATCTACAACACCATTACCAACAGGTTCTGTCACCATTTGATGCCCTATTTTCTCTGAAGATCCTAACGCAACAACATCGGATAAGCGAGAAGGATGAGGGGGGACACCCGAATCCGAGACAAAGCTAGCAGAAGAACCTCTTCCTTCGTGATTCCATCACCGCTTTTGGAGCTATACCTACCAAGCAAGCATCTTGATTTGAACCTCCTTTATTTCTTTACAAGATAAGCTATTCCATAAGGTCCCAATGGTGGAATTCTCCATCTTCTGCGATTTGAATTAGTCATTTTATCCTTGTGACCAAAAGAACATTTTTTGGACTTAGGAAACCGTGAAGAAGCAGGCTGGCAGACTAGGCTTCGCTTTGAAGGGCCCGAATACCTTTAAAATCATTAACACACGGAGACCTATTTAAACCAATAATGTGTTGAGGCCCATTTAAATCAACACCCAACTGAGAAGCCTCACAGGAAACACACAACCCAGCACTAAATGTTTGATGAAGACGAACTGAACTAGACAAAATTTTTGGGCCTTATCCTTCTTTTTATCAGTACAATTAATAAATGGCCCAACGTAGACAACATTAGCTTTCAAACCTTGTGGAGTTAACTCTAAACGCAAACCTCTCCCCTTTTTGACACACGTTCCCTGCATCGACACAACCTCTTCTTTACAAGCTTTCCCCTTTTTTCTGCTGACTCTCTAAGGAAGAAGGATATTAGCATTAAACATGTCCTGCTCCAAAGTACGAAGCCTGCCATCAAAACTTGGCACCACGTCATACCTATTAGTAGATCCTCCAACTCGAGCCACCCGTCTATGAGATTTTGAATTTGAAATGTCTTTCGGAAGGTAGACAACGTCTTCCAACCCCTTCTCGCCGGAATCAACCATTTCTGGAAAGTCCAGAAGACTATTTATCACAGAAACAATATCGTCCGAGGAGCACAGTACACCACCCCTAACTTCCCGATCGTCTGAAGATTTCCAAAAAGGATCACGAAGGGAGTCTTCCATTAAGCGAATAGTATTGAACAATTCATTAACTTTTATCACCACAGATGTGTTTATAACATCTGGACATGCTGTTTTAGTAAGCATTCTTCCAACATACAACCTTGATCTCCTCTTTGTGCTCTCATCCAGTGCATCAAACTTTGGCACTCATTGAGCCACCATCCAAAAAAAGTCTTCCTTCCAGGTATGTGCAGGAAAACCAGATACATTCAACCACATCAATCTTTCTCTCACCACAAGAACTAGTTCCCACAGTCGCATCTCCATGAAGAATTTTGAAAGACTTACAGAGTCCTCTATTATCTTCTTTGAGATATCCCATTCCCCAGCAGCAGATATAAGAACGAAGTTTTACCCAAAGGGACAACAGTGATTGATAAAATGCCCTCGATCCAAATGTAGTTTGTCTTGAATACGAATTGTTCAATTCCAAGTCACGTGTTTGCCCCACATAGGAACCCTGTAACCACCTTATATTCTCCTCTGTGGGATTAATGTCAAGCCTCACCAAAACATTTACTGCTTTGTAGTTATTTCCCTTCATACCTGACTAACCATTTGTAACCACCTTTGCATAAGTCATTCCTTTCCTGACACCAATAACACCATCATCTGGTTTATTCGTAGGTTGTTGATCAGAAACTGTTCCTGATCCATCATTTATCTGGAATTTTGGAAAGTCTACTTTCAATCGATTGCTACCAATCCATATTGCATCAAGCTGATCTTCCAAGGCCTTAGCATTATGGACGTCTTTATACCTAACAAAGCCAAATATCTTCCCAGTTTATCTCTCTTTAATGGAATATATACCTCTCTCACATTACACCATTTATGAAACACTTTCCCTATCTCAAAGGAACCATAATCATCAGGGAAATTTATAAAATAGAAAGAGGAAGTCCCCAGTCAAAAGTTTATTTTCATTATCTCAAATGGCTGTTTTTTATGCGAAAGACCACCCAAAAGATTGTTTGTTGGGCAGTGGCGATGCTTAAAGAGGCCATGGACGTATGGGTTAGTTCTGTCCCTCATAGTAGAAGAAAGAAAGTGGGGATCAATCATGTGTTATTGGATAATAATGTCCCTATAATAAATCTTGCGACACCCTCTAAAAGAAAGAGAACACATGCATATTATATCATGATAATAAAACCATGGTAGAGGCTACCACATTGTTACAAAATCCCAAACGCAGAAAATAAAACATGTTGTAAAAAGAAACACATAACAAACATAACGAAAGCCAACACCGATGTCACATTACAGAGCTGGTATAATCAAAGTCCGAAACATCTCGGATAAACAACATAAACTAAGAAATCCTAGACTACGAGTAACGGTTCCTCCGAGTCACTCCTCAGCAAGCTGTTTACCGTCCTCTGCATTACCAAAAAGATATATGCAAAGTAAACAACAAAGATGGGGATTAAGAAACGTGTATAAAACATAATGGCACGGAAGAAGTTAGCAAGATGAGCATGCATCACATATACATGTATACATAGCATATCAAAATATAATAACATCTAGCATAACAACGTCATTCGCATAATCTCAAACAAAGTATGTTATGCGAAGCAGTACTACTCCACTACTTCGTTATGCACTTGGATCCAATCTACCTCAGAATGTCAACTTCGGAGTTACATATCCACATTGGTCATTAAGAACTAATGCTGGCAGTTCACCAAACCATGGGTGAACCCCTTCGATAGCCGACGCACCTTACTCTCGGATGTACCACCGCGGGAGACCAGATTCACCTAACTCTCGGATGAATCACCGCGGACGACTTGATCGCCTTACTCTCGAACGACCTCTCCTATGTTGAACATCCCCCACTAGCATCTCTGATGTGTGAATGCATGAGCAACACAACACACAATCAAACAATCACCACCTCTGCTTGGGCCACTAGGCTACCCAAGTTTTGTCACCATCAACACCTCGACCACCCCCCTTGGCCACTAGGCTACCAAGGTTCAATGTTATCTTTTAATCTTTAATCTTTTAATTTGATTTAACACTCTGGCCAATAAGCACTAGATCAACACCTCGACCACTTGGCATCGAGGTTCCCTTAGCTACTAGGCTACCAAGGTATAACATCAACAATACCTTGACCACTAAGCATCAAGACCCCTTTGGCCACTAGGCTACCAAGGTACAACAACGTGCGGTAACACATCGTTACCGTCTTAACATCTTATCACATGTTATTTATTTATCTTCATTGAGTCTTCATTGAGTTATCTAGCTTGTCTTTACTTCGTTTGGTGTCTTATTACATCATTGAGGACATTTGGGGTGAAACACTCCTGTTTCTATTTGTGTTCTGTTCTGTTCAGGGGAGCACGGTCGTGCTGACTGTTGAGCACGGTCATGCTTACTGGAGCATGGTCGTATTGTTTCTGGGCAGAAGGATTGAAGAACGCTTGCTAAGTTTCCGTGTCTTGTACTTATTGGGGAATTAATCCTTTAATTCCATCTTCATTATTAATGTCCCTAAAACACTCAAGAATCAATCCTAGGGTCTTAACTAAGCCTTTGAGCAATAATCTGACTTCTATTTACTACGGTTCATGTCTTATGAACTTTGGGAAAACATCCCTTAGTTTCATTCATCATTGTTAACATCTTTTAATGTCTTAACATCATTAATAAGCCCTATTATATATTAAAGTATTATTAACATCAACGTTGGCATAACAACCTTAACAACCAAAAACTCATTAGCAACATAATAACATCATCATTCATTCATGGCAATAACATCATCATAACAATTTGCAATTAAAACATGCCAACAAGTAGAGAACATTGACAATAGTCATAGAACAAACAAATATCATTTAAGAAAATAGCAAACAAATAGGGTCATGGGTTAACCCTTCATCTTATGCTACCCCCAATGCCTACATGTTCATACCATCCCTTCTCCCAATACCTGGTATGAAGATCTAAGCCTCTTGACAAACATAAGCGTAACTACTCTCGTTCCCTCGAGCGGCTCGATGAGTTCCTCAAGCCTTGGCCAACACAAAAAGGGTAAACAATAATCTCAAATTCAAGAAACAATGAATAAGAGATTAATAGAGGGATGGACACGTTGCCTTAATGGCACTAGCACGCGTGACTTCTCTCCCAAACAGACTTATGAACACCAAGAACTTCAAATGGGTCAAGGGAAAGGAAAGGGGAGAGGTTTCTGTCACATTAGGATTTCCCAAAGTGCCAATTTGAGGGTTTGACTCGCAACCCTCCCGAAACTCTTCTATTTATAAACTCTTTGACCCGAGCACGACCGTGCTCCATCTAAGCACGGTCGTGCTTGTGGCTCAGGCAGCCACAAGACACGTGCCTAAGCACGGGCATGCTGATACATGAGCACGGTCGTGCTCATGTACTGGAAAGGGATTTTAAGCCTCAACATCCCACTTAGGTCTTCATAACACTCCTAAGGTGAAACTTAACTTATATAGCACACACATAAGCACTTAAAGGCTTAACACGAAAAATGGGGTGTTACAAAAATCACAAAAGCTCATATTAACGTAAAATAAATTCTACTTCTACTTCTACATCATAGAAGCACCTTTTTTAAAGCTCGTCAAAACGGGCCCAATGTCTATGATGTGTATGATCCCTGCATAGTTGGCTTTCTTCCTAAGGTCTTGCTCGAGTTCCTGGTTTGCTTGGATCTCCTCCGGTTCTGTACGACATACTCCTAGAGCACGATTGATGGTGTGGTGAGGATGGGGTACATGCAATCACTTTAATTCTTATGTTATCTTACAAGTGTGGAGAACTTTATATATGAGTGGATAAGTGAATGAAGAGATGAATGATAGGTCCATGGATACTCTCTAGTGCTTTGGTACTTATGGCCAAACGGTGAGGAGGATTCCCGCTAGTGGGAGGGGCGATGATGGCACATCATTCAACTGCACGACCCACTTGGTTCAAAAGGGGATGTCCTATCAAGCATATTAGTTACCATGGTTGTGAAAGCCAGACCAGACCGGTCGATTCAACCGATAAATTGGTGAACTGACCAAGTGCCCGGTCCAAATGATGCCAATAACCGGCCTTACCAAAAATCGGCTTAGAACCAATTGAACCAATACAAACCGGTCAAACGGAAATTAATTTAGTTGTTTGAACTGGTTCTAGAAATTGTCTCAGGCCGGACAAGTACACGATTCGGTTTGCGGTACACTTTATTTTTATAGTGCTACCTCCACACTATTTTCCCAACTCTAACATATGTGGGACTCCTGAAACCAAGAAAGTATGTGTAGCGGGTTTCAAATTGGCTGTGAGCTGGTCTCCCATCGGTAATATTTTCCAGTTATGAATTTCACACTCAAGTGTTAGGTGGAAATCAGCTTATACAATACGAGATTTCAAATGGGCTGCCTGATATTGATTCGATTTTTTATTTACGTGCAAATCGGGTTTGGAAGCTAGAAATTATATATATATATATATATATATATAATTATAACCAATACAATCATGGTTGGATCGTTGTTGGACCAAAGAACCATGAACTAGTGTCTTAACTAGTTCAATGATCAGTCCAATTTTCAAAACATTGTTGGTCACTTCCTCAACCACCTTTTGTATAAAGAGTATGGTGGCAATCCTACAAGGCTTGCGTTTCGAGGGTAGCCATAGGTTGGCCACTATCCGACCCAACGTATGTAGTCGGCCCATTGGGACATGGGTCCAAAAATATGGCCCAAAACAATATGTAAGGTTTCACTTCATAACAATGTCTATTAAAATACCTAATCTAAGATAAATTGAATTTTTAAAAAATATAAATTATTTAACTGTCTTTATTGAGGAAGTTTACATCCTCATGTTCGTGAAAGATTAGTTCCCTCATAAACAACTTTTATTTTGAAAAAAAGTTTTGAATTCGACTTGATATTTGTCAAACCTAATTAATTATAAAAAAAATTATATTATATAATTATGAGGAAAAAAAGTGAAATCCAGATGGGCTAGAAGTTTGAAGTTTATTTTTTAAAAACTTATTTAAAAAGCTGTTAGATTATTTTGAATTAATAACACATTTTTTCATTTCATCTCTGTAAAACTAATTACCATAAATTATAAGAATAAACTCATACTCTTTTTGGTTTTTACTTTGTGAAAGTGATTTTTTAAACAATACAAAATAACTAAATTATCTTAAAATCAGCAAACACATTCAAACAAAATTAATTCTATTATAATCGATTATAACAATAAATCCTCGTACATATAATCAATTATTGAAATAATATATTATTTGTAATTAATCAAAACATATGCCAGAGAAACACACATTCAAGCATGGTTGTTAGAACCAGATCAAACCGACCAATTCAACAAGTTGAATCGAAAACCGGTCCTAACACCGATCCTGATTCCCTCAGGAACCATTTGTGCAGAGAACCGTTCAAACCGACAGTCCAAGGCTTGCCCAAAAATCCTATTTTTTTAATTGGTATAAACATTATGCATATTCAGAATTTATTGGAATAAACATTACAGTTACACATTAGGTAGCTTGTTAATTATATGTATGATAATTCCATATTAGTGAACGTGGAGATTGTATTAGTATGTTAGATTATTTTTTTTATTATAAAATATATTATATAAATTAAAATATATCTTGTGAGCAAAATGAACTTTCTAGTTTCTTATATTTTCAGGAACGGTAATAGTTGTACAAACAAAATTGCTACCTAATTTCATCCCAATTACTACCTAATTTCATTTGGGATGATTTTTATTGTGACAGGGTTGGCCTTCCTTATTATAGACTTAGATAGTTGCTTCTTCTACTTAGGTCAGGTTAATCCCCCGCCCCCCCCACCCCACCCCACCCCACCCCACCCCACACAACAAAGTCTTTTTTTTTTTATTCTTCATTCTTTTTTAATAAATTGTGGGTGTGCTGCAGATGATTGATAGTAACAGTGGTGCAAATATAGTTGAGATATTGGGAAAAACATAAGTCACACATTGACTACAGATAGTGTTTAATAAGAGCTTATAAGTAGTGGACAAATCATCATCTCACGAGCTAGCTTCTGGGATTGAGTTATGCCCAAAATCTCATATGGTATCAGATGGGACACACACCATGTTATCCACGCACAAGTCCAATAGTGTTGGGCGTGAGGGGGTGCATTGGAAAAAACCCAAGTCCCACATTAGAGATAATGTCTAATAAGAATTTACAAGTAGTAGACAATCCTCATCAAATGAGCTAATATAATATGGGATGTCTATAATTATTATGATGTTTTTGCGTACATTCTTTGCTTGCAAAAAAAAAAAACTATGGTTGGACCAATAAATCCTAAATTAATATCTTCACTAATTCAATGATGAATCCCATTTTCAAAACATTCAACCAATTTTGTCATAGCTTATTGATTTGAATGTGCGCCTTATACAAAGTTTTTTATTTTCTGAAACTCCAGTTCAACCTTCTCCCGAAAGATACAAAATATGAAATGTTATTAAAGAAATGGGGGAAAAAGAGTGATAAAATGGATTAGGTATATTAGAATACGGCCAAAAATTATTATTCATTTAATAACTATGAGAGCAGGTGGCCTCAAGTGATTCAAGTAAGGCCTTCACCAACTTCTGCATTGGCCAAGTCGGTATTTCTGATGTGAAAGTGACAAAAAAGAAAAATTTTTGAAATAAAAAATTACACACGTACAAAATCACCAAGTTAACAAGCAAAAAAACTCCTGTGAAAGGAGTTTGTTAATAAAGTCAATAAATAATAGGATCTTAATAATTAGCGCTTAAAAAAAGAAGTATTTAAAATTAAGTATAATATTTTTTAAATATATTATTTTTTGAGTTTAATTTATATGCATTGTCGGTGTAATTTTTTTATATTGAGAACCAATCAGAAATTATAGAATTGTTGACTTTTAATGTTTAGGATAAGAATCAATCATTTTGAATGGTGTGTCAATTTCTGATTAATTGATAGTATAAAAAAACTTTATAGTGTCAGTATATGCAAATTAAATTCTTGTTTTTTTTTCCATATAAACTTATTTTTCTAATTTCTTAATCAGTATTCTTAGAATATTAGTTAACATGTTCCTATAAATTATAATATTATATGATATGATCTAATTATGATGCGATATTGGTATAAAGATTTTTAGACTATCAGCAAATTATATATAGATTGGTAAATCATTAAAAGTATTCGACTTTTATAATAATTAACTTATAAGTCGTATATATGTAACAAAAGAAAACTTAAAAGTCGTATAGTATATAATAAGATATGATTGATTAATAATGTTTTTTTTTCTTGAAGCAGATTGATTAATAATGTTAAACTTTACACCAAAAATTAAACTTATATATACTATATATTTAAAATGAAACAGCTTGAAATAGGTAGTATATGTGTTTGTTTTAGATTCCCGAGTCTCAAAATTTCCGTTTGCCTTAAAAATATTTGATTCTTGGATATTCGTTCTTGTTTGGTTATAAATCATATGTTAAAAAAAATAGTCATCACTAACGGTAGTGGATACTTGGTATCTATATTATGATTACAAAAAAAAATCATATGTTAAAAAAATCATGTTTAAGGTGAGTAGGATTATAACGAATAATTTCTAACTTTTCCGTTGAATATAATTGATTCTAGGTATGAGATCCATAAAATTCATTATATTTACACCTGAAAAGTGATTTTACTTTATCATTCAAACAAATCAATTCTTCTAAACTCACTTTTAAAACATTATTACCAAACACAAATCAATTAATTTAACCTCGATTTTTTTAAAATCAATTCTTTCAAAATCACTAGTGCAAAATAGGTAATAAACAAGTAAGGTTAACGTCTGTTAAGTAAAACTTAGACGTTAAAAAGGAGGCGGCGACAGTTCTGTAATTATCAGGTTCATTTAAATGACTTTTTACGTTAGTTGTTTAAACAGCTGACGTAAAAAATAGAATCAAATTAAAAAATATACACATAAACACACGCGCCTTCCTTCTTCACCATGCACTTTCACTACTCTCTGCCTCTCTTCTGCCCTAACCCCTGTCAAGCACCGTGACCGAGGTCGTCTCCACCACCATCGCTGCGAGTTCTTCTCCGCCACCACCGCGACAATATTCTCTGGTGAGTCATCTTCTCCCTACTCTTCTATCCTCTCTTCTCTCTTATCTTCTATCTCATTTAAGGGTACTTTTCTTTCTCATTTAAGGTTCTCCTTCACCACTAAGCCCTAACAGAAGCAGCCGTATTCTCCGGTAATGCCCTAACTTTGTGCACTGTGTGAAAATATGTCAGAGTCTTTGTCTCTGTTTCTTCTTTCTGATAAATGGTTTGTAAATAGCAATGTTGAAATAGTGATGTGTTATAAGTTGTGTTATTGTGTTTATCTCTGTTATATGTTTGGAGGGTATTTTGTTGATAACTGGTATTTGATGGAGTTTGATAATGGTGATAGGGAATTTTGATTTGTTAAGGTTCATAAAACCAGTAGGAAAACCATGTGTTTGAAATGGTGCCTGGACTCTGGTAAGTTATTTTCTACACTTTACATATGACTGCTAAAGAGACTAATCTATTGTTAAAAAATTTCAAAACTCGGTTGATAGTCCGAGAATATATGCAAAAAGTTCACTAAAGAGAGGGATATGAACCTCATTTTTTATGGAATGCCTAATAGTAACGGAATGTTCTATTGTCATTGTGTCAAGTGTTTGAATACGAGGAAATGTATTTATCTATTTATCTTTAGTTATCCATATTAAAAAAAAACATATTTTAATATTTACCGTTTCTGAACATGCATACACATGGATCACTCGGACCCGCATGCACGGGAGGAAACTATGGGACCTACGCAGGACACTATGGGGACTATGCCTGATGATACTGTAAGTTTACATGTTATATACTATCTTTATTCTTTATTTATAATGTAAGTTTAATTTCTTTATATATTCTTTATTTGTTCTTGTTATACATAACCCTCTAATTTAACATTTTTTTGTCCAAACAGACATCACAGTCTCGGTGGAAACCGGATAGAGGAGCCACGTCATTGAAGAAGTTAGAGAAGGCTAGGCAACGTGGTCAGCCTCTTGAAGTGTCATTTGATGCTAAACTAAAGCCCCAAGGCCCCCGTGCTAGAGAATTTAAATCGTGGGTGATTCTACAAACCAAGCGGCAAATTAATTAGCATCATATACAACCATTGGAATGACGTTCCACAGAACGTTAAGGATCGGATTTGGGAGGCTATTGGGGTATTTTACTTTTACATTCTTTTGATGTACATTATTAAATAATTATTCGAGTTCTAATTCATCCTGTTTGTTATGTATTTAATGTGTAGATAGCTTGGACCGTGCCGAATGACGAGCATCATCGGGCGAAATGACTCTCATTGGGGGCAAGGCACTGGAGTGGGTTCAAGCATGATCTTACTAGGCACTATGTATCTGGGAAGAATAAGCTTGATAAGATGTTCTTGGATTACCCCTGGATTGATAGGGAGATGTCGGATAAATTTGTTAGCATTCGACATGGGGACACATTTTAGGTTAGTTGATGAAGTTAATTTATTTATGCTTCTTAGAGATCATTTAAGTAAAGAAATTAAATGTATTTAACTCTATTAATTATGTGTTTTTGTTTAAACAGGCTAAGGCGGAGATGGGTAGGCAGAATCAAGCTAAGAACGTCCACACCCACACCTTGTCTCAGGGTGGGTACGCCACTAGGATTGACGAAATGATGGCGGAGAAGCTTAGGGTGAAGCAGGAGGAGCTGGCTGCGAGGATAAGAGCTGGAGAGGTGCCTGAGGGCACACCTCTTAATCCTTCGTCTCCTATCCCGCGCAAGGATGTTTGGTTGGCCGACCAAATGACAAAGAAAGGCTCTTTTAAAGCTGAAGCCACTCGCGATGTGGCAGATAAGGTTGTAAGTAACTACCTATATGCATTTATAGTTGATATTTTTAAGGAACACCTTTCTCTTACACGTTTTTTCAATTCTTCATTGTAGATGGAGTTTAAGGAAAAATGCTCTCAGGGCTCATTCGTCCCTTCTGGATGCCGGGACATATTGCTCACTGCTCTAGGCAAGGACGACCATCCTGGTCGGGTAATCAGTGTTCCAGATACGGTGGGCATCAAAGAATATTATGGCAAGTCTACTTCACGAAGGCTGGTCGTCGATGAGGCTTCACTTACAGAAACCATTACACAAAAGCTCCTTTCCGACCCTTCCATTACAGACCAGCTGATGAGCCGCTTCTTATCCAACCCAGATTTCAAGCAGGCGCTTTTTAGGGAGCTTGCCTCTGTGGGTTCCTAAGACACCGCGGGAGTTGCCAACCCGTCACATGTGAGCACAAAAGAGAGCTATAATAGGACACATGTGGATGTGGAAGAGTTGGCAGAGAGGGAGCGGGAGTTGAAGGTCCAAAGCCGTGAGCTTGAGTGTGAAGCGAAACGGCGAGAGTTTGAGATGGCGCGGCGGGAGCTCGAGTTGGCACGAAAGGTATATATTCATTATTAATGTCCAGATTTGTCAATTAATTACTTATGTTTTTTTTTTAAATTATCAACAACATATTTACCTAATTTATTTAATATTGAAGGCAAAGGCGGGTAAGATTTCTCTCATGACTCAGTTGTTCTCGATTGGCGAGGATTTTGCGCCCGTGCTTTTTCAATGGGAGTTGGAGCATGATGGTTGACTGGCACGCCCACTTCATGAGCATGAGCTTGGATTTATATTCAGTGGTGACGATATTGGGTATTGTTGCAATGATGGCCAGCAATTATCCACCGCGGTTGTGAGTCTTTGGTCGACGTAAGTATGCTTTATAATTTTATAATTAATTCAATTTATATATTTTATTTGAATTTTATGATTTACTATATTCATATTGTAGGCATCTCCATCGACTTCAACTCGAGAGTGGTGACTACCTATTCGGCTTCTTAGAGCCCTACTCCCTTCAGCCTGAATTCTTTGACAATAAAAAAGAAGTCACAGCGTACTTAACGAGATTACTGGGAGGTGATGATCGCAAGGAGCTATATCTGACACCGTACATAATGAACAACCATTGGCAGTTGCTCGTAATTCATCCTGCCAGGCATACTGTCATCTTCCTATGCTCTCTCCACGGGGACCCGCCACGGGAGGTGGTGGAACCTATCAATATGTGAATAATTAATCTTCTATTTAATTTAAGTTTTAACATTTGTTTTTATTTAACAAACACGATGAATTGGTAATTGACATGAATATTCTGTTTATGATAGTGCGCTCAAGGCTTGTAGTTTGAGATGTGCCAACGGGAGGAGTAGGACTCCTAAGTCTAAAGGAAATCCTGATTAGATTATCCTCAAGGTTGGTAGTTTGTTAAATAGTATATAACATTAGAATTACTAATTACTAATTCCAAATATATATGTTTATTTAACTGACATTAAATTTTATTTCTTTCGTAGTCTCGATATCAGCTAGACGATTGGTCGTGTGGATATTATGTGATGCAACATATGCTGATCATAGTCTCCGCATCTATTACGGAAGGATGGAAGAGGGTAATAATACTTAATTAAACAACTTATTTAATTATATATTATAGTTTTCATTTTCATTGCGTCAATTAATGTTACCGTCATTTATTTGAACGTGTGCAGGCTTTTAACAACGATCAATCTCCTCTAAACAAAAAAGAGTTCAAAGACTTGAAGACGCGGTTTGTAGATTTTTTCTTTAACTATGCTAAAGAAATGATTGCCCGCAAGTATACCTCAGGAGTATATAGAAAATGTGTAGTTAGTAATTAGTATGGAAACCAACTTATATGTGGGTCTCTAGTAATTAGTATGTGTTTTATCCCCTCATTTGTTCCTTAATTTGTATATATATACTTTTATTTTATTAATGAAATTTAAGTGAAATATTGGACTGTTATTAGACTGTTTACTGAATGCAAGGATAGCTGGGGGAAGGGATATATTGTAACAATTTTTTTTTAAAAAAACCAAAGCCTTTAATGTCAGTTGTTTAGTACAACTGACGTTACAAGTGTAACTTTTAACGTCAGTTGAATGAAACATTAACTAATGTTAAAAGTGTACTTTTAACGTCTGTTTTGAATTGACGTAAAAAGTTACACTTTTAACGACTGCTCCAATAAAGTCAGGATTTTTCATACGTCAAAAATCAATTTTGACTAACGTAAAAAGTACTTCATGCACTAATGAATCAATTTTCTTTCAAAATCAATTTTATCAAAATATAAAAGAAACTTACTCTTAACATTTAACAAAACCATATTCCCATGATTGCTTATAGCTTGATGAAGTTTATAGGTCACTTTTAAATAATGCGGTTAGCTCTCTTTCCTTCATCTGTATATGAATATGTTCCAAACTAAGAAAGCATCATAAGGACGTCTGAGCATAATCGGGTGAGATAAAACTTTATTTTGCAAGATGACATATAGGTGTGGTCTTCTTAATTTCAATCATTGACTCGGCTTTTATGTTGCTCTTTCTTCAAATATTATGGATAATATCTTCAATATCGAAGTCTGGGGTAAAAAAAAATTAAATATGACAACTTTTATAACTTTCTATTATATGGACTTTATGGTTATATCGGAATGAAATAGTGTTAAAAAATGAATATTATGATTTGATTTATATGATAGACTTTTTTTTTTTGACGGGATTTATATGTTAGACTTGATTAAGGTTCGTTCACGGTATCGGGTTTCATCTAAGGTTCAGGGTGTTAATTGGTTAATTTAATATTGCTGTATTAATCATTTGAACTGTATAGTGTCATGATACATAATAAGTTAATGGGAAATGCTAAGGGCACTCGTTAAAGAATCAAGAAAAGAAAGTTTACATAGGGAATTAGTGTATTTAATATTTAAAAAGGTAAAATGTTTAGTTTTTCAATGAAAACTTGCTTTTCTTAATCGACACTCGTTAACATGACCCTAAGTTAATTTGTATCTAAATTTTATATGGTTTGGAACACTAGCTATACTTCTTATTATCAATAAAATTTTGACTTATTAATAAAAAATTTAGAAAAAGAATCAAGGATAATTTTGTTTACAGAATTTCGGTGAGCCAAATTCATAACCATCAAAAGAGATTACTGTTATATTGTATTCTTTTTCCTTATATATAGTCTCTCTCTCAATGTCAACAAGTTTAACATTTTAATTTTACCTCATTTTCGAGATTTTGCTGAGTTAGTCAATATCCATTCAATTATTTGTTAATAATAATACCGCCATCCCCATTATTTAATCAGGTTGCTGGGGCTGGTAGCGTCTCCTTTTGTTTTCTATTGCCACTAGTAGATTTATTAGCGGTTGGAGTTCTCTAATCTTTGGGCTGTATTTTATTGATTGAAATTAATTAGGTCACCCAACTCTATGGATGAAGATATTATTAAGTGTTCGAAGTAATTAGGTTTAGGTTGCGAAAGAAGGAAAGAAAATGAGAGGGAAGGAAAAGAGGAATAATACTATATTGCTATAATAATATGAAAGAACTGTTGTTAATTCAAGTGACAAAGAATTTGATCATCTTTAAGTAAGGTCTCGGAGTTGAGTCTTGTATATGAAAAAATAGACATTGGAAGAGTTTTGCCTCGTTGAATGGATCTCCCTAACTTGACTTCACTACAACATATTAGACTTTAGATAGCGTTTCCGTATGCCTTTTAATAGCGTTTGTAACCGCTATCTATGCTACCGCTATTAAAACTCGTTAGCAAAGATAGCATTTATGAAGTGCTATTAATAGGTGACTTTAGATAGCGTTTCCGTGTACAAACGCTATCTAAAGTCACTTTAGATAGCGTTTGTTAATAACAAACGCTATCTATTCCCTTTTTTTTTTTTTTTAATTTTTACATATTTCTTAACTTTTACATCCATTCCTGCATATTGAACTACACCAAAATTCATTTATGCAAAGAGGAGGGAAATCTGTGAGAAATAAGAACAAACATATATCAATGAACAAATCTACCAATGTTACTGAACCATCAATGTCAGAAATGTGAAATGTTCAACAAATAACAAGAAACTAATAAAAGTCATTGTACCTGCCCTAATGAACAATGTTACTGAACCATCAATGTCAGAAATGTTCAACAAATAACAAGAAACTAATAAAAGTCCTCCATCACAGTTGGGTAAGCATCCTTGAGGTCAATAACAGCAATGCCCTCGGGAAACTCGTGTATCCTTAAGCATCCTTAAGGTCAATAACTCCATCATTATAAGAGAACTGTTGCCCATCATATTTTACTTTTGGGTTTTTCCTCAGACTGTCAAAAACATCTTTGTTAGCCTTCATGTCAACATAGCATGCTTCATTTATTTGTTTTGGTGTAAAAGCCTGTCGGGTCTGTAAGCAAACACAAGCACCAAATCAATATGGTTTGAACTAAGTGTACTAGGACCAAGAGAAGATAGTACACATCCACCGAGCTAAAGAGAAGGCATGTATATGCTGAAAAAGGTGTATATCAACCACCATTTCCAGATTCATTAGGCATAAAATAAATTAAAGATTGCCAATAGAAAAGTATAACCATACGTCCTGTTGGTTGTTATAGAAAACTCCCCTAATGAACATTTTATGAACAAGATTTTGAAATTTAGCATCAATAACCCAATCACCAAAGAAAGCAAGTGCTATATACAATTTCATGTAATATTTATAAATTGCCATTCACTTTCTCGCATCCTACGAAGCCAAAACATACACTTGTAACATGCATTACTTTGTGATGAAAAGCATTATTCGCATACCAATGAGTATTGCTGCAACTACTGTGATCAATTTGACATAATCAAACGAACTTTTCAACAATATAGCGACACCAATCTTCCTTGACTTCAGATAGTTGAGCAGTGGAGTATGTGGAGCATTTGAAGTCAGGGAAGTACTGCGACATAAAAATTAAATAAATTAAGTTACAATTGCTAAAACATTTGAACAGTCACAGTTAAAAGCTAAGTAAACAACATACCGCCATTGGTATTTTAATTTGGTTCTGCAAGATAGTTTCCTTCATGAAACGCATGACATAGTACCCACAATCTGTACTGTTGGGTTGTCTTGGGCACTATAAAAAATAAAATAGTAAATCAATATAGTTTTTTTTTTATCTAATTGCGCATTAAGCTTTTGCAAATGTACCTCTATCTGAATCCATTTAATGTTGGTTGCCTTTAAACGCGGCACCTTAGCTCCGATATTTGCACGATAAACTTGCAAAGCACTAATCACAAAATCAAACAGAGTTCATTAAGAAACATATTTTCAATCATCACAAACACACGCATGCTTTTTTTTATTTTGAACCACAACAGCCACAACCCAGTATATGTCAATTCAACACATGTTCTAATGTCAAAAATCAAAAGCACATTAGGACCATGACAACTTGCAACACGTATCTACCATGGAAGCCATTCGACAGAATCATAGAAAATCAGAAATATAAAAGCATGCTTACTTATCGAACAGATTCTTTAATTCTGGGCGACCCCTAGGATCAACATTCAAGGGATCCAGATAGTAAATAATCTCTTCAACAATATTTATCGCGACAAAGACCCAATGATTCCTACAAAAATGTTGAGATAACAAATCCTAAGCACCTCAACTTTTATGTAATTCATTATTGTGAATTAAGTCCTATAGGATAAGTGACTCACCCAACATTGCACGGCGCTAGAAACAAGGACTGATATTCTCTTTCTGTAGTTGCAAAGCGGTCAGCTATATACGTTGTCTGTGAATCCCTCCCGAAGAAGCCGTATGTATCTGTTTGGTGTGGGGACAAGAACAGAAACCTCCTCGTTCTTTCCTTTGGAAGCAACAATTCTTCATACAAATACCTTCAATTAAAATATAAAAATGGATTACACCAATGACATCAATATTTAAATGGAAAGACTAAAAAAATATTGTACACTTTAAGCCTGATTTAGTACCTGATATATACGGAAATAACGGAGGCAGATACCCATTCATGATTTACAACTTCTCTGATATTTTCAGTATTGATCATCTCAATGAAATGCTGACCAAAAATATTTTGTTCCATCTCTATGTCCAATTGGTCATCATTTTTCATATTCTTTCGTTCATGTATTTTAAGAAAATTCAAATATTCCAGAGAAATTGTAGTTGAACCAGCTTGTAGGAGGGTTGGCCTCGAGTTGCCTCCTTTATTTTCTGGGGTTGTAATTGACTCCTTTGTATATCCAGACACTCTGCCCTTGCCTTTAGATTTTGCAGGTGCCTGGAAATTTTGCATTTCAATATGCCAGTTAGTGATCAACTAATGTAATGCATATATGCCGTATATGAAAAGGTGGAAAAATGCAATTACATACCATATTAATTACAACCACGAGATCAATTGGCCATGCCACATAAGTACCTATTGCATCTCTTCTTGTCATTACATCTCGCACGATCGATAGGTGCGGCAATGGCGCATCCCCTCGGTTGCAACATCAACTCCAACTTTCACATGGTTAAGGGGTACTGGTCCAATGTGCGGTGTAACACCCGGCTCATTGTATACTTTACCCATAGCAACCATACGATAGTTTGGGGTTGATAAATATAGCTGACATGAGTTGACGCCCTAATCCAATGATAGATGAATAAGCTGTGAATTAAGGCATCCAATTGAATGTATTTAACTGCGAATGCAATACTAGTAAAAAAAAAAGGCATGCATTACCTCTGGAAGCCTGATGGCAGATGGTAGAGTGCAACTATCTTTGACACTTGCTTGGGCTGTGAAATTAGCCTGCCTCTCCTCATCCTCCTTTTTTTTTTCAGCTTTTCTTCCAAAATGTTCAATCTTTCAGAGAGTTGAGACACCAATGTCTCTCACCTTTTCGTTTCAGAGTTATGTTTTGCACGACCTTCAGGTGGGAAGTAGTCTTTTTGAGAGACGCCAAAACCCACACCCCTAACACGACTAGGGTTCTCTGGCACACCTAGGGCTTTAGCAAGAATATCCCGGCGACCAAAATCTTGTATCTCTCCCTCTACTGCAGACTGTGACAGTTCCTCCTGACACATAGTTATTGGTGAAATGCAAATGTTAAAATTATTATATATTATCATAAGAAAATAACAAATGAAAATGTAAACGTTAGTCTACTAGCACATTTATTCCACACGGTCTGCGTATTTTTGTTGTCAATTACACCCGCCTTGTTCTCGCGGGCTTTCCTCCACACAATATGGCGTTTAATTTTCTTAACTTCTGGCCCCGCCTCCTGCATCTGTATATTGAGATAATATATATTAACCAAACAGTTTAAAAGTCATATTTACCACACATGAAGTTAAATATATATATATATATACATACCAATTCATCCTCAATGTCAGCATACCCCTTACGTGATGCTTTGTAAGGGCATGCAGGATCTAACGCCCTGTTGCGATTTTCATTGCTTAATTTCTTTTCAGACACATATAAGTAATATCAATACATGGTTAATGTCATATGTACGTATTGCTATAAAATTATAAGGACTAACGTGATATTAAACATACCAGGAATTGAGCATCTCCTGTGCATATTGCTATAAAATCAATCCACTCATCCCTTGATATGTGTGGATATTGTGATGGAGGTTCCTCTATGATACTCCCGTTGGCATCTCTTAGAAATTTTTTGGTCAATCTAGTTCTGAATGCCCTATGTAGGTTACCAGCTTCCTGAAGTACAAATTTTTTCCGAGATTCATCAACATTAAAAGACATCTGCAAAACAATATAAACAACGTGTCAAAGTAAGTATGTTTACATAGTTTACAATATAATTCATAAATTTTAACAATTACCTGTACATCAGCCCATATGCTCTCTTTGAAACCATCCAAAGCTTCATCCTTCCAATTAGAACAAATAATTGGGACCGTTTGCCGAACAACGGCCCCAATGCAACTCTTCAATATTTTACCATTAGCACGAATTGGTTGGTCCAAATAATTCCATTCAACCTAATAAAAATAATAAAGTAATTAAATCTAGATATCAAATAACATTATGAAATCCTTAGATTAGTAAGTAAATTACATCAAATTTTTGTACTTTACTCCTAGCGCGGATGACCGCCTTCATAACTGTTGGCCCACGTCTCGTCGCTTTGGCATCACTAGAATTACTTGAAGATGTCATTTACCTACAAAAATATTAGATACAAGTAAAACATCAATGGAAATTAATATAACATTAATTGATGCAAAATATAAAACAACAATGAATATCAAAATCAACACTAGCATTACCGGAAGATGCTAACTATAATATAAAAGGATCAGAAAGTTCATTTAAACACAAACACTACATACATGTTTAAGTCAACCTTTTTCTTTTCTTCATTGGATTGAGATTTGTTTGTCCTTTATTAGTACGAAATGGTGGATTGACCAAAAGCCCCTCATCATGATCATCTCTCATATACATACCATCATCCCTAGTTGGATCAATCTCAAGTGATTGTAATGTCCCGACGAAAGGATCATCTTCAATATCAACATCTCCATGGTCTTGATCATCAATCTTAGTAATTATTTTGTTAGTCAAAAGAACAATGGACCTTTTCATATCAGCTGGATCAGTGACATAGAACACTTGTTGAGCTTGAGATGCTAATATAAAAGGCTCATCTTTATACCCCACCCTATTAAGATCCACCTGCATGAACCCTGACTCATCAATCTGAACACCGTTATATTGTCAACCCACTTACAACCAAACACACCAACCTTAAACTTTGTGTAATCCAACTCCCATATGCGTTCAATGACGCCGAAGTATGACATATTTGCATATATCGGGTTTCTGTCTTTGGCACTTGAGATATGCATCGACTGAGCTACAAGAGTCACACCACTTTTTTGCATTGTACTCCGACCATCTTGTTCTTTTGTATAGAATATGTACCCATTAATTTGATAATCGTGGTAAGAGAAGACATGCAAACTTGGACCTTTGGCTAACCATCTCAATCTATTTGAAACTGAAGTAGCATTTTCAGTCAACTCTGCATAAATGTGATCTCTTAGCCACGTTATAAAACAACGATTGTGTTCTCTAGTTAGCCAATTTTGATTCTTATTTGGATACAAACTCTTAAGCATGTCCTTGTGTTTTTCAACATATGGCTCAACCTCATCGACATTGTGCAGAACATATAAGTGTGCTTGCTCCCATTCTGTCCTTGATATAGTCACTATTTCATTTCCAGTAATTCCTTGCCCCATCATTCTCCATGTGTGACGAGACTTTGGCAGCCCTATAGAATCAGCATTGGATAGGTATTCGGTACAGAATTCAACAGCTTCTTCGACAATATACCGTTCAACAATACTACCTTCTGGTCGTGATCGGTTTTTCACATACCCTTTTAATATCTTCATATAACGCTCAATCGGGTACATCCATCTCATATAAGCTGGCCCATACAGTTGTGTCTCTCTAACAAGGTGAATGGTTAGATGAACCATTATGTCAAAGAATGAAGGTGGAAAGTACATCTCAAGCTCGCATAAAGTCACAACAATTTCTCTTTGCAATGATGGCAACTTCCCAGGGTCAATCACTTTGCTGCAAATTGCCTTGAAGAAGAAACAGAGTTTAGTTAAGGTCCCCCCGCACTTTGTTAGGTAAAATAGACCGTATACCAATGGGTATCAAATGCTCCATGAGAACATGACAATCGTGGGACTTTAGACCTTTTAACTGGAGATCTTTCATCGATACGAGGTTCCTAATGTTTGAAGAGTACCCTTCCGGAACCTTAACTCCTTCAAGAAACTTACAAAAAATAGTTTTTTATTTTCTAGATAGAGTGTAAGCAGTCGGAGGAAGATATGTACTTTTACCCTTCTTCGTCGGTCCCAATTCTCTTCTTATTCCCATACTAACCAAGTCCAACCTTGCATTGATGCCATCTTTAGTCTTTCCTGGCACATTGAGTAACGTACCAATGACACTATCACATATATTTTTTTCAACGTGCATCACAACGAGGAAATGTCTTACATATAATGATTTCCAATATGGCAACTCAAAGAAAATCGACCTTTTCTTCCACCCTCTTGTGACAATATCTCTCGCAAAAGGTTTACCGAATTGGATATTCAAATCCTTTACCTTTTCAAAAAGTTGATCACCCGTCAACGGTGAAGGAGCTCTACCTTCTTCCGAGTTCCCATTGAACGCCTTTCTCCACCACCGGTAATGATGACTTGGATGCAAAAATCTACGATGCCCAAGAAAGACATTCTTCTTACAATGTTCTAACCGCATCCAATCCGTACCCTCTTCACATATAGGGCATGCACACTGACCCTTGATGCTATATCCTGACAGATTACCGTAGGCTGGAAAATCATTAATTGTGCCAAACAACATAGCTCTCAAATTGAAACTTTCTTCCTTATACCCATCATACACCTCCACACCTGTCTCCCACAGTTGTTTCAAGTCTTCAATCAAAGGAGTCAAATAGACGTCTATATCATTTCCTGGTTGTTTGGGCCCAGAAATTAACATAGATAACATCATAAATTTGCGCTTCATGTATAGCCATGGGGATAGGTTATAAATCACCAAAATCACAGGACATGTACTGTGAGAGCTACTTTGAACACCATGCGGGTTCAATCCGTCGATGCCAATGCAAGTCGTAGGTTTCTTGATTCTTGCCCAAAATCGGGATAATCATGATCACATTTCTTCCATTGCGGAGAATCTGCCGGGTGCCGCAGCTTGCCATCTTTGATCCTTTCATCCTCATGCCATGTCAAGTGCTTTGAATCTTCAGAACTACGGTACATGCGCCTAAATCTGGGTATTATGGGAAAATACCACACAACCTTCTCTGGATCTGATTCTTTCTTCTTATATCGTGAGGCATTACATTTAGGACACATCTTTAACGATGCATATTCATTCCGAAATAAAATGCAATCGTTAGGACAAGCATGTATCCTCTCGTAGCTCATGCCAATAGAGCGTAACATTTGTTTAGCCTCATATGTCCGACTAGGAAGCACATTATCCTCTGGCAACATGTCTTTCAATAGTGTGAGTAAGTCCGTAAAGCTCTTATCAGTCCATCCGTTGCCCGATTTCAAGTTATACAACTTTAACATCGCCGACAATCTTGTGAATTTAGTACAACCATCATACAATGGTTGCTCTGCATCACTTACCCACCTCTCAAACATTTGAGGACAATCCCGAAGATCCTCTTCAACAGCATTTGCAATGTCTTCAAAACGATCGCCCTCATAAGTATTTGTGTTGGTATCGTATGATGAATATCTCACACGATTCCTCATTTCACTAGACTCAGCTCTTGTCTCACCATGTTTTGTCCAACATGTATAACTTTGATCGATTCCATTACACACTAAATGTTCTTCCAAATCGGCTGCACTAACTCGCCTTGCATAACAACAATCTAAACAAGGACATATGATTGTACTAGGGTTTTCCGCATGCCGAACTGCAAAACTAATGAACTCTTTCATCCCATCCTCATACTCCTTCGTTAAACGATTGGCAGACATCCATTTCCGATCCATGCTTTCCCGATCTACAAAAATATTTATTAAACATATTTATTTTGAGTTTAGAGTGGTTGAGGTCTACATGCAATGTATACAGATTAAAGGAATGAAAGGAATGAAAACTTTTACCGTTTTTCCGCATGGCAAATTGAGTGTGGACAGGGGCTGTGTATTAGTGGGGAAGCATCATAAGGGAAAGATGGGAGAGAGGGGGGGGGGGGGGTATCCAGTTGGGTAAAGGAAAGGATCGGTGTAGCAGTTTCAGGTCCCTTGAAGAACCTGTTGTATCTTTTATGTTCAAGGAGAGGATTGTGAAACAAGAAGAAAACTATTGGTTTCAGTAATCTAGAATCAAATGGTTCATGATGGGAGACTGAAAGTTTTTTCATCAATCAACCATCATAAAGAGGAGAACAAATAGAATTTATGCTCTACTAGGTCCTGATGACAATTGGATCTATGAAGATTTGCAATTACAGAACTTAGTTTCAGATTTCTTTAAGGATCTATATCAAAGTACTGGTATGGGAAATGTCAGTTTTCCAACCTTATCTGCCTTTCCTAATATAAAAGAAAGAGACAGAGATTTCCTTGAAAATATTGTCTCACTTGATGAGATAAAAAGAGCTCTCTTTAGTATGAAAAACTTTAAATCCCCTGGCCTTGATTGTTTTCATCCCATCTCTATTAATTCTCAATGGAATGTTGTTGGTAATTATATATATTCATGTTAACTTTGATTCCTTAAAAGAATGATATCTCTTGTGTTAATCAATTAAGACATGTAGCTTTGTGTAATGTAAGTTATAAGATCATTACCAAAGTGATAGCTCATAGGCTAATAACTGTTATGCCTTACATTGTAAATAATACTCAAAGTAGTTTCGTACTAGGAAGCAAATTTGTAGCTGAGTTTGCTGATGACCTAATCTTTGTAGCTGAAGCAAATTTGAACCAGACTCAAATGATTTTAAATGTATTTGAGGAATTCTGTAACAGCTCAGGGCAGAGAGTGAATCTATCCAAGTCTAAAGTCTTCTTCTCTAGTAACAATAATCCTGACTTGGCTACTGACTTAAGTAGGACTCTACGGATTGAGAAGACTCAAGATCTGGGTACTTATTTAGGAGCACCTCTGTTGCATCAGAGATATTCAAGAAATGTCTATGCGTATGTTCTGGAGAAAATGAAAAAGAAACTATCAGTCTGGAAGGCCAACTCACTATCTTTTGCAGGAAGAGTTACATTAGCACAATCATCTTTGGCAAGTATACCTGGTTACATAATGCAAACTTCAGCAATCCCTATCTCAGTTTGTGAAGAGGCTGAGAAAATCTGCAGAGATAAAAAAACCAAGAATATTAGCATACAACATTCTCATATTTGGATTTTGGCTTGTCAGTTGAATTATTTTTGTAATCGTCATATTCTGCCTCACACATTAGAGTTTTAAAATTAATCCTGGAAAATTTTCCATTGAATAAATATTCGAAAAACCAAAACTACTACAAATATACAACTGAAATGTTTCTTTAAACTCTAATACACACAGACACACAAAAAAGGGTTGCTAAAGGAGCAAGAAAATGTTCCTGAAACTAATATTGCAAAATTTAGGTAGCAAATAAAAATCTTCTGCATATATAGTGAACGATTCCAACAGATAGAGTTACCTTTGAAATGGATAGTTACTTCAGTTCTGTGACCGGAGTTTCACAGCATTTGAGAAGCTTTCAAATGTAAGCTCACCTAGGAACAAGACAAAACTTCAGTTTTATAAGATACACTTGGAGGAACCCCAATATGAGAAAATCTCAGTAATGTCATAATAAGCATCCTTTCCAACAAGGGAGAAAAAAGAGAAACAAGGGGACTTACCATGCAAACAGTGAAGAGGAAAATGCGATGGAAGAGGGAAGGGCTTGAACGGGCGGTGACGGCTGCAGGATGGTCAACAACAGCAGCGGCGGCGAGCAACGAAGGTGACGGTGGCAAATAAGGGTTCCCGCGATGGCAACGAGCTACAGTAGGGTTGGGGCTGTGTGTGTCGAGTAGAATGAAGAGAGCAAGAAAAAAGAGGGAAGAAAACCATCCCGCTTTTAATTTGCTGTTCAGAAGAAAAGGTGAACCTAAGATAGCGTTTCCTTTAGGAAACGCTATCTTAGGTATCACCTAAGATAGCGTTTCCGTGTGGAACCGCTATCTTTTCCTAAGTGGCACTTTTAATAGCGGTTCCACACGGAAATGCTATCTTAGGTGATACCTCAGATAGCGTTTTCTAAAGGAAACACTATTAAAAGTCCCCCCATCACTTTTAATAGCATTTCCACACGGAAATGCTATAAAAGGTGCGTTATTAAAAGTCTAATCTGTTGTAGTGCTTGGATTAATGGGAGTACAATAAAATTTCTAGATGCTGAGGGCCTCAGACTAAAAAGAACAGTGAGACAAAGACTCAGGAGTTCTATTTATATTATAGATAGATCCTAGTCATAATAAAATTAAGAAACAAATTCAAAAACGGTAAATAGTAAATAACTCCAAAAATATATTCTAAACTTTTCTAAAATATAATGATATATTTTTTAGATATTTTAAGGCTCTTGTTACATTTTTTTATCATCCAAGAAAATATTATTAATATGAGTATAAGGGATACTCCAACCCTTACAACAAGAATTTCAAACCTTATAACGTCGTGATATACATTCTGTTGGTTAAAAATGTTCAAACTCAAAAGGGGATGGATTGAGTATATAGGATTTTTAAAAACTTTGCCTCTCTTTAATGATATGATGTAAGTAAATAATCAAAATATTACTTGAAGATTTTTATAAAAGTAAAGAAAGAATATTAAAAAAGAGGAATTTGATAATCTTGTGAACAATATAACCATAATATAAGAAACTCATACAATTAATACAACATCTAACACATGAACAATATTTGCGATACAATAAAACAATATATCGATATTCAATTGAAATTCCAAAAATTAAAGAAATAAGGGAAGAATGGATCACACAACCAATTTAAACGGGCTCGATTACTACAACTTGTGATCTACATCCAGTTCCCAACCATAAATATCAGTATTTTACTAGAAAAATTACAAAATCTTTTACAACCACACAAGAACATAAAGGATATTCCCCACCTTTATTTCCAACCTTGAGATTCTCCACTCAAGATAGTAACACCTAAGGATATCCTACCCTAGATACAAATTGGGATACCCCACCCAATTACAAAAACAACAATCACAATTAACAAATTAACAAAGTAAAAATGTAGCACTATAGAAGCACAATTCCACTATGAAAGCTCAAGATGATTTCTCGAAAAAAAAAGTATCATATGACTAAAGAGTGTTTGTGAAGTGATTTTGATAGAACAACAATAGTAAAAAAGAATTCTTAATTTTCGTGTCAAAATACCTCCTATTTATAGAAGAAAAAAAATGTGGAAAAGAAGAGTTTCCAATTTCGAAATTCTGTTCTGGAAAACCTAAACGTAGTTGATTACTTTTCAAAGTAGTCAACTACTTTGTTCAAAATCAGTTACCATTTTCAACTTATTGACAAAGTAGTAGATTACTTTGTCAAACAAATACCAAGATTTTTAAAATTTCATAAAGTAGTTGATTAGCTCATAAAGTGATCAACAACTTTTATTAAAGCATGTTTATAGAATTCTCTAGAACAAAGTGTAACATCCCTGGTTGCTTTACGGATTCACGATTGTCCCCATGAACCAAAACGAGTCTTTATAGCGTGCTTTATTCTTACTCACACGCTTCCTAGGAAACTTCCCAGGAGGTCACCCATCCCAGCATTGCTCCAAGTCAAGCACACTTCACTTTGGAGTTCTTAAGTGAGGGACTCTCGAAAAGAAGATGCATCTTATTGGTATAGGTAGTACTAATCAATTCTTATAAGTCATCCTCAATTGAATAGTCCCATACCTATACAGTCTAAGAATTCCCACAACTGTGCAGTCTCATACCTGCAGAGTCTCATGTTCTCTCTTATTCTGATGTGGAATCAGTTCATTCATATGTCCCTCCTCCTAGAAGCCTATCAAAAGCCGTTCCTTGACCATGCTTTCTCTTGCACTAGTGACCACTCTCCGCCCTCGTCAGTCGCGGGTGTCACACAAAGTAGTTGACTGCTTTTCAAAGCAGTCGGCTTTTCTCCAAAACTAAAAAATGCTTAATTTATTCACAAATTTGTTTCAGAAACATTTTTCAAGTTTGTAAAACCTTGGATTGTTTTTTAAAACATGTTTCTTAATTTTTCTTTTATGAAAAAGCATATAATATCATTTGTTTTGAATATAACTAAATAGTACAAAGGAGTGTCATTTCGTGTTTGGCTCTTCATCATCAAAACAATGGAATGTCGCAGCTGATTGGAAGCATGTTCTTTCATCTTGCATCTTCACATTCCATTAAGCTCATACACCACTCAAAATAGGATAAATAAAAGCCATTCCCTCCTTTGCTATAATTCAAGACAAAGATCATATTGAAATGGCACAAAACAACACTAGAAGGGGGGGTTGAGTAGTGTTTTCGTAAATCAAAGTTTTCAAAGCACAAAACAAAATTTAGTGCAGATAAGACACTATAAGACATACACCTATTTTAGCAAGCTGAATTACAAAGAACAACTATTAACACTCCACAAACTATTAGTTACATCAAATAAATAACTTGTAAATAAATTAAAGAGTTAGGGAAGAGTGTACTAAGGGATTTATCCTGGTTCACCCTCAAACTTTGGGCTACACCCAGTCATTGGCTTCACCAAGTTTTATCACTATAATTGATCAAGGTTACAGACGATTATTATTTGCACACCTAGCCTCTCCAGACTCAACCACAAGTATTTTTTACACACATAGCCTCTTTAGGCTCAAAAACAAATATTATTTCAACAAGCCTCTTCATGCACATGGAGTTTAAAAGTTGCTTGAAGCACAGCTTCAGTATTACACTGCAGAAATTCAACCAAATAACACTTCAAAGAGTGAGTCAGGATTTATGATCAGGTAGATTGCAGAATGAGATCTTCTCTAAATGATTTGTAACCTTGAGAGAAGATGATCAGAGTGTGAGAGCTTTCAGCTTTCTTATTCTTAGTAAGAATGCTTTTTCTTCTTGAATATGTATACGTCTCTTGTAAGTCTCTTGTGAATTTCGTATCTGTGATCTCTATTCTTCAGTCTTCAAGTTCTTCAATTTATACTTGTCGATAATAGATCCGTTGAGGCATGATCAGGGATCATCTCTTTATCTTCTGGACATACAACAGCTGTTCTGACTTGGCATTAAATGTTTGATAATGTTAGAGGTCCTTTGTTGACCATAGAGCATAGCGGATATTCTTTTCTTACTCGGAAAATGTTTCTTTCCTTACTTGTGCAACACTTCGAAAAGCTCAGAGATAGGTGATTTTCACTTTATTGCATAAAAGGAGAGTTGCAGCAGTGCCTTTATCTTTTATTCCTTTCTAAACTCGTTAGAAGATAAGGAACAAACTATTATATTAAATATTTGATTCCTTTCTTTGATTTAACACTTCCATTCAGATTCGCAAGTATTTTCTTCATATGATATTTTCTCTTTGAACGTTACTTCAGTAAGAGAGAAAATATATCCTCATGCTCAAATGCTTCTTTATTTTATGTCTTCAAACAAGTGATATGGCTTTGAACGTATTTTGGTTGCTTTGGTAATTCTGACATGAGCTAAGTGCCTTTCTGTTCTGTCAGAGCTTCAGACACATCTTTAGATCTTGAGACGATTCTTTCTATGTATGAGTCTCACTAAAGGCTTAGTCTTTAACTTGTCCTATCTTCTTTCAACTTTCTTCAGAAGATTTCATTTTCACTCTTTGTAGTCTGGCTCAAAGAGTATTTGAACAGTGTATAGCTTTTGGAGAATTTCTTGGTTCTTCTACTGAGAGATGAGGTAAAGATCTTTGAGTGGGTCTGCTCTTTCTTTCAACAGAGTCGCTTCACTATGAGTGACTTGCTAACCAGTTGATACTTATCTTCATCTTCCATTCTTCAAAATGTTTGATAGTGAATATCAATTTACTTTCTTTCTCTTAGATGTTTCTTTTATCTTCAAGGAGTCTGAGATATAAGAGTTGCTTTAATTCATTAGTACTTGAGTCTTTCATCAGACACATTACTTTGCTTGATGCTTGATGCTTGATGATAAGCCTCTGGCTCATCTAGTTTTATAACTAGAAAAAACCATCGTTTTGTGCTAATTATATCTCGTTTTCGCCCAAATTGGATTTAATTGTCCTCAAGCAACACTTTGAGTCTCTTAAGTAGTTTTTAGGATATTTTGGTTAATTTTGAGTCAAATAAAGCATTTAATGCTATTTTATATTTTCAGGTTAAAAAGGAAGGAAGAGCAAAGGGAAGGACAATAAAGCAGAAACCATCACGCCTTAGCCGTGACACTGGTCACGGCCGTGATCAGCCTAATGAGAAGATAAGAAGTCATCACGACCCAGCCGTGATGTCCATCACGGGTGTGATGAGAAGGACCCTGAAGAACAGAGAGCGTCACGGCCTAGTCGTGATGGAGGTCACGACCGTGACAGGCCAACTCCTATGGACAGAATTGATCACGGCCTGCCTGTGATGAGCATCACGGCCATGACAGACCAGAATTTGAATACGCGCCCTTGGTAGAATCCGTCACGACCTGGCCGTGACGACCATCACGGCCGTGACGACCATCACGACCGTGACTCGCACTTTTTAGGTCCAGACTTCTCTTATCTATAAATAGAGCATTAGATTTTTGCAAAGGGGGATCTGCACTGGGAGACCAGACGGCTGGAAGAGGGTTCCAACCCTAAAAAGGGATGTTTTCCTTGCTCTGGGAATGGAAGAAGATCGGAGATTCTTCATAGAGTTTTCTTCTTTTCTTCTCTCCTTCTCTTTTGTATTGTCATTTATCATGAGTAGTTAAACCCCCTTGTTGTTGGAGTTAGATGTAGCTTTTCTGAACTTGTTTGTATTTGATTTGGTTTCAATGCAAGTTTCTATTTCTTTATGAGTATTTGATTCCATACTTAATTCTTTCCTTGGTTTGATCATCCTAGGAATGATTTGTTGCTTTGATAGACAATTGAAAGATTGATGTTAAGGCATGCTCATGAATCAAATGCCAAGTAATTCAAGAATCTAGACATAAGTCTTGGGGTGCTTGCAATCTTATAAGTCTTGACTCTTCATGCAAAATCTCAGGTTAATCCACCTAAGACATTAGGGTTTAATTTGGGGTTTTAGGCTCATTCCACCTAAGACATTAGGGTTTGAGTATTTAAAAAGACTTGATTGTCATAATTGAATTAGGACTTGTGTTGGTAACCATTTCATTGCAATCAAGGGAGGATTAGTGTAGTCTAACCCTGACGATCTTAACCACATTTCTGTTACCTTCCAAGTGTTTGATTAAATAACCAAAAGACAAAAAATATTTTAATTGCTTTTCTTTATTTTATGTTTTGATCTTACTTCGTACCATAGTTTAGTCTAGATAGTTGTTGACTTTGTGAATTGGTAATTGACAACCGATCCCTGAGGACAATATCCGGTCTTACCACCGTATTACTTGTATGACTAGGTACACTTGCCTATTTTAAAAGTCGTGTCACTTGAGCTTCCAAAGATCAGATGCACGGAGTATGCTTTGATCCTTTTATTGGATTGACATGTTAAGATTGTTGTCTTTTTCTGCACATCTTAAGTAGATGATTAGCAATATTCAGACAGTTCAATTAAAATCATTTTGTCAATGTTTGGGCTTATCAAAACATACACGGGCTAACTGGAGGGTGAGTCAGATACTTGACAGAGTTAGACGTTTTGTGATGTAACACATATCTTAATCAATTCAACTAGACTATCAATATCCATAATATATACATGTAACTTTTTTTCCCTATATTGTCTGCTTCAAATTGATCTCATACATAAAGTCATTATTTCATATATAGTGCATATATTTTGAATTTAAATATAAAAATTATAAATAATGTACATTATTCATACCACATAAATAATCCATGTATCGCATGGCCGCATGGGTAGTAATACTAGTTATTGACATAAATAACATAGTTATGATGTGATGATAGAAAAGACAATTAAGAGTTTTATTTATATCTTGAATTTTGGGCTTGGGCCTAACTCAACCCCAAAAGCTAGGTTGTAAGGTGAGGATTGCCCAAGCTTTATAAGCACTACTTTGACCATATCTCTAGGCGATCTGGGACTAAACATACCCCTCACACTCAGCACAAGGAAGTTGCTGAAGGTTAAAATGAAGGCAACCCAAACTTGTCGCAATTAAGGCGGCTATGGGCGAACCGCAATTAAGGCAGCTTTCCAACACACCCCCTCACGCCCAAGCCTAATGGGCTTGGAACATGGATGATGCGGGCAACCCAACAACGGATCTAGGATAGGCTCTGATACCATCTTTAAAGGCAATATTATTGCTCTTAATTCAAAAAATACAATACAGCTCCTCTTATAGAAAGAAGGAGAGCAGAATAATAGGATGCCATAATGGCAAATCCTTATGAAAAAGGAAATTACAGAACTGCTGACTCTATCTTAGGAAATAATTGAAATAAATTCCTAATAACATGCTAATCTGTTTCTAACCAAATATTTACAGTAATAACAGAATATTTACAATAAATAGGAGAGATAAGACACATTTAATGACAATTAATCTAGACTTTCAACACTCCATCTCAAGCTGGCTTGAATATGTCGTACATGGACAGCTTGCCGATCATGTCGTCAAAGTGTTTCTTGGCTAATCCTTTGGTGAGAATGTCAGATGTCAGGTCTTTGGTTGAGATGTATGGAATGCAAATCTGCCCTTTCTCTATTTTCTCCTTAATAAAGTGTTTATCAACCTCTACCTGTTTAGTTCTATCATGTTACATCGGGTTGTGAGCTATAGAGATTGCAGCCTTATTATCACATTACAATCTTGCTAGGGCTGAATTTTGAATATTCAGCTCTTGTAGCAGCTTATTAATCCACAACACTTCACAAATCCCTTGTGCCATTGATCTATATTCTGCTTCTGCACTACTTCTTGCTACTACACTTTATTTTTTACTTCTCCAAGTGACTAAGTTTCCTCCAATAAAAGTGTGGTACCCAGATGTAGACCTTCTATCCATAATGTTGCCAGCCCAATCTGTATCTGTATAGGCTTCCACCTGTATGGAACCAATTTTTCTGTATAATAGTCCACTTCTTGGAGTTCCCTTTAGGTATATTAGAATTCTATCCACTGCTTCAAAATGATTAGGGCCAGGTGAGTGCATAAATTGACTCACCATACTAACTGCGAATGCAATATCTGGGCGTGTATGAGAGAAATAGATTAGTCTCCTAACCAGTCTTTGGTACCTTTCTCTGTTTGTTACTTCTTCAGGTTTAGCTGGTTCAAGTTTTACATTTTGCTCAATGGGTGTCTCGGCTGCCTTAAACCCCAATAAGCCAGTTTCCTTGAGCAAATCTAGGATATACTTCCTTTGATTAATAAAGATCCCTTCTTTTGATATAGCGAACTCGATTCCAAGAAAGTACTTTAATGGACCAAGTTCTTTAATTTCAAAGACTGCGGCCAATTTCTTCTTCAAATGATCAATTTCTCCATCATCACCCCCTTTCACGATAATGTCATCAACATATACAATTAAAACAAAAATTTTACCATTCTTGGTATGTTTATAGAACATTGTATGATCAGTCTGGCTTTGGCTGTATCCGATACCTTTCACAGTATCCCTAAAGCATTCAAACCACGCTCTTGGGGACTGTTTTAGCCCGTACAAAGACCTTTTTAACTTGCACACTTGGTCATATTTCAGTTTTTCCTCAAAGCCAGGTGGAGGGTTCATAAACACTTATTCTTCCAAGTCTCCATTTAGGAAGGCATTCTTAACATCTATTTGGTGAAGGATCCAATCAAAATTCACTGCAAGAGACAGCAAAACTCTTGTAGAATTGATTTTAGATACTGGAGCAAACGTTTCCCCATAGTCGATTCCATAAGTTTGAGTGAACCCCTTTGCAACTAGCCTTGCCTTGTATCGTTCTATGCTCCCATCAGCCTTGCATTTAATGGTGAATACCCACTTACAACCTATTGGTTTTTTCCTTTTTGGTAGCTCAACGATTTCCCAAGTTCCACTTTTTCTAAGGGCATTCATTTCTTCCATAACAGCATGGTTCCATTTAGGATCATCTAAAGCTTCCTGAATGTTTCTAGGCACAAACAAGTTTGTAATTCTAGAGGTGAATGCTTTAGGCTTTCGAGATAGGTTATGGTAGGACATGAATTTAGATATAGGATGATGAGTGCTATAGGTTTTGGCAGTCTTTTGTGTGCAGGCCCGAGTTCCCTTCCTAAGGGCAATAGGTAAAGAAGTGTCTAAATTTTCAGAACTAGATTGGATGGGGGTAGAGTTACCTGGAGAAGACTTAGTAAGACTTTCTGAAGAAGTTGACTGGTTTGGTGCTTGGATAATAGGATGGCATCCTTCTTATGAGATCTTGTTCCTTCAAACATAAATGATTGGTTCTTTATGTGATGGTTGCATTTCTCCCCCTGTCTTAGAAACATCTAATGTTGGCACCTCTTCATTGTTTTCAGCATCTTGGACATTTTGTTCCAGAATATCTTCATATTTGGATATAGTTTCATAAATCGGTTGAGGTATGGACTGATGAAAGAGATGATTTTCATCAGCCCTGATCTCCCCCTGAAAATGATCTTTACTAAAAAAAGGTTGTTCCTCTAAAAACATTACATCCATACTGACATATAGTTTTTTGGTGGTAGGATTAAAACATTTGTACCCCCTTTGATTAGGAGCATAACCTACAAAGTTACACTTTTCAGCCCAGGGATCAAGCTTAGATTGTGATGCATGGTGAACATGTACAAAAACAGTGCACCCAAAGATTTTTAAAAGCAAATTGGAATGCATTCTTGAATCAGGATAGATTTTTTTAAGAGCTTCCAAAGGTGTCGAAAAATTTAGAACATATGCGTAGGCATTCTATTTATCAAATAAGATGCTGTTAGGACAGCCTCACCCCATAGATATTGAAGGACATGCATAGTAAACATGATAGCATGAGCAACTTCAAGTAATTGCCTATTTTTTTTCTCAGCAAGGCCATTTTGCTGAGGGGTATTAGGACAAGTGGACCGATGTTGAATGCCTCTTTCTGCCAAAAAGTTTCCCATATATTTATTAAAGTATTCGGTTCCATTGTCAGTACTGAGTATGCTTATTTTGGTGTTAAATTGAGTTGCAACCATATTATAAAATGTTTCAAACAGTTTTGCCAAATCAGATTTGGTACGCATTATATAAACCCAACACAACCGTGAATGATCATCAATAAAGCTTACAAACCATCTTTTTCCAAATTGAGTTGTGATTTTTGAGGGCCCCCAAACATCACTATGTGTTAAATAAAATGGTTTAGAATCACGGTATGGTTTAGGATTATAAGAGATGCGATGACTTTTAGCAAGAATACAATTTTCACACTGAAAAGTGGAACAATCAACATCCTTAAATAAAGATGGGAACAAATGTTTAAGATATTGAAAACTTGGATGTCCTGATCTAAAGTTCCAAAGAATTATTTGTCTTTGAACAGTAGGAGAGCTTGTACAACTAAGACCTTGAATCGCTTTATTTTCGTAGGATCCTTTATTGAAATAGTAGAGGCCATCTATCATCCTAGCACTGCCAATCATCTTCCCAAAATCTGGTCCTGAAACACACAATGGGAATCCAAAAAAATAACCCTGCAATTAGTAACTTGACAAAGTTTACTAACAGACAAAATGTTACAAGAAAGTTTGGGAACATATAGGACAGCTTGTAGGTCAATGGTAGATGATATAGTTATGATACCTTTTCCAGCAATAGAAGAGACACCACCATCTGCAATTCTAACCTTTTCATTACCAGAACATGGAGAATATGTTTTAAATAAAGATGAGATACTGGTCATATGGTCAAATGCCCCTGAATACCCGAAAGTTGCCTTTTGTCTTTCCTTATTTGAGTAGGTCAACTTTACAGCAGCTTCGTGCCAGAGCGAAAAGGAAGTTATGTAAACAAGGGTACTGTGTTTCTTTTACCAAGATAAATTATATTTAAAATTAAAGCATGCAAGGTAGGGTACATGAAACATTTAGACAAAACATATATAACGATGGACAAGTGATAAACCAATTTGTGTTTCAAAAACTAGATGCGTCTTCGGACGTCTACTCGATATCACTGATTCATTACCATTGGTCGTCTACTATACTAGTCATCTAGTAACTTAAGTTACCTAGCGATAAGTCTTTGGAATTTCTTTATGAATTATGTCACTGGACTAGTCTACTCGTCCGATGGACTGAATATGTTCTTGCACACTTAGATAGCTTTAGTTAGTCATTAAAACTGACTTTGTTCTTCGAATTCAATATTTTTGTTAACATCAAAATTTAGGGGTCATAACCATAACCACTTTGGTTCCAACAAAATGGACATCCACTAAATATTCACTACACTTTCCCTTGGGTGTCCATTATGGATATGCCTTGTTAAAATGTTACCAGGAAAAAACACAGTGGGCAAAAATCCTAGTGAAGGAAAAAGTGTACGATGTCCTTTACATAGGAACCGCCTCATTAAAAACCTTATCAAGGAAGATCATGTAGGACAAAACCTTGATTAAAGGAAAAAGAGTGATGTTTTCTCTTCCTGTTAGAAGCAGAAATAGACAACTATAAACACGAGAAGGGGGTTGAATTGTGTTTATCGGACTTTTAGGAAAATTAAAATCTTTTATTTTAGCACACAAGAGTTTTAGAGCAGACGAGTGATTATAAAATCAATCCGACTAGTGACTTGACTGAAGGTTTTTCAACAGAAAACACACAAGCATATAAGATTAAAAACTTGTTTGATATTCACACTTTAACCTCTTTAGTTAGTTTAACAATTAAAATAAACAAATGAACTAAAGAGATAGGGATAGAGATAGACACATCTATTTTATCCTGGTTCATCCCTTAACAACTAGGGCTACGTCCAGTCCTTGGCAGCACTAATTTTTCTCCACTATAACTGATCAGGTTACAGATAAGTATTCTTTTCATACCAAGCCTCTCCAGGCTCCAAGAGAAGTATTATTTGGACACATATCCTCTTCAGACTCACTCAAGTTTGTTTGAAAGAAAAGTGTAATTAATACAACTTTGTAAGTCTTTCACTAACACTCAAAAGAGTGAATTTAATGTGAAGGTTTGAAAGACTGCGTAATAACTTCAAATGGTTGAAGAATAAAGAATGAAGAATGAAGAATTAATTGTGCAGAGTAATGGCTCTTGAGTTAATGCTATATTCTCTTCATCTTCAATGTCTTCTCTATTTATAGCCCTCAATCAATTTGAATCCATTAGAGACATTCCTTTTGATTTTTGGCTTTAAGCTGAGCTCCATTAAATGAAATAGAGTCGTTCTAAGCAGTCATTAATGCATAGCAACATTGCTTGTACTCTAATAGAGGGGATCAATACCTTATGCTTTGTGCATAGCCAAATCAGAGTTCTTCAGGTTGCTTTTGTACTTTGTTGTGCACATTTCCCTTTTTGTGCAACTTCTAGATGTACTGGGGAAAAAAATTTGCATCACTCCTTTTCTGAGTTACACGGTTGTTTTGAGTGTTTGACCTTTTGAAAATCTTGATCCTTGTGAGAGAAAGCTTCATCATCTTCTGACTGAGTAAACAACTCACAAAAGTTCTTCAGTCTTTGCTTCTGCTTCACTGGGAGGCACTAATGGGTGAGAGCTTCATTAGATGGGTTAACTCTTCTTGACGTAAAGTCAACATCTCCAGATAAGGTATCAGACAGTGAAACTTCTTTAACAGGAGGGTTGGCTTTACTCATCAGACGAGTGTTCTTCTCCATTGACCAAGAAAGTCTTAGGGCAAACAGGTGATTAAAATACTTAAATAATGATCTGCACACTAACTAGATAAGTCAAACCAATATGTAGTTCAATTAAATCATTGACAAATGTTTAGTTTTAATTAAAACTTTAGGACAAATGCACATCAGACATTTAGAGACCTAATAGAAGCATCACTTAAGATTATGAATTCAAACATTTTGATTTTCTTCATCTAAAGCATTTTGAAGCAATATTATTCTCTCTGGCACCTTTGACATATTCTCTTTTCAACAATATTTTCTTTATTTGGAGTTTTGTTTTCATAAGATCAATCACAAAATTCTTGAATGTGATGAATCATAATTTTAACCAAAAACATTCATGACTTCATGTGAATCTGAAAAAGATCTCACTTCTACAAGATCAATTAGTTGAACATATATTCATATGAATAAAATAATTATATCGATTGAAAAAAATATTTAATTTTTTCCCAATACCTTTTGGTTTCCGAAAACTATATCTAACTTATAAGTATCATGGAAAAATAGCATATCAGTCTATGTAGTTTTTAGCAATATGCATGTGTGCTTCTGTAGCACTAAGGTAGGGTCTTCAGGACCAAAATATTTGTTATCTTCTTTACATGCAACTATCTAATATTGTTCTAAATGATCGATATGTGGGTCGAGATAAATTTTGTCATCTAAAATATTTTATAATTCCAATATATTTATTTCTATTTTCAATAGTTTGGAACAACTTCAAGTTATTCCAATAATATTCGATTTATCAAAATTCATAATAGTTATAGTAAACGCTTTTACAAATTTCTTTCTGTGGACATCTAAGATAATAAAATCAAGTTAAAAGAATCGAAATAAATTGATCCGTAATTGAAAGAAATAGTATTTTTCATATAAACCATAAATCAAAATACATATCGGACTTCAAGTCCATTAAAATATCTCTTGAGTCTCGAACTATATGTTTAAAAAAACCCCACAGTTCGTAATTTAAAATGGGTGCATATGTCAAGATTTCAAAACATACATTCCAAATATATTAAATCCTTCATGGATATGTTTCATGTATTATAAATCTCTAAGGGGTATGCCATGGGCATATTAAATCCTTCAAGGATATACTTCATGCATATTAAATCCTTCAAGGAGTTTTATAAAATGTCATTATCAAGTGATTCATACAAAAAGGTTCTAACAATATCCATTAGATGTAAATTGAGCCATTCATGTGCAACTTGACTAATTAAGTATCGAGAAATATTTGCATCCACCACATGTGCATATGTCTCTTAAAATCAATGTCACGTTTTTGTGAAAACCCTTGAGAAACAAGTCGTGTTTTGTATCTCACAATTTCACATTCTCATTTCGTTTTCACAAAAAAAAAATCTATTTGTATCCAGTTGGATTTACACCTTCAGGTGTACGAACTACAGATATAAAAACCTTTTTCTTGGCAACCGGGTTTAATTCTGTCTCAATTGCGTCTTTCCATTTTTGGCCAATAATTGTTTTTCTGTAATCCTTAATAGACTTTGGTTCATGATCCTCATTATCATTTATTACATTTAGTTCTACATTATATGCAAAGGCATCATCAATGTTGACTTCATTTCAGTTACATCATATTCCATTCATGACAAAATTTATTGAGATCTCTTTATTTTCACAAATTTGAGGTACCCGAGTTTCTTCTAGAACTGAAAAATCAATTATGGATGATGAATCTTTTGGAGTTTCCATATCATCACTTGTGCCACCTTTCTCTTTAGCTCCTTCAATTATACGTGCTTGAGACTCATTTTCCATATTAGATTGTCCAACAGGAACATCAATTCTTGTTGGAGCATTAGCAGCTGGTACATATGATTTAGTCAATGAATTATCTTTTGAACTTCTAGTTCACATTTTCTACAAGGATCAAGACGATATAATGATAATTCATTCTAACTGTTCTCTTTTTCCAACTGCTTATCTCTCCCCCTAATATTGGAAAATCTGATTCATCAAAATGACAATTAGTCAGTCGTGTCGTAAATAAATCACATGTTGATGGTTCAAGACATCTTATTATAGATGGAGATTCATATCCTAACATATATCCCCAACCTTCTTTGAGGATCCATCTTAGTGCTCTATGGTGGATCAATTGGAACATATACAACACATCCAAAAATTCTTAGATGAGAAATATAAGGTTCCTTACCAAAAACCAATTGTAAAGGGGGGATTAGTGATAACTTGCTAGCTGATGCGAATCAATATTGTAGCACGTAAGATTGCATATCCCTAAGTATAAATTGAAAGTTTTGATCTTATAAGTAATGATCTTGCAATCAACGTTAAACGCTTAATGAAAAATTTTGCAAGTCTATTTTTTGTCTGAACGTGTGCTATAGGATGTTCAAGATCAATCTCAATAGACACAATACTCATTAAAGGCCTAAGAAGTAAATTCAGCAGCGTTATCAAGGTGTATTTTCTTAATTGGATAATCGCAAAAATGAGCTCTTAGTAGAATTAGTTGAGAAAACAATCTCACAAACTTTTGGTTGTGAGTTGACAACAAACAAGCATGTGACCATCTAGTTGATGCATCAATTAAAACCATGAAATATCTAAATAGTCTACACAGTGGGTGTAATGGTCGGAAAATATCACCTTGTATACGTTTTAAGAATGTAAGACAATCAACCCAATTTTTGTTGGTGATTGTCGAATTATTAACTTCCATTGGGAACAACCGAAGAAGTAGTACATATAAGAAATTATTTGACTGAAGATTCTACTGGCTCTTCAATAAATGCTCACATGATTTTTTCGATTTTTTTCGCATCAAAATAGACTTGTGATGGCCCAATAGGTCATGCCAAACAACAAATTTATCATGATTCGTAAACTTCTGCTTTACAATTGTATAGTGAATTTTGGTTAACTACACGTGCATAGCAAACTACAAATTTTGGATTGATAATGAATAAATATAATTTATAAAATTTTGTTATCCAAAGAGAACAATATAGTAGATATTCTAGATACACGATTTACCTTTTCTATTACCATGTATCAAAGTTTACCATTTATATATAAAGAATTGAGAACACAGTTTTTCTTGGATGAATAAAAATCTAGAAACCACATCATACATATGTTATTTAAATAACTAGACGATGGACCCGTGCGATGCACGGGTGAAACAAAGTTTGTGAGAATAACTCTACATTTTTTTTTGAAAATATTATTGTAACATGATAAATAAATATAGATTTAACACGAAAGCAATCCTCCTAATTACGGTAACATGAATACAATATAGTCGTGTACCACATGTGCATGGGTAAAGTATTTGTTGGAATTATTTATTTTTTAAATTAAATATTATAAGATTAGCAAAAGTTATTTACAAATTAATATTAACATGATGTGATGAGATCAAAAAGTTTTCTGCATAAAATAAGATCGGATATATGTGAAAAAAACATAAATTGTTACACTTCAACATTCATTTGTTCTACTTTCTTCAACGGTCCCTTGTACTCAGTTCAATTTATAAGATATATATAACAAACACAATATATAAAGAATGGAATTCCACTTCAAAACACAAATTTTAAATAAAGGAGTTCTACGAAATTCTACAAATATTATGATATTATGATATGTATTATATTGCAATTATATTATCTCCCCGTTGAAGCAAATATATGAAGCAACTTCTCAAAACCCAAATGTAGAATTAAATTGGTCTCACCTACACAAAATTTCACATAAAAAATATATCACAAAACACAATTTTTAGAAAAGGAGTTATGAAAGTAACAGCTCAATTTATCAAAGAATGAAGGGATTGAACACAAAAAGAGAAATGGAAATCTCATTTCCCAAAAAAAAAAAGTAAATCAGATATGCCCTTGTTCAAAATTTCAAATATCTCGGCTCCTTCTTTACTACAACAAATCTTTAATGTCATGAAATCTTCTCTTTCATGGTGGTGGATGTTTGTGATCCACTATCAACGTAGAGAAAGGATCTATCTGCAAGATCGGCCAGCCTTTTTCCATTTGATTTGCTTGAAGTAGTATTTTGCAGAACCTATGAAAGGTGAATGACGTGTAATATAAAAGATGTATTAATTTTGTGCGCTAAAATCTACGAATCTAAGACTGATACATTGATCTAGACTTTGTGATTTGCACTTTTGGGCTTGGATTCCTTTTGTTAACGACGAAAGACGAATTTAAAAATTTGGATGGTCGTAAGCCTTTGAGCTTCGACAAGGAAAAAATGAACAAAAAAAAAAATAATGACGAGAATAAAATATTTTAAATGCATTATTCGGCAGACGTACCTAAAGATTTTATGCATGGTACCTTGGTAGGTATCCATGTTATGGTGTACATTTCGCCTTTGGGTGAAATGAAAGGTGGGTCTAGGAAAGGCCAGGCTACTTATGACTATTTCTGGAGCTCGGATATTAGTGATATTTTATAGGCCGAGTTAAGTACGATTACCATTGGATGTTCTTGTGAACTACGTACAATGATGGTTGGAGCTTGTATCCTATCGAGTTACTTACTTAAATAGCTGGAACTCGGAACCTTGACGGGCCAAATAATTGATGCTATTGATATGGTATTGGGATCTCCAGAGAAGTTCAAAAGTTTAGATGGTGAATATTGAAGTGTCATTTGTTTTTAAAAATGACGATGATTGTCGGGTATGAAACCCTTTGATAAACTATTTGTTATTTATGAACATTGATGTTGTTATAACTATACATATTATATGATCACTAGTGGAAATAATGTAATATACTGGAACGTTTTACGTCAGTTGACCATATGTTTGACGTTAAAAATGAGGCGGTGGCAGTTTTGTAAATATTAAATCACTATTTGCGTCAGTTGTGTAAAGAACTGACGTTAAAAGTGATTTTAACACTTTTAACGTCAGTTGTTTATACAACTGACGTTAAATGTGTGATTTTACGACAGTTAAATAAATAACTGACATAAATAATTATGAAACTCATTTCTTTCGTTGTCATCTCCAGGTTGCCACTCTTAACGCGGATCACTCCATATAGTGCAGTTTATTTCTAATCCTTTTTTTTAAACAAGTTTATTTTTAATGTTAATTAATTAGCTTGAATTAGTAAACAAATTCTTGTGCAAATTAAAATAAATAAACACTTAACATAAAACAAGTTATATATGTATAATCAAATCGTATCTCATTGAAGCGATTCATAAGTTACAATTACATGATTAAAAGATAAAAAAATTCTGCAACATAGCACTAAAATATAAAAAAGTTTCTGTTTTAACATCATTTTCTTCTCAGTCCTGTCCTCGATCAGAAACACCAATGGATGCATCTCCTCCCTTACTTGAATTCCTTGATACTCCATTTGAATCCACTGTCACTTTGGAGCCAAAGCAGAGTGAAGGGATGTGATGAAATAAGGTGAGGGAATCACATTACGTGATTCACCCAACCTTACCATCCATGTTACGTGATTTACTCAACCTCAGAAGTTTTTTGACCATTAAGACAAAGACCTTTAAGTCTAGGTATAGGAAGAAATAACAAAAGTCTTAGAGCCATTTTGTGAAGGAATAGAAAACACACGAAATATAGAGGAAAAGAAGAGGCTGTATTACAGACTGATACAGAAGAATGGTACTTTATATAGAGAAGAGAGACTAGCTGATTTTCTAGAAAACTGATCTATAAACTTAATGCTCATTAAGAGGATTATAGGTTACAATGTGCTTGGGTAAGTAGCACAGCAGTCATGGGTATGTAGCACAGCAGTCAAAGGAATGAATGTTTTTGCAGAAACTTATACACTTTTAACGTCAGTTGTTTAATACAACTGACGTTAAAAGTGTTTTTAAAATAAAAAATATTTATTTTAACATCTGTTTTTTATACAACTGACGTTAAAAATGTGATTTTTACTTCAGTTAAATAAATAGCTGACGTAAATAATCATATATCCCTATCTGAAATGCCCTGTTGTCACTCTTAACACAGGTCAATCCATATATATAGTGCAGTTTATTTCTAAACTTTTTTTTAAACAAGTTTATTTTTAATCTTAATTAATTAGCTTGAATTAGTAAACAAATTCTTGTGTAAATTAAAATAAATAAACACTTAACATAAAACAAGTTATATATGTACAATCAAATCGTATCTCATTGAAGCGATTCATAAGTTACAATTACATGATTAAAAGATAAAAAATTTCTGCAACATAGCCCTAAAATATAAAAAAGTTTCTGCTTCAACATCATTTTCTTCTCAGTCCTGTCCTCAGAAATTCCAATGGATGCAAAGTTTCGGCTTCAACAGCATTTTCTTCTCAGTCCTGTCCTCAGAAACTCCAATGGATGGATCGATGCATCTCCTCCCTCACTTGAATTCCATGATGCATCGTGAATCCACAGTCACTAGCAGCGAAAGCAAAGTGAAAGGGATCTTTGCATCACCTCCTTCACTAGAATTCCTTGATGCATCATCTTGAATCCACAGTCACTTAGGGCCAAAGCAGAGTGAAAGGGATGGCTATGATGAAATAAAGTGAGTAAATCACATTACGTGATTTACACAACCTTACCATCCATGTTACGTGATTTACTCAACCTCAGAAGTTTTTTGACCATTAGGACAGAGACCTTTAAGTCTAGGTATAGGAAGAAATAACAAAACTCTCAGAGCCATTTTGTGAAGAATAGAAAACGCACGAAAAATAGAGGAAAAGAAGAGGCTGTATTACAGACTGATACAGAAGAATGGTACTTTATATAGAGAAGAGAGACTAGCTGATTTTCTTGAGAACTAATCTCTAAACTTAAGCTCATGGGTAAGTAGCACAGTAGTTAGAGGAATTAATGTTGTTTCAGAAACTTATACACTTTTAACATCAGTTGTCTTCATCAACTGACGTTAAAAGTGTTTTTAAATAAAAAGTATTTATTTTTAACGTCAGTTGTTTAATATAACTGACGTAAAATGTTGTTTTATTTTTGATTTTTGATTGTAACGTAAACAATGACTTTTAACGTCAGTTTCTTAAGATAACTGACGTTAAATAGATTACCTTTAACGTCAGTTGCTACAAACAACTGACGTAAAATGTTGTTTTATTTTGGGTTTTTGATTATAACGTTTACACCTGCGTGCCTTCTGCACTTCGCTCTGTACGTCTCTGTTCTTCTCTTTCACGCTCACTCTGACTCTCAACTCTCACTCTGACTCTCAACTCTCACTCTCACTCTGCCCTAATCGCAAGCTCATCTCCACCGCAACCACCGCGAGGGCTTCTTCCCCACCACCGTGAGGTACCCTCTTAACCCTAACTCTGTCTTCCCCGCTCATTCTTTGCAATAACTTGACATCTCTCTTTCCCCTTCCCGCACACTAACTCTCCTTGTCCCTCTGCTTTCAGTAACCACATCGAACGTTGGCCACCATACGAGCACCTATTTCTGGTGAGTCTTTAGGGCACATTTTTTTATGTTTGGTTTTGAGTGTATGTTGAAATTGTAGTCTCTGTAGTTGAAACTTGAAACTGTGAGTTTGAGTTGTTTGGAATGTCTCTATTTCTGGTCGTGGGTTTTGTGTTTTCTCTTGTTTTTCTTCTGCTATCATGACCTATTTCAAAATGGGAAGAAATTTAGAGTTGCTTGTAGCATGTGACATCAACAATATATTGCTCATTGGAATTCTGTTTTGTTAATTTATCTTCATCTGCTTATTTCTTTTGTCTTAAGAAACCTGAAAATGGTGTAAATTTGAAATAATTTTTAAACGCCTTGGATATATGTTTTGTATATCTACAGAACCTATCTAGTTATGGATCGTAGTTGGATGGTTTGTAAGTGCACAAGTGCTAAGTATTTGAAGGGGGTGGGAGAATTTATAGAATTTGCTCAATGGAATGTTCCTAATAGTAATGGAATGTTCTGTTGTCACTAGTGGAAAATATACATTAGACGGTAAAGGTTTACGTCAGTTAACCAAAAGTTAGACGTTAAAAAGGGGGCGGTGGCAGTTTTGTAAATATCAGACTTCATTAATTCAATTTTAACATCAGTTGTTGTAAGGACTGACGTTAAAGGTGAAGTGACTCACTTTTAACGTCAGTTCAATAAACAACCGACGTTAACAATGAACATTTTAACATCAGTTCTTTATCGAACTGACGTTAAAAGTGAGTCACTTCACTTTTAACGCCAGTCCTTACATCAACAGACGTTAAAGGTTATTTTAATAATTTTTTTATCTAGTATACGTACCCTTCCGCATTGCCTTCCTCAAAGTTTCAGTTTCACAATTGCTTTGATGTTTTGTGTTTCTATTTTGAAAACTAAAATATATGTGCGAAGTATAAGTTGAATCAATAACCCAAACCGGATCTCATTCATGAAGTGTAATACAGACTGATACAGAAGATTGAAAGGGTTTAAAATCCTATAAAAAGTTACATTGAAAGGGTTTAAAATCCTAAACATTTGTTGAGGCTTCGTTCCCTTCACGGGTGAGCAAGAGAGGAGAGTCGAGTGACTGAGTTTTCCAGAATTCAATGAGGAGGTTTTGTGGCAAAGCATAAGGCCACTTTTGGAACCCCTTATCACACCCGAAACATTAAAGCTACATCCCATCAGAGAGTCTAATGTATATGCCAAAGTGAAAACTATACTCCGAAGGGTGCACCCGATCTGTTTTAGCAATGGTCTTGGAACAGTCACTTGCATCCTTTAAGACCTCAGAAAACTGGGGGGCATGAGGGAGCTCAAGAGAGGCAAAAAAAGGTGCACTAGATCTGTTTCAAGCAAAGGCAGTGGTTTTAGAGACTTCCATGACAGTCACTTGCTGCCAAAGCTGAGGTTTTGGAACTGTGACGCCCGAGCACCTGATTTGCCCTCCAGCAGCTGATTCTCCGGAAGGATGATAAGGTGAGCAACTCACATTACGTGATTTACACAAGCTTATCACCCATGTTACGTGATTTACACAACCTCAGAAGTTGTTTGACCATTAAGACAAAGATCTTTGAGTCTAGGAATAGGAAGAAAGAGTGATGAAGTTAATCTCCATGGCAGAGCCATATTGTGAAGCCGAAAATTAAAAGGATGGAACGAAGCTATTTATAGGAGCAGGGGATGAAGTTACTAAGCTATTCTGATTTTCTTGAAAACTTATCTATAAACTTAATGCTCATTAAGAGGATTAAGTTACAAGGTGCATGGGTAAGTAGCACAGTAGTCAAAGGAATGAATCTTTTTGCAGATATCTATACACTTTTAACGTCAGTTGTTTAAAAAAACTGACGTTAAAAGTGTTTTTAAAATAAAAAATATTTATTGTTAACGTCAGTTTTTTATACAACTGACGTTAAAAGTGTGATTTTTACTTCAGTTAAATAAATAGCTGACGTAAATAATCCTATATATTATAAACATGCAAAATGAATATTGGAAATAATGTAATTAATATACGGGAACTTGGCAGTCATAAATTAAGTTGATGTTAAAAATGAGGTGGTGGCAGTTTGTAAATATTAAATCACTATTTGGGTCAGTTCTATAAATAACTGACGTAAATAATTATGAAACTCATTTCATTGGTTATCATGTCCCTGTTGTCCCTCTTAACGCAGATCACTCCATATAGTGCAGTTTATTTCTAAACCTTTTTTTTTAAACAAGTTTATTTTTAATTTTTATTAATTAGCTTGAATTAGTAAACAAATTCTTGTGCAAATTAAAATAAATAAACACTTAACATAAAACAAGTTATATGTATAATCAAATCATATCTGCTTCAACATCATTTTCTTCTCAGTCCTGTCATCAGAAACTCCAATGGATGCATCACCTCCCTCACTTGAATTCCATGACGCAAAGTAAATCCTCAGTCACTAGAAGCGAAAGCAAAGTGAAATGGATCTTTGCATCTTTCTTCTTCACTGGAATTCCTTGATGCATCGTCTTGAATCCACAGTCACTTGCTTCCAAAGCAAAGTGAAAGGGATGACGGGGATGAAATAAAGTGAGAGAATCACATTACGTGATTCACCCAACCTTACCATCCATGTTATGTGATTTACACAACCTCAGAATTTGTTTGACCATTAAGACAAAGATCTTTGAGTCTAGGCATAGGAAGAAAGAGTGATGAAGTTAATCTCCATGGCAGAGCCATATTGTGAAGCAGAAAAAATTAAAAGGATAGAAGGAAGCTATTTATAGGAGCAGGGGATGAAGTTACCAAGCTATTCTGATTTTCTTGAAAACTTATCTAAAAACTTAATGCTCATTAAGAGTATTAGGTTACAAGGTGAATGGGTAAGTAGCACAGTAGTCAAAGGAATGAATGTTTTTACAGAAACTAATAAACTTTTAACGTCCGTTGTGTAATACAACTGACGTTAGAAGTGTGAGTGTTTTTTAACGTCAGTTTCTTAAGACAACTGACGTTAAATATATGACCTTTAACGTCAGTTTTTACTAACAACTGACGTAAAATGTTGTTTTATTTTGATTATAACGTTTACACCCGCGCGCCTTCTGCACTTCTCTGTACGTCTCTTTTCTCTTTTCATCACGCTCAACCCTCACTCTCAACCCTCACTTTCACTCTCACTCTGCCCTAATCGCGAGCTCATCTCCACCGCAACCACCGCGAGGGCTTCTTCGCCATCACCGTGAGGTACACTCTTAACCCCTAACTCTGTCTTTCCCGCTCATTCTTTGCAATAACTTGACATCTCTCTTTCCCCTTCCCGCACACTAACTCTCCTTGTCCCTCTGCTCTCAGTAACCACATCGAACGTTGGCCACCACTCGAGCTTCCCCCCCACCACCACGCGAGCGCCTATTTCTGGTGAGTCTTTAGGGAACATTTTTTATTTTTGGTTTTGAGTGTATGTTGAAACTGTAGTCTCAGTAGTGAAACTTGAAACTGTGAGTTTGAGTTGTTTGGAATGTCTCTATTTTTGGTTTTGAGTGTATGTTGAAACTGTAGTCTCAGTAGTTGAAACTTGAACCGTGAGTTTGAGTAGATTGGAATGTCTCTATTTTTTGTTTTGAGTGCATGTTGCTCTGCTGGTTGATCTGTCACGGCCGTGATGCTCATCATGGCTAGGCCGTGATCAGTTCTGCATGTGAGGGTCTGGTTCAGTTGGCACGTTACGGCCGTGATGGACATCACTGCCAGGCCGTGACCAGTGCTTGGCAATCTTCAAAAACTATAGTTTTCAATCTCCCGGATTGTCCTTATATTGGATAGATGTTTTGTATATCTACAGGACCTATCTAGTTATTTTTATTTATACTTCTGTATTTATTTTGAGTTATAACCTATGTTAATACATATATATTGTTTCTGAACAGGCATACATATGGATCAGTCGGATAGCCCACATGCACGGGAGGACACTGTGGGGGCTTCGCAGGACCCGATCACGCCTACGCCTGATTCTAGTGTAAGTTTACATGTTATATACTATCTTTAGTCCTTCTTTTTAATGTAAGTTTCAAATGTTACAACCCTCTATTTTATCATTTTTTTGTCCATACAGACATCACGGGCTCATAGGAAACGGGGTAGAGGAGCCACCTCGTTGAAGAAACTAGAGAAGGACAGGCAAAGCGGACAGAAGCTTGAGGTGTCCTTCGATGCTAATCTAAATGCCCAGGGACCCCGTGCTAAAGAATTTAATAAGTGGGTGTTTCTACAAGCGAAGCAGCACATAAGCATCAACTACAACCACTGGAATGATGTTCCACAGAACATTAAGGATCAGATTTGGGAGGCTATCGCGGTATTTTACCTTTATATTCGTTTGATTTACATTATTAGATAATTATCCGAGTTATAATCCATCCAGTTGTTATGTATTTAATGTGTAGGTAGCTTGGACTGTGCCAAATGACGAGGATCATCGTCATAAATGTATGAAAATGGCATCAAAGCGTTGGAATGGGTTCAAGCATGATCTTACCAGGTACTATGTATCTGGGAAGAAGCGGCTTGATAAAATATTCTCGGATTATCCTTGGATTGATCAGGATACTTGGGATATGTTTGTCAGGAGTCGACAGGATGGAGAATTTCAGGTTGGTTGATTAAGTTAATTTTGTATGCTTATTATAGATCATTTAATTGTATTTAATTATGTGTTTTTGTTTGAATAGGCTAAGGCAAATAAGGGTCGGCAGAATCAGGCGAAGTACGTCCACCGCCACACCATGTCTCAGGGTGGGTACCAGACTCGGATCGAGCAGATGATGGTGGATAGGCTGAGGGCGAAACAGGAAGAGCACCCCGCTAGGATTGAAAGAGGAGAGGTGCCTAAGGGCACACCATTAAGTCCTCCGTCGGACATCGACCGCGAGGATGTCCGGTTAGCCGGCCGCATGACAAAGATGGGATATTTTAAAGTTGATGCCACTCGCGAAGTGGCAGATAAGATTGTAAGTAAATAATTAACTTGATTTCAATTGATATTTGTATAGATATTTGCAACACTTTTCACTTGCACGTTTTTTCATTTTTTTTCATTGTAGATAGATCTTAAAGCACAACCTCCCAGGGCTCATTCGTCCCTTCTGGACGGCGGGACGTCTTGATGACTGCTCTAGGCAAGAAAGACCATCCTGGTCGGGTTCTCGGTGTTCCTGGGAACGTGACCAACAAAGAATATTATGGCAAGTCTGCTTCACGAAAGCGGGTGGTCGATGAAGCATCAATTTTGGCTGACATTACTCTGCACCTCATGTCCAACCCAGCTATTACAACACATCTGATGCAAAGCTTAATATCCAACCCGGAATTCAAGCAGGCGCTTGCCAAAGAGCTTTCCTCCGTCGGTACATCCCAGGACACCGCAGGGCATGCCAACCCTTCACATGTGAGCACAAAAGAGAGTTTTAGTAGGGCACATGTGGAGGACGATGAGTTGGCAGCTAGGGAGCGGGAGTTCGAAGTCCAACGCCATGAGCATGAGTTGGAAATGAAAAGGCGTGAGCTTGAGTTGGACTCCAAACGACGTGAGCTCGAAATGTTAACAAATGTATGTATTCATTATTAATGTCCAAATTAGTCAAATAATTACTTGTGTTTTTTTAATTATCAACAACTTATCTATTTTATTTTTCCTAAACTGAAGGCCAAGTCGACGTCGGTGTCGCTGTCACCTATCACTCGTTTGTTCTCACTTGGTGAGGATTGTGCGTTTGAGATTTTTGAATGTCCATTGGAGCACGATGGATGGGTGGCACGCCCAGATCAACGGAGGATATTTACCTTCTGTGGTGACGATCTCGAAACGCTGCGAAATAACGTCTGGATGAACAACAATGTTTTCAGTCTCTGGTGCACGTAAGTTAATTTTAATTTTATAATTATTTATTTTTGGTATTTTTCCATTTAATAATTTATTTTAATTTCAATATATATATTATGTAATTAACATCCACACCTTTTCATATCTTAGGTATCTCCATCGTCTTCAGCTTGATAAGGGCGTTGCATCAGTTTACGGCTTCTTAGATCCGTCAATCCTTCTGCCCGAATTCTTTGTTGGCGATGCATTGAGTAAATACTTAGGGAAGTTTTTGGGAGACAATCAGAAAGAATTATATCTGGCTCCCTACTGTATGAAAAGCCATTGGCAGTTGTTCGTACTTCACCCGTCTAAGCATACTGTCATATTCTATTGCTCTCTCCACCAACAGCCGCCACAGTGGTGTTGGAAGTCAGTAAATAAGTAAGTAACTAATCTTAAATTTAATTTAAGTTTTAATATCAGTTGTTTTTAGTTTATTACACACATGATATATGAATTTGTTAATTGATCGACATGATTATTTGTTTATGATAGCGCTGGCAAGGCGAGTAGCATAAGTTGCGCCAACGGGAGAAGTAGGACTTCTAAGGCTAAAGCAAATCTGTATGGAACATCATCAAGGTTTGGTAGTTTATTTATCAAATAATTAATATTATAATTACTAATTTATATGTATATTCAACTGACATTGAAATTAATTTTGTTGGTAGTCTCGATTTCAAAATGACGGGTGGTCGTGCGGCTATTATGTGAAGCTTCATATGCTGAACATAGTCTCCACATCTATTACGGATGGATGGAATAAGGTAATATTTAAACAACTTGTTAAATTATATATTATAGTTTTGAAGATGACTTGCATTGATGTTATTGTTATTATTTGAACGTGTGTAGGCATTTAACGACCAATCGCCTATTCAAGAAGATGAGTTAAGAGACTTGAGGATGCGCTTCGCTGAATTCTTCTTCAAGTATGCGGCTGAAAAATGAATTGACAAGATACCTCCGCAATACTTAGATAAATAGTTTTTTTGTTAGACTTTAGAAACTAATTAATAACATGTATATATATATCCTTAGATTGGTAGTTTTGTTTTTTAGACATTGGAACTAAAATTTATTTATATATATACATGGGTTTTGGTTTTAAGTCCCCCCATTGTTCCATTTTTCCTTTGCAATTTTGTAATGTGCGTGATATTGTGTTACTGGGATATTTATTGAATGCAGGGATAGCTGAGGGGAGTGATATTTTAAAACTGAATTTTAAAAAAAAATCTATTAACGTCAGTTGTATCAAACAACTGACGTTAATAGTATTTTATAAAATATACAGTACACTATTAACGTCAGTTGTAATAAACAACTGACATTAAAATTAAACCTTTAACGTCAGTTCTTTATAACAACTGACGTTAATTTTATCAAAATTAACGTCCGTTGTCTTAAAGAATTGACGTTAATAGTGTTATGTTTAACGTCAGTTGTTATAAAATTAACGTCAGTTTTGTTAAAGAACTGATTTTAATAGTTTTATATTTAACGTCAGTTCTCAACTGACGTTAAAATATTAACTATTAACGTCAGCTGTATTTACGTCAGTCAGTATTCTGACGTAAAAAGCACTTATTGCACTAGTGTATCCTTGTGTCAAGTGTTTGAATACGAGGAAATGTACGGTGAAGGATATACGTACTCATTTGATTTGTGAAGGGATTTGCTTGAGTTATACAAGATGGATATGGCATGGTGATGTGTTGTTGAGTAGTACGGCAAGTGTCTCCCAAAGTGAGGACGTTGACGTAGATATGGAGGATGATCGAGTAGAGGACATGATCCGTGATATTGGACAAGAATATTTTCATCGAGCTCATGTGTATGATAGGTTGTGCGGTGATGCGGATAAGCCTTTATATCCAGGGTGTACTACTCATACATGGTTGTCGGCGGTGCTAAAATTGGTTTGTGTGAAAGCGAGAAATGGTTGGAGCGATAAAAGCTTCACGGAATTGCTTGAAGTGTTGAAAGACTTGCTTCCGGAGGACAACACATTGCCTGACTGTAACTATGAGGCCAAGAAGGTATTGTGTCCGATGGGTATGGAGTATAAGAAGATACACGCATGCCCCAATGATTGCATATTGTACACCGGTGTTCATGAAGACAATCATGATTGCCCCAAATGTGGGTTATCACGATACAAAGTGAAGGGTGGTGATGATGATGATGATCTTGAAGATGTGAGAAAAAAGGGTCCTCCTGCGAAGGTGTTGTGGTATCTTCCAATAATTCCAAGGTTCAAGCGATTGTTTGCCAATGCGAAAGATGCGAAGAATCTTAGATGGCATAATGATGAGAGGAAACGTGATGGAAAGGTTCGTCATCCCGCTGATTCTATGCAATGGAAGAATATTGATACTATGTTTCCGGATTTCGCCGATGAGCCAAGAAACCTAAGGCTTGGACTTGCTACGGATGGAATGAATCCTTATGGTAACATGAGTAGTATTCATAGCTCATGGCCTGTTCTGTTGATAATTTACAAACTGCCCCCTTGGTTGTGCATGAAGCGCAAATACATGATGTTGTCTATGATGATTTCGGGCCCAAAGCAGCCAGGAAATGACTTAGATGTTTATCTAGTCCCTTGATTGAAGACTTGAAAACGCTGTGGGTGGAAGGTGTTGGTGTAGTTGACGGGTATTCTCATGAGACTTTCAAACTTCATGTCATGTTATTTTGCACCATCAACGACTTTCCAGCATACGGCAACTTGTCCGGGTACAGTGTCAAGGGGCATAAAGCATGCCCTATATGTGAAGAAGGCACATGCTACACTCAGTTGCATCATGGAAAGAAGACGGTTTACCTTGGGCATCGGAGATTTCTTAGACGTGATCACCCATATCGTAAGATGAAAAAAGCTTTTAATGGATGCCAAGAGACAAAAGAAGATCCTGCGGCCTTAATTGGAGAGCAGGTTTAGCAGAGGGTAAAGGGCATCGATGTTATATTCGGCAAGTCCAAAAAGAAAGGTAAAACTGCTGAGAAAAATATATGGAAGAAGAGGTCGATATTCTTTGATCTTCCATACTGGCACAAGCTTGATGTCAGACACTGCATTGATGTGATGCATGTGGAGAAAAATATGTGTGATAGTGTGATCGGGACGCTTCTCAACATTCAGGGCAAGACAAAGGTTGGTGTCAATGCTCGTCTTGACCTCGTTGCTATGGGTATACGAGAGCAGTTAGCTCCAGTTGTTGAGGATGGTAAGCGGACTTATTTGCCGCCAGCATGTCATACTTTGTCAAAAAAAGAGAGACAAAGTTTCTGCGGGTGTCTTCAGGGCATCAAAGTTCCACATGGTTACTCTTCAAATATGAAGAGGCTTGTCTCTAGTGATCTTAAATTGGTTGGCTTAAAGTCTCATGATTGTCACATCTTGATGCAACAACTTATGCCCGTTGCTATTCGTGGTATTGCTCCAAAAAATGTGAGACATGCCATTACTCAGTTGTGCTCATTCTTCAATTCTATATTTAGCAAAGTCGTTGACCCCCGTATGTTGGATGACTTGGAAGTTGAGGCTGCTACAATCTTGTGCCAATTGGAGATGTATTTTCCTCCTTCCTTTTTCGACATAATGGTTCACTTAATTGTTCATTTGGTGAGGGAGATTAGATTATGTGGGCCGATTTTTCTGAGATGGATGTACCCAGTTGAGTGCTACATGAAGATCTTGAAAGGGTACGTGAAGAATCCTCATCATCCGGAAGCATCTATTGTTCAAAGGTATGTTGCAGAAGAAGCTATTGAGTTTTGTTCGGACTACCTTCATAACACGGATCCTATAGGGGTTCCTAAGCCTCGCCATGATGAGATCAGATGTCAAGGTAAGGGTACACATGGCTTAAGAATTAATAGCAAGGGTCAGGAGGAAGTGCTTCAAGCACATTTGTATGTATTGAACAACATCGATTGTGTTCAGCCTTTCTTATTTGAACATAAAAGAAAAGTCAATCAAGAAAACCCTCGAATGAGCGAAAGGTGGTTGTTAAACAAGCATAACAAGAGTTTCTTACCATGGTTCAAGGAATAAATACTGAAGGATGGTAGTACTGCTTCTGATGACGTAAGATGACTAGAACGTGGGCCTAGCTTCAACGTCATATGTTGGAGCGGATACGACATAAATAACTTTTCCTTTTATACAAAGGAACAAGATAACAAGAGTACCATGCAAAATAGTGGGGTTATGATCGTGGCCGAAGCAATGCACTTCTCTAGTGCAAAGGACACAAAACCCCTTAAAGCACCGAGACCTTACTTTGGATATATTAAAGATATTTGGGTGCTCGATTACACTAAGCTTACGGTGTCGGTTTTTAAATGTAAGTGGGTTGATAGTAACGGTGGTGTACAAACCGACGAATTGGGGTTCACATTGGTAGACCTCAACTAGTTAGGTCATATAAATGAGCCTTTCATAATGGCTTCCCAAGTAAAACAAGTGTTCTACATCACTAATCCTTCTAACAAAAGGTTGTCCGTGGTTCTCCAAGGAAAAAGCATGTATAATGGTAGTGATGAAAATCAAGATTCAAATCTTGATATTCCTGAGACTCCTTCTTTTTCAACAAACATGCCTACTATAATCGAGGAGACACAGGTGAACGATGTACATGCCACTCGTGATGATCATCACGAAGGGATATTGATATAGGTTGTTTAAACTTAGTATACATTTATTTTTATTTATACTTCTGTATTTATTTTGAGTTATAACCTATGTTAATAAATATATTGTTTCTGAAATGGCATACATATGGATCAGTCGGATAGCCCACATGCGCGGGAGGACACTGTGGGGCCTACGCAGGACCCGATCGCGCCTACGCCTGATTCTAGTGTAAGTTTACATGTTATATACTATCTTTATTCCTTCTTTTTAATGTAAGTTTATAATGTTACAATCCTCTATTTTATCATTTTTTTTTGCCATACAGACATCAAAGGCTTATAGGAAACGGGGTAGATGAGCCACGACGTTGAAGAAATTGGAGAAGGACAGGCAAAGTGGATAGAAGCTTGAGGTGTCCTTCGATGCTAATCTAAATGCCCAGGGACCCCGTGTTAAAGAATTTAATAAGTGGGTGTTTCTACAAGCGAAGCAGCACATAAGCATCAACTACAACCACCGGAATGACGTTCCAAAGAACGTTAAGGATCGATTTAGGAGACTATCACGGTATTTTACCTTTACATTCGTTTGATTTACATTATTAGATAATTATTCGAGTTATAATCCATTCAGTTGTTATGTATTTAATGTGTAGGTAGCTTGGACTGTGCCAAATGATGAGGATCATCGTCATAAATGTATGAAAATGGCATCAAAGCGTTGGAATGGGTTCAAGCATGATCTTACCAAGTACTATGTATCTGGGAAGAAGCGGCTTGATAAAATGTTCTCGGATTATCCCTGGATTGATCAGGATACTTGGGATATGTTTGCTAGGAGTCGACAGGATGGAGAATTTCAGGTTGGTTGATTAAGTTAATTTTGTATGCTTCTTATAGATCATTTAACTGTATTTAATTATGTGTTTTTGTTTGAATAGGCTAAGGCAGATAAGGGTCGGCAGAATCAGGCGAAGAACGTCCACCGCCACACCATGTCTCAAGGTGGGTACCAGACTCGGATCAAGGAGATGATGGCGGATAGGCTGAGGGTGAAGCAGGAAGAGCACTCTGCTAGGATTGAAAGAGGAGAGGTGCCTGAGGGAAACATTACGCAAAATGAGTGAGTATAGCGAGGGAGGGACTTCCATTCTTTGGCAGTGCAATCGTTGTAACACACACAGATCCAAAAACACCAGTGAACAGAAGAAGAATTTTTATAGAAGTACTACCTCTTATCATAAATAATTTTTAGAGCACTTTGGAGGTCTTCGAGAGGTGAGTAACAGTTCTTTTTACGAACCCTCCCCATGGTATAATTGTTTGTATGTGTGCGTAAGGGTATATCTTATAGTCTTTTTGGAATTAGATTTGAATAGGTGAATGTTGTCATTAACTTAAACTTTAAAATTTGGGGGTTTTCAATTAAAACAAAAATTTGTTAAATTGAGTATTTACTCTTGTTATCGATGGCATGAAATACATGATTGATATTTGTACTAGTTGAATGATATGCTTGATGACATATGTTATGTCTTGATGCTCGTGATTGTCATAGTGTAGTTATAAAATTACTTGGTGACATGATATGAGTCTATTTGGTATGCATGATAAGATTAAATATTTAATTTATGGTAAATGAGTTGTTACATGCATGAGACATGAAATTTATGTCTTATGATGAGTTGTATGATGTTTATCGCAATACCACTTATGATAGGGGTATCGAAGAGTAATACTGCCTTAATGGGGTATCGACAGTAACATCGCCATGTGATTGGGATGTCGAAAATGAGTAATACTACCTATAAGGGTTATCGAAAGCAACACCGCCACATATTAGGGTGTCGAAAAGGGAGAAATACCACCATGTGCACATGGAAGGTATCGAAATGGAAATGTCCCCGACAGGAGGGTATCAGAGCAGTTCGATTCTAAATCAGACTGTGGTAGTGGGTCTTTTTCAAAAAACAAAACTTGGGCGCATAGGATGCTTGTTAGAGTTATAATTCTACATTCTATTCTTTTGGATATTGGACTTGATCAACCCACTGTTTGATTGGTGGTATGCAGATTGTGGCAGCGAACAGGCGAGGGAGAAATGATGCGCTTGCAACGACTTTGGCTCGAATGGCCAGAGTTATGCAGGAGCAGACAGAGACTCTCCGTCAGATGAGGGATAAGGGGGGAATGCTTAACGTGGTACCGATTGCAGCTCTAGATCCATAGTACAAAGGTCTGTCAGAGTTCAGGAATAATAATCCGCCAGCTTTTCGAGGGACCACCGATCCTATTGAGGCAGAGGAATGGTTACTGAAATTAGAGAAGATCTTTCGGGCCATGGGGTGCTCTGATGCTCAGAAGGTGGATTTTGCCACCTATATGTTAGAGTCGGATGCAGAGCACTGGTGGAACTGTGCCAGGGGCGGGTTGCTTGCTTCGGGTGCCCCTATCATGTGGGACAGATTCAAGGAGGTATTTCTGGAGAAGTACTTTCCACACACTGTCCGGATACAAAAATAGATGGAGTTTCTACATCTTCGTCAGGGGGGTATGACGGTAGTGGAATATGTGACCAAGTTTGAGAGGATTGCAAGGTTCTCCACACAGGTGAGGGATAATCCTGATGGTCCATGGAAAGCAATTAAGTTCGAGCAGGGTTTGAAGCCAGCGCTGCGGAGCCTTATTGGGCTCCTAGAGATTCGAGACTACCCGACTTTAGTGAACAAGTGTAGGGTAGCGGAGCAGAATATGCAAGTTGTGTTGGCTGAGAGGTCGAAGGAGAAGAGCTTCAGTGATGGCAAGAGGTTCCAAGGGAAAGGGGGTAATTTCCAGAAGAGCCTACGACCTGTGCCTACAATCATAAAGGGTAAGAAGGTTCAAGGTGCTCAAGGTGTAAAGAGGACTGCATGTTACAAGTGTGGGTGACAGCATGGAGATCGAGTGTGCCCCGCGGTACAAACCACTTGCCACAAATGCGGAAAGATGGGACACTTTGCTTGGATGTGCCAGTCAGGAGGACAATCTCAAACCATATCATTGAACCACGGAAAGGTCTTTACCATCCAAGGAGAAGAGGTGAAGGAGTCTGACGGTTTGATCCAAGGTAATGGCTTTATTAAAGGTCGTGATGTTATCATATTGTTCGATTAGGGAGCAACACATTCATTCATTTCATTTAAATGTGCTCAATTCTTAGAGTTACATGTTACTAAACTGTCATATGATTTGTGTGTTTCTACTCCTGCTAAAGATAGATTGATTACTTCTTCTGTCTACCTGCAATGTCCTTTATTGTGTCAAGACCTGACTTATATTGTTGATTTGATATGTTTACCTATGTCTGGTCTGGATATTATTTTGGGCATTGGCTGGTTGTCTCGTAATAATACTATTATTGATTGTGCTAGTCGAACTATTTCTTTCATTCCACAGTCCATGTCTCTTGACTCTCCTAGGACGGAACACCTTATCTCTACTGCCTCATGTCATAAGTGCTTAGTCGAGGGAGCTCAGGGATATATACTTCTCTTTTCTGCTAAGATAGAGGCTGAAAGTGATATAGTGGCGCTGCCTATTGTGTGTGAGTTCCCAGATGTGTTTCCTACGGAAGTCTCTAATTTTCCTCCAGATAGAGAGATTGTGTCTTTCATAGATCTAGTATCGGGGAGTGGACATGTATCAGTAGCACCCTATAGGATGACACCTCTAGAGTTGAGCGAGCTCAAGAAACAGATAGAGGATACGTTACAAAAGGGGTTCATTAGGCCTAGTGTGTCACCTTAGGGAGCACCAGTGCTTTTAGTGAAGAAAAAAGATGGGAGTATGAGGTTGTGTGTTGATTATAGGTAACTGAATAAGGTAACCATCAAGAACAAATATCCCTTGCCTAGGATAGATGACCTCTTAGATCAGCTAAGGGGAGCGTCAGTGTTTTCCAAAATAGATCTAAGTTCGGGATACCATCAAATTAGAGTTAGAAGCGGGGACATCCCTAAGACAGCCTTCAGGACAAGGTATGGGCACTATGAGTATGTAGTGATGCCCTTTGGTGTGACCAACGCCCCAGCCGTTTTCATGGACTACATGAACCAGATCTTTAGGACCTTTTTAGACAGGTTTGTGGTGGTGTTCATAGATGATATTTAATATACTCTAGGACACCAGAAGAACATGGAGAACACTTAAGGTTGGTGTTGCAAATCTTGAGGGACGAGCGTCTTTATGCCAAACCGGAGAAGTGTGAGTTTTGGCTAGACAGGGTGAAGTTTTTAGGACACACAATCTCAAAGGATGGTGTGGCGGTTGATGCGGTGTTGGGATGGGAACAACCTAAGACAGTAACCGAAGTAAGAAGTTTCTTAGGCTTAGCTGGTTACTATAGGAAGTTCATAGAGGGGTTCTCTAGATTAGCCTTACCTTTGACCCAGTTGACTAGGAAAGGGAAACCTTTTGTGTGGGACCAGGAGTGTGAGGACGGGTTCCAAGAGCTTAAGAGGAGATTGGTGTCATCACCAATCTTAACTATACCGGATCCCTTAGTGAGTTTTATGGTATACTGCGACGCATCTAAGAATGGCTTGGGATGTGTCTTAATGCAGGAGGGCAAGGTGGTAGCATATGCCTCTAGGCAGCTTAGGCCACATGAGGGGAATTACCCTACCCATGACCTAGAGCTAGCAGTTGTGGTTTTTGCCCTTAAGATTTGGAGGCATTACCTTTATGGGGCAAAGTTTGAAGTTTTTAGTGACCATAAAAGCCTTAAATATATGTTCGACCAGAAGGAGTTGAACATGAGACAACGGAGGTGGATGAAGTTCCTTAAGGACTATGACTTCGAGTTGAAGTGCCATCCGGGAAAGGCCAATGTGGTGGCAGATGCTTTGAGTAGGAAGTCCCTACACGTGTCAAGCTTGATGGTGCAAGAGTTGAACCTCATGGAGGAGTTTAGGGACATGAATCTGGAGGTGTTGGATGTGTCCTTAAATGTCTTAAGTTTGAAGTTGAATAGGTTGGAAATTAACAGTGACCTTGAATAGGTTGGAAATTAACAGTGACCTTAGGCGGGAACAACTTTTAGACCAGGAGTTGCAGTCTCGGTTGGGACAGGAGGGTTATGAGTTGTCTGTTGATGGGCTAGTGGAGTTTAAGAATAGGATCGTTGTTCCTAAGGAGGGGAGCCTTAGAGAGAAGATATTAGAGGAGGCTCATAAGGGAAAGTTTACCATACATCCTGGAATAACTAAGATGTACCAAGACCTTAAGAGGATGTATTGGTGTCCAGGAATGAAAAAGGATGTGGCTAGCTTCGTAACTAGGTGTTTAGTGTGCCAAAAGGTTAAGATAGAACATCAGAAGCCTTCGGGGTTGTTGCAGTCCTTGGAGATTCCTGAATGGAAGTGGGAGAGAATTTCTATGGACTTTGTGATGGGGTTACCTAAGACGCGTTTGGGCTTAGAGGCTATTTGGGTGATAGTGGATAGGCTGACCAAGTCCGCCCACTTCCTGCCAATTAAGGCAACCTATATCTTAGACAAGTTGGCATACCTCTATATCAAGGAAATAGTCAAGCTTCATGGGATACCCACATCTATAGTGTCAGATAGAGACCCGAGGTTTACCTCTAGATTTTGGAGGGCTTTTCAGCAAGCCTTTGGGACTAAGTTGAACCTTAGCACTGCCTATCATCCCCAAATGGATGGTCAGTCAGAGCGGACCATTCAGACCCTTGAGGACATGCTTAGGGCGTGTGTCTTGGATGAAGGAGGGAGTTGGGATAGATTCCTACCTCTCATTGAGTTTGCGTATAACAATAGTTATCACGCTAGTATAGGCATGGCACCCTATGAGGCCCTATATGGGAGAAGGTGTAGGTCTCCTTTATGTTGGTGTGAGGTAGGTGAGAAAACCTTGATAGGACCTGAATTGATCCAGGAAACGTCTGAGAGAATAAAAATGATTAGGGAGAGGATGCGCACGGCGCAAAGTAGACAAAACAGCTATGCCGACAAAAGGAGAAATCCTCTAGAATTCCAGGAAAGTGAGCATGTATTTTTGAGAGTTACTCCTAAGACGGGGGTAGGGAGGTCGATGAAAGTCTGCAAGCTAAATCCTCGTTTCATGGGACCTTTCCAAATCCTTAAAAGAGTCGGGCCTGTTGCTTATCAATTGGATCTTCCGCCACAGTTGGCAAACCTTCATGATGTTTTCCATGTGTCGCAACTCAGAAAATATGTGCCTGATGAATCTCATGTGATAGCTCCTGAGTTTGTACAATTGAAGGATAATTTGATCTATAAGCCAAAGCCTAGTCAAATCATGGACAAGAGCACTAAGACTTTGAGGAACAAGACAATTCCATTGGTGAAAGTGGGAAAGATTGACTCCTGGGGAAGCCACTTGGGAGATAGAGGAGGACACCGTTCGTCAATACCCAGATTTTATTACCTAAGGTATGGTAAACTTTTAGTTTTGAATATAACAAATGTTACAATAGGTGTGTGTGTATGAGATGAATTTCGGGGACGAAATTCTTTAAGAAGGGGAGAAAATGTAACATCCTAAAATTCTAATATAAATAATTTGATTAAAAAAAAGATTAAGTTATTAAAAATATAGTGGAAATAAAATATAATTAAGAGGTTTAATGTAAATGATTTGTTAGTATAAAATTTATTAGAGTTGGTTAGGAATTACAAAAGGAATAATAAATTAAAGTATTTATATGTATGAATGTAAACATAAGTGCAGACTTTTCACGTAGGGGCCTAGGCTTTTCAAGTGGGCCTAATTGTTTTATAATAAAAAATAAACAATGAAGAAATAAAACAAAAAAAAAGAATTATAAAACCTAGAAGCCCATTACGCTGCTGCCTAATGCACTATATATATATATATATATATATATATATATATATATATATATATATATATATATATATATATATATATATATATATATGTATATGTATATGTATATGTATATGTATATGTATATGTATTCTTAGTGGCTGCGCAGGAGGGGATAGGCTGCAGGAAACATTACGCACAATGAGTGAGTATAGCGAGGGAGGGACTTCCATTCTTTGGCAGTGCAATCGTTGTAACACACACAGATCCAAAAACACCAGTGAACGGAAGAAGAATTTTTAGAGAAGCACTACCTCTTATCATAAATAATTTTTAGAGCACTTTGGAGGTCTTCGAGAGGTGAGTAACAGTTCTTTTTAAGAACCCTCTCCATGGTATAATTGTTTGTATGTGTGCGTAAGGGTATATCTTATAGTCTTTTTGGAATTAGATTTGAATAGGTGAATGTTGTCATTAACTTAAACTTTAAAATTTGAGGGTTTTCAATTGAAACAAAAATTTGTTAAATTGAGTATTTACTCTTGTTATCGATGACATGAAATACATGATTGATATTTGTACTAGTTGAATGATATGCTTGATGACATATGTTACGTCTTGATGCTCGTGATTGTCATAGTGTAGTTATAAAATTATTTGGTGACATGATATGAGTCTATTTGGTATGCATGATAAGATTAAATATTTAATTTATGGTAAATGAGTTGTTACATGCATGAGACATGAAATTTATGCCTTATGATGAGTTGTATGATGTTTGTCGCAATACCACCTATGATAGGGGTATCGAAGGGTAATACCGCCTTAATGGGGTATCGAAAGTAGCATCGCCATGTGATTGGGATGTCGAAAATGAGTAATACTACCTAAAAAGGGGTATCGAAAGCAACACCGCCACATATTGGGGTGTCGAAAAGGGAGAAATACCACCATGTGCACATGGGAGGTATCGGAATGGAAATATCCCCGACAGGAGGGTGACATCGAAACACTTCTCATGAGTAGGAGTGGGCAATGGGACGTCATTGTCATGTGATGTGTGAATTTATGGCATGCCGGCAAGAGACCAATTTAATTAGGGGGTTTTCGGACCATTTGGATTAAAACAGAATTTACTCGGTATGTGGAATGTGATGCATTGAGATAAGTTGTTGTTACGTTATATGTTATTGAGTTGATGAGATTATTGTTGTTATTAAAAGTATTTTCTTTTATATATATTATTTTGGAAAATTAGCGGGTGCCATGGACAGTTTTTCCGATTACCGCGCCATCTGAGAACAATACTATTTTCGAAAATATTTTATAAAACGGTATTGTTGATCACTGGGATTTTATATCTCATTATAAGTGTGGTTTTCAGAGACCGAGGACATCGCCGTTGAGGACCCAGAAATCTAAGGAGTCATCTTTTTATCACCTAGTTGGTTAGTAATGTAGTATGGTTGAGGGTGCTGACGACGTTCTTGGTTTACGTATTATTTTCTCGGATTATAATTAGAAGCCCAGTTTTGAGGCTTTTGTTGTTTTTTTTTTAATTTATTATTCGAACATATGGAATTATATTTATATTCACTACTTGGATACTTTATTGCTATATTATTTAATATGAGGTATTTTCAGACTCTAAATATTTTTTTAATTTTCCCTTATGAGATATGTTTTAATTAAATGTTTTAAATGATTTCTATTGATTTTTTCTTGGGATCACTAATGTAACAAAGGGCGTTACATTTCGTCATCTATATGGGCTGGTATGAAGAGTTATATTCATACAATTATGGTTAATTGTAAGTGGCAGCTTGGAGATGGTGTTAAAATCAACTTCTGGACAGACAACTGGCTTTCTAAACCAGTTGTTGACTATCCGAAGATTCCTTCTTGTTTCATAATAAATCGCAAGCTAAAGTTCAGGATTTCATTCATAATGGTAGATGGAACATTCCTCAGTCCATTCTTAGCAGGTCTGCAACACTGTCAGCTGATCTGTCCTCTATGGTTATTCCCTTTAACTCAATTAAGGATGAATTGGTATGGATCAATAGCTGTTTAGGAAGTTTATCTCTTAAAGAGTCTCTTTCAGTGCTAAGGCTTAATCATACAAGTTATCCTTGGGGCAAGTTGATATGGAGAAACTATGTTCCTCCATCCAGGACCTTTTTGCTTTGGAGAGTAATTCACAACAAGGTTCCAAGTGATGAGCATCTTCGAGCCAGAGATAATTGTATTGTCTCTATGTGCAGTTTATGTGGAGTTAGTTATGAAATATCTGCTCATCTGTTTTTGCAATGCACATTTTCTAAATCAATGTGGTCTTGGTTAGGAGATTGTCTATCTTACAGTTTTGATTTAACTTCAGTCAATTCTATTCTTTGTATTATTCAGAATAGCTAGAGTTCCCAATTAATTGATGTAATTGTTGTTGCAATAACTAATGTGTTTTGGTTCATCTGGTTTAATAGAAATCAAGCCAAGTTTGAAAACAAAACAATCACTACTAGTGAAGCTATTTCTTTGGCAAAAAGACATAATTCTCTTGCAGGAAATTGTTCAACAGGTTGGTTCTATACTGCTGCTGAAAGGGTCATTCTGTAAAAGTTTTCGATAAATGCTAAATTTGACAGTGCTCCATCAATTACCTCTGTTGTTTGGAAAGCTCCATGCTACAATTGGATCAAGTGCAAACAGATGGGGCAGCAAAGGGTTCTCCCGGATTAGCTGCATGTGGTGGCATTTTTAGGGACAAAAATTCAGCTTCCATGGGATGTTTTGCTTTTCACATTGGTTCCTCCTATGCACATAATGCAGAGTTAATTGGAATGATGATCGCAATCGAGAAATCTTATTTAAAAGGATGGAGGAACTTATGGTTTGAATGTGACTCAATGTTAGTCATTAATGCATTCAAGTCTCCTATGATTTTGTATTTGTTATTTTCTCTTAATAAATTCATGGTATGCTGTTGGGATGTCTTGCAATATTGTGATGCATTAGCATACCATCTTTGCTTAAAAAAAGTATATGGTTGAATCTCGTGTTGATGAAGTGGTATAAAATGAATCAAAGCAAAATGAGATACTATAAAATATAGAAGAATAGAGACAACAAAGAATGACAGTAAAGAGAAGAAAGTCTTTCTATTATTCTCTTCAAGGTACAATCTTTACAATATTGCAACATGAGTCCTATTGATATTGGATATAAGTCTTGTAACTTACAAGCCAATTAAAGGATTAATATAATGTGTCATTAACATATAAAGTTAATGATTTTTCTATCATGTGCAATTTTGCAGAGGTTAAGAAACTCAAAAACAGTAACTATTTATTGGAAAACTAAGCATTTCAGTTTTAAAAGTATAAAATATACAAGTTCTCATATAAATTTATTCTTTTGAGTTCCTTGACATGTGCAAAATTACACGGTATAGAAAGACCCTAAAGTTAAAGGCAATAACCTATGAGCATAAATAAAAAGGTAATAACTTATGAGGAGCCCTTTACTCACTGGAATTAATGAATTATATGAGCCTCCTAGGGAATATGAAAAGCTTAGGGAAATTGACTTCCACTAGATATTCATAACAATATATAGGTATTTTTTTTAATCAACAATATATAGCCATTAATTAATAGTAAAAAATTATTAAATTAAAATTAAATAATTAATTAAAATTCTAAATTAGTACTGATATTTAATATATGTTTTTGCAAAGAAAAAATTAATTAAAAGAATAAGTAAGTAAGTTTGATTATTATAACAAATAATTGATGAGATTATATTAATTATTATAAATATAATAATTTAAAATATTTATTTGGAAAATTAATTAATTAAAAAATAAGTGATTCACATACAAGGACTCCAATCAAATGTATATTCTATATAGGGGCCTTACGGTCATCTTGTTTCGAGTTTGCATGAAAAAAAAATCACAACCAATCAAAATTAATTGGTTTGGTTCAAATTTATAATTTTTTGTTAATAAATTCGAACCAAACCACATCAAGAACGGGTTCCGTTCGTTTCAAACCTGACAAATATATATAAATATATATATATATATAACTATTTATATAAAAAAAATTAAATATCTTAAATATTAAAAAAAAATTAATTCGATTCGGTTTGGATCCAAATATAAAAAAAAAGTTCCAAATCAATTTAAATTGTTTCTATTATGATATTTGGGTTCATTCATCAATTATTGCATTTATACTAGAGCAATGGCATTCTTGCCTCCTTCTGCCGCCAGAAACCCCTTACTTGGGCAAATCGACGGGGAAGGAGAACACAGACATGCTCCACTCTTGTTGCGTTGAAAAGGAGAAGAAGGATTATGGTAATTTGTAACTTTGGTAAAGATGAGTGGGAGAGATATGGAAAGAGACAAAAACAATAGAAATAAAACTGAAGAGGAGCTTATGTGTCTATCAAAGGGTGCAAAACGGTTTATGCAAAAACCATTATTGAAAATGTTGACTGAAAATCCAAATATTTAGGGTGGTTTGTTGACTAATAGGAGCTATGCAAAAGCGTTAAAATATGCGGGAAGCGTGGGGCGGTCCCCGTGGGCCCCTTTAACCTTTCTAAACCATACCCATCGTTGGCCCACTAATCAAAAGATCCTCAAATTTACCTCACGGCGTTTGGATGAGATGATATAGATTTCTTCCAGTTTAATAAGAGGTCTCGAGTTCGAATTATGATTCTGTAAATGTAACAACGTTAAAACTCTTGAAGAAGAGTTTTGTCGCCCTTTGGTCCAAACCCGACTCAAGGGATTAATCTCCGCAGTTGCACGCGGAGGATACCCTCAAAAACTAAAATAATAATAATATAATATATCTATTTATTATGTTTAATTTAAAATTTAATTTTAATATATTATTAGTATAAATTTCTTTATGCTATTAAACGGTCACTGAATCACATGTTATCTCATGTGTAAGATATTTATTATAAGAGTTGATGTGTCAAAATATTTTTTTACAATAAATAAATAAATATATATATATAATTATATAATTGATACTGTCACAAATCTTTAACGACTTTACAGTAGTGTGTTGTAATTAAATCCAATTTAAAAACGTAAGGTTTTTTTTAAATTAACAGAAAAGCTCATTTTATGTTTAATTTATTTAACGGTTTGCATCACAGTCTGATTATTTTATGTGCATTAAACTTTGGTTATAAATTCTATGATTTTTGTGATTGCTGGTGTATGCTTGATGTCGGCATGACAAAATACGTCCCAACACCATCTGAAGTAACTGCTGTTAATATCATGATACAAACTTATCATGTGTTTTCTTTCTTAAATTATTTTTTATGGACTTTAATATGCTACATCACCATTTTATTATTTTATATTATTTTATAATAATTTGGATCTTCTCTTTTTTTCCTCTTATGTTAGAGAGTGTTATCCCCACATTTTAATTTCACTTTGCCAAATGGTCAAGGTGACAGTTAAGTGAGAATCTGTTAGTCGAGGACAAGAATAGCCGACGAAGATAAGGGTATAATCGGCTAGAGTTGGGTTGGGCCTTGTTGTTGGGCCAAGTTTGAAGGCATAAATGGGCTGAAGGATAAAAGGATGCGAGCTGCTGAAATAAGTTGTTGGAGCGCACGGAGCTAAGGAAGAAAACTGTTGATAACGGAAACCACAAAATGTACCGAGAAGATAGGAGGGTGCTGTCGTGAAGCTAGTCGTTGAAGTTTACGGGTAGGCTAGTCGTGGGCTAGTTGCTTGTTTATAGGAGAGTTAGCCAATAAGGATGGCTATGGGGCTAAATGGATTTTATCTATAAATATCCACTGTACTTATTGTTAAAAACACACAACATCCAATACAAACTCTTTAAGCTTTGTTATTTCCCTTGCCTTTGCTTACTTTCTTGCTCTTAACTTCAGTTCTTACTTACTTTCTACTTTTACGTCAAGCCATTTATTTTTTGCTATTTTGTTGTTATAGCCGATTAATATCCAATTTATTAGTTCTCAGTTCTTCTCGTGTTTACCTAGTACCAAACGCTTTCTTTAGTGAGTTAAGGCATCCTTTGCTAGGAGTTGGATTTTGCTTCTAGTTCAAATCACCTGATACCCTTCCAAGATCCGTACGTGATTATCAACTGAATTCCTATTCGGCCGAATAGCATTTTCTCACGTAACAAATTTGGCACGCCCAGTGGGACTCTCTTAGGTAAACTAATTGAGTGTTGGTAGTGGCTACAATCTCAAGAGGGGGGGGGGGGTGAATTGAGATATTGAAACTTTTTCAACAATTTAAAGCAAAACAGTGTTTTCTTAAAGAAAATTGGTTTTCACTCAATTTTGATTCCCAAGAATCAGGTTATGTAACAAGTAATGATGTTAAGAAGAATTATAAGAAGTAACAACAAGTTTAACACAGATTGTAGATCAAAGATTCAATTTAACAAGCATTCTTAAAACTCATTCACAACACACAAGTGCATATAACAAGTATATGGAGTTTAGAGATGAGAAGAACACGCAAACCGATTTATCCTGGTTTGGCTACCTCCTCTGGTAAGCCTACATCCAGTCCCACATCTCTGTGGTTTTCTCCACTATAATCAGCAATTACAAAATTCCAGTTACAACAACACAAGGATAACCTCCTTGCTCAAGAATTCACCAGAAAGCACACTTGCTTTTCTATACCCAAGGATCCCTTCTATCCTTGTTCAGTCCTAAGAGATACCCTCTCTTAATCACACTAATTCACAGAAAGAATTGAGTAGAAGAAAGACTCTAAAAGTCTAATAATACAAATTGAAGTTCTAAATATCACACTTTTCTCTCAACGACGAAGCACTTTTTGGAAGCTCTTGAATCTTTCGTATTCTCACTTTTCAGAATCAGTAAGGTTGTTGTTCTCTCTTTTTTTTTCTTTGATCCCTCTTTATATAGAAAACAAATTATAGTCGTTGGGATCAATTAAAACAGATTCGGATCTGATTTAACAAAATCTGTTTTCTTGATTCTTGTTCTTGAAATAAGATTCTGTTGGTTCTTATAGAGTTTGCGTCCTTCTTGAAAATAACCGTTTCCATCTGAAAGAATAGCCGAGTCCATTTGCCACGTCAGCAGACGGGAGTACTAACACAAGGTAATTGGACGTGCTTCAACTGGTAGGCGAGCTTTATGTGCCATGTCTGTGGATGGAGCTTCTCATTAAGATCTTAGTAAGTCCGAAGAGCGTAACCTTAGTAGACGAGATCCATATGCCACCTTAGTAGACGAGCTATATGTGCCACATCAGTAGACGAACTCCATTTGGTACTTCAGGAGACGCTCAATTCTGTTACTTTCAATAGACGAGCTATATGTGCCACATTAGCAGACGAGCTCCATTTGGTACTTCAGTAGACGCTCACTTCTATTGCTTTCAGTAGATGCGAGCTTCTCGTTATTTTTAGTAGACGCCGGCTTTCTTTTTTTATTGGTAGTTCATTGGACGTCAGCTTGTTTAATCCTTGATTTTTCTTTTTCATGAGTGATCTTCCATGCAACTTAACACATAATAAGTACAAAGTCAAAATCAAAAATCTTATGCAAAATAACACTATGTTTGTCATACATCAAAACATGAATGAGGACTTAGTCTTACAAAATCCCCCTTTTTGATTATGACAAACCTTACCATACTTAATCTTAGTTATTAAGAATCGGAGTGCAGCTGTTCAGTAAGCATGGTTCTTGAGTCATTTTCATCCTCCCCCTGTGTCATTGATATCTTTCAAAAAAAAATCAAGTATTATCATATCATTATTATGAAAAAATAATTTCATCTTGCATTTATTATAAATTGAAGTATCTCTTTTCAAAGCAGTTCATACTTAGGTATTTGAAGAAAAAAAAATTACATATCAGAGAAATTTTTTTTACAACAAATGCAAGACAGAATTAATGGTTGTATGGTTCATCTTGTATGGTTCATCTTTCTCCCCCTTTGTCATTATCAAAAAGAAACTATGGAGAATATTGAAATCAAACTGAAAAACAGTCTTGCATTCATTGATAATAAATCATTTCAGAACTTATGCAATACATCAAAACATCCAAAACACTAAAATAAGAAAAAAAAAATTACAAACACCTAAGGACACTTAGTCTAAACTGAGACTAGATAAAAGCATCTTGCCCATATCCTTCATAATTTTCAGCAACTTGTGCTGCCTTGCTTGCCATATTGACTATATTATCAACGATAACATCTGATATCAATTATTTTGAAGATCAATTATGCCAAGTTCCTTTCTTATAAAGAAGAAACTCTCCTTATTTAGTGGTTTGGTGAACATATCAGCTAATTGCTTGGTTGTATCTATATGTTCAATCACAACATCACCGCTTTGAATATGATCCCTAATAAAATGATGCCTTATTTCAATATGCTTGGTTCTTGAGTGCATAATTGGGTTCTTTGTTAGATTAATTGCACTAGTGTTATCGCACTTTATTGGTACATGATCTAGATAAACACCATAGTCAATTAATTGTTGTTTCATCCATAGGATTTGAGCACAACAACTCCCAGCTGCAACATATTCTGCTTCAGCTGTGGATAAGGCCACACTAGTTTGCTTTTTACTAAACCAGGACACTAGGGAATTTCCTAACAAATGGCATGTTCCACTTGTGCTCTCCCTATCTAACTTGCATCCAGCAAAGTCAGAGTCGGAATATCCTATTAATGTGCAAGTGGATCCCTTGGGATACCACAGCCCCATTTCTTTTGTTCCTAAAAGATACTTCATGATTCTTTTAACTGTATTAAGATGTGATTCTTTAGGATTAACTTGATACCTTGCACACATACACACACTAAACATTATATCTGGCCTACTTGCAGTGAGATAAAGTATGGATCCGATAATACCTCTATACTTGGATACATCTATAGATTTACTGTGTTCATCTTTGTCCAAGTAGCAGGCTGGACTCATTGGAGTTGCCATTTCCTTTACGCTTTCGATTCCAAACTTCTTCAGTAGTTCCTTGCAATACTTTGTTTGGCTTATGAAGGTTCTGTCTTGTCATTGTTTAATTTGAAGTCCAAGAAAGAAGGTAAGCTCTCCCATCATGGACATTTCAAATTCACTTTGTATTAGTTCACCAAATTCCTTGCATAGAGACTCATTAGTAGCACCAAAAATAATGTCATCAACATATATTTGAACAAGATATTGTGTGCTTTTGTTTTAGTAAATAGTATTGTATCAACTTTTCCTCTTTTAAAGCCTTTCTCTAGGATAAAATTGCTTAACCTCTCATACCAAGCTCTAGGAGCTTGCTTGAATCCATAAAGGGCTTTAGTCAGTTTATAGACATGATTTGGGAACTCATTATCAACAAAGCCAGGGGGTTGGCTTACATATACTTCCTCTTGTATTATTCCATTTAAAAAGGCACTTTTCACATCCATTTAGTACAGTTTAAAGTTCATTATACACGCATAGGCTAAGAGCATTCTTATGGCTTCTAATCTAGCTACGGGAGCATATGTTTCATCATAATCAATTCCTTCTTCTTGATTATATCCCTTAGCTACTAGTCTAGCCTTGTTTCTTACTATTATTCCATTCTCATCCATTTTGTTTCTAAATACCCATTTAGTTCCGATTATTTGGTTACTTTTGGGTTTTGAAACTAAATTCCAAACTTTGTTCATTTTAAATTGATTTAACTCCTCTTACATTGCAATTATCCAAGGTTCATCATTAATAGCATCATCAACAAATTTTGGTTCTATTTGAGATACAAACGCCATGGTATTGCAAATATTCCTTAAAGAGTTTCTAGTGGTTATCCCTTTGGTGATCTCACCAATGATATTGTCTAGGGGATGATTCTTTGAAACTTGCCACTCCTTAGGAAGATTTTCTTGCTGAAGTTCTGCTTGAGGTTCTTATTTGCTTTCTTCATCTTCCTTTTCCTTGTTGCTCTCCTATCCTTCATGAGATTTTACTTCATCCTCAAGAGTTTTTGCATCATCAAAAATGTCCTTTCCCAATCTTGTAGCCGTTATCACATAATTGGCTTATACTTAGTATATTGTGTTTGAGCCCTTCCACATAGAGAACATCCTCAATCTTGATTACTGGACTTTTTCCTATTGTTCCAACGCCAAGAATTCTTCCATTGTTGTTGTCTCCATAGGTGACGTTTCCACCTTCTTTGGGAGTGAAAGATGTAAATTTTGTGATGTCTCCGGTCATGTGTTTGGAGAAGCCACTATCTAAAAACCAGCTTGAGCTTTTGGCCTTCAAACACACCTACAAAACAGATTTTTTTTATACTTTTTCTTTAGGTACCCAAATCTGGTTGGGTCCTTTGGTGTTAGTAGCAACATAAGTTCCTTTTGGAACCCAAATTTGTTTAATGCCAACATGAATGTTCTTTCTAAGACTACAAGTAGCAGCTGTATGACCTTTCTTTAGACAATAATAGCATTTAACAAAAGGACTAGTTGAGGAAATAGGTGCAACAAAAAGCTTCTTAAAAGATTTTTCGTGTACCATTGGCTTATATCCAATTCCAGCTTTGTCATACACACCCTTTTGCTGTCCTAAAATGGCATTCAAGTTATCTCTACCCAAAGTTAACTTAGATAGAGTTGTATTCAGTTTTTCAACTTCCTTTTCTAGTGTAGTGCTTTTGGTGCAGATTGAACTAGATGCAAGTAATTGTGAATTTTTAGCTTCTAGTTCTTTAACCTTTATTTGTAAAGATGCATAGTCACTAAATTGTTTTGCGATGATCTTCCTAGAAGATATAAGTTGTTTACCAATTTTAACATATTCTTCATGCAATTCATCAAAAGCATCTTATAACTCATCATAGGTAGAAGAAGAATCATTTACCTCGGTTTCACTATCACTTTGTTGATTTGCCATGAGACATAGGTTGGCTTCTTCATTTTTAGATTCACTACTAGTGGAATCCATATCATTTTCTTCCCAATCTATGTATGATTTCCTAGGCTTTCTTCCTTTCTTTTCTTTGCTGCCATTCTTCTCATACTTTTCTTTCTTTTGTAGCTTTGGACATTCATTTTTGTAGTGTCCAAGTTTTCCACATTCAAAGCAGTTGATTGTTGAGGAAGAGCTTTCACCTTTGTTCGTGTTCTTTTTGGTAAGAAAACTGAATTGCTTCTTGTTTCTATTCTTTTTTATGAATCTTCTAAATTTCCTCACAAGCAATCACGTGTCTTCTTCTTCGGATTCTTCACTTTCATCAAGGTGTTCATCTTCATCACTTTCTATTGATTCTTTGGAGATATGAGCCTTGAGTGAGCGTCCTTTCTTCTTTTTCTCCTTATCTTCATGACTTTTCAATCTATTGAGTTCCAAATCGTGTTCTTTCAACCTGCCAAATAAAGTAGCAATCTGCATGGTGTCTAGATCCTTTGCTTCATCAATTGTAGTGATTTTTGTCTGTCATTCACGACTCAAACATCTCATTATCTTGTTAATCTTTTTCTCATCTGTGATTGTATGTCCGAGTCTTTCTAGCTGGTTCACAATGTGTGTAAACCTCTTTTGCAGTTCATCTATCTCCCCATCATTCTTCATGTGAAAGAGTTCATATTCATGGACTAGTGCATTCATTCTTGCTCTTTTCACATCATTGGTTCCTTCATGAGTGAGTTGAAGAGTATCCCACATTTGCTTTGCCGTTTTGCAATTGGAGACCCTGAAAAACTCATCATAATTCAAAGCAGCTGTTATAATATTTTTTTGCCTTAGCATTATAACCAACTCTTCTTTTATCATCATCATTCCAGTCATCTTTGGTTAAGTTTGTTTATTTCCCTTAGCATCAAGAATAAATGGAACATATGGACCATTTTCAACAGCATCTAATACATCTAAACCTGCAGCCTCAAGAAAGATAAGCATTCTCTCTTTCCAATACATGTATTGGAAGCCATTAAAGGCAGGGGGTCTAGTGAGTGAAGCCCCATCACCCAGGATATCATTTGTAGCCATCTCTTGAAGCTATAGCTTTGTAGTAAGAGTTTTAGCCCTGATGCCAATTGTTGGTAGTGGCTACGATCTCAAGAGGGGGGGGGGGGCTGAATTGAGATATTGAAAATTTTTTCAACAATTTAAAGCAAAACAGTGTTTTCTAAAAGAAAATTGGTTTTCACTCAATTTTGATTCCCAAGAATCAGGTTATGTAACAAGTAATGATGTTAAGAAGAATTATAAGAAGTAACAACAAGTTTAGCACAGATTGTAGATCAAAGATTCAAGTTAACAAGCATTCTTAAAACTCATTCACAACACACAAGTGCATTTAACAAGTATATGGAGTTTAAAGATGAGAAGAACACGCAAACCGATTTATCCTGGTTCGGCTACCTCCTCTGGTAAGCCTACATCCAGTCCCACACCTCTGTGGTTTTCTCCACTATAATCAGCAATTACAAAATTCCAATTACAGCAACACAAGGATAACCTCCTTGCTCAAGAATTCACCAAAAAGCACACTTGCTTTGCTATACCCAAGGATCCCTTTTATCCTTGTTCAGTCCTAAGAGATACCCTCTCTTAATCACACTAATTCACATAAAGAATTGAGTAGAAGAAAGACTCTAAAAGTCTGATTATACAAATCGAAGTTCTAAGTAATATCACACTTTTCTCTCAATGACAAAGCACTTTTTGGAAGCTATTCAATCTTTCGTATTCTCACTTTTCAGAATCAGTAAGGTTGTTGTTCTCTCTTTTTTTTTTCTTTCTTTGATCCCTCTTTATATAGAAAATAAATTATAGTCGTTGGGATCAATTAAAACAGATTTGGATCTGATTTAACTGTTTTCTTGATTCTTGTTCTTGAAATAAGATTTTGTTGGATCCTGTAGAGTTTGCGTCCTTCTTGAAAATAACCGTTTCCATCTGAATGAATAGCCGAGTCCATTTGCCACGTCAGCAGACGGGAGTACTAACACAAAGTAATTGGGCGTGCTTCAACTGGTAGACGAGCTTTATATGCCAAGTCTGTGGACGAAACTTCTCATTTAGATCTTAGTAAGTCCAAAGAGTGTAACCTTAGTAGACGAGCTCCATATGTCACCTTAGTAGATGAGCTGTATGTGCCACATCAGCAGACGAGCTCCATTTGGTACTTCAGTAGACGCTCACTTCTGTTGCTTTCAGTAGACGAGCTATATGTGCCACATCAGCAGACGAGCTCCATTTGGTACTTCAGTAGACGCTCACTTCTGTTACTTTCAGTAGACGGGCTATATGTGCCACATCTGTAGACGAGCTCCATTTGGTACTTCAGCAGACGCTCACTTCTGTTACTTTCAAAAGATGAGCTATATGTGCCACATCAGCAGACGAGCTCCATTTGGTACTTCAGGAGACACTCACTTCTGTTACTTTCAGTAGACAAGCTATATGTGTCACATCAGCAGACGAGCTCCATTTGGTACTTCAGTAAACACTCACTTCTGTTGCTTTTAGTAGACGCGAGCTTCTTGTTATTTTTAGTCGACGCCAGCTTTCTTTTTTTTGGTAGTTAATTAGACGTCATCTTGTTTAATCCTTTATTTTTCTTTTTCATGAGTGATCTTGCATGCAACTTAACACATAATAAGTACATAGTCAAAATCAAAAATCTTATGCAAAATAACACTTTGTTTGTCATACATCAAAACATGAATGAGGACTCAGTCTTACATTGAGAAGTTTCCATCTCCCGGCTCTGATCACCATTGGCGTATACACCTAAGGTCCGGTAAGAACCTTAGATGTATGGATACTAACCAACCAAGCAAGAAGAACGGGACCAAAAAGACAACAGAGGGGATTCCACAGACTACTCTTGGGATGCCAATTACCCCTCTACCTGTGAGTACATCGACATCTTCAACTCTAACTACTACCCCCGTGGTAGAGGGTTCAGATCAGCCTCAGCCGATCACAATGACCACTTCGTTTATTCATGATCAGATTGATCAAGGGATGAACGATTGAATGTATCAGATGTCAAGACAAATTTCTGAGATTGTGAAGCCCATGGTATATAATGAATTGCATTTTGCTAGGGAAGCTGAGAAAGGACGCTCCAACGTGGGTGAGACTTCGGCTCATTCAGCCATTGCTAGCACCCCTACTGGCGGACAAGCTCAGGTAAGGCCATTACCAATGGTCCAGTCGAGTCTTGGCATGCCGCAGGTGGTTCCCATGTATCAGCCTCCACCTCCTGAGGGCAATATGTAGTCAAGCTTGCAATATGGGCATGTACATGTGCCTAAGAGACCTCCTCAAGAAGTAGAAACAGTTGGCGTGCCGTATCTGGCGCATAATACTTTGGGTGCTAGTCCACAGGTAGCTATGACTGGGGGCATCATGTACTCGGTCATTGCAAGTCCTCCTAGGTACATTCCGGATTATGTGGGGGAGTAACCTTGGTCTAATATCCCTCCTACTCCAGTAGGGACACCTGATGGTTTTCCTCATGAACAAAGCATTCATGTTAGGATGGATCAATCATGGATTAATGTGCCTCAGATGGCCCCAATGCAGTCAATTCCTCAACCATGGGTGAAGAACAGTAGTATCAGATACCATATCAGCTCGTAGGAATAGCTGCAAGGCTTGCAAGGCCAGCCCAGCCCCCGACACCAAATTGTCAGGGGATCAGCAGATAATAGACCCAGAAATGATAGCCGAAACCATGAGAAGACATTTCGAAATTCAGTTGAGGTTGTTAGATAAGCCCGTGTACAAGAAACCTTACCCCGAGTGGGTGGATAGGATGATGCCCTTGACTAGGGGATTTAAGACTCCTGACTTTACTACTTTCTTAGGAGAAGATGGAAAGTCCACTATGGAGCATATCGGCAGATTCGCTGCTTAATGTGGAGAGGCAAATCAGAACGAGTTCTATAAGCTCCAGCTATTTCCTTTATCCTTGACTGGAGCAACTTTTACCTGGTATTCCTCTTAGCTCCAAATTCTATTTAGAACTGGACTGACATGGAACGATGTTTCCATGATAGATTCTATATGCCCATGCCAGATGTTACTGCAGTTGATATAATGAACTTGAGGCAATTGGTGGATGAACCAATAGCCGATTATCTGGAAAGGTTCGGGAAGCTAAGGAGTAAATGTGTTGTGCAACTTCCCGAGGCTGAGTATTCTTTTATGGCCATCAGTAATATGCATCCTCGGCTCAGGGAGAAGCTTGTGGGACAAGATTGCACCAATTTGAGCGAATTGGCTTCAAGGGCTTCCGGAATTGAGCAGTATATTCTGGAAAGAGAAAGGAGGAGATCTAGCAGAAACAGAGGACCCTATTTGATCAATGTGATAGATGTCGAGGAATCAGATTACTTGTCAGATGACTCAGTCGAGCAATCAGCAGACATCATGGCTGCTGAGATATTAAGGGGAAAACCATACTCCTGCCCAGCTCTAAAGCCACCTAAAGGAAAGGAAGTACAAAACTCGAAGAGTAAGGTGGAATATTCATTTGATATTTCAAAAGCAGATCAGATTTTTGATCATCTTTTGAAGGACCAGCAGATAAAACTGAATGAAGGGCATAAAATTCCCTCGGTTGAGGAATTGAAGGGAGGAAATATTGTAAGTGGCACAATTCATTCACGCATGCCACGGTCAATTGTATGGTGTTTAGGAATGCAATTCAGAAGGCTATGATAGAAGGAAGGTTCAAGCTACCCGAAAAGGAAACGACTGTCATCACAGATCCATTCCCCTCAGCTGGGATTAACATGGTCTCTTTCTCCGGGGAGACAGTGTCAGGCCCACCATCTAAAAGGTGGAAACAGCCGATACGTCGCCAGTGGAGGCAAAGAGGGGTATTTGATGAGACAAGCAGGGCCGAAAGAATTCTAGTTGTCTCTGATCAATCAAAAATAATAGATCGGAGGCCGTCTGTATTTGATAGGCTGAAAAAACCCCAGATGACCAAGAAGGAGTCGATCTGGAAGGATACACCAACTGAGTACAACAGACCCACAATGTTCAGTCGATTGGAAAGAAGCTAGATGATGAGACCAGTTAAAACCAAACAGCAACCTGCTAATTGTGAGATCTACAGGGACCCAAATGGGAAAACTATTCTAGTCCCAAAATATGCAGTAAGTAATACTAAGTCGGGAGTGTTTGGTAGGTTGGATTTCTCATGAATAAGGAAGGGTTTCAGAAGCAAAACCAGTGTCGAATTTGCATACAGGAAAGCATCCACTAAGAGTTTCTATGAAGAAAAGAAGACTAATCAGTGGGATCGCACTTCAGATGGTAAAAGATTGCCTGAAATAGATGAAAGTCAAATACCAGACAAAGGAAAGAGGGTGGCTCGCTTTGATGTGGAGAAAGGAATGACCACACTAAAAATTACTGTAAAAAATGGGGTAGCTATCAAGCTCCAACGTATGGTCAAACCGCCAGTCGATGTGGAGAAGGAGCATTGGTTCATCAATAAGTATGTGAAAGGAAAAGAGCCTGTGGTGAAGGAACCACTGGTTATGACTAGAACTCAAACGGAGGGCTCAGAGAAATAAGTCGGTACAACAGATGAAACAGACTTTGGTTATGGTAGCTGAAGCAAAAAGAATTGATCGTACTGAAATAAAATCTCCTAGAGTAGCAGATATCTTAGAGGCTACTTTTGGACAACCAAAAGAGAAAACGGTTACTAAGGAGTGAGAGTAGGAACCAGTGCAATCAGAAACCCAAGATTGTCTTGGAAAGGAATAACAAGATTTCCAGGAAATGATTAAGGAACTGGAAACAGCCGAGTTAGAAGAAGTACCAATCATGGTAGTTGGAGAGCGGGTCCCTCTAACAGTCGAAGAGATGGAAAGAGAGCTTGGCACAGATCTGACATTAGAAGACTCGGTGTTGGGTTCCATATTATGAGAAGATGGAGACCAACATGGTAGGGTTAATTCCAAGTCAATTCTTGGTTCAACATAAGCAGCCTGAAAACTTGGAAGGAGATGTATTTGTAGAAGAGGTTGAGTGGGCAGAGTTAATTCTCATTCCAGAAGAGCCCAAGATGGTGTTTCCTAGACCAACATGAGAGATGAGTAAGCACCTTAAACCCCTGTACATTAAGACTCAGGTTAATGGTAAGATTGTTGGCCGGATCTTGGAAGATGGGGGAGCTGTTCTAAACATAATGCCATCAACCACAATGAAGAAGCTAGGAAGAAATAAGCAAGATCTGATCCCCACTAATATGAAGATGACAAACTTCACAGGAGATGCCACGACTGCCTTAGGAATTTTGGTAGTCGATATTACTGTGGGGAGCAAAACTTTAAGTTATGCCTTCTTTGTAGTAGACTCAAAGTCTACTTACTCCATACTGTTGGGAAGAGATTGGAATCATTCCAGTCAATGTGTACCTTCCACTTTGCACCAAATGTTGATGTTTTGGGATGGAGACAAGGTAGAGTCAGTACCAGACGATAAGAACCCTTTTACAGCTGATGTCAAAATGGCCGAAGTAATATTCTATTCGCCTCAGCTAGAACCTATAATCATCCCTGAAGGGTATGAGGAAGGATCATGGGAATCTTGTAATTTGACAACTGATGGGATTGCTGTCAAAATCCAGGCCGACTTACGGTCTTTACTGTTGTTTTTAGATGGATAGTACAACACAGGTAATTGAAGATTTGAGACATAGGCTGACATCCCTAGAAGCTGAACAAAGGGTTGGCGCGACCATGTCCATGTCCATGGAATTAGATGAGGTCCAAGAAGAAGAAGGCTCGGCTAATATGCCTAGGGGGCATGAACTGGAGGAAAGGTGGGAGTCCCCAATCTAAAGGAAGATCCCTGCCTTTTCTACTGAAGATCATTTGCTTGATATCAACCTAGGAACAGAGCAGGGGCCTAGAATGACAAGAATATGTGGTTTGTTGAGGGAGGAGGAAAGAAATCGACTGATCGATTTAATAAAGATCTACAAAGATTGCTTCGCATGGGATTACCATGAGATGTCGGGTTTATCCAAAGATTTGGTAGAACATCGGTTGCCGATAAAAGAAGGGTTTAAGCCTCATAAGCAAGCTGCGAGAAGGTTCAGTCCAGAATTGATGCCAAGAATCAAGGAAGAAATGGAACGGCTACTCAAAGCAGGGTTTATTCGTACGGTCAATATGCAGAATGGCTGTCGAACATTGTACCTGTAATTAAGAAAAGTGGTAAAGTTAGGATTTGCACATACTATAGGAATTCGAATATTGCCACTCCTAAAGATGAGTATGTAATGCCTATAGTTGATATGCTTGTTGATTCGGTAGCCAAAAATGGCATTTTAACATTAATGAATGGTTATTCTGGATAAAATCAAATTTTCATAGCTGAGGAAGATGTCCACAAGACAACTTTTAGGCATCCTGGTGCCATTGGGATATTCGAGTTGCTGGTAATGCCATTTGGGTTGAAGAATGTCGGCGCCACGTACCAAAGAGCCATGAATGCTGTCTTTCATGAGTTAATAGGAAAAAACATGGAAGTTTACATTGATGATGTCATAGTAAAATCCCATGACTTTGATCAGCACTTAGCCAATTTAGAGCAAGCCCTTAAGAGAATGAGAAGCCATAATTTGAAAATGAATCCTGCTAAATGCACTTTCGAAGTATCGACTGAGAATTTCCTAGGTTTCCTAGTACATGAATATGGGATTGAATTGGATAAGAACAAAGCTAAGGCCTTTTTAGATGCCAGGCCTCCTCAGAATAAAAAATAATTACAAAGCCATATAGGTAAGATCAACTTCCTAAGAAGGTTCATTTCAAATTCAGCTGGTAAGTTGAAATCCTTCTCCCCACTGTTAAAGTTGAAAGATGCTGAAGAATTAGTGTGGGGTAAAGAACAACAATTTGCCTTCGAGCAGATAAAATAAAGGTTGGCTAGCCCTCCAGTGCTAGTTCCACCTATGTCAGGTAGGCCGTTAAAATTATATATATCGGCTGCCCCAGAATCAATCGATTATCTGTTAGCACAAGATGATGAGGATGAGAATGAAAGGTCCATCTATTACCTTAGCCGATTGCTTAATGATCCTTGAACGATATGCTTTTCTCTTTTTCATGCGTGCACTAAGTTGGAGTATTATCTCCTGCCAAGAGAAGTTCAAGTAGTATACGAGATTGATATTGTAAAATACCTATTGCATAGGCCTGTTTTGCAAGGACGATTGATGAAATGGGCTATCAAGCTGAGTGCATACACATTAAAATACGTGCCTCTTCGAGCAGTAAAAGGACAAGCTGTAGCAAATTTCTCGGCTGAACATCCGTCTGTAGAGGTTATTGATCCTTTAGCCGAGGTAAACCTTTGTGTTAACTTGAAGCCCTGGGTCCTAACTTTTGATGGATCTAGAACCAACAAAGGAGCTGGAGCTGGGATTTCAATCACAAGCCCCACAGGAGAAAATTGGAAATTCATGCATCAACTAAAACTCGGGTGTTCAAACAACCAAGCCGAGAATGAGGCTCTTATCTTAAGGATGAAAATATTGTGGTCTATGGGAGCTAAATACATCCAAGTTATGGGGGATTCTCTGCTAGTCATAAAGCAACTGTTTGGGGAATACAAGTGCATCAACCCAAACTTAGTGGAATGTCACGAAACGACTAGCAGTTTGGTAAAACAGTTTGCCGATGTTGTGATAATACATATACCTAGAGGCGAAAATGAGGAAGCGAACGACTTAGGACGACATGCTTCTGGATATAAGTAAACTTTTGAAGAGATCCAACCTTTGGATAATCGGCTCAGGGAATTCCTTGTTGGGGAGGTAGATGCAGCCGATGATTGAAGGATGGAACTAACTAAGTACTTGCAGAACCCTTCTTCTTCATCAACTTTCCAACTAAGGCAAAAGCCTTTGAAATATATCTTGGTGGATGGAGAGTTACATGAAAGAGGTTTGGAGGGAATTTTGTTAAAATGTCCTAGTTGTAACACCCCCCTTAGGGTATTACTACGTAACACATGCGGAAGTAAATTAAAAGATAATTTGCTGGTTGCTTTCGGAAAATTTGTTTTCTCTTAAGTCAGAAAACTGGGGTATAAAATTTTCTTCTATAGGGATAACTATGAAATCCATCATACATACATTTAAAACGTAAGGTCACGTTCGTAACAAAGTTACCATGTCATACAACATTTCTCTAAGTTTCCACTTTCGAAAGAAAAGTTCAAACTACAGATGGATGTATATAACACTACATTTACCGACCTATACAACCCAACTCAGACTCCTAAGCTGGTCATTCTATCAAATATTCATTGGAGAGACCCCCAATCCGAATACTTTCCCAACCTCTAAATCTAGGTCTTCAAGTGACTTAGAAAGACTCCTCTGCAACATCGGTACTGAAGTACCAAGGTACTACAGCAAAACCCGAAGAGACCTGATATAACTGTAAGAGTGAGACACCGGCAAATGTATATATCATACAACAACCATACACATGATACATACAACACCTTGGCATATTAACATTCTAAACATTACTCATAGGTAAACAACAAGTACTATTTCAGTGGGTCTCATACCCGAATCAATCAATTTTATAAAGATAATGCATAACACTTCTATCATCAGGCTCTATTCTTAATCTCCGGAGATCCCCACATCCTCCAAATGAGTTGATCAGGCTCGATACACCGTCTCATTGGCTAGCTAAGCACAACGATAATACATCGTCTCATTGGCTAGCTAAGCACAACGATAATACATCGTCTCATTGGCTATTTAGGCACAACGATTATGCACACCGTTTCATTGTACATTAAGGCACAACGATACACGTACATCGTCTCATTGTCCAATTTAAGAACAACGATAATACACCGTCACATGATACCTTTCTTGTTAAGGTCTCACGTTAAAACCATGTCGGGCACGTCTGCCGTAAATGCAAATGTAAAACATTTAGTTCTCGATGTTTTCTTTGTGTTCGTCTCATTCGTTGTGGAAGCTCAAAGGCTAGCGACTATTCATAAATTTTGTCATTTTGAAATTATCAACATCAACACGGGACACGCAGTCCGAGTGCTCAATCACAACACCTTAGACCAATGCACCAGTCCTAGGCTTGTGGTCGTAGAAAACAACATTCACCTTTAACAACGTTCACAACAACGTGACTAGGACACATAGTCCACAACAACGTGATTAGGACACACAGTCCACAACAACGTGATTAGGACACACAGTCCACAACAACGTGATTAGGACACACAGTCCACAACAACGTGGCACAGATCAAGGATCAACGTGCATATTACAGAATACTAGAAGCGACGTCTCGCGAACTAGATTCAATTCACATGTGTTTACTTTTCGCTCAGTGAAAATCAAATCCAAAACAAAACCTCGGTCACTTATCCAAGTAACCGGAACGTTTCCAAAATCATTTAGGAGAAAATCATTTTTCTTTGCAAAATCTTTTCTAAAACATTTAGGAAATTCGTTTGTATTTGAAATTCCTTGATGGAATAAAGTCAAATATTTTCAAGGGTTTTTCCTTCATAAAACACATAGTTCGAAAAAGGTTTTCTCTCGTACCAACTTTGGATCATAAAAAGGGTAGTTTCTATCGTCTTAAAAACACTTCAACGTTCCTTTTCAAAATAAGAATCTCATTTTCTTGAAGTAAGCGTTTTAAACAGGGAACTTTTATAAATGAAACCAATACTTTCAAAGTTCTATTCAAGGCTTATTAAGGCTTTTAATCCTTTATAATCATTGTGCACAGACTCAAGTCCGGCTTCTCAAACTTCAATCAACAGTAATATAGTCTCAACAATAATACCACAGTTAACGACAGTTCATCACATATATATAATTCATAACACTTTAAAGCAAGTAATGTTCAACTTCAAGTAATAACCACAATAGTTCAAGTAAACAAGTTATTCAAGTATTGACTCAATATCACAATAATATTCAAATCACTCAAGTAAACACATACACACATGCATATAGTCATTGAATATCCCTAGGCAATCCCCTCTTACCTTCCGTGAAGGTAAGGAGATTAGATGCTTGGAGAGGTAAACCACGAACGTCCTTGTTTCCTCCGCGATGAAAGTCTAAGGTTATGAACACAAAATCACAAGTTAAAATCAAACAAGAACACTAAACCACAAGGTATAGGTTCGGCCAAGACTAGTTATTAGGGTTAGAAATTCCGAAAATTATACAACTCATGGATTTATGATCCTTAAGTGTTAGGAGTTCATAAGCAATGATCTTTTAACAAAGTTGAATTAAAAATCCCACTAAGTATTTGACTTAGGGTTTCATCCAAGCATAGATAAATAGGCTAGAAATTTCTAAACTTTCTAATCTCTTTAGGTTAGCATCCATACATAGTAAGGAGCTTGAAACCATGATCATTTCGGAAAATGGAAAAATCAAATGTCTTAGACCATGAACTCTTAGGTTCGGCCTTAACAAGTTTGTGAGGTTAGATATCTTTAAATCACCCAATCTTTTGGACATAGCATCCTTTAACATGAAGGAGCTTTAATCCATAATCATCTTGGAAAACAAAACAAAATAACACATCCTAGGTCAAATGTTACATTCAGCCATCATAGGAAAATAAAGAAAGAAAATATTATAAACATTCCAATCACTTAAACCTAACATCCTTTAGTACAAAGGAGCCCTTGGTCATGATCATCTTGGAATAGAACTCAAATACAAGTCCATACAAGCAAAGTTAAACAAAACCCACCAAAACCAAAAGGCATGGTTTCGGCCTCATCAAGAAAATAGGGTTAGAAATTTTTGTTGTACACAATCTTTTAGTATGTTGTAGTAGGAGTAAAAATAAGAACATAGAAATTGGTTTCAACTCAAACGGAGTTTTCTTACATTTTTAAGAGATTTTAGAAGTTAAAAGCACATAAGTAACATATGAAGAAAACTTTGAAATAAAAGATGAAACTTTGAAAAAGAACTACATAGAAGTATTAACCTTAACAAGATGAACAACTTTGATGAAGAACTTTAAGAGAAAAGCTTGATAAAAAGGTAAACTTTGTAAGAGAGAAGAAGAAGAAGAAGAAGAAAAGAAATGTAGTGAAGTGTAAATGTGAGAAAATGGAGGAAAATGATGAAGTGTGGAAATGAAAAGTATTTATAGAGAGTGAGGGAGAGTGGCACGGTTTTGGAGAGGAAGAAGAGAAGAAAGAAGAAGAAAGAAGGTGGGTTGCTTGTAGAGAGGATAAAGAGTTAAGGTGATGTGATGTGATTGGAGAGAGAAAGATAACAAAGTGAGATTTTGAAATAAAGTCAAGATTCACTTTTGAGATGTGTCATAGGCTTCACATCAAGTCACTTCATGTCACTTCATCCTCTTGATGCTCTGCTCCATTGCGTATCAGATGACTTCCCCGATCGTATTTCCCGACGATTTCGTCCGGGAAATCCCTGAGATTTTGCCCCGAACAAGATTTTTCGAAAAACTCCAAACCCACACAAAACGTCATAAAAATACTAACCGTCTCGTTCACGAATTAAAATTTGGTCTCTAGCTTAGTAAACTTGTACTGGCAGTGAGAACCCAGACCAGTTTTCATCTGAATTTTCGATCATAAATTTTACTGTGACTTCATGCGGTAAAACAACACAAGAAAATGATTTTATTTTAAATAAAATCATCCTCTAGATTTTATCAAAAATAAACACATTAAAGCATGTATTTACTGATAAAGAAGCATACGAAAAACAGGGTGTTACACTAGTAAGCTGAAACCCTAAAAGTTATGGGGGAAACACATGAAGGGATATGTGGCTCACACAGGCCAGGATCTGTAATGCGCCGACTAATACATAGGTATGGATATTATTGGCCAACCATCAATGAGGATTGTCATACTTACGCCAAATGGTGTGAAGAATGTCAAAAACATGGGTTAATCCAACGGATCCCAGTCAAGGAGCTACATTCTATTGTTAAGCCTTGGCCATTCCGAGGTTGGGCAATGGATCTTATTGGGAAAATTTACCCTTCATCTTCCAAGAGACATTCTTTCATTATTGTTGCCACTGATTATTTTACCATGTGGGTGGAGGCCCAGCAGTGGTTAATGCTACCCAAGCTGATGTTATCAGGTTTATTAAAAATCAAATTATCTATCGGTATGGCATTCCGGAGACTATAACCACAGATATGGGCACAATGTTCACTGGAGAGAAAATGGTGGCTTTTTCTCAAGAATATGAAATCAAGCCGATCCAATCTTCGCCATACTATGCACAGGCAAATGGCCAAGTCGATGCTACCGATAAAATTCTGAATAGCTTGATCAAAAAGACTGTAGAGGACATGCGTAAAAGGTGGCATGGAGCGTTAGCCGAAGTATTATGGGCCTATAAAACTATAAGTTTATTGCTACAGGGTTTACCCTTTATCGATTGACTTATGGTCAAGATGTTGTGTTACCACTAGAAATTAATGTAAAATCCGTAAGGGTAGCTAAACAGCATTGCTTGACCATGCATGAATACCAGCAAACCATGTTCATGGAGCTGGAATCGGCTGATGAGGATAAGTTAATGGCCTTATAAAATATTCGAAAGAACAAAGAAAAAGTGGCCCGAGCTTATAACAAGCATGTCAAAACCAAACGGTTTGTTGAAGGGGATCTAGTTTTGAAAGCTACTTTACCAATTGGGATCAAAGAATCTAAGTTAGTAAAATGGTCGCCAAATTGGGAAGGACCCTATATAGTTAGTCAAGTTATGATTAATCGAGCTTATCGACTGATAGATATGCATGGTAAAGAAATGGCAAGAAGCATAAATGGCAAATATCTAAAAAAATTATTATCCGACAGTTTGGGACGAGCAACCAGGAGAATTTGGCCAAAATAGTGACGGTTACAAGCCAACCGTCTAACTGATTAACTAAAAATTAAAAATAAAACACCCTAAGTCTACTGTTTGGAAAGGGTAATGGTTGTGATCGGAGAAGGAGGAACATCATTGGCTGGAGGAGCGGTTGAAAAAAGTTGGCTTTACGGAGCATCGACACCAACGGCAAGCATGAGCAGCAGAGAAATCCTCATTTTGTTCATGCTCGAAGGCAAAGGAAACATCCTTGTCAGACTGAGTAATTATTGTCTCAGTCAAAGAGGAGGCCTCACCTTTCTTCAGATAGACTAATAGTCCCCTCAGTCCAAGCCAGGACTCACTAGCCGAAAGAAGTCCCTATTCGCCAATTAGTAAGTCCTTCTTTAAGGCTTCTTTTTGCTGCAGTAAGACGGTGGTCTCCTTGTCCAGAGGATTGATGATATAGTTGAAGTCAGACCTTTGAGCTGGCAGAAATCTTGTTGGTCACAATGTGTAGCATAAGCTCAAGGTCGGCTATCTCTGCTTTGATCCTAGCCAACTCTCCTTTAATTCTGAAAGCCGATTAGTCATTCTGAACTAATCCGCTAGGTCTCTTTGACGCTTTGTTTCTACTTCTTGGAAGGACAACTGGAATTGAGTCTTTTGCTCCTGAAGCTCGGCTAGCCGTGACAAATATTTTTCGGTAGTTGACTTGCGCTCAGAATACACTTTGAAGTTGATAGAAATATCTCCAATTTGAACGGCCATATGATTGTAAGCAACTTGTTGTGAGGAAGTAATGTCAGTTGCCTTGGCAAGCTTAGAGAGTGCTACCCGAAGATCAGTAACAACTTACTAGGATCTAGGAATGTCCTGATTTAGCGAGGTCTCCACAAGAGATAGATGCTGGTTCGAAGGAGAGTTTGGACCTGTAATGACTTTGGGGATCGGAGAAGAGAAATATTGAGCCAAATCTTCTTCAGTGATGGAAGTTTCAGTTGGTGGAGCAACAGGAGGTTGGAAAGCTACAAGAGGAGTTGTAGCTGGAACGGATTCATGTTCCTAACAAGAATCAAAATCAGCATTATTGAAAGAATGAAAACAATAAAATGATGGTAGCTAGCTAAAAGATCAAGGGGTTACAGGTACGGAAGGATGCCCTGTAGGGGAAAGCCTTGAAGAAACAATTTCTGGGTGAGTTTCTGTAGATTGTTGATAAATCTGGAAAAGAAGAAAAATGTCAGAATTGGGAGATGTGAGTGTTAAAAGCAGTTTGGAGAAGTAAAAAACCTTTCGCAGTTTTTTCTTCTTTGGGGCTGATTGTTGATCGGTAGCTTTGGTAGCTGTTTATTGAATAGCAGGAGCCGAAGGTTTAGCAGCTGAAGTAGTCTCTCGGATACGACTCCTGTTTACCTAGCCGATCATCTGATGGGTTTGGGGCGAACAATTGTTGGGGCAGGAGTGTCTTCAAGAGCCTCAATGCCTATAGTCATCGACTGAGAGGATCCTAAAAGAAAGAAGAAAGAGATATTGGGAAAGCTCGGAAGGTAGCCAATTGTAAGACAGTAAGATATCAAAAAACCTGCTGTTTTGACTGCAGTTCTGCTTCTGGTGGCTTTAGGTTTCCTACCCGAGATAGGTTGAGCATTGATGGCAGGTTGCTCTGTTCCTTCTATAATTTGCTTAGAAAGGTAGCTAGAGGTGCTGGCTGAAAAAATCTTGTTAGACACTGAAGGCCACCAGTTGATGAAAGCTGAGGATTCCCTTGGGAGTTACCTGAAGACATGGAATTCGAAGGCGTTCAGCTTCTGCAAGTTTTGGCGAGACAAAGACACCAAATTCTTATCGGCTATGGTGGGTCTCTAGAAAGATGTTTCCACTGATTGATACAGCATAAGAATGTGTTGAATGAGGCCAAATTGCCGAGCCAGAAGATTGGGGCAGTAAAATTCGGCTGATGTTTTGTTATAACGGCTGGATGGTTTCACTCCACACATCAAGTCCCGAGCAGCAAGTATGCTGGCCCAACAGAGTGAAAGATAGTTAGAAAACTGAGGGTCCGAGGACTCAAAATGGGTACTCATCCATAACAGGTTATGAGGCTTGTCGACTAAAGGCAAAACTCTCTGGCATGACGAGTGGGGATGAAAAGTTCGACTGCAAAATTGAAGGCTGAATGCTTGATAATGGGGGTAGTTTGCAGCATTCGACCAAGTGAAAGAGGAACCGAGGAAGAAGAAGTAAAGCTCTTATGAGATAAAGGGATAAATTCTGGAAATTGAAGTATTATCCAGAGCTGAAGGAACCAGAGGGGCCCAGCTACACTATCTAGCTTTTCATTGTTTTGCAGCCTGGATACTATAGTGAAAAGACTTTTGTAAAGGAAGGATAAGAAAAGGGTTCCTAGAGCTAAAGGCTTACCAGAAACAATTAATGAGATAAGATGAGAAATTTCCAAAACTACAATAACCGAGCTAGAGCAGATAAAGTATTTGCAGAACCAGTAAAGAAGGAAGGCTTGATGTTCGCCATCACAAACTTGGTGAGAGGTCTTTGCGTTGGTAGACAGAAAGTTAGAGTATGAGGAATTGTTCTTGGAAAACTTGATCTTCAAAGTTGGTCCAGAGAAATCAAACAAAGAATTCACATCTTCACCAATCACTAGAAGACCCACAATGGCTGCTACATCAAGCAAAGTGGTACTCATAATGCCCGAAGGAAAGATAAACCTATTCACAGAGATTGACCAAAAGATCGAGGTTCAAAGGAACGTCGTATTGTGAAAGCATGACGAGGTCATAAATTCCCCATGCTTTCTAGTTTTCACCTTGGCTAGTCGAAACACGTTGCAGCCAATTGACATACTGAGGGGTAGGGCGAGGCCACTTCGGAAATCATTAGGGCATTTGTCGATAGAATACCAACCAGAAGTGATTGGGAGCTCGAAATGTTTGGGGTACAAGACATGATCAAGATAGATTTTACCCTCATAGATATCGGAGGTACATGGGTTCAAGGTGAATGAGTTCATGATAGGGGAAAGAACAGGGGAGTGAGAATCTTGTTCTTGGCTGAAGGAGGGTTGTTGAATGCTGAAAGCCAAATCAGTGGAAGATGATGAGGAATCACTACCTCCATAAGAGTGAGTTTTGTTTTGAGAATCAAATGCAGAAGACATGATTGCAAAAGCTTAGGGTTTTTTGATGAAACTTGCAGAGGTGAGAAGTTGAAGATGGAGTTTACGAGAAAAAGGGGGTTTGACTAATTTAAAGGGAGATGGTAAAATGGATTGAGGATTTGAAAAGATTAACGGATATTCCTGAGCTTGATAGCCGTTGCAGATCTTAGAAGTTGGCCGAATCCCTTAAGAAGCGGTTGGAAAGAGTAAATGCTAGAGGGTGAGAACATGGAGCTCGAGAATAGTGGGGATTTTGTTACATCATTCCAGCTTCAATCTTTTCAGCTGAAAGATGTAAGGGGGGAATTGTTATCCCCACATTTTAATTTCACTTTGCCAAATGGCCAAGGTAACAATTAAGTGAGAACCTGTTAGCCGAGGACAAGAATAACCGATGAAGAGAAGGGTATAATCGCCTAGAGTCAATGAGCCTTGTTGTTGGGTCAAGTTTGAAGGTATAAATGGGTCAAGGATAAAGGGATGTGAGCTGCTAAAATAAGTTGTTGGAGCGCACGGAGCTAAGGAATAAAACTGTTGATAACGGATGCACAAAATGTGCCAAGAAGATAGGAGCGTCTTTGTTGTGAAGCTTGCCGTTGAAGTTTGTGGGTAGGCTAGCCGTGGGTTAGTTGCTTGTTTACAGGAGAGTTATCCAATAAGGATCGCTATGGGGCTAAACGGATTTTATCTATATATATCTACTGTACCTATTGTTAAAACACACAACATCGAATACAAACTCTTTAAGCTTTGCTTATTTCCCTTGCCTTTGTTTACTTTCTAGCTCTTAACTTCAGTTCTTACTTACTTTCTGGTTTTACGTTAAGCCTTTTTTTATTTGCTATTTTGTTGTTATAGCCAATTAATAGACAATTTATTAGTTCTCAGTTCTTGTCATGTTTACCTAGTACCAAATCCTTTCTTTAGTGAGTTTGGGAACCCTTTGCTAGTAGGAGTTGGATTTTGCTTCTAGTTCAAATCGCCTGATACCCTTCCAAAATCCATACGTAATTATCAACTGAATTCCTATTCGGCTGAATAGCATTTTCTCACATAAACAGAGAGAGAAAGACACAAAAACAAGTTTGCTTTTATGTGTAGGGTCCATTAAAACCTATTTTTGTGTCTTTATCTCTCTCAACATGAGAGGGAAAAGGAGAGAAGAAAACGAGAGGATCCAAATCCTTTTTGTAATTCTCCACTTCAATAGTGTCAATAGTGCAACCAAAAAAAACTAGTGTGCTTCTGTAACAATGGTTGCTTTAATGTATAAGCAATGATGCACATTTGAAATCGATGTGTCACTAGTACCCAACAATGCTACCTTGTAAGGATTAATTCTTATTTCTTAAGTAAGGCTTATTTGAGATGCTCTAAAGAGCTTATGCATCGTAAGTAAAAAAAAATTACTTTAATGAAATAAAAGAGTATTCCAATAAAGTTTAAGATGAAAACATCATAAACACAAAAGTATGGTTCCTTTTTTCTGACAAGTAATACAGCCATCTTTTTCGGTACAAAAGGTGGGGTGCTTAAAAGGATAAGCACTGATACTTATGTCTAGTGCACCGATGGAGAAGCTTCTTAACAAGCACCCCATACACTACAAAAAAAAAAAGACGACTTACCGACGGAAAAAACCCGTCGGAAATGAAGAAATTCCATTGGAAAACTACATTACCGACGGACTTTCCGACGGACATGGTTCCGTCAGTAATAGGCGCGTAAGAAAGCCTTTCAGACGGATCACGTTCGTCCGTCGGAAATTTCCGACGGCCTTAACCATGGGAAAACTTGTCATACAGAACCCCTAATTGCCGATGGAAATTCCGTCGGTAACTCTCGATGGACGTTAAATGAATTTTCCATCTAAAAAATGTAATCACAGCGATTCTGACGGAAATATCCGTCGGAAACAAGTTTTTTATTTATTTTTTATTTATTTTGTTTTATATAAATAATTAATTATTAATTATTTTTATTAAAATTTATATATTCAATATTAAATATTTTATTTTATTTATTATTATATTTTAATTTAATTAATTATATTTTATTTATTAATTATTATTATAATTAATTATAATTTAATTATTATATTATATTTTAATTAAATATTATTACATTATCAATTACAAAACAAAATTGAAATTAAAAATAAAATTAAAAAAGCAATTAAATTAAAATTAATTTAAAATAAAAACAAACTCAACATATAATCCATAAATAAAATATCAGTCTATCTACAAATCTCTACTACACCTATAACTATCTTAATACCCATCACCATAATATCCGTCATCGTCGTCCTGTCGAGGGGAGTCTGTCGGCGTCACATGACCATCAAGCTGCGGCTCAGTAGACAGATCGTCATCATACGGCTACGGTGGTGGATCAGTAGTAGTAGTGGAGGGCTGGGGCCGGGTGGCATGGAGGACCCCCTGCAAAGCGTTGTGCCTGTCTGGGGGGAGGAAATCTAGCACAGCGGTCATGATCGTAGAGAATGTCTCCATCTGATGCATGATGCACTCGTTCGTCTCCCTTTGCTGCTGCACCTCCTGCCTCAGCCGATGCACCTCCTCCGTGTCTTGTGAATCGGAGGATGTAGGCTCCCTAATGGTCATGCTCAGCGTCAACCCCCGACGAATCGACCTGGCTAGGGTCGCAGTACCGTAAATCCGTCGCTTATTCTTCCCACCCACCACATCCATCCAGGCCTAGGTCTGTAGTCGCTCAACCTTGACGGGGTCCAGCTGAGAAGGATCTGAGGCACCAGAGCAGGAGGCAGCCTCAGATTCTACCTTACTAAACCTGGCATTATACTCCGCCCGCGATCAATACACTACAATCAATATGTATTAAACTATATATATATATAATAATAATAATAATAATAATAATAATAGTTTAAATATAAAAAAACATTTTAGCTCACCACTGTCTGCCTCGACCTCTCATCAACAAACCCGCCGGTGTCCGAGCGAATATGTGTCTGCTCAAAGACCGTAGGGACATCAATGGACCGAGCTAGCTCTCCTGCCTGCAACCGACACACCAATAAAATCAATTGGTTATAAAACAAATTTTTAATAAAAATATGCAGTTTATAAATAATGTTATTTATATATGCATACCATGTAAATGACATGCTGCATGTGGCTAATAGAACCACCAGTGTGCATGCTCCCACCCTTCTCGAAAGCCCGACTTCTCTTCGCCTGTTCACACTTCAGCTTGTAAGCTGGAGTATCCCAGTACGCACACAGTTGGTCCCGATGTAATCCGGACGTATCCGGCTCTCCTTACGCTCCCGAAGCATGTCCCTCAGTCGAGCAGCTACTCGGTCGTAAAAGAATTATACAAAAGCTCATGTTAACAAACAAAAAAATAGTAATAACATTATACAAAAGAATATATAAAATAAATGGAAAATTACATGAACTAATAAACAAGAACTTACCCCGAATCGTTTGAAGATACGATCCCGATCCACCCTGGGGATCACCCCCCATGATGGCCAGAAGCGACGATACTGCGCCTTGATGGCGAAGGTAGCGTGCTTTGATCCCACTTTCGATGGGATGAAGCTAAAAAATTCATGATTATATTAAATCAACAATATGACAACCATTAAATATATGCTTATTAAATAGTAATTATTTTTAAACAACATTAAATTAAATTAAACTTACGATCCAGAAACAGGACGGATCCATGGTCGATCCTCAGGTGCAGGAACCCTGGCCCACTTAGGCAAGTCCTCAGTCACGGCCGACTGTTGCACAGACGATGATGATGGTATGGCCGTGTCGTGACCGTATGCGGCCCCGGATGATGAGGATGGAATGGTCGTGTCTGGCTGTGGCATTATCCCAGGAGTCGGCATAAATGATAATCCTGTTGGGTGTGTGGCCGGCACAATCGATGATGATGGTGGTGCTGGGTGTGGGTGTGGGTGTGGTGTGGGTCCAGTAGGGGGCGGCGAGTAGCCAGCTAGTGCACGTCCTGGCTCAAAGCGAGTGGAGGTCTGGACATGGGTGGAAGGCGGGGTAGTGTGGGTCCGGGATAGTGTAGTATGGGTAGGGGATGATATAGTATGGATCAGTGAGGGTATAGAATGGGTGGGGGATGATGTAGAATGGGTTGGGGAGGCTCCTGTAGATGGCGATAGGGTAGGTACGGTAGGGATGAGGGTGGGTGTGGTGGGTACAGAAAGACCTCCAGGAATGCGAGCAAGCACCTGGGACTTCACGTTGTATCGTCCCCACTTAGCCTTCCCCTTCCCCTTATCACCGCTAGGAGGTGGGGGGCGGGGCGGCTGTCCTCTTGATGCTGACATATCTATTTTTATAGCGCAATTACAAATCAGTGTAAAAACAATAAGTAATCGACATTTAACAGTCTAATCTAAGCAACTATTTTTATAGAACAATAGTTGTCAAGTCTTACATTATATTTCATAAGCAAATATTTAAAATACAATAAAAATAACATAATAGTAAACTTCCTATTCAGACTCGATATCGTCATCTGATTGTAAGTCCGACTCTTCTTCTTCTTGCATTGAGTCATCAGTTTGGATTTCTTCCTCTGATGATGCATGCATGGATGCCTGATTACCAATGACCACTTCTTCCCCTTCATTTGCAGATCCCAACATGCCAATAATACGCTCGACCTCAATTACTTCATTGACATGTGACGATTCATCCGCCTGGAATGGCGTCTCATCCTCTGCATCATCGATTTCTATGCGACCCCTAGGCTTGGTAGTGACTGCAACACACCAACCTCGTTTGTCTGTTCTCATTGCTGGATAAGGGACATAATAAACTTGTTTTGCATTATGAGCAATTATAAACGGATCAAACTGTTGATATCTTCTATCCATGCGAATGTCCATAGTTCCATACTTGGGATCCACTTTTGTGCCTGTCCTCGATGGATCAAACCAATTACATTAAAATAAGACTACTTTTTTAGGATAAGTAGTAGTATTGTATTGTAACTCGTATACATGTTTTATGACCCCATAAAAATCACCGGTACCTTCACCCTGTACGACAACCCCGCTATTAATTGTCTTTTTGCCCATGTTCCATTCATTTGTGTGGAATTTGTACCCATTAACAAAGTATGTATGCCATGATGTAACACAGCTATCGGGCTCATACACTAAATCTCTCAAGTGTTGATTAGTCACGCTTAACGGTTGTTGATACACCTACGAAAAGGTAAGTCATATTAAATAATTAATTTTTTCAAGAGGAAAAATTAAGCTTAATATAGTGTTTGCATCGTCATATTACACTTACTTGTTGCTTGAACCATTCAGGAAAATATGCATGTGTACGAGCAGAACCATCTTGTTCACTTAATTGATTAATTTGAAGGAACACACTGACAAATAAAATATGTACTATGTGTTAAAGGATAAATTATAATAACATGTGATACATTATTTCAAAAATAGGTCGTTAAGACTTACTCATGGTATGGTTTCACCTCTATGCAATTTATCAAGACATGTACATGGGCCGATGCATACTCCTCATCAGTTAACCAGAAAGTAAGCTCCATGTCAGCATGACGGCTGGGAAGGTTAAATACGGATAGCATATAAGGATACCCTGCATTATCAGCATCTACCTCGTTCCTAACATGTCTTGGTGCCAACATAAAGTTGTTGAAATAGTGGGAACAGAAATAGGTTGACTCATGGTGTAAGTAAGACGCACAGATTGATCCTTCCACCCTAGCCTTGTTTTTAACTGATCGTTTAGAGTCGCCTATGAATCTAAGCAATAAAAAACATCGTTGACAAGGCATTATTCGATGGTCGCTAATTATTTAAATGTAAAAATATAATAAAATTACCTTTCAAATGGATACATCCACATATATTGTACTGGTCCACCAAGCCTCGCTTCATATGCAAGATGGACAGGGAGATGTTCCATTGAGTCAAAAATCCTGGGGAAAAACCCTCTCCATCTTGCACAGAATTATTGGAATATTTTCTTCCATCTTCGTCGAGACCATCCGCTCTTAAAGTTGCAGAGCATATATCTTTAAAGAAATGACTGCTTTCTCTAAGCGGGTTTGAAACATGCTGGGGCAGCGAGCCGAAAGCAATAGGAAGCAAACACTCCATGAATACATGACAATCATGACTTTTCATCCCATGAAGCCTCCCTGTTCTTACATCAGCACATCGTGCCAAATTAGACGAATAACCATCGGGGTCCTAAGGTCTTTTAACCACCGACAAATTGACTTTGCTTCATCGGCGGTTAGAGTGTAAAAATCTTTTGGTTTGACCATTCTTCCATTAGATTGCGGCTTCAGCTCCAAATCCTTTCGTCTACAAGTACATAGCTATGTCCATCCTTGCTTTCTCATTGTCCTTCGTCTTGACAGACACATTCATAACCGTGTTAAAAATGTTGTCAAAGAAATTCTTCTCAATATGCATCACATCAAGGCTATGTCTTAACGAGTTATCCTTTCAATACTATAGTTCCCAAAAAATACTTTGTTTTGTCTAGTTATGCCATTCTCCATACCCGGGTAATTTTGACACACCTGCTTCAGTGACTTTAGGAAGATCTCTAACTTGACCCCATATTTGTTCAGGAGTCGACAAAGGCGGTGGACCTTCCTCTTCTGTCTGATTCTTTTTGAATGCTCGAACGTTTCTTCGGAAGGAATGGTCGGGATCTAAGAACTGACGATGAGAATCAAACTAGGAACTTTTTCCACCATATCTAAGGGTAAAAGCTTTTCCATGTTCCATGCAATACGGGCATGCTAATTTACCGTGGGTCCCCCAACCAGAGAGCATGCCATATGCAGGAAAATCATTGATAGTCCACATCAGTGATCCCCTCATCATAAAGTTTCACTTCTTTGAAACATCATAAGTCAACATACCATCCCACAACTTCTTCAGATCATCAATCAGAGGCTGCAAATATACATCTATCCCAGCCTTCGGATTAGATGGTCCCGGTATGAGACAAGTCAGAAACATATATGGTTTTGACATGCACATCTCGGGAGGAAGATTGTACGGTGTAACAATCACTGGCCAACATGAATATGGTGAGGATGACACCTGAATGTACTGGGTAAAGCCATCTGAACACAACCCAAGTCTCACATTCCGAGGATATGCTGCAAAATCAGGATGAACCCGATCGAAGTGCTTCCAAGCTTCACCATCAGAAGGGTGGCATATGACGCCTTCGAATTCTTCTATTTTCATTATGCCACCTTATTTGTCCTGCAGTTTGCATTGATGCAAACAGTCTCAGCAACCTTGGAATTATTGGCAGATAGAACATTGCCTTCGCAGGAACTGGTTTCCTCTTACTATGGTCACTACTTTGAACGCGGTACCTGGGTGTCTGACAAAATTTACATTCTTCCAATGCACTGTCATTTGTGCCAGACTGACTACCATAATACAGCATGCACCCATTTGGACAACAATCAATCCTCTTAGCCCCCAAGCCTAGTGTCGACACCAATCGCTTCGCATCATAATAACTTTTTGGCAACAACTCTTTAAAGGGTGTCACATCTTGAAGCATTTTACAAAAGAATTGGACATGAGGTGCTGGGTAAGGTCAGCGAAAATTGATGCTTCATTGACCACCCGCTTTCGTGAAGCAGACTTGCCATAATATTGTTTGATGGTCACGTTCCCAGGAACACCGAGAACCCGACCAGGATGGTTTCTCTTGCCTAGAGCAGTCATCAAGACGTCCTGACGTCCAGAAGGGACGAATGTGCCCTGGGAGGATTTTGCTTTAAGATCCATCTACAATGAAAACAAATGAAAAAACGTGCAAGTGAAAAGTGTTGCAAATATCTATACAAATATCAATTGAAATCAAATTAATTATTTACTTACAATCTTATCTGCCACTTTGCGAGTGGCATCAACTTTAAAAGATCTCGTCTTTGTCATGCGTCCGGCTAACCAGACATCCTCGCGGTCGATGTCCGACGGAGGACTTGATGGTGTGCCCTCAGGCACCTCTCCTCTTTCAATCCTAGCAGAGTGCTCTTCCTGCTTCGCCCTCAGCCTATCCGCCATCATTTGCTCGATCCGAGTCTGGTACCCACCCTGAGACATGGTGTGGCGGTGGACGTTCTTCGCCTGATTCTTCCGACCCTTATTTGCCTTAGCCTATTCAAACAAAAACACATAATTAAATACAGTTAAATGATCTATAATAAGCATACAAAATTAACTTAATCAACCAACCTGAAATTCTCCATCCTGTCGACTCCTGGCAAACATATCCCAAGTATCCTGATCAATCCAGGGATAATCCGAGAACATTTTATCAAGCCGCTTATTCCCAGATACACAGTACCTGGTAAGATCATGCTTGAACCCATTCCAATGCTTTGATGCCATTTTCATACATTTATGACGATGATCCTCGTCATTTGGCACATTCCAAGCTACCTACACATTAGATACATATATAACAACTGGATGGATTATAACTTGGATAATTATCTAATAATGTAAATCAAACGAATGTAAAGGTAAAATACCGTGATGCCTCCCAAATCTGATCCTTAACATTCTGTGGAACGTCATTCCAGTGGTTGTAGTTGATGCTTACGTGCTGCTTCGCTTGTAGAAACACCCACTTATTAAATTCTTTAGCACGGGGTCCCTGGGCATTTAGATTAGCATCGAAGGACACCTCAAGCTTCTGTCCGCTCTGCCTGTCCTTCTCTAGTTTCTTCAACGAGGTGGCTCCTCTACCCCGTTTCCTATGAGCCTGTGATGCCTGTATGGACAAAAAAAATGATAAAATAGAGGGTTGTAACATTATAAACTTACATTAAAAAGAAGGACTAAAGATAGTATATAACATGTAAACTTACACTAGAATCAGGCGTAGGCGTGATCGGGTCCTGCGTAGCCCCCACAATGGTCCTCCCCGTGCATGTGGGCTATCCGACTGATCCATATGTATGCCTGTTCGAAAACAATATATATTTATTAACATAGGTTATAACTCAAAATAAATACAGAAGTATAAATAAAAATAACTAGATAGGTCATATAGAAATACAAAACATATATCCAATATAAGGACAATACGGAGATTGAAAACTATAGTTTTTGAAGATTGCCAAGCACCGGTCACGGCCTGGCAGGTGATGTCCATCACTACGGTAACGCGTGCCAACCGAACCCAGACCCTCATAGGCATAACCGATCACGGCCTGGCCGTGATGAGCATCACGGCCGTGACAATCAACCAATGAGCAACATGCACTCAAAACCAAAAATAGAGACATTCCAAACAACTCAAACTCACGGTTTAAAGTTACAACTACTGAGACTACAGTTTCAACATACACACAAAACCAAAAATAGAGACATTCCAAACAACTCAAACTCACAGTTTCAAGTTTCAACTACTGAGACTACATTTTCAAAACAGCAGAGCAACATGCATGCACTCAAAACCAAAAATAAAAAAATGTGCCCTAATTAAAGACTCACCGGAAATAGGGGCTCGCATGGTGGTGGGGAAGCTCGAGTGGTGGCCAACGTTCGATGTGGTTACCGAGAGCGAGAGGGACAAGGAGTGTTAGTGCGCTGTAATGTGAAAGAGAGATGTCAAGTTATTGCTAAGATTGAGATGGTAATTAAGAGTTAGTGGTTAAGAGTTTACCTCACTGTGGTTGCTAAGAAGACCTCTTGGTGGTTGCGGTGGAGATGAGCTCACGATTAGGGGCGAGTGAGAGCGAGAGTGAGGGTTGAGAGTGAGGGTTGAGCGAGATGAAAAGAGACGTGCAGAGAAGTGCGATAAGGCGCGCGGGTGTAAACGTTATAATTAAAATAAAACAACATTGTACGTCAGTTATTAGTAAAACCTGACGTTAAAGGTCATATATTTAACGTCAGTTGTATTAAGAAACTGACGTTAAAAACACTCACACTTCTTAAGTCAGTTGTTAGTAAAAACTGACGTTAAAGGTCATATATTTAACGTCAGTTGTATTAAGAAACTGACGTTAAAAACACTCACAACTTCTTACGTCAGTTGTATTACACAACGGACGTTAAAAGTTTATTAGTTTCTGCAAAAACATTCTTTCCTTTGACTACTGTGCTACTTACCCATTCACCTTGTACCTAATCCTCTTAATGAGCATTAAGTTTATAGATAAGTTTTCAAGAAAATCAGAATAGCTTATTCACCTTGTACTGCTCCTATAAATAGCTTCGTTCCATCCTTTTAATTTTCTGCTTCACAATATGGTTCTGCCGTGGAGATTAACTTCATCACTCTTTCTTCCTATTCCTAGACTCAAAGGTCTTTGTCTTAATGGTCAAACAACTTCTGAGTTTGAGTAAATTACATTACATGGATATTAAGGTTGGGTGAATCACGTAATGTGATTCTCTCACTTTATTTCATCCCCGTCATCCCTTTCACTTTGCTTTGGAAGCAAGTGATTGTGGATTCAAGATGATGCATCAACGAATTCCACTGAAGAAGAAAGATGCAAAGATCCCTTTCACTTTGTTTTCGCTGCTAGTGACTGAGGATTTACTTTGCATCATGGAATTCAAGTGAGGGAGGAGGTGATGCATCCATTGGAGTTTCTGATGACAGGACTGAGAAGAAAATGATGTTGATGCAGAAACTTTTTTATATTTTAGGGCTATGTTGCAGAAATTTTTTATCTTTTAATCATGTAATTTTAACTTATGAATCGCTTCAATGTCATACGATTTGATTATACATATAACTTGTTTTATGTTAAGTGTTTATTTATTTTAATTTGCACAAGAATTTGTTTACTAATTCAAGCTAATTAATAAAAATTAAAAATAAACTTGTATAAATTAAAAAAAGGTTTAGAAATAAACTGCAGTAATATATGGAGTGATCCGCGTTAAGAGGGACAACAGGGACATGACAAGCAATTAAATGAGTTTCATAATTATTTACGTCAGTTATTTATAGAACTGACGCAAATAGTGATTTAATATTTACAAACTGCCACCACCTCATTTTTAACATCAACTTAATTTATGACTGCCAAGTTCCCGTATATTAATTACATTATTTCCAATATTCATTCTGCACGTTTATAATATATAGGATTATTTACGTCAGCTATTTATTTAACTGAAGTAAAAATCAAACTTTTAACGTCAGTTTATTAAAAAACTGACGTTAACAATAAATATTTTTATTTTAAAAACACTTTTAACGTCAGTTTTTTTAAACAACTGACGTTAAAAGTGTATAGATATCTGTAAAAACATTCATTCCTTTGACTACTGTGCTACTTACCCATGCACCTTGTAACTCAATCCTCTTAATGAGCATTAAGTTTACAGATAAGTTTTCAAGAAAATCAGAATAGCTAGCTTAGTAATAGCTTCCTTCCATCCACTGCTCCTATAAATAACTTTGTTCCATCCTTTTAATTTTCTGCTTCACAATATGGCTCTGCCGTGGAGATTAACTTCATCACTCTTTCTTCCTATTCCTAGACTCAAAGGTCTTTGTCTTAATGGTCAAACAACTTCTGAGTTTGAGTAAATTACATTACATGGATGATAAGTTTGAGTAAATTACGTTATGTGAATTGCTCACCTTATCACCTTCCGGAGAATCAGCTGCTGCAGGGCTAATCAGGTGCTCGGGGGTCACAGTTCCAAAACCTCGCCTTTGGCAAGCAAGTGACCGTCTTGGAAGTCTCTGGAACTACTGCCTTTGCTTGAAACAGATCTAGTGCACCTGTTTTTGCCTCTCTCTTGAGCTCTCTCATGCCCCCGCTTTTCGAGGTCTTCGAGTATATATAGTTTTCCCTTTGGCATATTTCATAAAACTCTCTGATGGGATGTAGCTTTAATGTTTAGGATTTTAAACCCTTTCAATGTAACTTTTTATAGGATTTTAAACCCTTTCAATGTAACTTTTTATAGGATTTTAAACCCTTTCAATCTTCTCAGACGATCGGTCAGTATTACACTTCATGAATGAGATCCGGTTTGGGTTATTGATTCAACTTATACTTCGCACATATATTTTAGTTTTCAAAACAGAAACACAAAACATCAAAGCAATTCATGTGAAACTGAAACTTTGAGGAAGTCAATGCGGAAGGAATCGTATACTAGATAAAAAAATTATTAAAATAACATTTAACGTCTGTTGATGTAGGGACTGACGTTAAAAGTGAAGAGACTTACTTCTAACGTCAGTTCTTTATCGAACTGACGTTAAAATTTTCACTTTTAACGTCAGTCATTAAAACAACTGACGTTAAAATTGAATTAATGAAGTCTGATATTTACAAAACTGCCACCGCCTCCTTTTTAACGTCTAGCTTTTGGTTAACTGACGTAAACCTTTACCGTCTAATGTATATTTTCCACTAGTGAGGAAAAAAATTAGGAGGATACCTAAACAGTGTGGTGGTGGTTCTGGTGGTGGTGGTGGTGGTTTCAATGGTGGTGGTGGTGGTTTTCCGTCGGAATGTGGGTTGAGGTGGGAATGGAGGGGAGGAGAAGGAGAAGGTGGGTTTCGAGTGGTGGTTGAAGGTGGTGGTTCTCGGTGGACGTTGGCGCAGCTGAGACGTCGGAACCGAAGAGAGAGGAGAAGAGAAAAGGAGAGGAGGAAATGAGAGGAGAAAGGGGTGGAGGCAGTGGCGATGTTCACGAGTCACGAACGGAGGCGGCGACGGTGGTGTTCGGTGGCGGCGATGGTGGTGCGCAAAGAGGGCAGGGAGAGAAAGCAGAGAGGGAAAACAGAGAGGGAGAAGTAAGGGGGAAGAAGGGTTACGACCTGGTTATTTAAAAGGTTACCGATGGCTTCCGACGGCTTTTTCCTTCGGAAATTCAAAAAAAGATTACCGACGGTTTAATCCGTCGGTACATTTCCGACGGTTGTATCCGTCGGTACCTATATTTCAGAATTACCAACGGAATATTCCGTCAGTACACTCTCCCGCCAACAATTTGCCATTCCCGCCATCCCTTCCGACTGATTTACCGATGGATAAAGCCGTCGATAATGTTACCGACGGGCTTTCTGTCGATAATTTCTTCAACTTTTGGTATTCTAACTTACCGACGGTTAAATCTGTTGGAAACGCACAAACTACCGACGGATACGAAGTTCGTCGGTAATATCATGTTTTTTGATAGTGATATTTGAGGGATGCTTCCACAAGCATCAATGCTTTCGAAAAAAGCAAGAACAATAGCTTAGTTTTTATAATTTTGTTATTTGATAATAAATAAATTATTGATGAAATGTAAGGATGTGTGCTTATTAGTGGGGTCCATTTAAGAACTTTTTAAAAGTTGCTGAGTTGCTGAGTTGGAGAGATGAGGTGCTTAAATTATAAAAAGTAAAAATAAATGATATGTAATGGTGTGACCCATTTAAGAACTCCAAAATGGGGTGCTGGGATAAAGATGCTTTAAAGGAATGTAATAAACAATGGCAATACTTGAATACGATTTTTTCGACACTCGTGGTGTTATTCTCCAATAAAAATATAAAATGTGTAATAATTCATCAATAAAAACATATTATTAATTAGTAATAGTTGTTATATGTTATATTTTAATTGACAAATAGCTCATATACACTTACAATTTTTTTACATAATCGTAACCAATTATTGATAAAGAGAGCCACGGAAAAATTGGACAAAGGATGTAATTTTTTAGCTTCTTTTTTGTATAGACAAATTATATTATAGATATGAAAATGCTGACAGACATAAGAAAAAGTTGATACCATCAAAAGACCTTCTACATTCCAATAAAAAACTATTAATAAATATAAAAAAAAAAAGTCGGGGGTGGCCACGACGTACACATGCCAACCCCTGTCTCCACCTCTGGTTAGCTTAGTGATAGAAATTTAGTGAAATGTATACTCTTCATTTTATTTATTTGAATGTGAATTTAGCAGAATACTTTAAAATAGAGTTTATTTTGATTGTTTGTGTTTAATTTTGATATATTGTTAGTATAAAGTTCTTTTACATAGTCAATTAATCACAAATCATCATATATATGTTCATTTTAAGGTAATTATTATAAAAGTTAAATAATTTTAATGATATGATAATTCGTGATTGGTTGATAATGAAAAAAAAAACTTTACACCAATAATACATTATATTATCCTTTAAAATATCTATCACCATAAAATAATTTAGAAGCTATTAATTATTTTTTAACTTTTTTCTTAGTTTTTGGTATCTCTACTAAGTAAATAAGTAAAACTTTAATGGAGTGAAATAGCAACTTAATCAAATATATTTATATTTGTTAGAATTAAGAGTAAAACCTAGGGCCGCCTCTCTCTCAACCTTCCCTCTACTCCACTTTTCCTTCTTCCTCATCCACCGGAAGGGGTGCTTTTGGGCCATCTTTTAGCCTGGAATCACCCATCTACATCGTTTTTTCTCACATTTTATCTAAATAAGGTGCTGTTTCACATAGATCTGATTTTTCTTTCGTGTTTTTCCGTATTTTTGTCATCTGTGTGCGGCGGTGTTTTGTTCGTCGTCTTGTTGCGGTGTCGTTTGGTTTCCCGTCTTGTTGCGATGTTCGTTTGGTTCAGATTGAGAGATCAGCTTCGATCAATTACAGATTCGATCAAGACTTGGGCGTCAACGACTCAACGTTACAGATCCGGAGGCATGGGTATTCCGGTCACTTTGATTTTGTCACATTTGTAGGTATTTGCCGTGTTATGCTATTAACCTGGGTGCTGTGAGTTTGTTCGCAGATTCATCCTTTTCGGTTTTTAGCGATGTTGAATTTATGTTGTTTTCGATGTAGTTTATCAATTTGAATGAATGAATATCCTTTTTTTTTAGTAAAAAAAAAAGAATTAAGAGTATTCAAGTTATTTTATTTATTGTAAAAAAAACTTTAGACAACAAATATTATGAATTGGTAGTAGTAATAAGTCTTTTAAAATATTTCCCTTAGGGCAGCTAAATTGGTAGTAGAATTTCTTCCTACTATCCTCCAAATATTTTTAGCCAAATCATTAAAATAATCACAATTACTATCTAGAAACTTTAAGTTTTTTAATGAATTTTTTTTACAAGTTTTTTAATGATATACATTACTATGGGTGTAAACGAGTCGAGCCGAGTACTTGAAGCTTGAGCTTTGCTTGTGAAAAACTAGTAAAGGTTGGGTTTGACTCATTTATTTAAATGAGCCTAACTAAAAGCTTGAGCTTGACTTGTTTAAAATTAATAAAGCTTGGCTCGTTTAGCTCGGCTCGTTTAGCTCATTTATAATTATTATTTTTTTGCATTTATGAAATTTTTTCTTTAATTACTTTTTAATTTTATCAATTTATAACTTAATAAAGATTTTAATATTATATAATAATTTATAAAAATAGAGATATGTACTTAACATATGATATGTGAAATTCAATATTTCTTAACTACTACAAAAAAAAAAAAAAACTTCAAAAGCTTGAACAAAACATCCTAAAAACATGCCCTTCCCAAATACAATTTAAGCTTGACTATTACAAAAGCATGAGTCCAAATATACAATTTAAGCTTAATCATTACAAAAGCATAAGTATAAAAAAAAATGACCATCATCTATTTATTGAGATATCCAGTCCAATGCTAACAGAGGAACTTCACCCAACGAAAACCGGCCCGCTACAACAACTTAAAGGCCACAACACATATACAAGCTATTCACGAGCAGTTTAATGTCGATCTTGTAAGGCTTGGGCTTGGCTCACTCATTTAAATAATCGAGCTCAATCTCAGGCTTGAGTTTGACTCATTTAATTAAAGAAACGAGCTTGATCGAACATTTAACGAGTCAAACCCAAATAGTTCATGAATAGCTTAACTCATTTCCACCCTTATACATTACATTTAAACTCTTTCAAAAAATACTAATGTGTGTGCTAGTGAAGTACACACAAAAGAGAAGGCATGGATGAGCCAACTCATCAAAGAGACACTAACTATACTTTGTTCCTTAAGTTCACCAATATATTTAATATACGCTCATTGTTTCTATATATCAAATATGATGGTGTTGACGACAGTAAAGTCTTTTAACTAGCTTGCACATCTCTCCTAAAAATTCATGTACGTTTCCTATTATTTTTTCGGTAGATTAAAGTTTAAGTGAGTTGGGTATCGGGGGCTTACCAGGATCAGTGTATGTCTAACGACTCAAAAAACGCTTATAAAGATACTTACAGATTATCCACCAATGAGGTTCTCACATCGACAGGGGATTCGATCTCACAACCTTTTGGGTATGAACTTTATCCTTATCAACTGGACCAACCTTCGTTGGCCATGTGTTTCCCGATTTGAATACTTTCAATATGAGTTTTGTTGGTCAATATCCACGTGCTCTTGAAAAACATTTCACCCCCTTTTGTGAAATTTAGATTAACTATATATTTACTAATCAAACCTATACAAATTATAATATATGCGCTGGACATGTTGAAGAGTCCTGCCTACAACATATATATTCAACAAGGTTCAAGATTGTTTGGGGCAAATATGTTTCGTGGCATAAAAATTTCCAGTGGTATTGACTTTGGTGGGGGTATGTATATATTTTTAAATAATGTTGAGAAATAGAAAGAGAATTTAACATTTAAAAATAACAATGAATGCTTAAATAATTAACACTATTTGCCAAGAAGCAAACTTGATGGCCTTCACATAGCAAATGATTGCCAAAGTCAATGTTTTCCCTTCATTAATTATAAATGTCAACTTGCATATGTTTTCGGTAAAAACCTTATAATCAAATGCTATATAATTTTCTTTCCTATATATAGTTGGCGATGGACGCTATCTTTGGATGTGGAATTAGAAACTTGAATCCCTATAATCTTGTGCCTTGAAATTGCGTTTATAGATTTTTAAGTCGGAATCTGTTTTTTTGTTGTATTTTACGTCGTAATCTTCCTTCATATATATTTATTCTTTTTCCGAAGTCAATTTTGTCCATGTTGAGAAAACTTCTAAAATAGATTTTATAAGTATTTTCAATCATCCACCACATAGAGATAACTTACGTCTGAAAGCTTGCTTCATATGACTGTAATTATTCTATAGATAAATTCTTCACTCTTGAAAACGATTTATAATATAAGATTCAACTTGTGATAAAATCATTTTCAAAATTAAGAAATTTCATATTGTTTTCTATTTCTAGCTACAACGGCTCATAAAGAAGACATATGAGAATATAATTTAATATATCTCCTTCGAAATCGTTAAGGGTGAATATTACCTCTCCAAGTTGACAAGGGATTCCAGAGTATAAAAAAATCCCAGATAGAAATTAATGGTTATTAGCTACTTAAAATAACATTAAAATAATGGATTTAATTGATATACACTGATTTTATCTTTCACAACCAATCGAAATTGATAAATCATTAAAATTTTTTGACTCTTATCTTAACCACCTTAAAAGTGACAAAGGTAAAAACTTTATACTTGACATTGTGCAACAGAATTAAACTCTAAAATAATTACCTTGTTTATTTGAAATGGGGCAATGTTTAAAAGAAATGAAAGAGAGAGGACAAGAATATAAAAATTAATTTTTTTATTTAAAATAAAAATGAAGCTAGACGACAAAAGGAAATAAAAGAAGAAAATAAATATAAAAAACAACGGAATTTTTTTGTTAGGCATGGATTACATCTCCTTGCGTTAGAGTATGTGATAGAATAAATAAATAAATGTATATATATATATATATATATATATATATATATATATATATATATATAACTTATCATAGCTTTTAAAAATATATATATTACTTATTATATATATATATATATATATAAAATAAATCTAGCAGTAGTTAAATAATACAACAAATGTAAATGCAATAAAATAGAATTACATTATTTAAAAATAAAAATATTCTTAAATAAAATAAGCACTCTCTAACACAATTGGAGACGTTCCTATTCAATAATTGAAATACATAGAGATATTTTTTTTAGAATAATACATTTTTAACCGAAGTCACATAAACTTCTACACATTTAATTTAATATTAAATAAACAATAAGCCGCGGTTAGCAATGAATTATCATGGAAAGCAAAAAGTGGCTAAGTGAGGATCCAATAGACAGCCGCCTCAGTGATCTACGTGTTAAGTTTGCATGAAAATGTCAATAGTAAAAACTAAAAAGTTGAACATATATAATGACTTTTTGGTCATTTCACCAATTACAATAATAAGAGGTCCACACAAGGAAGCTAGCTAATAGGTGGTTTTTGAGTTTTTCCATTCCACATTACCATCTTCAACACAGTTACTCTGTTCTGAGACAGAGAACCGCTTTATCTGAAAAAAAAAAAAAAAAAAAGTTTTATATTTTGCAGAAAGTCATCTACATCTCTTAAGAAGAGAGAGAAAAAAAGAGGGAGTTGTAAATTGTAATACAAAAAGAAGCCTTGTCTTTTTTTGTTGCATTCAATTCTATTCTCTCTCCTTCTTTCTTATTACTCTCTCTCTACCTCTCTTCTTCCCTTGTACTACTAGCTATATTCGATTGTAACCGACTTTCTCCCTCTTAATTTCTCTCTCTATTCTCTTTTTCTGTGGACAAAGGAAATGGTTTTTAGTGTAACAAACAGAAGGCGGTTTCGCCATTGATGATGAACACAAAGAAAGCTTTCTCATTAGAAGAACAAGAGCAAGAGACAAAGCTTTTAGGTTCTTCATTGATCATGGCTTCAACTAGTGTTAAGAGCACCAACCCAACAACAACAACCACTCAACTTGATCAACCACTCCCACAACCTCATCATCATAATCAAAATCACCACTTTCATCAAATACAAGATCACCAAATTTCTTTTGGAATGATGCAATCTTCTTCATCCTCCACTATACCCGGAAACTACTTGTGAGTAGTGTATATATAATATTAATATATACTTTTAGCATAGCTCTTATTATCTTAGTCACTCATACCCAGTTTGTGATGTTATGATATTTTGCTTTTGCTCTTTTTTTTTTTTGGGTCTCATTTTTTTTTTTTTTGTGTAATTATACATGTGTTTGGTTGTGTCAGCAGAAGCAAGGATTCGGGAGCTTATGATTTGGGTGATTTGGATCAAGCCCTTTTTCTCTATCTTGATGGACAAGCTGACCCATCTAGTGTTCAAGACCAAAGACGTGAGCTTTCAACTCTTTCTCTCTCTTTCACTCTCTCTTGCAAACACTTGTAAACAAAAAAATACACATAAAAAAATTATCTTTTGCTTCCAAATTCAAATACCCTTTTCCTTCAAATTCTTAAAAAGGATAATTTTTTGCTCTCACTTTTGGTTTGCTTTGGAGATTCTCTTTGGGTCACAGCAAAAGCATGTTCAGCAGATTCATATCTGCAGCACAGTACTTTCTTTGACCAGATCCTTTCAGTGAGGGGAAAATGGAGTAGACGTTTCTATTTCTTAAAAAAACAAAAACAAAAATTTTCCCCTCTCTCTCTTTCTCTCTCTCTCCAATTTTTTTTTTTTGTTTTTTTTGTTTTCTTGTTTTATTGCTTGGAGCTGTGAGACCATGACATGTAACAAACCGGGTGTCATGATCTCCCTTCAAAAATTCCACATGTACCAAAAAGGGTAAACGAATTTGGTATGGGTTCCTTCCACCTTTACTTTCTCTACTTTTTCGTCCTTTTTTTTTCTATCTATCTGTTTTGATATGGCACACAGAGCTACAATTACAAATGCATGATAATTCCCAGACCTGCTTTCTTTTGCCTCACACCACTCTTGCCTTGTCTCTCTTATTTCTCATTTTGGGTCGTCTAGTAATCATTCTGTCCCTTTAAAAACACACCCTCTTTCACTCTTTAATTTCTCAATTTTTTCTCTCTGATTATATATTTTTATATAATATATAATTTGCTTGGTTATAATATATTTACACTACACATAATTGATGATGCTGAATTACGTGCATGTATGCTTCTCCGCAGAGAACTCATCATCAGGAATGAGACCTCCAACTCTCAACATTTTCCCGTCACAGCCTATGCACACAGTGCCATCATCATCCAACTCCAAGGTATAATAATTATCTCAGTATAACAATAATATTAGATATACTATAATCTTTTTGTTATTATTAGTAATTATTCCGTGCTATAAGAGTAAATAACACTTAATTAATTAATTGGGTTTATTTTATTTTGATTTATATAGGCTAGCATGGACTTAGTTTCTCCTCAAACAAGTGGTTCCAAGAGACCATCAGAACCATCCATGGAGTTGGCCAACCCTCGAAACGACGCCGCGGCTGCACCTGAACCTCCCAGAGCTGTCAAGGTACATAAACAATATATATATATATATATATATATATATATATATATATATATATATATATATATATATATAAAGAAGTAAATGCATATAATAACAAGAATCAGAGTTTGGTAGCATCTTTGAAACCTGAGGTTATATGTTTATATAAGATGTGGGGTTATCATTAATATTATTATACTTTTTTTTTTTTGTATTTTATTTGCTCTAACTAATCAGTTATATATGCTATGCATGTTCATAGCAGCGAGAGAACAATCGCAAGGGTCCAACATCAAGTTCTGAACAAGAAGGACCTAAAACACCAGATCCTAAGGTTGACTCTTTATTTTTCAATATAACTAGTTACTCTTTTATTTTTAAAATTCTTGGAATTTTCGGTGAGAACGAATAAATGCTTATATTGTGCTTTAAAATCGTTGTTCATAGACACTCAGAAGACTTGCTCAGAATAGAGAGGCAGCTAGGAAAAGCAGGCTTAGGAAAAAGGTAAGTTATTTTTCCCAGGAAGATTATTTTCATCTCAACTATATTTTTTATTACACAGTTTAGGTAAGACTTGTGAAAGGTCTCTTTATACTTCTGAGCTATGTATAAACCAATTTCTCTTTGCCCTTTCTCTCTCAGGCATATGTTCAGCAGCTAGAGTCAAGTAGGATCAGGCTGAATCAACTGGAACAAGAGCTACAGCGTGCTAGAACTCAAGTAAGAAAAAAACCCTCATCATTTTTTATTTTTTTTGAAGCATCTACTTAATGCTATAAATGAACATAACATTGGTAAAGTTATATGTTCAAACATAAGTATAGCACATTCACAACTTATAAGCAATGCATGTTTCTATTTTAGGGCATGTTCTTCAGTGGAGGTGCACTTATGGGAGGAGATCAACAAGGCCTTCCTGTCCCTATGAATAACATTAGCTCAGGTCTCTCTTACCATAGTCATAAAACTATTATGTTATATAATTATAATGTATAGTAATTAAATGGGTAATTGAGGTTATGTTTTTTTTTTATATATAAAAAAATATTAGTACGTCAATCGTTATGTTAATTTTTTCGAGGTTATGATTATTATATTAAATAGTTTCCAATATATATGGTTTTCATGTGTGTGTGTTTTAAATTAATTTAATTTAATTTATAAATGAATTTCAGAGGCTGCAATGTTTGATGTGGAGTATGCTAGATGGCAAGAGGAGCATCATAGGCTAGTGTGCGAGCTAAGAGCTGCAGTTCAAGAGCACCTTCCTGAGAATGAGCTTCGAATGTATGTGGATAGTTGCTTGGCACATTATGACCAAATGATGAATCTCAAGAGCTTAGTGGCCAAAGCAGATGTATTCCATCTTGTTTCTGGCATGTGGAAGACCCCAGCTGAACGTTGCTTCATGTGGATTGGTGGATTCAGGCCTTCTGAACTCATTAAGGTACATTAAACTTTGTAATTTAATTTATCACAAATATTGCTATCAACATATCTCAGTCATGACTAAACAAGTAAAAATTATGTAACAACTAGACGACAAAGTACAACCTAGAAAAATATGGAGTTCTATGTGAACCTAGAAAGTGATCACCAAGTTTCAAAAATTCAAAAATAGTTTAATAACTTCCAAATAAATGTTATTTTTATTCCTTAAAAGATTATTTTTTAGGTTAAAAATCATCTAACGTTTAGGTTACAAAAAAACCATTTAATACTTTTCTAAAATTCATTTAATGTTCCTCAAAAATCATTTAATGCCTTCAATATACTAGTATAACTTATTTAATATCCCTAAAAAATATTCAATGCTTTTCCAAATATCATTTAATGTTCAACAAAAACCATTTAATACTTTTCTAAAAATCATTTAATGTTCCTAAAAAAATCATTTAATACCTTCAATATAAACTTATTTAATATCCCTAGAAAAATCATTTAATACCTTCCTAAAAATCCTCTAGCATTAATTTGTAGGTTACAAAACCCTTTTTTATTTCCTTTTTCAAAATGTCTTCTTCTTATATTTCAATATTATATAGTTGAAATTTGGGGTGTTGAGTGATTTTTATATAACTAGCGTGCGGAGATGGGGGAGAAAATTGGGGTGCGTTATGTATAGTATTCATGAGAAAAAAATTGGAAATATAAATGTATATGAACTCCATTTTGTCGGTGGGGCTACCAAAGAAAATCCGAGGGCTATGAATTTAATGTCATCAATGAATGACGAGGAATCATGAAGGTTTCCGGTAATGGGTAGAGTTAGGCTTCATTCCCATAAAGCCATACCCTTTAACTTCAATTTCTGGTAGGAACATTAGAGATTGATAAAGAGAAAGAGAGTGGCACGGGTCTCTATCTCTCATTTTCTTCCCTTTTGTTGATGTGAATAAAGTTCTCCCTTCCATGCCCCATCTCTTTCTTTGTACTGTAGTTAATCAATAAAACCGCTCTCACAAGCATAAAATTCTGTGATATTGATATTCACAGATGCATGATTATAGTATGGACAAAACTTTACAATTTAATGGATAAGTGTTGTTTTCTAATAGAATTATGACACGTATAACAACTCATATACATGTCATGTTTCATTGATAATTAAGATGTTAACACATGTCATAATTATATTGGAAAACAACATCAAATATATTTATACCATTGTAGATAAGTTTTCTCCTTCTAGTATATCTATCTATATACAAGCATAAACCTAAATTTTTGTGATCTACGCATTATGTACACTTTCTTGTCGGGATGAAATTAATATCATAATGTGTTTATATTGTTTTAGATTATTCTTAGTCAAATTGAACCTCTGTCGGAGCAACAAATACTGGGTATATGTGGGTTGCAACAATCTACACAAGAGGCAGAAGAGGCCCTCTCCCAAGGGCTGGAGGCTCTCAATCATTCTCTCTCAGAAACCATAACATCAGACTCTTTGAGCTGTGCCCCCAATATGGCTAATTATATGGGACAGATGGCCGTGGCCATGAACAAGCTCTCCACTCTTGAAGGTTTTGTTAGACAGGTACATTACAATAATTTGAATATATATATATATATATATATATATCAGCATATATAATTATAATATATGAGAATAGTTTGCATTTTAAAAATATATACTAGAATAATAAATAATAAATATTATCCATACAATCATACATAAAGAGTTGAGATCGAAAAATGTTTGTTGTTCTTTTATTGACACTTAAGGTTTGTAGTTCACTTCCGTAAAAAAAGGGAAAAAAAAACGTTTGTGGTTCATCACTTTGCCTTATTTTATATGGGTTGGGATATACTCGGTCCATATACAATAATATTTTTTTTATATATAAAAAAATGTTTAGTAATCATATAATCATTAATTGTTATTACGTTCTCAAAATATATATTGTTATCATCCGATATGATCCGTTGCAATCTCATATTTAATTTTTAATTTGAATAATGTAACAACATAACATTAAATGATATAGTAAAAATATTTAAGTACATTGAAATGAAGTTTGTATATTTATTAGAAAATAATGGACGTTGATTTTAGAGTTGGACCAAAGTTATATTGGTCTAAGTGGTAAGGTGGCTTGGGTTTCTTAAGCATGTGATTTTAGGTTTGATCCTTGGTTCCGTGTGTATTGAAAAAACATTTTTGAGAGGGATCGTCCGTTTAGACGTGTCACATTACCCGGAAGAATAATCTTTTATCTATCGGGTGAGAGGAAGAAACCATAAAAAATTTAGAGTTGGTGATTTGAGGAGGGAGTTTAGTGACCGTCTGATCTTTTTTGGTTGATTAGTTTTGTGGTCCCTCATAACATGACCATGTTTCCATAACGGATCTCGTGGGTCAGGTAGAAACAAGAATCTGTTCCTCTTCGGGTAGGGAGACCTGCCCCAACCTCATGAACTACTCCATCCAAGCATGTCCCTCCCTCGCTCTCTTAGGGTGGTTATTTGCAATCTACAAACACAGATTAAAATATCCGCATCTTATTTAGAGTACAATGAGGGACCAATGTTTATATCTCTAAAAAGGACTCAAGTTCCTTTCGTGTTTGTTTGGTACAGGTACTTGGATACATTATATATATGCATGTACCGTACTCATGCTATTATCAAAGTTACACCCTAATGAGGAAAATTACATGCAACCAAATTGAGGGTGTAAGTGTATAGTACTATAGTTAAGCTTAAAAGTGGTAGGAAATTTATTTCCTGGTTATAGTAATTGTTAGGATTAAACACACACATTTATATAAGCTTGTTGTGTATATGTTTTAAAACATATCATAGGATAAAGTTTTAGTACTCATACACATAAAAAGCATTGCAAAGGTACCATAATAAGAACAATAGAATTACATACAGCTGAAGCACAGCCTTTAAGGTTTCCTAGCTGTTCTAGATCTTCTTGAAAGTCTATATATGAGGAGAGGATATAGAACATTTCATGAATATTGAATGCCTATGGTTACTAGTTTGTGTTATTGATCGTATACACGTGACACTAAGATAGATTAGTGGTCCCCCTATGATAATCCTAATCCAAAGATATCCCTTGAGCCCCATATCTCTGTGATGTCATAGTCATAACCGTTTGACTTGAAGACACCACATAGACCCTCACCTTAACTTCCTTTTTGACTATTTCTAAAAGCACATAGGCACAAGACTCGGAACTAATATGATATTTTGTGTTTTCGAATATTTATTATAGAGAATTTTAATTTGGGTGAGACATATATATGCAACATATATAGATTGACGTGATGTACATGAGTTTTAAATGAAGGGAGACGTATGCTTCTTTTCTAAGTAAGAATAGGATTTAATTTGGAATTTTATTAGTTGAAGGTAAAATATTGGCCTAAATTTCTTTGTGAAATTTTATGTAATTAATCTTGACCCGCCACCTCAATATATAATGTGGGCGTTGTATTCATCTTAGCAAAAGTTGGTTCACCTACTTTCATGGTTTTCTATATGAAATAGATGATTTTGATTACATGTCATCCAAGTAATTAAATCCTCTTTGAATATAAGTAACCAATCGGAACAATGTGAAACAAAAACTAGAGATGAATCTTTAGGTAGTTATCAAGATATTAAATTACGGTCGCGTTACATTTTCAATTATTACGGATAATTGTGAGAAAATACGATCGATTCAACTACAATAACAATATCGATGTAGTTTCGACGACTACCAAAATCAATACATCGTGATACAGATTTTGGTTTCGAATCCTGATTTAAAATCTTGTAATATAATATTAGCCATAATGATTATGAGTTTTAAACCAAGTAAAATTTCCCTTTTTAATCTGTAGTCAAGTCGTAGCCTGACCAGTTTGCAGTATTTTTCTTTCTAGATTTCTTGTAGACACAATATTGTTGACTTGAAATTTCTGCTATTTACAAAGGGGTGATAGTTCGGTATAAAAATAAATATCAAATACAGAGACATCATATTTGATGTGATATTTTGAACTAATAGATTAAAAAAAAAAGTAAGAAAAATTAATAAACAAATATTATATTATATAAATATATGATATTGGGTACCAAAACTTTATCCCATTATCATTAGTGTAATGGTCCAGGGTTTACTATATGTGAACATTATTGCTGTCCATTTTGGATTCAGAAATCCAATGTTTGACTATATTGTCTCCATGTCAAAAAAATTAATTATCAACCTCTTTGAATATATATATATATATATATATATATATATATATATATAATAAGGTGTTTTACAACCCCGTTAAAAATCTTCCACTGTCTAGATTTCAAATGTTCCAAAAATTTGACTATGGATACCTCATCAAATCAATGGGTAGACCTCTCAATTCTTATTCCTGTTTCAAAGTTGGACTGTGATAAAAGAAGGCACCGTTCTATTTCCCCTCCCAACATCTTTGTCAGTGTGTGACCATTACTTCATTATTTTCAGCTGTTGCCCAAGGTGTACATGCATTTGTATGCGTGCATATATATTATTAATATAATTTTTTTTTTACATTGTTAATTAATTATATATATATAATTTTGGATATTATTAACGTGGTTGTGATAAAAATCAAATATTTTTAATGATATGATAATTTATTTTTAATTAACGTTCTATTGTTTTTGAAATTATATTAACTTACAGGCAGATAATCTTCGGCACCAAACCATTCACCGTCTGCATCAGATCCTAACGACGCGTCAAGCAGCAAGGTGTTTGTTGGCCATGGCCGAGTACTTCCATCGTCTGCGAGCATTGAGTTCTCTGTGGTTGGCACGCCCTCGCCAAGAATAGCGCGCAAGTGGTAGTGGCACACTCCCCAGCAAACTAAGCTGGCTATGTCCTTAATTTGTAGCTTCTTTAATTTCTCTTCAATTATAAATTAAATGTTCCCTTCACTATGGTACCACCCTTTCCCCTCTCACTAGATATCATCACCCATCAGCTGTATAGATAGACAAATATAATTAATATAGAATTAAATTTTAACAACTAATTAGAGTTCTCTCTTTTTCTAATTTTTTTTTTCCTTTAATTTTTTGTGCAAATTCCCGAATTTTTTGGCATCCATTTTTTTTGGTTAAAGAAGAGTGGCATGAACAAATTGAGGAAACAATAAATATATGATATCGCATTTTATTGTATCACATCTTGTCTCAATTAATAATATTTTGCTCCAAAAGTTAAAACTTTATGTAATGTTAAAATTGTAGAATTTGTGATCAAGTATTATTGAGAACCGGGTATAGTACAACAAATGTTACAAATCCTCATCCATTTTGGAGAGGTAAAGTGTCAGTAAAAACCAAGAAAATTCGGTTTTGTTTGCTTTGCGTGAAAGATATGTTCCTTGGTGATCGGGATACAGGGATAGTAAGACAAATTATTTGGTTTCAGTGGCAAAATGGAAGCTTGTGTTCATGTTCAACCCAATTGTCCATTTCGCCTTGAAGGGTTGCAATTGCAATGTTGCACATATAGGCTATACACACCATTTTCATTGCCTTTTTAAGATTTGATAGGATAAAGTTCATACCGAACTATATAAATAACATGGGTATATATCATTAGAAATGGAACCTGTTAAGGGTAGACTGATTTGATTTATTTGAAGCAACTTCAATGCTTGTGACCTCGTGACAAACTTAGGAGCATTTCCCACTTTGAACTTCCCTTGTAGACACTACAATAGATTAGACTTTAGATAACATTTCCGTATGCCTTTTAATAGCGTTTGTAACCGCTATCTATGCTACCGCTATTAAAACTCGTTAACAAAGATAACATTTAGGAAGTGCTATTAATAGGTGACTTTAGATAGTGTTTGTACACGGAAACGTTATCTAAAGTCCGACTTTAGATAGCGTTTGTTAATAACAAACGCTATTTATTCCCTTTTTTTTTTAATTTTACATATTTCTTAACTTTTACATCCATTCATGCATATTGAACTACACAAAAAAAACCACAATTGTTGCAGTCAATACAAATGTTCCCTTGCTTCCACTGTACTTCTGAAGTAAATATGTATATGCAAAAAGATGCATAAAATCAGGGAGAAAAAATTAAGGAACCAAGTATATAAGGGAATCCGCAAACTTCATATATTTCAGCCATGCACACTGATCATATACAGATTATAGAAGCAACAGATTCATAATATTAAAGCTTCCCAGTTTTAACATCATCCAAAACCTCAAGTCAACAATGAAACTTCATTAAATTTGTTTCAGAAACTGCTAACTAACAATGCTTAATTACAAGACAACAAGTGCTTCCATGAGACCGATCATAGACGGAATATGCCCAGAGAGTTTATTGCCTTTCAATGACCTACAAAAATCAAACAAATCCATCAAGAAATTCTCATAGAAGGGAAGTGGAAGACCAAATTTCCTTCTTATTAAAAATTGAAATAGGTTATAAAGGATCATGCAACACATACAAGGTTGCTACTTGCAAAAATCCAATATTGTATGGTATCTCTCCGATTTAGTCAGTTGTAGGATAAATCCACGAAATCAAGGGAGGACATTAAAGAGGTTACAAATAATACAAGACAAGGTATAGAAAAGTCCGACATTCGGTTGGATTACATACTGAGGACACGGAAAGCGTCTGATTTGCCTATGTTTTCGGGAATACTTCCAATCAAGCTATTGTTTTTCACATCACTTGCAACCACAAAAAAAAAAAGGGGCAATAATCAAATACCCTTAGGAAATACACTTGTAACATGCATTACTTTGTTGATGAAGAAGAATAACGAAATAATAAGTAAGATTTGAACTTTTATCAATCCGAGGATATAGATAAAGAGAAACTATCATTGATGTGGATCTCTAGTTAGAAATCTAAAGCATTATTCGCATACCAATGAGTATTGCTGCAACTACTCTGTGATCAATTTGACATAATCAAACGAACTTTTCAACAATATAGCGACACCAATCTTCCTTGACTTCGGGATAGTTGAGCAAAGGGAGTATGTGGAGCATTTGAAGTCGAGGAAGTCTTGCGACATAAAAATTAAATAAATTAAGTTACAATTGCTAAAACATTTGAACAATCACGATTAAAAGCTAAGTAAACAACATACCGCCATTGGTATTTTAACTTGGTTCTGCAAGATAGTTTCCTTCATGAAACGCATGACATAGTACCCACAATCTGTCTTTGTTGGGTTGTCTTGGGCACTATAAAAAAATAAAATAGTAAATCAATATAGTTTTTTTTATCTAATTGCGCATTAAGTTTTTGCAAATGTACCTCTATCTGAATCCATTTAATGTTGGTTGCCTTTAAATGCGGCACCTTAGCTCCGATATTTCCACGATAAACTTGCAAAGCACTAATCACAAAATCAAACAGACTTCATTAAGAAACATATTTTCAATCATCACAAACACACGCATGCTTTTTTTTATTTTGAACCACAACAGCCACAACCCAGTATATGTCAATTCAACACATGTTCTAATGTCAAAAATCAAAAGCACATTAGGACCATGACAACTTGCAACATGTATCTACCATGGAAGCCATTCGACAGAATCATAGAAAATCAGAAATATAAAAGCATGCTTACTTATCGAACAGATTCTTTAATTCTGGGCGACCCCTAGGATCAACATTCAAGGGATCCAGATATTAAATAATCTCTTCAACAATATTTATCGCGCACAGCACCCAATGATTCCTACAAAAATGTTGAGATAACAAATCCTAAGCACCTCAACTTTTATGTAATTCATTATTGTGAATTAAGTCCTATAGGATAAGCGACTCACCCAACGTTGCACGGCGCTAAAAACAAGGGCTGATATTCTCTTTCTTTAGTTGCAAACCGGTCAGCTAGATACGTTGTCTGTGAATCCCTCCCGAAGTAGCCGTATGTATTTGTTTGGTGTGGGGACAAGAACAGAAACCTCCTCGTTCTTTCCTTTGAAAGCAACAATTCTTCATACAAATACCTTCAATTAAAATATAAAAATGGATTACACCAATGACATCAATATTTAAATGGAAAGACTAAAAAAATATTGTACACTTTAAGCCTGATTTAGTACCTGATATATACGGAAATAACGGAGGCAGATACCCATTCATGATTTACAACTTCTCTGATATTTTTAGTATTGATCATCTCAATGATATGCTGACCAAAAATATTTTGTTCCATCTCTATGTCCAATTGGTCATCATTTTTCATATTCTTTCGTTCATGTATTTTAAGAAAATTCAAATATTCCAGAGAAATTGTAGTTGAACCAGCTGTAGGAGGGTTGGCCTCAGAGTTGCCTCCTTTATTTTCTGGGGTTGTAATTGACTCCTTTGTATATCCAGACACTCTGCCCTTGCCTTTAGATTTTGCAGGTGCCTGGAAATTTTGCATTTCAATATGCTAGTTAGTGATCAACTAATGTAATGAATATATGCCGTATATGAAAAGGTGGAAAAATGCAATTACATACCATATTAATTATAACCACGAGATCAATTGGCCATGCCACATAAGTACCTATCGCATCTCTTACTGTCATTACATCTGCACGATCGATAGGTACCGGCAATGGCGCATCCCCCTCAGTTGCAACATCAATTCCAACTTTCACATGGTTAAGGGGTACTGGTCCGATTGTGCAGTGTAACACCCGGCTCATTGTATACTTTACCCATAGCAACCATACGATAGTTTGGGGTTGATAAATATAGCTGACATGAGTTGACGCCCTAATCCAATGATAGATGAATAAGATGTGAATTAAGGCATCCAATTGAATGTATTTAACTGCGAATGCAATACTAGTAAAAAAAAAAGGCATGCATTACCTCTGGAAGCTTGATGGCAGATGGTAGAGTGCAACTATCTTTGACGCTTGCTGGGGCTGTGAAATTAGCCTGCCTCTCCTCATCCTCCTTTTTTTTTCAGCTTTTCTTCCAAAATGTTCAATCTTTCAGAGAGTTGAGACACCAATGTCTCCCACCTTTTCGTTTCAGAGTTATGTTTTGCACGACCTTCAGGTGGGAAGTAGTCTTTTTGAGAGACGCCAAAACCCACACCCCTAACACGACTAGGGTTCTCTGGCACACCTAGGGCTTTAGCAAGAATATCCTGGCGACCAAAATCTTGTATCTCTCCCTCTACTGCAGACTGTGACAGTTCCTCCTGACACATAGTTATTGGTGAAATGCAAATGTTAAAATTATTATATATTATCATAAGAAAATAACAAATGAAAATGTAAACGTTAGTCTACTAACACATTTATTCCACACGGTCTGCATATTTTTGTTGTCAATTACACCCGCCTTGTTCTCGCGAGCTTTCCTCCACACAATATGGCGTTTAATTTTCTTAACTTCTGGCCCCGCCTCCTGCATCTGTATATTGAGATAATATATATTAACCAAACAGTTTAAAAGTCATATTTACCACACATGCAGTTAAATATATATATATATATATATATATATATATATATATATATATATATATATATATATACATACCAATTCATCCTCAATGTCAGCGTACCCCTTACGTGATGCTTTGTAAGGGTATGCAGGATCTAACGCCCTGTTGCGATTTTCATTGCTTAATTTCTATTCAGACACATATAAGTAATATTAATACATGGTTAATGTCATATGTACGTATTGCTATAAAATTATAAGGACTAACGTGATATTAAACATACCAGGAATCGAGCATCTCCTGTGCGTATTGCTATAAAATCTATCCACTCATCCCTTGATATGTGTGGATATTGTGATGGAGGTTCCTCTATGATACTCCCGTTGGCATCTCTTAGAAATTTTTTAGTCAATCTAGTTCTGAATGCCCTATGTAGGTTACCAGCTTCCTGAAGTACAAATTTTTTCCGAGATTCATCAACATTAAAAGACATCTGCAAAACAATATAAACAACGTGTCAAAGTAAGTATGTTTACATAGTTTACAATATAATTCATAAATTTTAACAATTACCTGTACATCAGCCCATATGCTCTCTTTGAAAGCATCCAAAGCTTCATCCTTCCAATTAGAACAAATAATTGGGACCGTTTGCCGAACAACGGCCCCAATGTAACTCTTCAATATTATACCATTAGCACGAATTGGTTGGTCCAAATAATTCCATTCAACCTAATAAAAATAATAAAGTAATTAAATCTAGATATCAAACAACATTATGAAATCCTTAGATTAGTAAGTAAATTACCTCAAATTTTTGTCCTTTACTCCTAGCGCGGATGACCGCCTTCATAACTGTTGGCCCACGTCTCGTCGCTTTTGCAGCACTAGAATTACTTGAAGATGCCATTTACCTACAAAAATATTAGACACAAGTAAAACATCAATGGACATTAATATAATATTAATTGATGCAAAATATAAAACAACAATGAATAACAAAATCAACACTAGCATTACCGGAAGATGCTAACTATAATATAAAAGGATTAGAAAGTTCATTTAAACACAAACACTACATACATGTTTAAGTCAACCTTTTTCTTTTCTTCATTGGATTGAGATTTGTTTGTCCTTTATTAGTACGAAATGGTGGATTGATCAAAAGCCCCTCATCATGATCATCTCTCATATACATACCATCATCCCTAGTTGGATCAATCTCAAGTGATTGTAATGTCCCGACGAAAGGATCATCTTCAATATCAACATCTCCATGGTCTTGATCATCAATCTTAGTAATTATTTTGTTAGTCAAAAGAACAATGGACCTTTTCATATCAGCTGGATCAGTGACATAGAACACTTGTTGAGCTTGAGATGCTAATATAAAAGGCTCATCTTTATACCCCACCCTATTAAGATCCACCTGCATGAACCCTGACTCATCAATCTGAACACCGTTATTATTGTCAACCTACTTACAACCAAACACACCAACCTTAAACTTTGTGTAATCCAACTCCCATATGCGTTCAATGACGCCGAAGTATGACATATTTGCATATATCGGGTTTTTGTCTTTGGCGCTTGAGATATGCATCGACCGAGCTACAAGAGTCACACCACTGTTTTTGCATTGTACTCGAGACCATCTTGTTCTTTTTTATAGAATGTGTACCCATTAATTTGATAACCGTGGTAAGAGAAGACATGCAAACTTGGACCTTTGGCTAACCATCTCAATCTATTTGAAACTGAAGTAGCATTTTCAGTCAACTCTGCATAAATGTGATCTCTTAGCCACATTATAAAACAACGATTGTGTTCTCTAGTTAGCCAATTTTGATTCTTATTTGGATACAAACTCTTAAGCATGTCCTTGTGTTTTTCAACATATGGCTCAACCTCATCGGCATTGTGCATAACATATAAGTGTGCTTGCTCCCATTCTGTCCTTGATATAGTCACTATTTCATTTCCAGTAATTCCTTGCCCCATCATTCTCGATGTGTGACGAGACTTTGGCAGCCCTATAGAATCAGCATTGGATAGGTATTCGGTACAGAATTCAACAGCTTCTTCGACAATATACCGTTCAACAATACAACCTTCTGGTCGTAATCGGTTTTTCACATACCCTTTTAATATCTTCATATAACGCTCAATCGGGTACATCCATCTCATATAAGCTGGCCCACACAGTTGTGTCTCTCTAACAAGGTGAATGGTTAGATGAACCATTATGTCAAATAATGAAGGTGGAAAGTACATCTCAAGCTCGCATAAAGTCACAACAATTTCTCTTTGCAATGATGGCAACTTCCCAGGGTCAATCACTTTGCTGCAAATTGCCTTGAAGAAGAAACAGAGTTTAGTTAAGGCCCCCCGCACTTTGTTAGGTAAAATAGACCGTATACCAATGGGTATCAACTGCTCCATGAGAACATGACAATCGTGGGACTTTAGACCTTTTAACTTGAGATCTTTCATCGATACGAGGTTCCTAATGTTTGAAGAGTACCCTTCCGGAACCTTAACTCCTTCAAGAAACTTACAAAAAACAGTTTTTTCTTCTCTAGATAGAGTGTAAGCAGCCGGAGGAAGATATGTACTTTTACCCTTCTTCGTCGGTCTCAATTCTCTTCTTATTCCCATACTAACCAAGTCCAACCATGCATTGATGCCATCTTTAGTCTTCCCTGGCACATTGAGTAACGTACCAATGACATTATCGCAGATATTTTTTTCAACGTGCATCACATCGAGGAAATGTCTTACATATAATGATTTCCAATATGGCAACTCAAAGAAAATCGACCTTTTCTTCCACCCTCTTGTGACAATATCTCTCGCAAAAGGTTTACCGAATTGGATATTCAAATCCTTTACCTTTTCAAAAAGTTGATCACCCGTCAACGGTGAAGGAGCTCTACCTTCTTCCGAGTTCCCATTGAACGCCTTTCTCCACCACCGGTAATGATGACTTGGATGCAAAAATCTACGATGCCCAAGAAAGACATTCTTCTTACAATGTTCTAACCGCATCAAATCCGTACCCTCTTCACATATAGGGCATGCACACTGACCCTTGATGCTATATCCTGACAGATTACCGTAGGCTGGAAAATCATTAATTGTGCCAAACAACATAGCTCTCAAATTGAAACTTTCTTCCTTATACCCATCATACACCTCCACACCTGTCTCCCACGGTTGTTTCAAGTCTTCAATCAAAGGAGTCAAATAGACGTCTATATCATTTCCTGGTTGTTTGGGCCCAGAAATTAACATAGATAACATCATAAATTTGCGTTCATGCATAGCCATGGGGATAGGTTATAAATCACCAAAATCACAAGCCATGTACTGTGAGAGCTACTTTGAACACCATGCTGTTTAAATCCACAAGAGCCAATGCAAGTCGTAGGTTACTAGATTCTTGCCCAAAATCAGGATAATCATGATCAAATTTCTTCCAATGCGTAGAAACTGCCGGGTGCCGCAGCTTGCCATCTTTGATCCATTCATCCTCATGCCCTGTCAAGTGCTTTGAATCTTCAGAACTACGGTACATGTGCCTAAATCTGGGTATTATGGGAAAATACCACACAACCTTCTCTGGATCTGATTCTTTCTTCTTATATCTTGAGGCATTACATTTAGGACACATCTTTAACGATGCATATTCATTCCGAAATAAAATGCAATCGTTAGGACAAGCATGTATCCTCTCGTAGCTCATGCCAATAGAGCGTAACATTTGTTTAGCCTCATATGTCCGACTAGGAAGCACATTATCCTCTGGCAACATGTCTTTCAATAGTGTGAGTAAGTCCGTAAAGCTCTTATCAGTCCATCCGTTGCTCGATTTCAAGTTATACAACTTTAACATCGCCGACAATCTTGTGAATTTAGTACAACCATCATACAATGGTTGCTCTGCATCACTTACCAACCTCTCAAACATTTGAGGACAATCCCGAAGATCCTCTTCAACAGCATTTGCTATGTCTTCAAAACGATCACCCTCATAAGTATTTGTGTCGGTATCGTATGATGAATATCTCACACGATTCCTCATTTCACTAGACTCAGCTCTTGTCTCACCATGTTTAGTCCAACATGTATAACTTTGATCGATTCCATTACAAACTAAATGTTCTTCCAAATCGGCTGCACTAACTCGCCTTGCATAACAACAATCTAAACAAGGACATATGATTGTACTAGGGTTTTCCACATGCCGAACTGCAAACCTAATGAACTCTTTCACCCCATCCTCATACTCCTTCGTAAAACGATTGGCAGACATCCATTTCCGATCCATGCTTTCCTGATCTACAAAAATATTTATTAAACATATTTACTTTGAGTTTAGAGTGGTTGATGTCTACATGCAATGTATACAGATTAAAGGAATGAAAGGAATGAAAATCATTACCGTTTTTCCGCATGGCAAATTGAGTGTGGACAGGGGGCTGTGTATTAGTGGGGAAGCATCAAAAGGAAAGATGGGAGAGAGGGGGTATTCAGTTGGGTAAAGGAAATGATCAGGTGTAGGCGGTTTCAGGTCCCTTGAAGAACCTGTTGTATCTTTTATGTTCAAGGAGAGGATGAGGAGCATTGAAAGAAAGTTAATAAAACTGTACTTATCTTCAGTTTTCTATCATATCATTATAGAGTACATCATTCCATTAACTATTGCATAAGATAGAATACTAAGTGTGTTTAAAAGATTAATCAGATTTGTTAGATTCCCATGACACCGTCCTAGTACCAAGGACACCTTACAGCAACATCATAATATTTCTGTATCAACTTCAACTCAGCATAAGGATCATAAAAGAAACTTCCATAAACTCACCTCACCTGGATGAAAGAACTACTTGTGGAACAAAAGGAGTGTAAGCTGTTTCCCTCCCAGATGCAAGACACCGTGCCTTCTTGAATTCCTTCAATACTGCCTGCAAAGTTAGCAGTTAAGGCTCCTAAGGAAATAGACTATGCATGCAGAATGATTACATATTAAAGGTTGTCATTCGATACACCATACCAGCTTATCGTCAAATATGCTTACTTAAAAATAGCAGCAGTAGATTTTATTCTAAAAGATCAATTTACAATCCAATCAATTAACTTAAAGCAAAATACCATTCAAGAAGACTAGAAGAGTAAAAGCAACTATGTCTATTTGTCTCGATCGCACTATGATCAATTTACAAATCACAACATATGTATTGTCCAACAACTACTGAACAACAAGGACTGTGAGCAAACAAAAGATGACAACCACTTGCCAAGAAATTCATATTCTAATTTTAGCATTATTACATTTATCATCCAATCCAACTGAAACTCCACATTTGTAACTTCAAACTACCAAAAACAAATCTCTCGCATTATATAGTTAAAGTAAAGAACCCCAAACAACCTCAAAATACTTCTTTTTAAAAAATAAAGAATATCTCAATCTCAATCTATCAAAAAAGAAATTGAAAATCATTGGGGCAAACAAATTCAACCCCCCACCCCACCCCCCTCAGCATAAGTACCCATCACCATGAGTTAAAACCCACAAGAAGCTAGGAAAAAAATTGCCAATCCCAAAGAACTGTGCACGTGACGATCTATAGCTTAAGACTCTAACATTACACTCTAGCTTAGAATCTTGTGCCGAGAGCTCTACATAACTTCTAAGAGCTTACCTAGAGTTAGGATGACCTCACCAAGAGATGTGTCAAGGACTCAAGGGTGAAACCAAGAATCCTTAAAGCAGTAAATCCATTGGCAGGAGAAAATACAAAGCATCATTTTAGCAGGGAGAGGATTCAACATAACTTTATTACCATTGCTTATGTTTGAACAGGCAAGCCGTTGTAATAAGGTGCACAAACAAAGAACAGGGGCAAAATATATAAACACAGAATTTCAAGTGGTTCAACCAACAGTGTACTACAGGCCTCCCTCCACAAGCAAAGCAGAGAGAAGAAACACTAAGATCAACAAAGATTACAATGAGTAGCTGCTCAAGCCCAAAATTAAATACAAGCTTGCTATTTATAACATAATCAGTCAGTAACTCTCACCTCTTACAAATAGCCTATCTCACTATCTGTCAACAAATAATGTAGAACTTCTAATTACCTGTATATCACGAAATTTAGCTTCTTCAACAGTCAATTTGGATGCTATTTCAGCTACTTGTTTGAATTTCTCTTCATATTTCTTGCCCAATGTCTTTGCCTGTAACATTCCACCAAATGAGAGCTAATTATTTTCACATCTTAAACTTATATCACATTTTCAGAAAAAGGATCATACCTCACGCTTATCTGCAGATGCCCTTTCTGTAATCTCATTTAGTCGATTATCACATCTGCTTTTATATAGAACCTGACATACAAGTAAACAAAAAGAAGGGGGACACTAAGTTAGTGCATCACACTAGTTCAAGACCATCGCATAAGTATCAATCTAAGCAAACAAAGTGACCAATACTGTTGCATCCAAACTCCAATTAAAGCCAGCATAGCAAACATAGGATTGAAATTGAAGCATTTTGAAGTTTTTGAAAAATCTTCCCCTGTTTCCGACTCTCAGAGGATTGAAATTGACCAATTGTCCACCATGCTCTCATTCACACTATTGTTTTCAAAGAGAACAAATGCAAGACTACTATAATTTTTCAAAAAATAATAACATTATCCTCTCTTTCTGTCTCTATTCGTCCATTTTCTCAGCAACCAAACAAAGTATTTATATAATGTATCACACTTACATGATGCGTATGATTAGAATGCAAGCAGAGGTTCAGTAAGACAGATAAAAAAACCAAGAGTAATGTCATAATAAGCATCCTTTCCAACAAGGGAGAAAAAAGAGAAACAAGGGGACTTACCAAACAGCGAAGAGGAAAAGGCGATGGAAGAGGGAAGGGCTTGAACGGGCGGTGACGGCTGCAGGATGGTCAACGACAGCAGCGACGACGGCGGGATGGTCAACAACACCAGTGGTGACGATGGCAAATAAGGGTTCCCGCGATGGCAATGAGCTACAGTAGGGTTGGGGCTGTGTGTGTCGAGTACTGGAATGAAGAGAGCAAGAAAAAAGAGGGAAGAAAACCAAGGTCCCGCATTTAATTTGCTGTTCTGATCAAAAGGAAACGCTATCTTAGGTATCACCTAAGATAGCGTTTCCGTGTGGAACCGCTATCTTTTTTCTAAGTGGCACTTTTAATAGCGGTTCCACACGAAAACGCTATCTTAGGTGATACCTAAGATAGCGTTTTCTAAAGGAAACGCTATTAAAAGTCCTCCCATCACTTTTAATAGCATTTCCACACGGAAATGCTATAAAAGGTGCGTTATTAAAAGTCTAATCTGTTGTAGTGAGAAGAAAAACATAAATCAAATGCATATGAAACACAAATTATTATCTGTTTAAGCATACATTTAACAAAAAACACACACACAATACGGGTATTTGTTAAAAGACTGAAAGAGAAAGGAAAAAAAGAAGCTAAAACCAATTACTATGACAAAGATGGGATGATTTTTCATTGTAAATGGCTTGAGTACTCCCAGTACTCTCTTTTTTGGTTCTTGATCAGGAGTATATCCTGTCGGCTTGCGGGTACCAGTGGAAATTCGTTCCATACGCAAGAATTGGGATTCGAATCCCAGTCACTTGGTTAAGGGGCACAAATCCACCACCACTTATGTCAACCTCCGTTGATCTCCAAGTACTATCTTCATATAATATATTTTGCTTATAAAAAATATATATGGGATGATTTTGTAGCAACAGTACTAGAGGTTCGTAATGCTTCCCCACCATTGTTTACTGTGAGATGAGAGAATTACAGTGGAAGATCAGAGGATGTAGTTGTGAAAGAGAATAAGCTACTAAATATATTTTTTTAAATTATAACTTGAGTGATTGAGGTTCAATGGACAATTTGGAAGGCACATCCATAGATTTTAGGACAGGCATCAAACAATTTAAGTTTCAATAGGAACAAAATAATTTGAAGGGCATTGACAAAACAAAATTACCCTATAACTCAAAGTATCAAAATTAAATTGTAAACTATATATTTCTAAAGAAATAATGTTAAATATATTATCGTATTATATAAAATATAATTTAAATTAAAAATCCTATTATTATTCACTTGGGAATTAGGTACTTTTATTGCATGACTATGAAATATTTGATATCAAATCTATTTTGGATTAATAACATGTTCACAACAAGAATTTTTGGTTTTTGCTACTAATTTAACTACCAAAAATATTAATAGCTATTTTGAAGTTATCTAGCTACATTTTAACTACCATATTTCTTCTTCTTTTTTTTTTTGAAGCAACAACCATATTTCTTATCTTCCTTATAATTTTTTTTAAAAATAAAACTAACATATTAACTAAATATTTGATTAAAACTCTCTGAATCAAACCCAAACTATTTAGGAAACGAATTCCCTGGGAAACGAATTCCCTGACGTTGTGGCGCGCAACGTCAGGTGACTTTGAACCTTATTAGCTGTCGGATCAAATCCGACGGCTCAGAGATGAAAATGCTTTTTTTTTCACCAGCGTTGGGCGCTACATCACCAGCGCTGGGCGCTGGCTTCCACACTCGCGAGGCTATCCAAGGTTCGCGGGGCGAATCTCCAAAGATGAAAAACGCTTATTTTTTCACCAGCGCTGGGCGCTACATCACCAGCGCTGGGCGTTGGCTTCTGGTTTCCATACTCGCGAGGCGAGACAAGGTTCGCGGGGCGAATATCCACTGTGACTTATCTATTACTTCTTCCTTGGCGCTGGGCGCCCCTTCCTGCGCTGGGCGCCCCAACAAATGCTCCACTTGAAAAGTTTAAATTTCCATTGCAGGGAACCCAACAGAGTTTCTCTTTTTTCTTTTTCGTTTCAAGAAAAATATATATATCACAGTTTCGTTTTTTTGATGTGAGAGTGGGAATCAAATATCTGGGTCACTTGTCTTTTTATATTTTTCTCTGTTAGCCCCTATTCTCTCTCTCTAGCTAGAGTGTGTTAACTGTTTAACAATCACAAAGCAAAGAATGTGGGATCTGAATGACTCCCCTGATCAGAGAAAGAAGGACTACGAATCCGAAGGTTGTTCTTCCCCCATCGATGTGGATGATGATGATGAAGATAACAAAGGCAAGAGGGTTGGATCTGTTTCCAATTCAAGCTCTTCTGCGATGGTCATAGAGGATGATGGATCAGAAGAAGAAGAGGGTGGTGGTGGTGGTAGCAGAACTTTGAAGAAAAAAAGCAGCAAGATATTTGGATTCTCTGTGACCCATGATGGTGGTGACGACCTACCTGTGACCAAGCAGCTTTTCCCGGTGGAGGAAGCTGAGGTGGCAGCACCCTCCGGTGGTGGCGGTTCTTCTGACTTCCCTCGAGCTCACTGGGTTGGTGTGAAATTTTGTCAATCAGAAGGGGCATTTGTTGGGGCGCCCAGCGCAGGAAGGGGCGCCCAGCGCCAAGGAAGAAGTAATAGATAAGTCACAGTGGATATTCGCCCCGCGAACCTTGTCTCGCCTCGCGAGTATGGAAACCAGAAGCCAGCGCCCAGCGCTGGTGATGTAGCGCCCAACGCTGGTGAAAAAATAAGCGTTTTTCATCTTTGGAGATTCGCCCCGCGAACCTTGGATCGCCTCGCGAGTGTGGAAGCCAGCGCCCAGCGCTGGTGATGTAGCGCCAAGCGCTGGTGAAAAAAAAAGCGTTTTCATCTCTGAGCCGTCAGATTTGATCCAGTGAGCTCGAGGGACAAAAGTCACCTGACGTTGCGCGCCTGGTGAAAAATAAGGTTCAAAAGTCACCTGACGTTGCGCGCCACAACGTTAGGGAATTCGCTTCCAACTATTTATCTTCTCTCTCAGAGAACAATGGCATGAACTGAACTCTCTCTCTCCGACGCTCTCTCTCTTCGCACTCTTTCTAGATCTGCGATTTGAAGGTGAAGCAATTCGTTTTCACATATTCAAACAACAAATGTTCGCTTCCAGGAAACAAATCCAGATTCAGATTCTTGCTTCTTATCTGAAACGGTAATGCTCCAAATCTCATTCCTTCGTCTCTCATTTCTTTATTCCTTCATTGTTCGTTTTGAGAACCATTATTGTCGTGGTGTTGATTTCTACTATGAAGCACAGAAATCTCAAATTTGCTAGATAACACCTCTTTGCATTTTGATTTTACGAGAATCAAATAGTTTTTTGTTTCAGTCATTTTGATTTTCTGCTCTTCAAGGTGTTTGATGAAATGTCTGAGTAAATGTTGTTAGATAATCTGAAATTACTATTTCATCTTCAAGATGTTTGATGAAATGCCTAAGTCAATGTTGTCAGATAATAGTGTTCTGATCCTTCAAAGATATGACAGTTTTTTCAATGATAGTTAACTGTAATGGCTTTTAATGTCTATCATGTATATTAAAATCATATATATTACCTCTAAATTTTTACCTCAAAGGCATTGAGGTATGCACCTGATAGAAACTCTTTCTTATTTCTGCCTCAATTATTTACAATATTGATAGATAGGGGAACTAGAAAACATTCATATATGCACCAACAATTTAATTATTGTTTGTTATTTCTTAGATTAAGGGATGGATTTGAGTAAAATATCATTTTAATAAAGCTAATCTGTGAAAAGGAAAGGCTGGGAAAATTGGAGATGCAGGGTGTCCTGTGTTTTCTACTTTTCTGTTCTAGATTAGTTTAGTTCAATTTCTAATGTGTAGTTTCTGGATTTAATTTATTTCAAAGTTTTCATTTTGATGTTGTCAATGTGAGTCTTGACAAAGGACAAATTATCCAACATACATTTACTATATTCTATTACTTATTCACATGTTAGGATTTTTTACATTCATATAGCTCAACTTCAATATTTTTTACTAGATTGAATATTTATTTTATGCTGATTATTGTATTGGTTTGGGAGGATGAGAAAATGAAAGTTAAGAATTTGATATCACAAGCTTGTAATACTGTTTTTTGAAGTGTTTAGCAAAAAAAATTGCTAAGTAGGACGTGTCTTAAATTTTTCCTAATTTTGTAATATAACATGGCTCTCAACTTCTTCCTAATTTTCCTCTTATATTATGATGAACTTAAAAGAATGTTTAGAGAGCATATGAAGCAGCTCTTGGTTGAGAATATTTAAACTTTCTGAATGTGATCTCTCTGAAGCATTGTTTCTTTAAATATACTGGTTCATCTATATTATTCTTGTCGAATATACATTACAAGTCTAAATTCTTTCTTTAAAGTAGTTTATTATTTCTGGTCCCTGATTTTGTATTCTCTAGGTTCACTACAACAAAATAGACTTTTAATAACGCACCTTTAATAGCATTTCCGTGTGGAAATGCTATTAAAAGTGATGGGGGACTTTTAATAGCGTTTCCCTAAGGGAAACGCTATCTTAGGTATAACCTAAGATAGCGTTTCCGTGTGGAACCGCTATTAAAAGTGTCACTAGGAAAAGATAGCGGTTCCACACGGAAACGCTATCTTAGGTGATACCTAAGATAGCGTTTCCTTCAGAAACGCTATCTTAGGGTATCACCTAAGATAGCGTTTCCTGTAGGGAAACGCTATCTTAGGTCTTCCCATAGAAAATTAGACGCGCGCTCGGCCTTCCCTCCCTGTTTCTTCCTCATTTTCATTCTCTTTGTTTCCTTCCCTCTGCATGCCATCTCTTTTTCCTTCCTCATTTCTTAGGTCTTCGCCATTGCTCGCTTGCCGCTTGCTACTCCGAAAGAGAAAGAACTTAAATCATACTAGCAGGTTTCGTTGGGTTAGCTCAAGTTGCGGGTTATTTCTTTGTTGTTGCAGTGTCGCTCTTTTGGTGCAAAGCTCTTGTGGCTCTGTTCTATGGGTTCTGTTGCCTACAACTCATCTTGTTAACTTTTTTATGCACTTATATTGATCTTTCAGTTTGCCCCTTGTTTGTTTTGTGTGCTATGGGTCCGGGTTTGATTCTTTGTTGTTGGTTTGATGAAAGGTTGTGATCACTAGCTTTGTTACTCTCTGTCACTTCTCTTGTGGCATCTCTTGTGCCATATTGTTCTTGATATAATTTCCCTTTTGCCTTTCAAATATGCACAACTTCATCAAAACTTATGAAACCAAAACATTTTTTTTTTGAAGCTTTATGGGGTAGTTTAAGAAAATTTCATGATTATTTAACGTGGTAATCCTATAGGATGATACACAACAAAAGCTTGATGAAGTTGTGCATATGGCAATCCTGTTTTGGCTTCATAAGTTTTGAGAAACCATTATATATGTAGATCTAGCTTAAACTCATGTGGATAGAGCATGGTTACGGCAAAGTTGGGTTCTCACTTGGCCTGGAGAGAGAATGTGAACAATGCTCGGTAGCTTTATACTAAAATTACACTTAAAATCCATGTTAGTTCAACTAGCAAATTCTACTCCATTTGCATTGGAATCCTCCGAGTACTTAACATTACAATCGGGGTTGTGGTTTTGATGAGTTGAATATGGATTCCATTCCGAATAGTTGTAGTTTTAGTTTCACACTTTCATAGTGTTCTCGTGGAGTGGAAGATAACTGAGATGTAATGTTGTTTTGCGCTTTTCTGCTCCCTTCATATAAAATCTATTAGTTTCATAGTTCACACTTTCATAATGTCGTTTTGCGTTTCTGCTCCTCTCATTGTTCCTTTGCTCCTCTTGGTTTGCTGTCTTGCGCCGAGTCATCAAGTCAATCGGACACTTCTCTTGGCTTTCTTGTTGGGTTCAGGTAACACTCTTTCTAATATCGATCGTGATATTTGAACACAAATTTTGAATGTGAATTTTGGTTATTGTTTCGTTGGACAATTTTTCGATTAAATGTGCTTGTGTCAAGAATGGTCATTATTTTGTTTTGAGGGATAAAAGGGATTTCATTGGTGCATTGTTTTTATTTTGTTGCTTTTGGATCAGTATTCACCACTCTATGTGATTAGCTTGTGATCAATCTTGGCTTCACTTTCTTGTTTCATTATGTAATGGATTTACATTTCAAAAAAACAAAACGGATGAGTTTTGGTTGAAGAAATGTGAACATGAAGAGAACTTGAAAGCTTTTACTATTTAAAGTTTAACTTTGCCTTTTCTATTTATTCCTTTTCTTTTAGATTAGGTGGTCAAATGCTTAGGGACTTGATTTCATGTGGGATAGGGTTCATGGATCTTATGCGAACAATGACTTCCGATTATCTTTATTTGATATCTTGAAATCTTATGCGGAACAATGCTCGATTTTGGTGGTTTTGGGTCACGGCCGTGATGGATATCACGGCCAGGCGTGACGGTCTCGCTTCTGGTTGCTCTGCGAAATTCCGGGTCTCGCGAGGCGAGCCTATGCTCGCGTCGCGAGCCCTCTTATGGCCGTGAAGAATTTCACGGCTGGGCCGTGATGTGCTCGACTTGTGGTGGTTTTGGGTCACGGCCGTGATGGATATCACGGCCAGGCCGTGACGGACTCGACTTCACCTTTCTTCTTTTTCAGTTTTGCTCGATCATGGCGTGATGGGCATCACGGCTAGGCCGTGATGGACTCTGTTTGGCTCATTTTCTGCACTTTTAAAGCCCTATCTTTATCCAAACTTCATCATGGTTGATCTTGAGCATTTTACCCTTGATATCTGCAAAACAACACACGAAAACCGCCTTACCCGTTCCAAAGGAAAATTAACCTAAAATCTAATAAAAATATGCCTAAACTACATGAAAATGCATGCAAAATGATAGACAAAGATGATGTGGAATCACACTCATCAACAAGTGACACTTGGTTCCTTCAAAGAATACTCGGCGACAATGTGTTTTGTTTGCAGCCTTTCATTCCTTTAATCTGTATACATTGCATGTAGACCTCAACCACTCTAAACTCAAAGTAAATATGTTTAATAAATATTTTTGTAGATCGGAAAAGCATGGATCGGAAATGGATGTCTGCCAATCGTTTAACGAAGGAGTATGAGGATGGGGTGAAAGAGTTCATTAGTTTTGCAGTTCGGCATGCGAAAAACCCTAATACAATCATATGTCCTTGTTTAGATTGTTGTTATGCAAGGCGAGTTAGTGCAGCCGATTTGGAAGAACATTTATTGTGTAATGGAATCGATCAAAGTTATACATGTTGGACAAAACATGGTGAGACAAGAGCTGAGTCTAGTGAAATGAGGAATCGTGTGAGATATTCATCATACGATACCGACACAAATACTTATGAGGGCGATCGTTTTGAAGACATTGCAAATGCTGTTGAAGAGGATGTTCGGGATTGTCCACAAATGTTTGTGAGGTTGGTAAGTGATGCAGAGCAACCATTGTATGATGGATGTACTAAATTCACAAGATTGTCGGCGATGTTAAAGTTGTATAACTTGAAATCGGGCAACGGATGGACTGATAAGAGCTTTACGGACTTACTCACACTATTGAAAGACATGTTGCCAGATGATAATGTGCTTCCTAGTCGGACATACGAGGCTAAACAAATGTTACGCTCTATTGGCATGAGCTACGAGAGGATACATGCTTGTCCTAACGATTGCATTTTATTTCGGAATGAATATTCATCGTTACGGATGTGTCCTAAATGTAATGCCTCACGATATAAGAAGAAAGAATCAGATCCGAGAGAAGGTTGCGTGGTATTTTCCCATAATACCCAGATTTAGGCGCATGTACCGTAGTTCGAAGATTCAAAGCACTTGACATGGCATGAGGATGAAAGGATCAAAGATGGCAAGCTGCGGACCCGGCAGATTCTCCGCAATGGAAGAAATTTGATCATGATTATCCTGATTTTGGGCAAGATTCAAGAAACCTACGACTTGCATTGGCTACTGACGGATTTAACCCGCATGGTGTTCAAAGTAGCTCTCACAGTACATGGCCTGTGATTTTGGTGATTTACAACCTATCCCCATGGCTATGCATGAAGCGCAAATTTATGATGTTATCTATGTTAATTTCTGGGCCCAAACAACCAGGAAATGATATAGACGTCTATTTGACTCCTTTGATTGAAGACTTGAAACAACTGTGGGAGACAGGTGTGGAGGTGTATGATGGGTATAAGGAAGAAAGTTTCAATTTGAGAGCTATGTTGTTTGGGACAATTAATGAGTTTCCAGCCTACGGTAATCTGTCAGGATATAGCATCAAGGGTCAGTGTGCATGCCCTATATGTGAAGAGGGTACGGATTGGAAGAGGGTACGGATTGGATGCGGTTAGAACATTGTAAGAAGAATGTCTTTCTTGGGCATCGTAGATTTTTGCATCCAAGTCATCATTACCGGTGGTGGAGAAAGGCGTTCAATGGGAACTCGGAAGAAGGTAGAGCGCCTTCACCGTTGACGGGTGATCAACTTTTTGAAAAGGTAAAGGATTTGAATATCCAATTCGGTAAACCTTTTGCGAGAGATATTGTCACAAGAGGGTGGAAGAAAAGGTCGATTTTCTTTGAGTTGCCATATTGGAAATCATTATATGTAAGACATTTCCTCGATGTGATGCACGTTGAAAAAAATATCTGTGATAGTGTCATTGGTACGTTACTCAATGTGCCAGGGAAGACTAAAGATGGCATCAATGCAAGGTTGGACTTGGTTAGTATGGGAATAAGAAGAGAATTGGGACCGACGAAGAAGGGTAAAAGTACATATCTTCCTCCGACTGCTTACACTCTATCTAGAAAAGAAAAAACTGTTTTTTGTAAGTTTCTTGAAGGAGTTAAGGTTCTGGAAGGGTACTCTTCAAACATTAGGAACCTCGTATCGATGAAAGATCTCAAGTTAAAAGGTCTAAAGTCCCACGATTGTCATGTTCTCATGGAGCAGTTGATACCCATTGGTATACGGTCTATTTTACCTAACAAAGTGCGGGGCCTTAACTAAACTCTGTTTTTCTTCTTCAAGGCAATTTGCAGCAAAGTGATTGACCCCGGGAAGTTGCCATCATTGCAAAGAGAAATTGTTGTGACTTTATGCGAGCTTGAGATGTACTTTCCACCTTCATTCTTTGACATAATGGTTCATCTAACCATTCACCTTGATAGAGAGACACAACTGTGTGGGCCAGCTTATATGAGATGGATGTACCCGATTGAGCGTTATATGAAGATATTAAAAGGGTATGTGAAAAACCGATCACGACCAGAAGGTTGTATTGTTGAACGGTATATTGTCGAAGAAGCTGTTGAATTCTGTACCGAATACCTATCCAATGCTGAATCTATAGGGCTGCCAAAGTCTCGTCACACATGGAGAATGATGGGGCAAGGAATTATTGGAAATGAAATAGTGACTATAACAAGGACAGAATGGGAGCAAGCACACTTATATGTTCTGCACAATGCCGATGAGGTTGAGCCATATGTTGAAAAACACAAGGACATGCTTAAGAGTTTGTATCCAAATAAGAATCAAAATTGGCTAACTAGAGAACACAATCGTTGTTTTATAACGTGGCTAAGAGATCACATTTATGCAGAGTTGGTGAAAATGATACTTCAGTTTCAAATAGATTGAGATGGTTAGCCAAAGGTCCAAGTTTGCATGTGTTCTCTTACCACGGTTATCAAATTAATGGGTACACATTCTATACAAAAGAACAAGATGGTCGGAGTACAATGCAAAACAATGGTGTGACTCTAGTAGCTCGGTCGATGCATATCTCAAGAGCCAAAGACGAAAACCCGATATATGCAAATATGTCATACTTCGGCGTCATTGAACGCATATGGGAGTTGGATTACACAAAGTTTAAGGTTGATGTGTTTGGTTGCAAGTGGGTTGACAATAATAACGGTGTTCGGATTGATGAGTCGGGGTTCATGCGGGTGGATCTTAATAGGGTGGGGTATAAAGATGAGCCTTTTATATTAGCATCTCAAGCTCAACAAGTGTTCTATGTCACTGATCCAGCTGATATGAAAAGGTCCATTGTTCTTTTGACTAACAAAATAATTACTAATGTTGATGATCAAGACCATCGAGATGTTGATATTGAAGATGATCCTTTCGTCGGGACATTACAATCACTTGAGATTGATCCAACTAGGGATGATGGTATGTATATGAGAGATGATCATGATGAGGGGCTTTTGGTCAATCCACCATTTCGTACTAATAAAGGACAAACAAATCTCAATCAAATGAAGAAAAGAAAAAGGTTGACTTAAACATGTATGTAGTGTTTGTGTTTAAATGAACTTTCTGATCCTTTTATATTATAGTTAGCATCTTCCGGTAATGCTAGTGTTGATTTTGTTATTCATAGTTGTTTTATATTTTGCATCAATTAATGTTATATTAATGTCCATTGATGTTTTACTTGTATCTAATATTTTTGTAGGTAAATGGCATCTTCAAGTAATTCTAGTGATGCCAAAGCGGCGAGACGTGGGCCAACAGTATGAAGGCGGTCATCCGCGCTAGGAGTAAAGGACAAAAATTTGATGTAATTTACTTACTAATCTAAGGATTTCATAATGTTGTTTGATATCTAGATTTAATTACTTTATTATTTTTATTAGGTTGAATGGAATTCTTTGGACCAACCTATTCGTGCTAATGGTAAAATATTGAAGAGTTACATTGGGGCCGTTGTTCGAAAAAGCGGTCCCAATTATTTGTTCTAATTGGAAGGATGAAGCTTTGGATGGTTTCAAAGAGAGCATATGGGCTGATGTACAGGTAATTGTTAAAATTTATAAATTATATTGTAAACTATGTAAACATACTTACTTTGACACGTTGTTTATATTGTTTTGCGGACGTCTTTTAATGTTGATGAATCTAGGAAAAAATTTGTACTTCAGGAAGTCGGTAACCTACATAGGGCATTCAGAACTAGATTGACCAAACAATTTCTAAGAGATGCCAACGGGAATATCAATGAGGAGCCTCCATCACAATATCCACACATATCAAGGGATGAGTGGACAGATTTTATAGCAATACGCATCGAGGAGATGCTCAATTCTCGGTATGTTTAATATCACGTTAGTCCTTATAATTTTATAGCAATACGTACATATGACATTAACCATGTATTAATATTACTTATATGTGTCTGAATAGAAATTAAGCAATGAAAATCGCAACAGGGCGTTAGATCCTGCATGCCCTTACAAAGCATCACGTAAGGGGTATCTTTGACATTGAGGATGAATTGGTATGTATATATATATATATATTTAACTGCATTTGTGGTAAATATGACTTTTAAACTGTTTGGTTAATTTATATTATCTCAATATACAGATACAGGAGGCGGGGCCAGAAGTTAAGAAAATTAAACGCCATATTGTGTGGAGGAAAGCCCGCGAGAACAAGGCGGGTGTAATTGACAACAAAAATACGCAGACCGTGTGGAATAAATGTGTTAGTAGACTAACGATTACATTATCAATTGTTATTTTCATATGATAATATATAATAATTTTAACATTTGCATTTCACCAATAACTATGTGTCGGGAGAGGAACTGTCACAATCTGCGGTAGAGGAGAGATAGAAGACTTTGGTCGCCAGGATATTCTTGCCAAAGCCATAGGTGTGCCGAGAGAACCCTGGGCGTGTTAGGGGTGTGGGTTTCGGCGTCTCACAAAAGATTACTTCCCACCCGAAGGTCGTGCAAGAAATAACTCGGAAACGAAAAAGTGGGAGACATTGGTGTCTCAACTCTCGATAGATTGAACATTTTGGAAGAAAAGTGGAAACAAAAGGATGATGAGGAGAGGCGGGCTAATTTCACAGCCCAAGCAAGCGTCAAAGATAGTTGCACTCTACCATCTGCAAAGAGGCTTCCGGAGGTAATGCATGCCTTTTTTTTTTTACTAGTATTGCATTTGCGATTAAATACATTCAATTGGATGCCTTAATTCACAGCTTATTAATCTATCATTGGATTAGGGCGTCAACTCATGTCAGCTATATTTATCGACCCCAAACTATCGCATGGTTGCTATGGGTAAAGTATACAATGAGCCGGGTGTTACACTCGCACACTTTGGACCAGTACCCTTAACCATGTGAAAGTTGGAGTTGATGTTGCAACCGAGGGGGATGCGCCATTGCTTAGGTACCTATCGTTGATGCGGATGTGATGACAGTAGGAGATGCAATAGGTACTTATGTGGCATGGCCAATTGATCTCGTGGTTGTAATTAATATGGTATGTAATTGCATTTTTCCACCTTTTTCATATACGGCATATATGCATTACATTAGTTGATCACTAACTCGGCATATTGAAATGCAAAATTTCCAGGCACCCGCAAAAGCTAAAGGCAAGGGCGAGTGTCTCGGATATACAAAGGAGTCAATTACAACCCCAGAAAATAAAGGAGGCAACTCTGAGGCCAACCCACCTACACCTGGTTCAACTACAACTTCTCTGGAATATTTGAATTTCCTTAAAATACATGAACGAAAGAATATGAAAAATGCTGACCAATTGTACGTAGAGATGGAACAAAATATGTTTGGTCACCATTTCATTGAGATGCTCAATACTTGAAAATATCAGAGAAGTTGTAAATCATGAATGGGTATCTGCCTCCGTTATTTCCGCATATATCAGGTAATAAATCAGGTTTAAAGTGTACAATATTTTTTTAGTCTTTCCATTTAAATATTGATGTCATTGGTGTAATCCATTTTTATATTTTAATTGAAGGTATTTGTATGAAGAATTGTTGCTTCCAAAGGAAATAACGAGGAGGTTTCTGTTCTTGTCCCCACACCAAACAAATACATACGGCTACTTCGGGAGGGATTCACAGACAACGTATCTAGGCGACCGGTTTGCAACTAAAGAAAGAGAATATCAGCCCTTGTTTTTAGCGCCGTGCAATGTTGGGTGAGTCGCTTATCCTTTAGGACTTAATTCACAATAATGAATTACATAAAAGTTGAGGTGCTTAGGATTTGTTATCTCAACATTTTTGTAGGAATCATTGGGTCTTTGTGCGCGATAAATATTGTTGAAGAGATTATTTACTATCTGGATCCCTTGTATGTTGATCCTAGGGATCGCCAGAATTAAAGAATCCGTTTCGATACGTAAGCATGTTTTTATATTTCTGATTTTCTATGATTCCGTTCGATACGTGAGCATGCGTGTGTTTGTGATGATTGAAAATATGTTTCTTAATGAAGTCTGTTTGATTTTGTGATTAGTGGTTTGCAAGTTTATCGCGCAAATATCGGAGCTAAGGTGCCGCGTTTAAAGGCAACCAACATTAAATGGATTCAGATACAGGTATATTTGCAAAAACTTAATGCGCAATTAGATAAAAAAAACTATATTGATTTACTATTTTATTTTTTATAGTGCCCAAGACAACCCAACAGTACAGATTGTGGGTACTATGTCATGCGTTTCATGAAGGAGACTATCTTGCAGAACCAAGTTAAAATACCAATGGCGGTATGTTGTTTACTTAGCTTTTAACTGTGACTGTTCAAATGTTTTAGCAATTGTAACTTAATTTATTTAATTTTTATGTCGCAGTACTTCCCTGACTTCAAATGCTCCACATACTCCACTGCTCAACTATCTGAAGTCAAGGAAGAGTGGTGTCGCTATATTGTTGAAAAGTTCGTTTGATTATGTCAAATTGATCACAGTAGTTGCAGCAATACTCATTGGTATGTGAATAATGCTTTATATTTATCAACCCCAAACTATCTATGTATTTGTTTTTCCTTGGTACATGCCTTCGAGTTGATGTGCCGCTGCTAGGAGAAAATAAGTTCAAACTTATTATTTTTGTTACACTTTGTTAATGCTTGATTTGAATTCTGTTTCTTGCTACAGTAGTATTTACCTAATTAGTCTGCTGTATCCCAATGTAACAAAGTTAGTCTTTGTGGTGGAAATGCAGTATGTATGCTACGAGGTCTTTGGATCACATTTCGACACATTACTTTGGTGTTGTCTTGGTCTCATGAAAAACAAACGAGAAGCTGTAAATGTAGATTAATTGTAGATGTATGTTGGTTTTCTGATTTTGGTTTCTTAAGGATTGAGATCTGGTATAGTTGCTGCACTTTGATTTTGTCTTACTCGTGTGAATTTGAATACTTTAGAAACAGAGTGGTGTACTTATATCTGGTTATATATATATATAGTTGCTGTATAGAGTGTTGCACTTTGATTGTATAGTTCTTGGTTTCTTGCACAGACAAACACATGCAGTGCTGCATTGAACACTTATATTTTGAACACATTTTGAACAATTGTGTTGACTGCAACAATTGTGGTTTTTTTGTGTAAATATGCAGGAATAATGGATGTAAAAGTTAAGAAATAAAATTAAAAAAAAAAGGGGCTTTAGATAGCGTTTCCGTGTACAAACGCTATCTAAAGTCACCTATTAATAGCAGTTCCTAAATGCTATCTTTGCTAACGAGTTTTAATAGCGGTAGAATAGATAGCGGTTACAAACGCTATTAAAAGGCATACGGAAACGCTATCTAAAGTCTAATCTGTTGTAGTGGTTGATCCTCTTACACACCAAGTTAAGCTTTGTTATTTTGGAAGTGCAAAAGTGCTAGTATCTATTTGGACAATTCTCCGTTGAACTTTGCAAGTTAAAGACAAAATTTGTCAGCTTATAAACACTTTCTCCACCGTGTATTTCTTTACATTTGTCAAGAGGTTCAATTGTATCATTACCAACTGCTTTACTTCTAATCCTTTGGAGTTCTTTATTTTTATTAGAAGGGTAGTCTGATTGTTGGAAAGCTTGTCAAGATTCAGTTTACTTTTCCTTGTGTCTTCCTCTGTCTCTAGCTGTTATGTTTGCTTTTCTTTTTCAGTTTTTCAAACATGGAATTCCACTTATTTACAGCTTGAAGCTGTCGAGAATAAAATATTTGTTGATGTTGGTATATGATCAACAACTCAACCTTAGCATACAGTTAATCAAGCTTCTAATTATTTTTTAAATCTTCTATAGGTTTTAGTGACTTTCCTGTGACTATTGATCACATAAAGGTCTTGAAAGTGCAGTAAGTGCAACAACATAGCATAGGTCTTGAAAGTTGTAGTGGCTAGTCTTATTATTCCTTCTGGACTTATATCTGTTAAATAGCCATATTAGTGTTTTCCTTGGGTATTTTCAGGTTATTTCATTGGTTATTATGTATCCTATTTTGATTTTTTAGTTGTATGGCTATTTTATCGTAGGCCTTTGGTGACCTATGTTTTGGCCGTGCTCAGATTTCGGGAACCTTGTTTCAATAAACTTTGTATGGCGTCTAACATTAAGCAAAGATGTTATTTAGCTCTATTGTTGTCGTGGTTTGCCCTTCTTTTGAATTATCATGAATTATTTTATTGTGTTTGTAAGTTTTGTTGCTTTTGTTTTGGTATTTTGTTTTAGAGTTATAACTAGATAATAAAGTTGACAAATGTCGATTTCTAAATTGGTCCCCGAAACAGCTGTTTAGGACTAATTTAACGACTTTTTTTAAAAAAATTTGTTTGAATTAGCTAGAAAATAGTTACAAAATTTTAGCTATAGATTGGTAACAAAACCGCTACGACAATATCATAACTATTTAACTAGAAAAAAGCAATTCATAACATCATATTACTAGGGATTAGCTACCAAATAGCAAGAACTTTTAAAATTAGCTATGAATTAGCTAGGAAAAAAATTCTATCTAATTTTCCACTCAAATTATGCTACCACCAATTGTGTAGTTATTTTATAGCTAATCTGTAGGTATATTTGTTTGCTAGAAATTAGCTACGAATTAGCTATCAAATTTGTTGTAGCTAATCGTATAATTTCTTGTAGTGGTTCACAAAATCAGTATCTTTTATTTGATATGAACAAAATCAGTATCTTTATCAAACATGTTTTAGATCAAACTAACTCTTGCAGAATCTTTGCCTTTAATTTTTGATCAGCAATGATACCAACATTAAACACCACAGATAAAAAAGAAAGCAAAAAAAATCTAAAAACTCAAGATTGAATTAAATCATACACAAACCAAACCAGGTCGTAATTGAATTGATCCCGCCAAATGCAAAAATTTAAACCATCTTACACCCAGTTTTTTTAACATCTATAAATAACTTCGTCCTTTCAGGTATTTCTTCCAAAGCTTTGCAACCAGCAGGCAGAAGCAGCACCAAACAAACCCGGGCTTCGATTTTCACAACCATGTCGGAAGGAAGAGACCGTTTTCGTCACGGGTCGCCGCCTGGTGTGGGTAGCCAAAATACTCCTCCATCGGGAAGTTCTTCTAGAAGAGGAAGGGATCGAGGTTCATCGAGGCGAAGCGTGTTACCTTCTTGGGTGGCGTTAGGAAGAGCTTATTTAAACTCCTTTTGACTTATCTAATGACATAATCTCTTATGTAGTGTGTTTGACAGGGCTTATAAAAATAACTTATGCAATCCCATAAGGAGTTTTTGACTTATTTTCATAAGTTACTGGGAGAAGTTTATGGAATTATCATAAGAGCTTATGCACTAAACATCCTCTCCGTGTTTTTCGCTATTCGAATCCTCTCATGCCCCTTTCTTTCTTTTTCTTTCTTTAAGCGCTTATGGCATAAGCTCTCATGCGATAAGGTCTTATGTGATAAGCTCTTAATTAAGTTATTTACCCAAACGCACCCTTGGTATCCTAGGACTCCTCTTGGTGACATCACTGCTGTTGTTACGGTAAGAAGAGCGATTTCTTGTTCTTAGCTATTTCACTTTTTTTCGTTGTCTTTTTTTTAGGGGATTAAAGTTATGCAATCTTTAATGTTTTGGTTGTTCCATGTGAATCTTTGATTTTTGATGTCACGGTTTTATGATGTACGCAACAGTAACACTTTGTTGATCAAACATCCATTTTTAATAATACGATTAGGGAATTTGATAACTATAGTATGAAAAGATTTAGTTGAGTCAACAATTTTATTTTTTTTTACATTTTTCTTGCTGTCTGTTGTCTTTTATTTTTACGTTGGTTATCAGCTATATTGTGTGAATTCCTTTCGTATTGTATAGCTGTCTTGATTGTGTTGATCTAAATGTGCATGATATTATAGAAAACTCTATGCAAAACTCTTAGAATAGATGATCTTATCTTATCTTAAAGTACATCATATCTATCTTATAAGAGTATCTTTAATTATCTCATAGGATTGGGGTGTTATCAGTTAGTTATTATCATAATTAGTTTCTCTTTTCAATTAGGATTATGAGTCTTGTATCCCTATTAATAGGGGTTAGTGCTTAAGTTTTTTGTACCGCAATATCATAATCATATTTTGAGTTTTCATGCTTTTTCTTCTTTTTCTCTATCTAAACCCATAACTTCAACATGGTATCAGAGCGGTACCATCCTCCGTGACCTATCTCGTCACTATTCCGCTGCGGAGTTCTGCTAAGTATGAAGGAACTCTAATCATCTTCTTAGCCATACAAAAAAAAATTTGTCATTTTTCTCTCCCCCGTGGTGTTTTCCTTTTCCGGCAACTTGAAGGAGGAGGATACCATCCTTCGTCTTTCCGACCCTTGTTTTTGTCCCGTCAGTCGCTGTCCGTTGTCGCCGTTTCTAGTCGCTGACCTCATCAATAAACTCGCCGGCCTATGCTATTTTCGGATCTGTTCTCACCTCCCTCTATGGACCACTTTTCAGCAACCACATTGATGTGTTTCCCTTATGTTATGTTTTGCTGTGTTCGAAAGCTTAAATCTTTAGTCTATTGTTCGCTTCTCCAGTGTTTGTCATGCAATTCTTATCCACTGATGGATCATATCAGTGGCTTCTCTTCCCACCGACGATCATTCCGGTGGTGACTCCTTTCCCACTGATGGATCATACCAGTGACTCCTTCTCTTATCCACTGATGGATCGTACCAGTGGCTTCTCTTCCCACCGACGATCATTCCGGTGGCGACTCGTTTCCCACTGATGGATCATACCAGTGACTCCTTCTCTTATCCACTGATGGATCATACAAGTGGTTTCTCTTCCCACCGACGATCATTCTGGTGGCGACTCTTTCCCCACATATGAATGATATTAGTCGTGACTTCTATTTTTGTCGATGATTAGCTTATGTTGGCTATGACTCACACCAACCCAACTCATTATCCCAGATGCTCTAGCCAGGCTCTTTTTCCTAGATGCACTAACTCGTCTTTCTCCCAGATACACTAGCCTTGGCCCCTTGTCCCAGATGCATTGGTCTCATCTCAGTCCCGGAAGTAGTTGTCTACATCAATTTCAATTTTAAATAATTTGGGTCTCCAACATTGTTGTTGAAGCTTGCAAATGATATTTTGAGAAGTTCGGACCTTGTTGCTAGATTGCTTGCCAATAAATTTCTGTCAGGCTGATGATCATTCCAGCTATCTTGCTAAGTTATCTTTCCAGCAACTGTCTCCGGTCTCTCCAACATCCTTTCCCATTTAAGTTGGTTGTTTCGATAGTCCCGTCGTCTGACTATTGTCAAGGTTGAGCCGTCGACACCAGTCACAGAAAACTTCATGACCTGTCCCACTCTTAAGTTGGTTGTTTCAGGCTAAGGACAACGTCCGGCCCAATATCATTTCAGTTTGGTTTGATTGATGTTCATGAAAATCGAGAATGATCACTTCAATTGGTTGATTGGTGGTTTGTTCTTGGGAACAAACACTATTGGTTGATGGTTCTGGTATTTCTCGGTTTATTCAAGATATCTTTATGGGTCAGGTTACCTCTTGTTAAATTTTCTCTTTTAAATGGTATATTTGTAACAAGCTTAAAGCTTAATAAGCTTTAGCTTGAGGGGGAGTGTTAGAATAGATGATCTTATCTTATCTTAAAGTACATCATATCTTATAATAGTATCTTGAATTATCTCATAGGATTAGGTTGTTATCAGTTAGTTATTATCATAATTAGTTTCTCTTTTCAATTAGGATTATGAGTCTTGTATCCCTATAAATAGGGGCTAGTGCTTAAGTTTTTTGTACCGCAATATCATAATCAATCATAATCATATTTTGAGTTTTCATTCTTTTTCTTCTCTTTCTCTATCTAAACCCATAACTTCAACAAAAACTCATGTTTCCCTATTTTTATGCACCTTTTTATTCCAGAATTTGTATTTTGTTACTTTCTTTTTGTAAATTATGGAAATTGCTATTGGAAACTTAATTTTTTGGTTGTTTTATAGTCAAAATTAACTTTTGCTCATTAGTTTTATGGATGGAAATTCATTCAAGTGTATAAGCAATTGTTCTAATCATTGGAGCACATTGATTTTTGCACCTTTTTCTTCGTGGATGGTAGTTTTATTTTTGTAAATTATGGAAGCTTTTCTTGTGATACTAATTGGGATCCTCCCTTCTATACTAAGGCATATGAAAGGAGGAGAGCACGTTTTAGAGAGAACGAAGAAGGCCAGTGACTTCTTCTTGATCCTTCTATGTCTGAATCTGAAAGAGAAAAAAGGGTCTAAACATTGATGTTAATGAGGTAGATTTTGAAGCATAGAAAAAGGTGTGAACACCTAATTTTGCCCGCCTTTATTTTTATTTTGTTGTTATTCTAACTTTATTGCTATTTTATTTCAGGAAAAAAAGAAAGAGATGAAGAAACAAGAAGGGAAATGAAGAAAAGAAGATATCAGAAAATAGAGGAAGATTGGGTGGGCTCAGCCCAACTGAAGCCCCACAAACAAAAAAGAGAAGAAATCAGAAAAAAAAAAAAGAAGATGTTTGGGCCAACTACTCATCCAGCCCAATCTAACAAAAGACTCCAAGCAAAAAAAAGAAAAGAAATGAAGAGCAGACTCCTAACCGAACTGGGTCAAGTGCGACCCGGTTCGGACCCGCATCTCATCCATTCCCTCACTAACCCGGTAACCCCAGCGACTCCCTCCTTCTACCCACCGTTCAAGACGCCTCCTGCATCTCGCACCGTTCAATCCTTCCAAGTTCTTTCTTCTCTGTATTAGAAAGTTTCTCTCCATTTTTTTTCTTTTTTTGTATTTTGACGAAAATTGGTTAGAAAATTTCAACCTCTGTAATTTAGGATTTTTCTCTATTGTAATTTGTTGGGAAATTTCGGTTTGTAAGTGTAAAGTAACAAGACCGTGTAACTGAATATTGCATATATTGAGTAGTGTTGATTGTACATACAAGACTTATATGAGCACCTATTTATACATGGCTTGATACAGCTAAAAGAGAGGAATTCTGTTTTAACAGAAACCAGAAATTAAGCCTAGGGAAGCTGAGTCTGTTGTAACAGACTAGGGACTAACTGACTAGGGACATATTTCTTCACCCCCCCTCAAGTTGGTGCATGAAGATTTATCATGCCCAATTTGCTAAGGAGAAACTCCAATTTATCCTTTCCCAGAGGCTTGGTAAATATGTCAGCAACTTGATCCTTTGTACTAATCTTTAAAGGTGCGATTTCCTCAGCTTGCACCCTCTCCCTCACAAAGTAATAGTCCATTTCCACATGTTTAGTCCTTTCATGGAAGACTGGGTTGGCAGCAATGTGGAGGGTTGCCTGGTTGTCACAAAACAGCGGAGTTGGTCCTTCTTGTAATACTGATAGTTCTGTTAGGAGCCATCTAACCCATATTAGTTCACTGACAGTTGATGCCATGGACCTATATTCGGCTTCTGCAGAGGATATGGCAACCACAGTTTGCCTTTTTGTTTTCCATGAGACAGGTGCTCCTCCTAGAGTAATGACATAGCCCGTGCAGGATCTCCTGGTTAAGGGGCAACCACCCCAGTCTGCATCGCAATAGGCTTGAAGATGAAGGTTGTTATTACTTGGGAGGTAAATGCCCTGTCCTGGAGTGGTTTTGATGTATCTGAGTATTCGATGTGATGCATCCATATGCTTCTGTTTAGGGGCAATCATGAACTGACATAGAGTATTGACAGAGTAGGTTATATCTGGTCTTGTTACTGTAAGATACAACAGTCTTCCTAGCAGCCTCCTGTACTGAGTAGCATCTGTATCAGCATCTTCTATTTTTTAATTTAGCTGGCAATTTTGCTCCATAGGAAAGTAACTTGGCCTGCAGTTTTGCATCTTAGTTTCTTTCAAGATGTCAATAGCATACTTCCTTTGAGTTAGCACCATCCCTTTGGCAGATCTAGCCACTTCAATTCCTAGAAAGTACTTCAATGGTCCTAGATCCTTGATGCTGAATTCTTTGTTAAGGTAGTTTTTCACCTGCTGCATGAAATTGGAATCATTACCAGCTAAGATAACATCATCTACATATATGAGTGATGTAAGAAATACTCCCCTTTCATTGTAGATAAAGAGAGAATGATCAGCCTTGGATTGTGTGAATCCTATCTTTCTTAAGGCCTGAGTGAATTTCTGGTACCACATTCTTGAGACTTGTTTCAAGTCGTAGAGGGATTTGTTTAATTTGCACACTCTATGATCTCCCTTCTTGGAAAAGCCTTGAGGTATCTTCATGTAAATTTCCTCCTTTAGGTCTCCATGGAGGAATGCATTGTTCACATCTAGTTGGTGAACAAACCATCCTTTGGCAACTGCTATGGTTAAGAGACTCCTAATGGTCACAAGTTTTGCCACAGGTGCAAAGGTTTCATGGAAGTCCTCTCCTTCCACTTGTGTGAAGCCTCTAGCCACCAATCTAGCTTTGTATCTCTCAACTTCGCCATTAGGTTTATACTTAATTTTGTAGATCCATTTAGAGTCTACTGCATGTTTGCCTTGCAAAAGTCTGGTTAAGGTCCATGTTTGATTTTCTTCTAGGGCTGCAATCTCCTTTTCCATGGCTTCTTTCCAGTAGCTATACTTTACTGCCTGTGAAAAATTCTTAGGCTCATCACGCTCAGAGATGGCCACAAGGTAAGCAGCATGAGTAGAAGAACATTTATCATAACCTACATAATTGGATAAGGGATAATATATAAAGTTACCTGAAGGGGGAATGGATACAGAATGTGTAATAGAAGGTGGCAGTTTTACCTCATAATCTTTCAAGTAACTTGGTAATTGTCTTACTCTCCCCCTATTATCATTCCCGTCCTCAATATTGGCATCATTTTCTAGAGTAATTGTGTTGTGATCGACCTTATCTTGTTCTTCTACTTCTGTATTGTTACCACTCTCATTGTTAAGTTGACAGAACTGTTATGACTGTTGGAAGACAGGTTCCCATTCTGCAATCTGTGCTTGCTGTTTTGAAACTGAAATGCTGTTTACTTTAAAAGGAAAATCGTTTTCAAAGAAAATAACATCTCTAGAAATATAGGTAGTATTGGTGGAAGTATCATGCACTTTATAACCTTTTTGACCTAAAGGATATCCTATGAAAATGCATGGTCTCCCCCTTTCATCAAACTTTCCTTCTTTCTTATGTTTTAAGGCATAAACAAGACAACCAAAGGTTCTTAAAAAATGGTCATAATTAGGTTTCTTTTTGTGTATGACCTCATAAGGGCTTTTGTTGTTAATGATTTTTGTAGGTAGTCTATTTATGATATGTGCAGCAGTGAGCACACAATCCCCCCAAAACTTAATGGGAAGGTTGGCATGAAACCTAAGGGCCCGGGCAGTTTCTAAAAGATACCTATGCTTTCTTTCTACAACACCATTTTGTTGTGGTGTATAAGCGCAGCTGAGATCCATCATGATCCCTTTTTGTGCATAAAAACTTTGTATGTGACTAGAAGTGAATTCCAGTCCATTATCTGTCCTTACCTTCTTTATACATTTTCCAAAATGATTTTCTATCATGCAGATGAACCTAGGTTAAAGCTGCTCAACTTCAGTTTTGTGTCTCATTAGATAAATCCACACTCCTCTACTAAAGTCATCTACAATGGAAAGAAAGTAGTGAGCACCCGAGATTGAAGCAGTTTTATATGGACCCCAAATGTCACAATGCACAAGATCAAAGCATGAATTGGTTTTTATTGAACTTGCAGCGAAAGGCAATCTAGTTTGTTTAGCACGAATACAAGAATCACAATGAGTCTTATTATAAGTTCTAACAATGTCTAATCCTATACTAGCTAATTTGGCCTCAGAAGGATGTCCAAGCCGAATATGCCAAAGGTGACTATTAACAGATTTGCCAACTTTCATTGCTATGTTTTCCTTCTGTGTAGGCTCAAGTATGTACAAGCCATCTTGATGCCTACCCTTCCCGATCAGGGTCTTGGAATGTAAGTCCTGTATAAGGCAAAAGTCAGCAGTGAAGATTATGGCACAATTGTGTTCTTTAGCCAACTTACTAACAGACATTAAATTGCATTTAAAATCTGGAATATGCAAGACTTTATCCAGTTTTAGGCCATTGTCAAGATTGACATTCCCTACACCTTTTACTGGCACACTTGTGCCATTGGGAATATGGACAGGTTGTTCTTTGGAATGAATTATTCCCTTTAACAGACTCGAGTCATATGTGATATGTTCAGTTGCTCCTGAATCTATCACCCAAGTTTTGCTAAAGAAAGAGTTACCTGCAGCATTGGTATTTGATCTTGCTTGCAAAGCACTTGATCCAGCATTATGTTCTGCATTCAGCTGTTGAATCAATCTTTCATATTGATGTAAAGTCAGGCCTGAAATAGGACTTTTTGAACTGACTTGTGCTACTCTAGCCACAGGTTTCTTGCCATTCCAAGGTCCTTTCTTTTCTTTATTTGGCTTTCTCCAGTACGGATACCCCACTATTTCCCAACACTCTTCTTGTGTATGCCCAATTTTCTGACAATGATTGCATTTTGGCATTTCTTTCTTGTTTCCTTTGTAATCATCTGCAGGGTGCTTTGTGTTCTGTGCTTGAAAGGCTGCTGTATCTGTCATTGGCTTATGTGTGACTGAAATGAGTCTTTGTTGCTCATCTTCAACCACCATGTGATAGGCATGACCAAGACTAAGGGTTGGCATCATGCTAAGGATCTGAGACTTCACAGTACCGAATACCTTATCAAGACCCATAAGAAAGTCATAAAGTTGTTCTCTTTCCCTTATGCTTGCAAGCCGCTTCTGAACATCACACTTACATCCTTCACACTTGCATTTGGGCCAAGGTGAGATGGACTGAACTTCATCCAATAATCCCTTCAGCTTGGTATAATATGCTAATAATGATGAACCTTCTTGTTTAAGGAGGGCAATTGCACGTCTAAGCTCATAGATCCTTGGGGCACTTTCTTTTGAAAATCTTGCTTCCAGTTCCACCCAAATTTCCCGAGCCGTGTTTGCATATTGGACACTGCGTCGAACCTCTTTGTCCATTGCACTTTTGAGCCATCCTTTTATCATGGCATTGCAATGCATCCAATAAGCAAGATTAGGAGAATCAGCATCAGGTATAGGCAGGGATCCATCGACAAAGCCTACCTTGTTCTTGGCAAAAAGGGCATTGCTCATGTCCATAACCCATTCCCCATAATTTCCATCATGCAAGGGCTCACTTACAAAGATTTGCCCTGGATGATCAGAGGCATGAAGGTAATAAGGGGATAAGATGTCAATATGAGTGTCAATATTTCTTCCATTCTTGGAATGAGACTTGTTGTTGGCTTCATCGTTGCGGCTGGAAGAGGAGGAAGATTCTTGATCTTCTTCTGGTCTTGACATGTCTGCTTCAACTAGGATTCTAGCTCTGAGCTTCTACCAGGATTATTCTAGCTCACGATACCATGTAAAGTAACAAGACTGTGTAACTGAATATTGCATATATTGAGTAGTGTTGATTGTACATACAAGACTTATATGAGCACCTATTTATATAGGGCTTGATACAGCTAAAAGAGAGGAATTCTGTTTTAACAGAAACCAGAAATTAAGCCTAGGGAAGGCCGAGTCATTGTTGTAGGACTAACGGACTAGGGACTAACCGACTAGGGACATATTTCTTCATGAAGTAAGAAGGGGAATCCAGAAGAGGAGTGATAGTTTGACACAAAAGTAGACATCAAATACGGGGACACCGTATTTGATGTGATATTTTCAACTACTAGGTTTTGCGTTTTGTTCTCCAAATTTTTTTCTTGTCATATTGTTCTTGATTGAGTACTGATTTTTTTAGATAAGTATCTATTTGTGACATAATCATGTGATAATAAATATATATGATAAATATTTTATGCCTGACCAACGAAGATTAGTCTAGTTGGTAAGGATTTGGCTCATAACCCACAAGGTTGTGAGTTCAAATCTCGCTACCGATGTGAGGACCTCGTTGGTGGGTAATCTGTAAATACATCTGTAAGCGCTCTTTGAGCCTTAAGGCGGACCTCGTTGGTGGGTAATCTGTAAATACCTCTGTAAGTGCTCTTTGAGCCTTGAGGCCTGTCCTGACCCTGGTGAGCCCCCGAGACCCAACTCACATAAACTTTATATTATCAATAAATAAATAAATAAATATATATATATATATATATATATATATATTATGCCTGCCAATTTGCTTTAATGGAATTTGATTTTTCTATTATGGATATAAATAATAAGGTAAAGGGACATTTTGGTCCCTGACAAAAATTGTGCGGGCCAATTTAGTCCCTAACAAAACAAAAAGTGTTCGTTAGTCCCTGACAATTACCAACGTGGGACACGTTAGTACTTCAGTTGACTTTCGTTTGCCAGCTTGTTAGTTGTCCTACGTGGCCGTTAACTCACCCTACGTGTCCGTTATCTATGCCCTGTTGGATTATAATTTATTTTTCAATTTTTTTCCCTTCAAAGGACCAAAACGACATCGTTTTGGTCCTATTAGTTAAACCCAAATTGATCCTTTTCCAAATTTACGGAAACCAAAAGCTCTCTCCTATAACCCTAACCTAATCCATCTCCGATTCCACGATAAGCTCCAGCAATTGTGTGCCTTCTTCACTGCAAATCGTGATTATTGACAATAAATGTGAGTTAATTTCCCTCTCTTATTCTATTTTAAATTTCGTTTCTAATTTAGAGTTTGTTCTGTTCTTTGCCTTTTCGGTTTAGGGTTTTCGTTTTGTGCTTCAAAGTTAATTTTGGATTTAGGGTTATGAATAGTGGTGTAGGGTTGGGTTTTATAAGGTTGAATGTGGGTGTGGGGGACCGGTTTTGTTGGGGAGTGGGCGGGGAGGTACCGGCTTTGTTGGGAGGGAAGTGGGGGGTGAGGGACCAGCTTTTTTGGCGTTTGTTTTGGTGTGCATTTTTAATTACAAATTTGCCATATTTACTTTTTTTGTGGGTCCCTGATTTTATATTTATGTGGCTGTTATTACTTGCAGATGACTTTCTACATCAGATTTGTCTTTCACACAGGAGGTAAACTTGTGAGAGACACAGATGGTGTACTGAAATACATGAACGGGTTAGTAGACGTCGACCAGCCAATGGACGTGGATCTAATCAATTATTTTGACTTGGTGAAGTTGTTCAAGAACTTAGGTTATTTTGACTTCACTGCTTGTTGGTGGATGCATCCTGATCGTGACAATTTTGATATTGGATTGAGACAATTGGAGTGCGATGCCCACATCAATTCCATGGTCGAGGCAGCAATGCAACACGTGAAGGACTCTTCATCATGTGATATTCATCTTTACTTTGAGCATCCAGTTTTGGGACCAGATGATGCTATTTTTGTGGACCCTACAGAGGAAGATGTTCAGGAGGGTGAAGCACCTATAGAAGATGCACATGTGGAGACATTGGGTTCCTCTGATAACGATGATACCGCCGAAGATTCTAACTATAGGCCACCCCCAGCTGCTGTCATCACTGACAGTGAGAGTGATGAGGTTGTTCATGTGAAGAAAACTGTTCAGAAAAAGTCAGCTGCAAACAGAGGTGGTATGAGAGGGAAGAGAGGTGGTGTTACACAGAAAAGAGGGGGCTAACACAAAAGGAAGAGAGGAAGGAAAAAAATAATGAAAAAATGAAGGGAAAAAAAAAACAAAAAATGGTGTCTAGCAGTGAAGGTAGTGATGGTAGTGAAGGTGAGACTGAGAGCGATAGTGAGACTGCGAGTGATCATGATTCATTTGAGGCAGGGTATGCCTCATATTCTAAGCATATGCACACTCCAGAATCTACAAATGATGAAGCGGCTTCGGGGCCTGCATACCCAAGATTCAACAGTTCACTTGCTTTTGGTGAAGTGTCATTAAGTGCTGGGATGGAGTTTGATAATTTGGAACTATTTAAGAATGCTGTTAAGGACTTCAACATTTCACTTGGGAGGGAGATAAAGTGCAAAAAGAATGATAACCTGAGAGCACGAGCAGTTTGCAAGGTTGAAGACTGCAGTTGGCTTGCATACTATGGGTGGAACGCTATGAGCAAGAGTTTTCAGTTGAAGACATATGTAGGAGAACATACTTGCTGCAGAGTGTTTAAAAACAAGGCTGCCACTAGGGATTAGGTTGCAAAGAAGTTGGCACAGAAACTGTTGACTCAACCTGACCTTAAAAGGATGCAAGCCTTTGACATGTTCAAAGAGGATTTCAGTGTCCACATTAATGAAAAAAAAAACTGTCAAGGGCTCTAAAGGCTGCTAAGAAGACTGTTGAAGGATCTGAGATTGAGCAATATGGGAGACTATGGGACTATCTTCATGAACTTTTGAAGTCTAATACAGGGTCCACTGTAAAGATGGAAGTGATCCCAGTAGAACCACCATTGTTCAACCTCTTATACATTTGTTTGGAGGCATGTAAGAATGGATTTAAGGCTGGTTGTAGGCCATTGATAGGCCTGGATGAATGTTTTTTGAAGGGTTATTATGGGGGGCAGCTACTGTCTGCAGTTGGTCAGGATGCCAACGACCAGTGGTTTGTCATTGCATATACTGTGGTTGATGCTGAAACTAAGGACAACTGGAAGTGGTTTCAGAGTTTGCTTGAAGAAGATATAGGAGATCATGTTAGCAACAGATGGAACTTTGTGTCTGACCTACAGAAGGTACAATTTAATTTAGTTACATGCTTCTTCTGCTCTGCTATTGCATAATATATTTTTGTGTTTGAAGTGTTCTGATATTTCACATTAGTTCTGTTCTGATATTGCAAACTTTTCTTAGTTTCTGTAGTTTCTGTCTGAATTGGTCTGATTCTGCACAACGGGCACACTACAAAAAAGGCGCTATTTTGCGACGGTTATTTGGCTAAATTACGGCGGTTTTATGCGCCGCAGATTCGTGTTTGCGGCAGTTCCAAAACCGTCGCAATGTCGACCGTCGCGAGCAGCATTTGCTGCGGTTGCGAAAACTGTCGCACAAACTGCCACAAATTAGCATTTGCGGCGGTTGTGAAAACTGCCGCGTAAACTGCCTCAAATTATCATTTGCGATGGTTGTGGAAACTGCCGCAAATTAGCATTTGCGACGGTTTGTAACCGCCGCACAAACTGCCTCAAATTAGCATTTGCGACGGTTGAATAAACTGCCGCAAATTAGCATTTGCGACGGTTTGTAAGCGCCGCACAAACTGCCTCAAATTAGCATTTGCGACGGTTGTGTAAACTGCCGCAAATTAGCATTTGCGGCGGTTGTAGTACCGCAAAATTGCCAATACAAGTAGCGACGGTTAGTGAACCGCCGCTATTTGTTTCCCCAATTCTGATGTTAATTTTACGACAGTTTCAAAACCGTCGCAAAACATAGCAAAAAATTTGTAATTAATTTTTTTTAGCACATCATTTTGAGTCTACAAAACCTGCTTATTAAATATATATATATATATATATATATATATTTTTTTTTTCTTAAAACAAATGAAGGTAAAACTCATTCATAAATAAAATGTTGAGTTACGTACAAACTACGACAAAAAAGATATATATATATATTCCAAATAGAGTTCAACAATTTCACAAATATAAAGTAATACAACTAAACTCCATCAAGTTCATAAAATGAAAACTAGAACTATCTAAACGGTCCTACGAGACGATGCTCCGTGGCCTTCAGGCATATGACTAGACTCAGAGGAACGTCTCATATCTCTTGGTGACTCTAAGTCAGCCGGCTGTAATTCAAAAAAATCAAAAAATAGATAACAACCACTAATTCAACAAGTGAACTATCAAAAGTTAAAAACTAAATTTAAAAGCAATTATTTTACCTGATTTCCCTTAACATTCTGCATAAGGAAAGTAATTTGTTCCTTCAAGACTTCATAATTCGCAGCTTGTTCCTTAAGCGCTAGGACTTCAGCTTCCAATTTTTCAATCTTCTCATTGGGAGATACCAACCTCTCAGAGTGAGAGCTAAATCCAGTGAGTTGAGATGGTGTTATCCCAAGTCCCATTCCTTTGGCATATCCAGGGTGGTCCTTTCCAAAAACTTTCACATAAGCATCATTCTCTGTTGATCCCTCATGAATCTCATTTTGCAATTGTTCCTACATATAATATTGAAGACATACACAATTACTTAAAGATCACCATTAACAATGAAATACAACTTGGAATAACAGTGAAGTGATGCTACCAGTTTGAAAGTTGAAACAAAAGCTACAAAAAGAATTTATGATTATATAACTAAAAAATAGCGAAAGCAAGATTTCAATGTAATTTACATCGTGGTCAGGTACTGAAATTATAAAGTGATAGAACTGACATATGAAAGTTTAAAATCCTAATTTCCCACAACATGATGCAAATTAAGTCATGAAGATGTGAAACACAGAGTACTAATGCATAAGATAACACATGAAAGTCTATGAGAATTTTAAGTCTATCTTTTCCTCCTTATTATCATTTTTCTTTTTTGATAAGAAAAGAAAACTTCATTAAGGGGGAACTATACAATGAAAGAGGATGAGATATCCTAATGAGAAGATGACAAAAGAAACACCTACAAGCCAAGAGATTGAGTCATGTAAGATGGCATGCCAATCCCTCTGCATGTCTAACCGTGGAACACCTCTACAAAAGACCAAGGGCCAGCTTAAGCTGGAAAAAATATTGATTTTATCAATTTTGATAATGAGAATGACCTTGAATTCTGTATCTCATATGTATATTTATATATTTTATATGTTTACAAGTAGTGAAGTGCTTAAAGGATAAAGACAATAAAAAGTTATAAATAATACATTGTACTTACATTTTTTTCCCTAGCCTCTTCACTGACAAATGATCCATCCTTCCTTTTGTGAGAAATAGGATAAAATTCTACCTTGCTAAATTCTCGTCCTTCTAGTAATTCCTAAAATTAAGCACCATACAATAAGTGCTAGTACAAATAAATTATACTGTTAAAATAAAATGAGTGGACCATACCAACTCATCTTTTGTCCTTGCAATTCCCTTGGAGCCTAATGTATGGTGGATCACTAACTTTTCACGATTTGCTGCATTTTGATCAGCTATCTCCTGCATTAATTAATAACATAATGAAGAGTTAGTAAATAGTAGTTGAAGTAACAAAGACTGTAACTTATGATGATTACCATTTGTTTAGCGCTCCGCCTATAATTTATATAAACAGCCCAATGGTTGGAGTCAATATCAGGTGGGTGCCTCTGAAGATTTTCTGTCAAGGAAAGCTCCCAATCATGATATTTATGAAATAATCTGCATCGTGTGTCCCTCCATTTTTTTGCAAGGCTAGTTAAAATATACTTTTTCATGAAGATGAATAGAACTCACACGGTAAATATTAGGGCAAAATTTCATACCATTAGAGAACTCACCTATAACCTTTTGCTAAAATTTTTGGAGTTGGACCACTGAGATTATTGAATGCAAGTCCCTACAACATATGGTACGGTCAGGAAACTAACTTTCAAGGATTAGAAAGCAAAAATATAATAAATATTTTATAGAGGCATGGTGTGCATACAAGAATGAAAGACCAGTGAGATTAGCAACAATTGTTTAAAAATGATAGAGCAATAAGCTATCATATATTCATATATGGTCAACTATCTGGGGTGGCATCAGACCATATCTGTCAGCAGTATTAGAAAACACAGTGTGGCAATTAGGCAATGGTACTGATATAAACTTCTGGTTAGACAATTGGTTGTCCAAGCCCCTTTCTGTCATCTTGGATATTCCAGCTTATGTCCATCACTCTATTTGTGCTAAGGTTAGTGAATTCATTCACAATGGAAGATGGTACATTCCAGCCTCTCTTCTACATGTCTATCTTGCTACTAAATCAAAAAGTGCATTGATGAGCCTCTGTTTGACTGGTTTTATAACTAGTAAAGACCTCGGCTTTGTGCTTATTTTATATCATTTTTACCCAAATTAGACTTGATTGTCCTTAAGTAGTATTTTGAGTCTGTAAAGTGTTTTTAAGTTAATTTAGTTGATTTAGAGTTAAATAAAATACTTATTATATTTTCTTATTTTCAGGTTAATAAAAGGGAATAAATATGGAGCTTTCGCCCCGCGAGAAGGCTGCTCGCCACGCGAACCAGAAGGTGACTGTTCCTGAAAATTGCAAAACTTTCTGTCTCGCCCCGCGAAGGAGGACTCGCCTCGCGTGTACCTGGAAGTCAGAGAGCATCACGGTTTACCCGTGTTGAAGGCCACGGGCGTTACAGTTTGGAAGCTGAAGAGTTCGCCTCGCGAAGATATTCTCGCCTCGCGAGAAGACCAAGAGTTGCAGACCTTTCGCATAATTCGCCTCGCGAGGACTTGGATTCCAGAATTTGTATATAAACTGCTCTATGGCAGAATGATAAGCTAGCTAGTTTTTAGGGGTCAGAATTAGCCAGTTTTGGCTAGTTTCTGAGCTTGTTAGTCTTTTGTTTTTCTCTTAGTTTAATGTTTACTTCTGTAATGGAGAGCTAGTCTCCAAGATTAATCTACTGTAATTAGTTTCTGTGAACACTTGAGGTTCTGTATTCCATGTTTAGTTGCTTTTCTCTTTTCAATACCATGCTGTATGTTTCTGTTTGTTATTTCAGGAATGTATAGTGTGGTATTGTTTCATTTCGGTGATGTAATGTTCCTATATATAATCGCGTTTGTTATTTCGCGTGTGTTCATTCATGTTCGTTTGTTCATGAGAGCTTAACCCCGTTTGTTATTTCGGGAATAGGAACATACATCTGTAGTGGCGGTTTGTGTTTGTTAATTGTTGCTACAACCGGGAGGGGATTAGTATCTGCTTAGGATTTGCATGAACCAATGATAGTGGGAAACTGAGAACAGTAGGTTAATCGTCTTTTGTTTATTTGCTAATTTCTTAAACTGCTTTGTTTCTTTTCTCTGTTTTTTTGATTTGTTTTGTTAATTTAGTTTTAATCTCAAAACCCCCATTTCTAACTTTTACTAATTTTCTGTTAATAATAACAACACCTAAAGAGTCCTTGAGAGACGATCCGAGTTGTCGCTCTATACTGCATTATTTTCATAATCGCTCGTTCTTTTGGCGCGTGGCGACAGCGCGTTCAAAAATTGGCGCCGTTGCCGGGGACTCTGATTTGTTGTTATTAGCAGAAAATAAAATTTTTAAAAAAAAAAATCTTTGCTAATTAGTTTTGTCTGCATTGTCTGGTTGTGAATTTTGCCCCATGGATAATTATATGCGAAATTATGTGCCTAATGTTTATTATGAGCAACCATGCATGTATTATCCTAATTTTAGTGAGCCACCACCATACTATCCTAGCCAAGTGACCACCTCTGCACCTTCCGAACCTTCCCTAGAGGACCTGTGCAAACAGATGACTGCACAGATAAGTGCACATATGGAAGGAATGATGCAACAAATGGCCGAGCAAACTCAACACATGATAGAGGCGAGCAATCTTGAATTTCAACAGAAGATGGAGGCTCAATACCAGAGGGACCAAGCTGAATCTCGGAAGTTGTGGGCTCTAATTGATCAAGTTACCACCAACTCAGCTGCAATGTTAACTCCACAGCCCATTGAAGAACATACGAGTCACAAGTTATTCTCGAAAATACTTCTGAGGATGATTTTGGTGATAATGTTTCTGTTGATGATGAATTATGTGTTGAATCCCCTGATCCTAATGCTTGTTATTGTGATGGAACTGCTTTGTGCGTAGAATGTTTTACAGGTTTATACTTTTCAGGAAAAATAGAAAATGCAGATCGTTTTGCAGGTTTATTTTTTTCAGGAAACTTAGAAAAGGAGGATCAAGAGGACATCTGCTCCACCGTGCTTGAGGATGATGAAGAACTTTTGGGAGTAGATGATGCAATTAAAGCAAATGCGTGCGTTGAGAGTAATGGGGTGGATGCACTGTGTGAAGAGTTTCCAGACATTCTAACTTTTTCTGAATTATTTTCTTATAATATATGTACTAACTCTAACCTTTGTTTGGTGTGTGCTGAAATTTCTGCATGTATAGCAGGTGAAAAAATTGTTAGTGCAGTGGATGAAGACATTGCAGAAGTTAAAGCAGCACCGGTAACCGTTTCTAACTGTTTGCCATCTCCCCCTGAGGAGCCACCAGCTCTAGATTTTGCACCCTTGGATTCTGCACCATGGCCGTCCAAGAGGTTGAGCCCCACTTCAATTGGGGAGACTTTGTTGAGAAGGAGGTCATCTGTGACCAGAGAGGTAGTGAGAAGTCCGCCGCACTGGGTGGAGTTATTATAATTGTCAAGTGCTCACCTCCGCATCAAATCTGCGAGTTAGGGAAGCATGGAATGAACTTCTACTCTTTGTCCATCACGTGGGCCTTATGCTACAAGCAATGGGATCCTGGTGGAACCGCCCTTCAATGAGTTTTTCTTAACCCTTTCTCCTTTTTAATTTTCTTTTCCTTACTTTAATTCTGTTTTGTTTTGAATAAAGCTCCTGAATAATTTGAGAAGCTCAGGAGTTGTATTAGTGTGTCTTTTGTTGGCAAGTTTGATGGATTTGGTTGAATTTGCATAGATTGATTGCATAATATGTGTTGACTGTTTTCCCCCCTAAAATTTGAATTTTTTTTGAAAAATGATCCCCATATGATTGAAAACTGAACTTTGAGATTTTATTATGATGGCATGATTTATGATAAGTTTGGGGTGATAGGAAGCACACGCTAGGGATAGAATCTCTGTCAAATAATTTGCAAAAAATGTCCAGGTGAGGTTTTGAGCCTCCAACATGTTTTAAACTGTGTGAAAATCGCTTTCAAGTTGCACTTCCCTGGATTTGATTGAATCTCTTTTTGGTTTGCATGATTATGTGTTTGCTTCAGATGATTTAGGCATTTTCTTTGTAAATAGCTACTTAGCCTAAAATAACCAATTCCTAATGCATGTTCCTTAGTTAGCCCCATTGAGCCTATTAGCCTGTTAATTCTTGATAACCTCATGTTACAAGCCTAAAAATCTGAAAAACCATGTGAACCCGATCTTAGGATTAGGAGAGCATGGAAGCTTAGCAAGAGATTGGTTGTAAGAAATTAAGTTTGGGGTGGCTACAGTAATGTGTTGTTTGGGATTGAAAAAAAAAAAAGAAAAAAAAATGAAAAAAAAAGAAGAAAAAAAGAAAAAAAAGAAAAAAAAAGAAAATAAAAAATTAAAAGTGGAAAAATGCCAAAAAGAAATAAAAAGGTTGTAGTCACCCAAAGCAAAATGAAAAATGAAAAAGGAACTTGAGTTAAATTCAAAGTGTAAAAATGTTTCATGCTCTCTTAGTTCCTAGGGTCTTCAGCCTAGTACCTTTGTATATCCTACCCTTAGCCAGGCCCCATTACAACCCATAAAAGACCTTCTGATGTTGCTTGCATGTTTTCTGTGGGAACCATTTAGAGATGAGAACCAAATTTATGGGAAGTGCTCTTAAAAGTGAAATTGAGTGAATTGTTGATTGCCTGACAAAAATTGAGTGATGAGTGAACACAAATTTCCCTTGTGAGGAAGGCAGTTGTTTGATTTTGGTGATCTCCTTCTTGTGTGTGACTTGGATCCCCTGCTTAGAGTAATGATTGTTTGAATGATGAATTTCTCAACTGTTTAGAATAAATGAATGTGGGGATTGTTTTGTTTGAAAGGGGGGAACATTGAAAAATATTTTGATAAATTGCTTGAAATCTGTGTGAAAGTTGATTGAATTCTTAAGCTTGCCATGTTTTGCCAAGTCTGAGTCCTGTTTAAGTTTTAGTTTGCTTGGGGACAAGCAAAGTTTAAGTTTGGGGTATTTTGATGAGCCTCTGTTTGACTGGTTTTATAACTAGTAAAGACCTCGGCTTTGTGCTTATTTTATATCATTTTTACCCAAATTAGACTTGATTGTCCTTAAGTAGTATTTTGAGTTTGTAAAGTGTTTTTAAGTTAATTTAGTTGATTTAGAGTTAAATAAAATACTTATTATATTTTCTTATTTTCAGGTTAATAAAGGGAATAAATCTGGAGCTTTCGCCCCGCGAGAAGGCTGCTCGCCACGCGAACCAGAAGGTGACTGTTCCTGAAAATTGCAAAACTTTCTGTCTCGCCCTGCGAAGGAGGACTCGCCTCGCGAGTACCTGGAAGTCAGAGAGCATCACGGTTTACCCGTGTTGAAGGCCACGGGCGTTACAGTTTGGAAGCTGAAGAATTCACCTCGCGAAGATATTCTCGCCTCGCGAGAAGACCAAGAGTTGCAGACCTTTCGCATAATTCGCCTCGCGAGCAGTGCTTCGCCTCGCAAGGACTTGGATTCCAGAATTTGTATATAAACTGCTCTATGGCATAATGATAAGCTAGCTAGTTTTTAGGGGTCAGAATTAGCCAGTTTTGGCTAGTTTCTGAGCTTGTTAGTCTTTTGTTTTTCTCTTAGTTTAATGTTTACTTCTGTAATGGAGAGCTAGTCTCATAGATTAATCTACTGTAATTAGTTTCTGTTAACACTTGAGGTTCTGTATTCCATGTTTAGTTGCTTTTCTCTTTTCAATACCATGCTGTATGTTTCTGTTTGTTATTTCAGGAATGTATAGTGTGGTATTGTTTCATTTCGGTGATGTAATGTTCCTATATATAATCGCGTTTGTTATTTCGCGTGTGTTCATTCATGTTCGTTTGTTCATGAGAGCTTAACCCCGTTTGTTATTTCGGGAATAAGAACATACATCTGTAGTGGCGGTTTGTGTTTGTTAATTGTTGCTACAACCGGGAGAGGATTAGTATCTGCTTAGGATTTGCATGAACCAATGATAGTGGGAAACTGAGAACAGTAGGTTAATCGTCTTTTGTTTATTTGCTAATTTCTTAAACTGCTTTGTTTCTTTTCTCTGTTTTTTTGATTTGTTTTGTTAATTTAGTTTTAATCTCAAAACCCCCATTTCTAACTTTTACTAATTTTCTGTTAATAATAACAACACCTAAAGAGTCCTTGAGAGACGATCCGAGTTGTCGCTCTATACTGCATTATTTTCATAATCGCTCGTTCTTTTGGCGCGTGGCGACAGCGCGTTCATGCATCAAGTTGAAATTCCTAAGTTTCGGTGTGATGATCAAGTTTTATGGAGTAGCTCAGATTCTGGTATGTTGTCCTTCAAGGAAGCTTTCCATATGGAGGATCATCCACAACCGAATGCCTTACAGATGAACAGCTATGCTCTAGGGGTTGCAGTTTGGTCTCTGTGTTACTTATGTGGAAGCAATGTGGAATCTACCTCTCATCTATTTTTTAGTTGCCAATTTGCCAAGGATCTATGGAATTGTTTTGGCAGTGTTATTAATTCGTGCCTAGACTACCCCAATGTGCAAACTATCTTATCTACTTGTAGCAAAGGATGGAGCTCTCAGTTCAAAGACATTATGATAGCTGGCATTGTAAACTTTGTGATTAAATAATCCTTGAAAGTTTAAAGGGCTTCAATGAAGTAATGTTTAATGCCAACTGAATAAACCATGGCAGTAAATTTGTCAGCAAAAGGAAACCACTGAACATAATAGTAGTACAAGTGCTCAATTTTTTCATGAAGATGAATAGAACTCACACGGTAAATATTAGGGCAAAATTTCATACCATTAGAGAACTCACCTATAACCTTTTGCTAAAATTTTTGGAGTTGGACCACTGAGATTATTGAATGCAAGTCCCTACAACATATGGTACAGTCAGGAAACTAACTTTCAAGGATTAGAAAGCAAAAATATAATAAATATTTTATAGAGGCATAGTGTGCATACAAGAATGAAAGACCAGTGAGATTAGCAACAAGTTGAGGGATCTGTCCAGATAGTTCATTTCTGCTGAGCCGCCTAAAAAACTTGGCATGACTAAGTTAGGAAGTAAGCAGTTAGAGAAAGGCTAATGAATAAACCAAATAAGTAACAAGAATATCATCATTGTTGAATCGATGTGTCAAGCCACACTCACAAGTAAGTTAGATGAGCCAAAAAGCCCAAAGAACTAGGAATTTCACCAACAAGCTGGTTACCAGAAAGGTCAAGGGTCCGCAGATCTAACAGCTTTCCAATCTCCTGCAGGATAGAACGAGATAACTGATTGTTCTGCAATAACCTAACATAATACCATGGAAAAAGTAAGTGATAAGAAAAGGTGGATATTAAAAATCCATGTATGCATTAAGAATCTTTATTAATTATAATATATATCACTAACTTGCAAATGTTCTTACTGATACTGGAATTTATATGCAGTTCATTGATGCCAAAAACCATGCTGGGAATTAGGAATTGGGAAAACTGGCAGATAGCATATGTGTGTTTGTTGTCTTATTTCAGATGGATTTAATTTTCAGAGGTTCCCAAGCACTTGCTCACTTTACATAAAAACCATGCTAGTTATGTATATAATCCTCAAACTGTGCTATTGGTGTAATTAAAAATAAAAAACGTGATATTCTAAAAAAATCCTCAACTGGGTGTCAAAATATAAAATGAAATGAAGTAACACACAGGATAAGAGAAGGAGAAGGTCACCTGATTGAAGGTTGTCTTGTCTCTCTCTTTTAATAGATATGCCTTCTCTCTGCACAAACAGTAACGAAAGTTTCAAACATTTAAGAAAAAGCTGTTCACAATAAATAAGCTGCTGATTAGTTCAACATTTTGAGAAAGATGCTAAAGGGAAGCAATGCAAAGAGAAAAAGCTGCATATATATAACACATAACTCCTTATATATCAGTTCTGCTCAAGGGAAGCAATGGTCAGAACTCAGAAGAGAAGCATGACTGACTTACAAAGGACAAGGAGTGGAACAGAGGCAAGTGGGTTGCTTTCAATTCCAATGTTTCAAATTTTGTACTGAGTAATTCAATTAATGCATGCTTTACTTCAAGTCCAAGTCCCATTACTTGAAATGCCTCTGTAATTGTTGTTACAATCAACACTACACTCATTAATTGTGCAAATTTCTTGTTGTGATTTGCCTTTCTTCTATTACTCTTCTACTTTGTAAATGTCTTCTAATTCCAGTCAATAAAACAGTGTTGGTTTCATATAAATGCTTAAATCTCAGTTCTGTGACTCACATCCATCTTAACACCTCAGATCATAGTGGTTTGTGGCTCAAGATTGGGGATGGCATGGATAGACCTAGGAGAAACTATTTTAAATTTCTGGGAGCTTGTCTTGATCACAATGACTTTGAAAACCAAGTAAAATCCTCTTGGAGTCAGTTAAGCTCTTGGAATGACAACATGAATAGACTAACCTCAAACCTTAAGTCCTGTCTTTGGAAATATATTTAGCAGGAAACACTAAAGTGGGTTCTCAAAAGGATTGAAGGTATCAATAATGTTTTGTCAAGTGGTTCCAATGAGAGACTGTCCATCCTCAAAAACACTCTCTGGGAAGAATATAATTCTATCCTCTCTTATGAGGAAAACTACTGGTTTCACCAAGCTAGATCCAAGTGGGTTACCCTTGGTGATTTAAACACTAGGTTTTTTCACCAATCTTCCCTTAAGAGAAGAACACAGAATAGGATTATGGCCCTGCAAGATAATACTGACCGATGGATCTATGAGGATGATCTCCTTAAATCCCATGTTATCCAGTTTTACTCTGATCTGTATGCCTCTATTGGACAACATCAGGCCCCTTTTAACTGTATTTCTTCTTACCCTATCATTAGAGAGGAGAATAGAGTTTTCCTTGAGAGAGTTGTAACTATAGATGAAACTAAAAAAGCCCTATTCAGTATGGGGAATTACAAATCCCCAGGGCCTGATGGGTTTCACCCAATTTTTTTCAAAAATCAGTGGCACAACATAGGAAACTCAATTTTTAGAATGGTGCAGGAATGCTTTTCTGATCCAAGCAGGATTAGGGCCATCAACCAAACTCTCATCTCCCTGATTCCGAAGTGTGATGACCCTTCTAGAGTTTCTCAACTTAGACCCATTGCTTTATGCAATGTAAGTTACAATATCATCTCTAAAGTGATATCTAATAGACTGAAATCTATTATGTCTGATGTGGTTTTACTGGAACCAGCACCTGGCATGGTAAAATGGATTAGAGTGCTATATTCGGATTTCACAAAGCATTCACAAGAGACCAAGAGAAATTAATATCAGCGAAAAAACTCATTTGATTACATTGAAGGGTTTGTGATAATAAATGAAGCTGGTCTCTAAATAACTGGAGATCATCCTTCAACCCACAAGACCCGAGTTCGGGCTAGTCGGTTCAAGTCCGATGGAAGGACTCTCTTCTGCCTAGAATTGGCCAAATACTTCAACTTGGAAGAAATCAATGTAGTAAATCGGGTAAGTCAAGTAATCATCAATACATGTAGTGATCTAAATCAACTGTTCCTCACTATGTTTATTTTTTATGCAGGAAATTGAGAAACAATTGTCCAATTTAAACTACATCCCATCCAATTTACAGATATTATCAGTGCTAGCAGGAATGGGTGAAAACCCAACACATTCCCAGGATTCTTACTCTCCAAAACTGACACCAGAGCTTCCCCAAGTCAAGCCATGCAAGGGATGGGTCGCATGCAAGGGTACCAAATTATCATAAATAACAAATTATCCTCAATTGCTATTATTTCTCAATTGCTATTATTTCAAAATTGTCAAAGAATCAGATTTGTTATGATAGAGAAGAGAATCTAGGGTTTTAAAATTGGGAAGCAATCAACAGTGAATGAAATTTGGAAGAACACAAGATTCAAGAGTAAATAGAAAGACAAAAAAAAAGGAGAAAAAAGAGAGAAGAAAATGGAAGCTTACATGCAGCGACGGTGATCGGCTTAACAGTGACGAGATGTAGCGATGGTGAGCGGCTTAACAGTGACGAGATGTAGCGACGGTGACCGGCTATGGTGCGGAGGACGACGGTAGAGTGATTTTCGTTGGGTGAGAGAGGGAGGACGACGGTAGAGTGATTTTCGTTCGGTGAGAACGAAGTGAGAGAGGGAGGGTGAGAACGACAGTGAGAACGAAGTGAGAGAGGGAGGACGAAGTGAGAAGGACGACGACAGAGTGATTTTCGTTGGGTGAGAGAGGGAGGACGACGGTAGAGTGATTTTCGTTGGGTGAGAACGAAGTGAGAGAGGGAGTGTGAGAACGACAGTGAAAACGAACTGAGAGAGGGAGAGGACGAAGTTAGAACAGTGTTTTGTGGAGCAAAGCATAAACCCTATGTTTGTTTCTAAAACCGCCGCTAAACACATAAGAACCGCCGCAATGTTTTACGGTTAGGGGCGGTTAGCTTAAACCGCCGCTACAACCGCCGCGGATTATTAGCGACGGCGGTTGACCTAAAACCGCCGCAAAGTGTCTGTCGCAAATTCTCAATTTCCATGTAGTGGTAGGGACTATTTTGTCCCCCGATAGTATTTGTCAGGGACTAGTATGTCCTTTAGTAAACATTGTTAGGGACTATTATGCCAGGTGCACACCACAGGAATTGTGTCCTGCACATTTGGAAGAATTTTATCAAGCATTTCAAGGATAGGGAGCTAAGGGGGTTTACATGGATTGTGCTAAGTGGACAACTGAGCCTGAGTTTAAAGCTGCAATGCTGAGGTCGAAGACTAAGAATGAGAGAGCTTGGAGTTACCTGAACAACATTGAGCCAGCAGCATGGGTAAAGGCCTATTTCAGTCATTGACCTAAGTTGGATAATATAACCAACAACATGTGTGAATCTTGGAATGTCAAGATTGTCAGATATAGGGAGAAGCCCATATTGAGTATGCTAGAAGAATTGAGGTGTTATCTCATGAGGAGGACAGCCAAACACAGAAGGTAACTGAGTTCTATGAGAGAGAATCTGACACCAACTCAAAAGAAAAGGCTTGAAAAGTTGAAGAAAGAGAGCAATGGATGGACACCAGCCCGGACAGGTGATCTAGGTAATGAGAAGTTTGAGGTTGAGAGGCATAGGAGGAAGGTTGGGGTCAACCTTACTCTGAAGACTTGCACATGCCAGGTGTGGCAGTTGACTGGGATGCAATGTACTCATGCTATTGCTGCCATAGCATGGAAGAATGAGGGGCCAGAGGATTATGTGCATCAGTGGTTGACCATGGAAGCTGTGAATGCAACATATGAGCATTTCATCAAACCAGTTGCCAGCAAGGAGTATTGGGACACTACTGAATACCCAAAGCAACAACCTCCAAAGATCAAAAGGCCTATTGGCAGACCAAAGAAGCTTAGGAGGAAGGATGCTCGGTCTGAAGATGTGCCAGGTAGTCAGCAGCACAAAGTCAAAGTCCTATGAGGTTGTGTGCTACAAGTGTGGTGGAACTGGCCATTATGAAAAGACTTGGAAATGACCTACTAGGCCTGGATTTTCTAAGAAAAGAAGGGTTAGGAAAAAGCAAGCAGAGTCTCAAGAAGAAGTGCCACTGTCACGGAATCATCCTTCAGCTGAAACTGAGCCACAGGTTGTGCATTAGCAAATTTCTTTGGTTTTAACACCTAAATTGATTTACCTTTTCTAAGTCTTTGAAATTGTCTAAATTGTTTGTATTCATCATAAATTCAGAGTCATGCCAGTCAAGAAGTGCAGAGCACAGAAGCAGCATCTGTTACACAAGAACCACCTGCTGTAACACAGGTTTACACATAGGGACTAAATTGTCTCTCGATACTAATTGTTAGGGACTACTTAGTCTCAATATGAAAATTGTTGGGGACTAAAATTTCCCATGATACTAACTGGTTTAACTTCATTTCAGGGACAATCTGCTATTAAGCCAGCTGCTCAAGGGAGGATGAAACTACCAATTAGGCCACATGCTATTAAGCCAACTGCTCAAGGGACACCATTAGCTATGTCACCTTCATTGATACCATCTACTTCAATTGGAACCAACTCAAATCAGCCACCAGGAGCACTAGTGAGGCCCTACAGACCACCAAGACTGCAAGGAACTCCTAGTGAGATGACATTCATGCCAACACCTGGACTTAGGCCACCAAGACTTCCTGGGCCAAGAGCTGCAATGATGACACCACCTGGTATACAACCATAAACTGGAAAGAAGAACTCAGACAAGTATTGAAGGGATGGATAGTATAGGATTTTGGGGGATGTATAGGATTTTGTGGTAGGTGCATATGATACACTTTTTGGGGGATAGAACTCATAAGCTTCTTCTTTTTTTTTGGAATCTATAGAAAGGATACCATTTTTGGGGGATGTCAAGTACATTAGTTATACTTTTCTTAGTGCATGTTGACAATGATGATGTAATTCAGTACAATATATTTTGGAAATGCTTGAATGAAATTTGGAATTAAATTACCTTCATTGTCATTTTACCTCTTTAATTATTGTTGTCATTTTACTTCAATACCTATAAACACAAGTGCTAACACAAAATTGAACATTAATAAGTTAAACCTTCCATTTCATTATAATAATTAAACACGCTTAGTAACAACATTTAGACTAACTTAATACACCAAGATTAGCAACACTTAGACTAACTTAATACACCAAACTTAATACATTTGTTACAAACACTTAAACCGACTTCTAAACACAAACTATCATATCCAAAACAACAATCACAACCCCTAACACCATTCCAAGAGATCTCTGCTGTTGCGTAACTTCATTGACCTTCAATTGCACTTCATTTATCTTTGATTGCATTTCACTCATCTTGTGATGCATTTCACTCATATTGAGTTGCATTTGAATCAACTTTGCTTTGTTGTCATCGTTGTCCAACTCCAGAAGATTGATACCCCCTTCTTCAAGTTTTGCCATTGACAGCAGCTTCTGCTGCTCCTCCTCATATTCATCCAGCCAAACAAACCTTTCACAATAAGGTTTGTTGTCTTGCAACCATCACAAACAGTAAGCATTGCATTCCCAAAGAATAAAAGAAAGCCAGAGAATGAACGATTTCCTTTACCTTATTATAATTTGGGCACCCATGGAATCCTCTATTTGGATTCTTCTTAGTTCTTGAAATGAAGATGACACATGGTTTCTTGCAAATACAAATTGGACGGAAAAATTTTGGAGTTGCAAAGCTTGAAGAACCACTCCAGCTATGCTCACCCCTTGTCATTGGATTGGAACCGCAACTCATTCTGAGAGAGAAGTGAAAATGGGCCAAATCGCAGTTACTAGGGATTAGGGTTCTAATGCAAATAGCCCCTCAACTCAACCCAAGTGGGTTATTGCACACAAGTCTGGAGCGAACACAGGGACCCAAACAACGCAAATTGCCTATTAGAAAAATTAGGGTTCTTGTTTGATGTTGCATAAAACAAAGGCAGGGGGAAGAAGTAGAAGAAGGAGCTCAAGCCTTCTGTTCTTAATGGACCCAAAACGACGTCGTTTTGGTCCTTTGAAGGGAAAAAAATTGAAAAATAAATTATAATCCAACATGGCAGAGATAACGGACACGTAGGATGAGTTAACGACCATGTAGGATGAGTTAACGGCAATGTAGGACAACTAACAGAAGTTGGCAAACGAAAGTCAACTGAAGGACTAACGTGTCCCACGTTGGTAATTGTCAGAGACTAACGAAGCACTTTTTTTTGTTATGGACTAAATTGGCCCGCGCAATTTTTGTCAGGGACCAAAATATCCCTTTACCCTAAATAATATATAAATATGCACATATGAAGGATATAGATTAATAGCTTAACTTCATTGTCCTCTAGCCTCATATTTGTGGCGATCAAGTCAGAAATGAAAATGATTTTTTTGGAAATTATGAGAGATGATTCCTTGAGGCGTAAATAACCTTTTATGCTATTTTTTCTTTTGTCAGTATGTTATTAATTCACATATCCTGAATTCTATTTTTTTTCTCAATTTAGATTTAACAATTTTTATATCCCATATAAATGATTAATGATGGTTAATAATTGTTCATTATACTAAGCTGTTAAAAAAAAATCGTAAATAAAGATCAAGTTTTTATGTGAAGCCATAGTTGTTTTGCTTTTGTCACAAGTATTATTTCTTTTTTTATGTATGCTTAAGTGATGTGTCTAACTAATAGTTATTTATAAAACAATTTATTTTTCTCTTCAAAATAAAAGCCCCTCCTTAAAAATGAATCAATTCCTTTAAAAAAAATAATCAATTTAATTGTACAATTGATTGATTCTCAAAATCTTTTAATTGACATTTATGCTTATTTGGTTCTTTGTGTTAAAAACAAAACAAAATACCCAAGAACATTTGAATGAGATGATACGGATAAAATACCTATTAAATATTATATCTAAATATTAAATATCTTTGTGAATTTCTTAGTCTCAGCGAGTATAGAGGATCTGTTTGACTGAAACACCAAACGAATGATTACTTTTACAAAAGACCTTTTAAAAAAATAGTTTAATTGTTATATATTTATGGTGTATTTTTTTTTACACTATCAATCAATCACCAATCATGGTATGAGTGACTTTCTAAGTAGTTAGGATAAGAGTCGAAAAAACTTGCTGACACCACAATTCATGATTGGACGTCTTTGTAAAAAAGCTTTACATTATCAGTGTATAACAATTAAACTCTAAAAAAATTACATAAAAAACAACTTTTTTTAAACAAAAAATTGTCCAAAAGGTAAACCTTAAGATTGTAGTTATTCTCAAAATACCCTTAATTTAATACAAATTGTTTTCTAATGACTCATTTTATTCTCAACAACACAAGCTTAATAAATAAGAGGAAGGGTAATTTAGGTAACAAACTTAATTTTTTTTTATTTTCAATGACTCTTTTAAGTAAGATTAACTAATCAACTAAATATGTATGATCCATTGAATTTTTGCTTATAATAATGACCGGAGGGAGTAGTTGTTAATTTGACTTTATGTATGGAAGCAAATATATAATTTTTTTTACAAACCTTTTTGTTTGGATCAAATTACCAAGTAGCAAAGAGGGATATTTTTTACGCAAATGTTAATGAGTGTCCTCAGGACATTGGTTAAAGAACCAGAAATAGAAAATTTTCATTAGAAAATGATGTATTCAATACTTTGGAAATTCAAAATTTATACTTTACAATAAAAAATATTCTATCTTTGGGTTCCTTGACCAATGCTCTTAGGGCACTGGTTTTTTAGCAAGACCATTTTTTTAATAGAGTAATGATAGGTGAACACCCAAATGGGACACCCATTTGGGACATCTGATTAATAATGTATAAATATTTAGTTAACTCAGTTCATTATATAGTCAATGGGCTTATTTACCATAATCATGTAAATATTTGGTTAATCACATACAAATATCTGGTTAATTCAATTCTTTATATGATTAATGGATCATCATGAATTAACTAAATATTTACACGTGATTAACCATATAATGAACTGAATTAACTAAATATTTATACATGATTAATCAAATATCCCAAATAGATGTCACATTTAAATATTCACCAATCATTACTCTTTTAATATTCTCCTTGAAATAGCTGTTAATTTGACTTTATGTATGGAAGCGAATATGTCATCTCCTTCTTTTTTTATTTTTTTGACAAACCTTGTTGTTTGGATCAATTTTACTTTTTGACGGGTTGGATCAAATTACCAAGTATCAACCTTGTTGTTTAGCAAAGAGGGATATTTTTTTTGGGCAACTTCTTTTTTTTTTTTTTTTTGTCCATTGGGTTGAAAGTATAATGCCTTATGATGCTTGTACTATAAAGACTTTGGGTGCGTTTGGGTAAACAACTTAATTAAGAGCTTATCACATAAGACCTTATCACATGAGAGCTTATGCCATAAGCGCTTAAAGAAAGAAAAAGAAAGAAAGGGACATGAGAGGATTCGAATAGTGAAAAACACGGAGAGGGTGTTTAGTGTATAAGCTCTTACGATAATTCCATAAGCTTCTCCCAGTGACTTATGAAAATAAGTCAAAAACTCCTTATGGGATGACATAAGTTATTTTTATAAGCTCTGCCAAACACACTGCATAAGAGCTTATGTCGTCAGATAAGTCAAAAGGAGCTTAAATAAGCTCTTCCAAACGTCACCTTTATTTTTTCCAACTTATTAATGGATATTCCCACCTCCTCTTCTTCAATTTATTTACCAAAATATCCTCCTTCTTTCCCTCTCCCTCTCCCTCTCCCTCTCCCTCTTCCTACCTCCAAAGTCCCACCACACCCTTTCCCTGAACAACCGTTATCCCATTCTCCATTTCCATCTCTACCACCTAGCAGGACACCCATCCACATAAACACCCCGTCCTGGGCTCGTCCGGATCCACACCTTTGACTTGCAGAAAAGCAACTCCATTTCCGCCGTGACATTCTGGAGCGCCTGCTAATTTAATATTTTCAAGATTGGTTTCATATTTTTCGCTCATTGACTTTGTGTCAGATTCGTTATCGTCGGATCTCTTATTTTTTTTACTTTCGAATCATCGAGCTGAACATTTCTGTTGAATACACTGTTTATTTCAAATTTGAACGTGCTAAATAGTCCTTAATTGTGAACTTCAGATAAGTTGGTTTTTTTTTACTTTATTAATTCTTCTATTATTTTTCTACAGTTTAATTAATTTGATAAAGTTCAATTCGAATCATGAAGCAGAAACAATTCTGTTGAATGAACTTGGGAGGGAAAGGGTGTGGTGGGACTTGGGAGGCAGGAGAAGAAGAAAAAAGGGTGGGAAGGGTGAAGGGTGTGGTGAAGAGAAGAGTAAGAGGAAGGATATTTTGGTAAATAAATTGAAGGAGAGGAGGTAGGAATATCCACTAGTCAGATGGGAAAAATAAGACCTGTACTACGATTAGTTCTTAATGGGCTTTGGTAAAAAAAAGTTCTTAATGAGCTACTTAAAGTTGCCATCCTTGCATCCCGACTTACTTCTAAAATGCATTTGTCAGGTAGGGGCATTGTCTTTTTGGGTGGTATGAACTTGCCATCCTTTCCCTTATTTAGATGAATCATAGGTAGTCAGGGGCAAATCCTTGAAGGTGTCATACCAACTTTGGTTTTGTGAGAATGATATAACCAGGAAGGAGGTACAAAATTTGTAGCCCTGACATACCTAGGTATGGAGAACTCAGCAGTTAAGTGAGCATACATGAGGTAGTCACCAACATCAACTAAGACACCATACTCTCTGGGATGAACAAATTGCATCCACTTGACTTCTCTGCTCAAAATAAATCTTCTGTAGCCATGAGTCCTTGACCTTATATACTCTATATTGTCTTCCTTGACCTTGGAGGGTACAGTCCACCAGATAGGAATAATATCCCTATCAACACCATCAGTATGGGGGGTAAAGGGTTCCATTTTGGTGAAGTTAGGATATATTTTCTTGGGTGGAAAATTTTGTTATGGAAGGTGAGTGAGAAGAGGTCCATTGGCATTGTAAAGAGCAGATGGAAGAGGACCTTCTCCTTCATATGGAATGAGTGAATGTCATGGGTATTGGACAGGTTCTGGTTCATATTCATATTCTGGCAAGGGGTAGAATGGTCTAGGTTCAGGGGTAGGAGGGAAGGTAGGGTGCAGAATCCTCCAATTCCTCTTTACTTTGGTCCAATTTTTAGCTTGGCCATCATAAAGGGTAGAGGAATTAGTGTAAGGGAATCTGATTTTGGGTGGTTTGGGAAAAGGTGCTCCAAGAGGGATACCATCATCTGGTTGACTAAACCGGGGGTCATCGGTTGGAATGATTGGTGGAAATTATGGTTGAGGTGGGGAATAGTAAATTGGTGAGTTTTCATAGGAGCGTGGGGGTGAGTGTTGTGGTTGTTCTTGGATCGGTGAGAGAGCCTGGAGAGACTAGGTGTGCAAAGAATACTTGTCTTGGAGCCTGAAGAGGCTAGGTGTGCAAACAATACTTGGAGTCTGTAACCTGATCAGTTATAGTGGATAAAACTTGGTGCTGCCAAGGACTGGACGTAGCTCTTTGCTTTGAAGAGTGAACCAGGATAAATAATTGTGTCAATCTATCTTTCCCTATAAACTCTTTAGTTGCTTCAGTTTTCTTTTCCGTTTATCAAGTGATGTGTTTGCCTAAGTCACTGTTAAAATTTCATCAGACAGGTCACCTGTTTGTCCTATATCTTTCCACTCGTCTGAACCAAGGTTCTGTATGCGAAAAGTTTTCAACTTTGTTTAAATTTTGATAAACACAATTCAACCCCCATTCTCGTGTTTATAGTTGCCTATTTCAGTTGGTATCAGAGCTCAGCCTCTGGGTTGAGCATCTAACAGTGTAGAGGTAAAAGGTCCTGAAGAATAGACATGATGATTGCTGGAGCTAGTTCAAGTGGAAGTCACCAGACTGAAGGAGCTTCCCTAACCAGACCTCCTTACTTCAATGTAGAAAACTACAACTATTGGAAAGATAGATTTCAACAGTTCATTCTATCTACAAACTCTGATCTCTGGGATGTCATTACAGATGGTCCATTCATTCCCAAGAATGATGATGACACTGACAAGCCAAAAGCTCAGTGGACTACTGCAGAAAAGACAGAATGGGAGCTGAACCACAAAGCTAGATATAACATCATTTGTGCTCTCAGTCCTGAGGAGTTTGAGAAGGTGTGTGCTTGTGACTCTGTCAAAGAAATATGGGACACTTTAGCTGCCACACATGAAGGAACAACCAAAGTCAAAGAGTCAAAGATTGTCATACTTGTCAGAAAGTATGAACTGTTTGTCATGGAGGAAGGAGAATCTATTGCTCAAATGATAGGATGATTTCAAACTATAGTCAACAGTTTAAAATCTCTTGGCAAAGTCTACACCAAAGCTGAGAAGGTTGGAAAGATTCTAAGAAGTCTACCTAAACAGTGGAGACCTTTGGTCACTGCTATCTTTCAAGCCAAGGATATCACTACCTTGACTATGGATGAACTTCTTGGAACACTCACTGTTCATGAGCAAGAACTTGGAGATGAAGTTGCACTAAAGAAGGGCAAGTAATTGCTCTGAAAGCTGATCAAAAGTCAGCAAAAGCTTCCAAGGCTCTAAAGGAAGACGAGTCATCCGGTGATGTTGACTTGTCTGAACACGAGGATTCTGAGAGTGATGAAGAATTTTCTCTCATGACCTGGAAGATAAAGCTTCTCCTACAGAAAAAGAAGTTCAAGAGGGATAAGCCATTCAGAAGGTTCAACAAGGACAAGAACTTCAAAGAATCCACTCCAACAGAAAAAATATCATTTGTCTTCTATGAGTGCAAGAAGCCTGGTCACATCAAGGCTGAATGTCCTCAATTCAAGAAGCCCCCTTTTAAGAAATTATTCAAGAAGAAGAAGAAGAAAGGAATGATGGCTACTTGGGAGAATCTTGAGTCAACATCTTCTGATGAAGAAACAGAGGAAGAAGCCAATCTCTGTTTGATGGCCAACACTGACTCAGACTCAGACTCAGACGATGAGGTACATCCTGACTATGAGGAATTACTTGATGCCTATGAGGAGTTGCTGGAGGAATCCAACTGCTTATCTAAGGCCTTCAAATCCCTCAAGAGAGAGTATGTAAAGCTCACCAGTGAGAATAAATAGAAATCTAAAGAGTGTGAGAAGATGGGTAAAGAGAACCGTGAGCTGAAGACTGAAAAGTCTAACGAAGCTAGGATCTCAAGTGAAACATCACCATCTGAAGAAGTTGAAAAACTTCAACATAAAGTGGAAGAGCTCACTTCTAATCTTGCCAAATTTGTTAATGGTAGAGATAATCTGACTAAACTACTTGGCTGCCAGAGGCACTCTCTTAACAAAGATGGTATTGGATATGTCCATCAGACACATCATAAAGTATCAACTAAAGCTTCTACAGTATCTGTTAAGTCAATTATAACCAAATCTACACATGTCTATAACTTCTGTGGAAAAACTGGACATGTTATGTCCAAGTGTATTCACAACAAGAGAAGGAAGTCTTCACAGACTCCTAGAACTAATTGAAAAGGACCCAGAAAAATATGGGTACCTAAAGATCAAATAATTTTTGTTGCAGATGTCCTCAACAGGACAAATAAGACACCACTGCTGGTACCTGGACAGTGGTTTCTTGCATCATATGACAGGAAAAAGGTTTATGTTCCTAGACCTCCAATTAAAGAAATTAGGACACGTTGCCTTTGGAGGGAATCAGAAAGGAAAAGTTATAAGAATTGGTACTATTAGTGGTAAACCCCCTCTTCCCTCTATATCAAATGTTCTTATGGTTAAAGGATTAAGACACAATTTGCTTAACATAAGTCAATTATGTGATAGTGGATTTGATGTTTCCTTTACCAAGGATGTATGCATAGTTAAAGATTGTTGTGGCAAAACCCTCTTTTTAGCTAAAAGGCAACAAAATCTTTATAAGATTGAATTGTCTGATCTCTCATATCAAAGTGTAAGCTGTCTGATGTCTAAAAAGGATGAGAGATGGTTATGGCATAAGAATCTACGACATGCTAGTATGAAACTAATTTCTAAATTAAAAAGGAATAACCTTGTGAGAGGATTACGAAATATTAGTTTTAAGAAAGATGTCTTATGTGATGCATGTCAGAGAGGTAAACGGATAAAATCAAGTTTCAAATCTAAACACCAAGTATCAACCTCTCGACCTCTTCAGTTGTTACACATGGATCTGTTTGGATCAGTTAGTGTTGCCAGCCTGACTGGAAGAAAATATAGATTTGTCATAGTTGATGACTATTATAGATTCACATGGGTACTCTTCTAACACACAAGGATGAGTCTTTTAAGGCTTTCTCAGTATTCTACAAAATAGTACAAAATGAGCAGGGTTTCTGTATTTCTACCCTTAGAAGTGATAATGGGGGAGAATTTGAAAATGAGCAGTTTAGACAGTTCCGTGAGGAGAATGGAATCTCTCACAATTTCTCTGCACCTAGAACTCCACAGCAAATTGGAGTGGTTGAGAGAAAGAATAGAAAGTCCGCAAGCTAAATCTTATTAAGTTAAAAAAATATATATTGGCTATTAAAATGTATAGTACAAATAAAATATAATTAAGGGGTTTAGTGTAAAAAATTTAATAGTATAAGGATTTATTGAAATTACTTAATTATTTTAAAAGAATGTAATATATATATATATATATATATATATATATATATATATATATATATATATATATATATATTAAAAAAGAAGAAGAAGTGGACGGCGTGCAAGGCAACTAGCCCTTGGTTCACTTTTGGATTTTTGCCAAAAGAATCCATAAAGGTTTTATATATATATATATATATATATATATATATATATATATATATATATATATATATATATATATATATATATATATATATATATATATGTCTAATGAAAAGAAAAAGAGGGGAAACGCGTCAGGGAATCTGACAAGTGAAAAGCCTGCACCACACAGTTGTATAATCCTAGAAATTTTATTATAATTAAGTTAAAAAAAAATATTGACTATTAAAATGTATAGTACAAATAAAATATAATTAAGGGGTTTAGTGAAAAAAAATTTAACAGTATAAGGATTTATTGAAATTACTTAATTATTTTAAAAGAATGTAATATATATATATATATATATTTTAAAAAAAGTGGACGGCGTGCAGGACAAGCAGCCCTTGGTTCACTTTTGGATTTTTGGCAAAAGGTAATAAAGGTTTATATATATATATATATATATATATATATATATATGTCTAATGAAAAGAAAATGAGGGGAAACGCGTCAGGGAATCTGACAAGTGGACAAGGCTGCGCCATGTTGACTACGAATCTAGGAAATATACCTAGTCGTACAAGTAATACGGTGGTGAGACCGGTTATCGTATCCACAGGGATCGGTTGCTAATTACCAATTCACAAATCAAGCAACTATCTAGACTAAATGAAGAAGAGAAATCAAAACATAAAATAAAGCAACAAAAGCAATAAAATATTTTTTGGTCTTTTTGGGAATTTTTATCAAACACTTGGAATGCAAATAGGGGTGTTGGGATTAAATTTCACTAAACCTTAGCCTCATGCAATACCAAGACCACCAATCCAGTTTATACTTCAAATATTAAAATCAACCCACGAAATTACTCAAACCCTGATTCCTCAGACGACAAGAGCCTAAATCCACTAATAGACCCTAATTCCTTAGGTGGCCTAGATTAATGAATTTGCATTAAGATTAAGGATTACGCGATTAATATAAACCAAACCCCATTCCTAGATGCGAGGTTTACTAGGTGAATAATTCCAGATCAAGAATCAATAAGAACGTCCCCATTGCAAATAAATTCTCAAAATCAGTTCATGGGTAGCTAAGCCACAAAAAGCATTAAGCAAATGAATTAAACACTGATAGAGAAAGCATAAACATAGATTGATAAATCAAAGCAATTACATAATGTTCAGTTTGGCTACATCTAATCCCAACAACAGGGATTTAGCTACTCATAATGAAAGAGAAAGCCAAAACCAGAATAGTAGAAACAAGGGAGAGAAGAAACTCCATGGAAGATTTCCACTGCCGTCACCGTAGCCCCTGGTTCAGAGCAAAACGTCCCCTTTCTGTGTTCCAAGGTCGTCCTAGGGTAAAAGTGCTCCTAGGTTAAAAGTCCCTATTTTTCTGTATGTGGTCGTGTCTGTCTCCTTGAGATGGCGCTGCTGTGGCTAAAATATATATATAGCAAAGTCATATTCATGCTAACTTTAAGGGCTTATATCCTCTAATTTAGTTGTCAAATCCCAATCATATCTTATCAAGATTTAATTAGATGATAGAATGCACAGCAACATTTTTGTTCTTTCACGCCGTGGCCTTGTCCACTTAATTCCATTCAATCTTTCATGTGGGCCCTTGATTTACTTTGCCATAAACATTGCTACATTAATGTTTTTATTTGTCAATTCCCAAGCTTCACGTTGGCAAGTCCTTGGATTGAGTTCAAGATATATCTCCTTGCATATGGTGATTGATATTCTTTAATGACTTCAAATCTTCTAAATTGATTGCCCAATCAATATCTTCATGTTCTATTTTTATGGTAAGTCATTAATATCCAAATCATCCAATCCATCAATTAGGCCTCTCACATTGCTGCTGGACTTTTGTCAATTGTAATTAAATATTTCCATTCCAAATTAAATTGGAGTCATCCAATATTTTCAATTTTCAAGCTCCAACTTATGGCTCATCTGGGGCATTTTCTCTTTAATTTCTACAAAACAACACCACGAAACCAGCTTAACGTTCCAAGGTAAAAACTAACTAAAATCAATTTAAATATGCCTAAACTATATGAAAATGCATGCAAAAATGTACATAAAATATGATGTGAAATCACACTATCAAATCACCCCAAGCTTATTCATTTGCTTGTCCTCAAGCAACCACTAAGGCCAGAAGATATAAATAATCAGAACATGGATAGAGAACCAAGAACCCGAGAAGAAACTAATCCAAGTAATATGCATTTCAAATAATTCAGCAAGAGACAATCAATTTCAAGTCCAATTAGAAGCTTAGGTTTCCTAGACTCATATTCTCACTGATTCAGGCACTCTTTCTCACCTCACTCAAGTGTTTAAGGATATACGACAATTCGCTCAATTTCCTCAATGAATGAATTCTACCATAAGCTTGAGTATCAACCAATTCCCTACTTTATTAATGAAAACAATTAAGAATCAATAGGTCTTTTACTTTGGTTGTAACGTGGCCATGGGATTAATCGTTAGGTGGGGAAATCAAGAAAAGGAAATTTCAAAAAGGCTAAACAAAATATCAATCATTGCAAAGCATGACACCTTCTAAAATACCTTTTTGGGTTTTGATTCACTTTTCCACCTTTCTTTCTTTCTTTTCATTTTATTTCTCACTTTCTCTTGTCATCCCCTTCTCTATATATATTTCTTTTTCTTTTTCTAATTTTTGTATTTTTTTTTTCATTTGGAGAAGGGGAGATTTTCAGTCCAAGAGAAATATTTTCTGAATTTCTCATCCCATACTTTTTCAACTACCATTTTACCCTTTTTGTAATACTTTAAAATGTGCCATACCAAGCATATTCATCAAAATATTTCAAGGTACCAAGAAAAGTATTTTATTCTTTCAGGCTCAAAATTGGGCAACTAAGGGGTAGCATTTAGTCATTCAAAGCTTAGAAGGCCGAAAAAAAAACCTATTGCCTCAATCATTTTCAAAAATGTTTTCAAAAATTTTCAAGCTTCAAAACTGTTTCAAGTCAAGTTCTAAAAACTTACATTGTCTCCAATGTAAACAATCAAGTTGGAGAGAGGAGAAAAGATATATAAAATAAAAAAATAAAAAAAAATAAATTTTGGAACAACTCACCGAGGTGGTAGCGGGTGTTGGCTTACATTCCAGTCAAAAGCTTGTTGGAAATTGTATCACGACCGTGAGGTTCATCACTGGCAGGCCGTGATCAATTCTAGTCCAAAGGATGAAGCCTGTCACGGCCGTGACCTCCATCACGGCCTGGCCGTGATGGTCTCTGATATTCAGGGTCCTCTCATCACGCCCGTGATGGGTATCACGGCTGGGCCGTGACCCTTTCTGATCTTCTCAATAAGCTTATCACGGCCGTGACCAGTGTCACGGCCTGGGCGTGATGGCCGTGATGGTCTCTGATATTCAGGGTCCTCTCATCACGCCCGTGATGGGTATCACGGCTGGGTCGTGACCCTTTCTGATCTTCTCAATAAGCTTATCATGGCCGTGACCAGTGTCACGGCCTGGGCGTGATGGTTGCTGACTTTGCTTTTTCTTGTCTTCTTGCTCTTCCCTCCTTCTTTCTTACCCTGAAAACACTTTGCAAATTTATTAGTAAAAGAAAACTCTTGATTTTCTCAAATTATTCAAGAGTGAAATTGAAAAACAAAGGGGAAAGGAAAAGAAAACTTGGGTTGCCTCCCAATAAGCGCTTCTTTAACGTCACTAGCTTGACAGGCTAGGATCCTCCTCCCGGATCCCATGGTCTGTGGAGTGGCGATTGCAGAAGCAATATGACTCTATCCACAATTCCACCTAGCCAGTGTGTGAAAACTCCATTGACCTCTTTAATTACAGTAATGAACTCACTTCCTCTCGGGTCAAATGGCATTTTCACAAGGAAGTTTGACAAACAAGTGGAAGGGACTAACTTTGCAGTGTCCACACATGCATGTAAGCCAACATATTTATACAATGCAGCAATTTCAGATTTCTCAGCAAGCATGGTGGAGTGACTATTTTCCAATTGGCTTGCCTCCTCACTTGTTCTTTTCCAAGGAGTCAAGGAAGGTAATTCCTCTTCTTGTGACTCGTCTAACACCGTCACTTCATCGTCATTTTGATCCATTCCGACAACCATATTCTGCTCAAATTCTGCTTCATGTGGCTCTTCGGGAATCGCTTGTAAACATGGTGGTGGAGGTGGTAAATACGAACAAAAGGTTTCCCAATCCTCCTTAGAAATATTATATACAAGCCTACCCGTCACACAATCAAATTGTGCTGGAATAATATGATCCAGCAAATCTATGCAGTCTCCCAAACACCACTTGTCCTCCAAAGTGTGACTTGAGGCTTCCTCATCAGATGGATAATAATAATTGTCCATGAATTGCATCCACCTTGCAAAAACAGAACTCAAAAGAAAAGATCAAATATATACAGAAAATAAAAATAAAAAATGTCTCAATTAGTTGTCTCACTTGTTACTAATGATATTGGCAAAACCAATCCCCGGCAACGGCGCCAAAAACTTGTTGACTACGAATCTAGGCAAGTATACCTAGTCGTACAAGTAATACGGTGGTGAGACCGGTTATCGTATCCACAGGGATCGGTTTCCGATTACCAATTCATAAATCAAGCAACTATCTAGACTAAATGAAGAAGAGAAATCAAAACATAAAATAAAGCAACAAAAGCAATAAAATATTTTTTGGTCTTTTTGGGAATTTTTATCAAACACTTGGAATGCAAATAGGGGTGTTGGGATTAAATTTCACTAAACCTTAGCCTCATGCAATACCAAGACCACCAATCCAGTTTATACTTCAAATATTAAAATCAACCCACGAAATTACTCAAACCCTGATTCCTCAGATGACAAGAGCCTAAATCCACTAATAGACCCTAATTCCTTAGGTGGCCTAGATTAATGAATTTGCATTAAGATTAATGATTACGCGATTACTAATAAACCAAACCCCATTCCTAGATGCGAGGTTTACTAGATGAATAATTCCAGATCAAGAATCAATAAGAACGTCCCCATTGCAAATAAATTCTCAAAATCAGTTCATGGGTAGCTAAGCCACAAAAAGCATTAAGCAAATGAATTAAACACTGATATAGAAAGCATAAACATAGATTGATAAATCAAAGCAATTACATAATGTTCAGTTTGGCTACATCTAATCCCAACAACAGGATTTAGCTACTCATAATGAAAGAGAAAGCCAAAACCAGAATAGTAGAAACAAGGGAGAGAAGAAACTCCATGGAAGATTTCCACTGCCGTCACCGTAGCCCCTGGTTCAGAGCAAAACGTCCCCTTTCTGTGTTCCAAGGTCGTCCTAGGGTAAAAGTGCTCCTAGGTTAAAAGTCCCTATTTTTCTGTATGTGGTCGTGTCTGTCTCCTTGAGATGGCGCTGCTGTGGCTAAAAATATATATAGCAAAGTCATATTCATGCTAACTTTAAGGGCTTATATCCTCTAATTTAGTTGTCAAATCCCAATCATATCTTATCAAGATTTAATTAGATGATAGAATGCACAGCAACATTTTTGTTCTTTCACGCCGTGGCCTTGTCCACTTTAATTCCATTCAATCTTTCATGTGGGCCCTTGATTTTGCCATAAACATTGCTACATTAATGTTTTTATTTGTCAAATCCCAAGCTTCACGTTGGCAAGTCCTTGGATTGATTTCAAGATATATCTCCTTGCATATGGTGATTGATATTCTTTAATGACTTCAAATCTTCTAAATTGATTGCCCAATCAATATCTTCATCTTCTATTTTTATGGTAAGTCATTAATATCCAAATCATCCAATCAATCAATTAGGCCTCTCACATTGCTGCTGGACTTTTGTCAATTGTCATTAAATATTTCCATTCCAAATTAAATTGGAGTCATCCAATATCTTCAATTTTCAAGCTCCAACTTAATCTAGGCTCCATTATGGCTCATCTGGAGCATTTTCTCTTTAATTTCTACAAAACAACACCACGAAACCAGCTTACCCGTTCCAAGGTAAAAACTAACTAAAATCAATTTAAATATGCCTAAACTATATGAAAATGCATGCAAAAATGTACATAAAATATGATGTGAAATCACACTATCAAATCACCCCAAGCTTATTCATTTGCTTGTCCTCAAGCAATCACTAAGGCCAAAAGATATAAATAATCAGAACATGGATAGTGAACCAAGAACCCGAGTAGAAACTAATCCAAGTAACAGGCATTTCAAATAATTCAGCAAGAGACAATCAATTTCAAGTCCAATTAGAAGCTTAGGTTTCCTAGACTCATATTCTCACTGATTCGGGCACTCTTTCTCACCTCACTCAAGTGTTTAAGGATATACGACAATTCGCTCAATTTCCTCAATGAATGAATTCTACCATAAGCTTGACTATCAACCAATTCCCTACTTTATTAATGAAAACAATTAAGAATCAATAGGTCTTTTACTTTGGTTGTAACGTGGCCATGGGATTAATCGTTAGGTGGGGAAATCAAGAAAAGGAAATTTCAAAAAGGCTAAACAAAATATCAATCATTGCAAAGCATGACACCTTCTGAAATACCTTTTTGGGTTTTGATTCACTTTTCCACCTTTCTTTCTTTCTTTTCATTTTATTTCTGACTTTCTTTTGTCATCCCCTTCTCTATATATATTTCTTTTTCTTTTTCTAATTTTTCTCTTCTTTTTTTTTCATTTGGAGAAGGGGAGATTTTCAGTCCAAGAGAAATATTTTCTGAATTTCTCATCCCATACTTTTTAAACTACCTTTTTACCCTTTTTGTAATACTTTAAAAGGTGTCATAGCAAGCATATTCATCAAAATATTTCTAGGTACCAAGAAAAGTATTTTATTCTTTCAGACTCAAAATTGGGCAACTAAGGGGTAGCATTTAGTCATTCAAAGCTCAGAAGGCCGAAAAAAAACCTATTGCCTCAATCATTTTCAAAAATGTTTTCAAAAATTTTTAAGCTTCAAAACGGTTTCAAGTCAAGTTCTAGAGAAAACAATCCAAGAGGAATAACACTCTATCACAAAGAATGGGGTAGATTTAGTGAGTACCCCTTTTTGGCTCAAAAGTCTCACATTTAGTAGTTCAAAAATCAATGAGAAACACAAATCTACGGAACCATATGCTACTTATCAACTATCAAAGATCATCTAAATTTTTTTTATATTTGTAGCCTTATCACAAGAATAAAAAATTGGGTTCAAGAATTCACTATCTCAATTTATTTGGCCCTAAGTTCTTACAATCGGATGCATAATCTAAGCAAGGGGGTAATCTAATCATGTGATCATGCAAACTATACCTATATGAAGGCAACATGCAAAATGCAAAAGTATGCAAAAGTACCCCTACCCCAAGCTTAAAAACTTACATTGTCCCCAATGTAAACAATCAAGTTGGAGAGAGGAGAAAAGATATATAAAATAAATAAAATAAAAATAAATAAATTTTGGAACAACTCACCGAGGTGGTAGCGGGTGTTGGCTCACATTCCAGTCAAAAGCTTGTTGGAAATTGTATCACGGCCGTGAGGTTCATCACGGGCAGGCCGTGATCAATTCTAGTCCAAAGGATGAAGCCTGTCACGGCCGTGACCTCCATCACGGCTTGGCCGTGATGGTCTATGATATTCAGGGTCCTCTCATCACGCCAGTGATGGGTATCACGGCTGGGCCATGACCCTTTCTGATCTTCTCAATAAGCTTATCACGGCCGTGACTAGTGTCACGGCCTGGGCGTGATGGTTGCTGACTTTGCTTTTTCTTGTCTTCTTGCTCTTCCCTCCTTCTTTCTTACCCTGAAAACACTTGACAATTTTATTAGTAAAAGAAAACTCTTGATCTTCTCAAATTATTCAAGAGTGAAATTGAAAAACAAAGGGGAAAGGAAAAGAAAACTTGGGTTGCCTCCCAAGAAGCACTTCTTTAACGTCACTAGCTTGACAGGCTTGGATCCTTCTCCCGGATCCCATGGCCTGTGGAGTGGCGATTGCAGAAGCAATATGACTCTATCCACAATTCCACCTAGCCAGTGTGTGAAAACTCCATTGACCTCTTTAATTACAGTAATGAACTCACTTCCTCTCGGGTCAAATGGCATTTTCACAAGGAAGTTTGACAAACAAGTGGAAGGGACTAACTTTGCAGTATCCACACATGCATGTAAGCCAACATATTTATACAATGCAGCAATTTCAGATTTCTCAGCAAGCATGGTGGAGTGACTATTTTCCAATTGATTTGCCTCCTCACTTGTTCTTTTCCAAGGAGTCAAGGAAGGTAATTCCTCTTCTTGTGACTCGTCTAACACCGCCACTTCATCGTCATTTTGATCCATTCCCACAACCATATTCTGCTCAAATTCTGCTTCATGTGGCTCTTCGGGAATCGCTTGTAAACATGGTGGTGGAGGTGGTAAATACGAACAAAAGGTTTCCCAATCCTCCTTAGAAATATTATATATAAGCCTACCCGTCACACAATCAACTTGTGCTGGATTAATATGATCCAGCAAATCTATGCAGTCTCCCAAACACCAGTTCTTTTAAATAATTGTATTAAAGGATTTTTATACAATTTATTTTGGGTTACTAATGTAACGCAGGGTGTTACATTTATGGTATCGGAGCAGTTCGATTCTAAATCGGACTGTGGTAGTGGGACTTTTTCTAAAACAAAACTTGGGTGCATAGGATGCTTGTTAGAGTTATAGATTCTGCATGCTATTCTTTGGGGTAGTGGACCTGAACAACCCAGTATTTCATTGGTAGTGAGCAGATTTATGGCTTTTAATAGGCGAGGGACGAATGTTGCACTTGTATCGGCTTGGGATCGTATGGCCAGAGCTATGCAAGGGCAGACGGAGACTCTCCGTCAACTGAAAGGGAATGGAGGCCGGTCACTGGTGGAGTTGTGACAACCTATGACCCTTAAAAAGTGGGACTTTTCGAATTCAGGAAGAACGAACCACCAACATTCCGAGTCAGCTGAGATCCGAAGGAGACTGAATTTCTTCAACTCGTACAGGAGAAAAATTATCATATTGTTACATTCGGGAGCAACACATTCATTCATTTCTTTTAAACATGCTCAATTCTTAGAGTTACCTATTACTAAACTGTCATATGATTTGTGTGTTTCTACTCCTGCTAAAGATATATTGATTACTTCTTCTGTCTGCCTGCAATGTCCCTTATTGTGTCAAGACCTGACTTATATTGTTGATCTGATATGTTTACCTATGTCTGGTCTGGATATTATTTTGGGCATGGACTGGCTGTCTCGTAATAATGCTATTATTTATTGTTCTAGTCGAACTATTTCTTTCATTCAACAGTCCATGTCTGTTGACTCTCCTAGGACAGAACATCTTATCTCTGCTGCCTCATGTCATAAGTGTTCAGTTGAGGGAGCTCAGGGATATATACTCCTCTTTTCTGCTAAGATAGAGGCTGAAAGTGATATAGCGGCCTTGCCTATTGTGTGTGAGTTACCAGATGTGTTTCCTAAGGATGTCTCTAGTTTACCTCCAGATAGAGAGATTGAGTTTACCATAGATCTAGTACCTGGGAGCGGGCCTGTATCAGTAGCACCCTATAGGATGGCACCTCTAGAGTTGAGCGAGCTCAAGAAACAGATAGAGGATATGTTACAAAAGGGGTTTATTAGGCCTAGTGTGTCACCTTGGGGAGCACTAGTGCTTCTAGTGAAGAAAAAAGATGGGAGTATGAGGTTGACCATCAAAAACAAATATCCTTTGCCTAGGATAGATGACCTCTTAGATCAGCTAAGGGGAGCGTCAGTGTTTTCCAAAATAGATCTAAGATCGGGATACCATCAAATTAGAGTTAGGGCGGAGGACCTCCCTAAGACAGCCTTCAGGACAAGGTATGGGCACTATGAGTATGTAGTGATGCCCTTTGGTGTGACCAACGCCCCAGCCATTTTCATGGACTATATAAATTGGATCCTTAGGACCTTTTTGGACAGGTTTGTGGTAGTGTTCATAGATGATATTTTAATATACTCTAGGACACCAGAAGAACATGGAGAACACTTAAGGTTGGTGTTGCAAATCTTGAGGGACGAGCATCTTTATGCCAAACCGGAGAGTGTGAATTTTGGCTAGACGAGGTAAAGTTTTTAGGACACACGATCTCAAAGGATGGTGTAGCGGTTGATTCCTCTAAAGTTGATGCGGTGTTGGGATGGGAACAACCTAAGACAGTAACCGAAGTGAGAAGTTTCTTAGGCTTAGCTGGTTACTATAGGAAGTTCATAGAGGGGTTCTCTAGACTAGCCTTACCTTTGACCCAGTTGACTAGGAAGGGGAAACCTTTTGTGTGGGACCAGGAGTGTGAGGACGGGTTCCAAGAGCTTAAGAGGAGATTGGTGTCAACACCAATCTTAACTATACCGGATCCCTTAGTGAGTTTTGTGGTATACTGCGACGCATCTAAGAATGGCTTGGGATGTGTCTTAATGCAGGAGGGCAAGGTGGTAGCATATGCCTCTAGGCAGCTTAGGCCACATGAAGGGAATTACCCTACCCATGACTTAGAGCTAGCAGCCGTGGTTTTTGCCCTTAAGATTCGGAGGCATTACCTTTATGGGGCAAAGTTTGAAGTTTTTAGTGACCATAAAAGCCTAAAATATCTGTTCGACCAGAAGGAGTTGAACATGAGACAACGAAGGTGGATGGAGTTCCTTAAGGACTATGACTTCGAGTTGAAGTACCATCCAGGAAAAGCCAATGTGGTGGAGGATGCTTTGAGTAGGAAGTCCCTACACGTGTCAAGCTTGATGGTGCAAGAGTTGAACCTTATGGAAGAGTTTAGGGACATGAATCTAGAAGTGTTGGATGTGTCCTTAAATGTCTTAAGTTTGAAGCTGAATAGGTTGGAAATTAATAGTGACCTTAGAGATGAGGTTAGGCGGGAACAACTTTTAGACCAGGAGTTACAATCTCGGTTAGGACAAGAGGGTTATGAGTTGTCTGTTGATGGGCTAGTGAAGTTTAAGAATAGGATCGTTGTTCCTAAGGAGGGGAGCCTTAGAGAGAGGATATTAGAGGAGGCTCATAAGGGAAAGTTTACCATACATCCTGGAATAACTAAGATGTACCAAGACCTTAAGAGGATGTATTGGTGGCCAGGAATGAAAATGGATGTGGCTAGCTTCGTAACTAGGTGTTTAGTATGCCAAAAAGTTAAGATAGAACATCAGAAGCCTTCGGGGTTGTTGCAGTCCTTGGAGATCCCAGAATGGAAGTGGGAGAGAATTTCTATGGCCTTTGTGATGGGGTTACCTAAGACACGTTTGGGCTTAGGCGCCATTTGGGTGATAGTGGATAGGTTGACCAAGTCGGCCCACTTCTTGCCAGTTAAGGTAACCTATAGCTTAGACAAGTTGGCATACCTCTATATCAAGGAAATAGTTAAGCTTCATGGAATACCCACATCTATAGTGTCAGATAGAGACCCGAGGTTTACCTCTAGATTTTGGAGAGCTTTTCAGCAAGCCTTTGGGACTAAGTTGAACCTTAGCACGGCCTATCATCCCCAAACGGATGGTCATTCAGAGCAGACCATTCAGACCCTTGAGGACATGCTTAGAGCGTGTGTCTTGGGTGAAGGAGGGGGTTGGGATAGGTTCCTACCTCTCATTGAGTTTGCGTATAACAATAGTTATCACGCTAGTATAGGCATGGCACCCTATGAGGCCCTATATGGGACGAAGTGTAGGTGCCCTTTATGTTGGTGTGAGGTAGGTGAGAAAACCTTGATAGGACCTGAATTGGTCCAGGAAACCTCCGAGAGAATCAAAATGATTAGGGAGAGGATGCGCACGGTGCAAAGTAGACAAAAGAGCTATGCCGATAAAAGGAGAAAGCCTCTAGAATTCCAGGAAGGTGAGCATGTATTTTTGAGAGTCACTCCTAAGACGGGGGTAGGGAGGTCGATGAAAGTCCGCAAGCTAAATCCTCGTTTTATGGGACCTTTCCAAACCCTTAAAAGAGTCGGGGCTGTTGCTTATCAATTGACTCTTCCGCCACAGTTGGCAAACCTTCATGATGTTTTCCATGTGTCGCAACTCAGAAAATATGTGCTCGATGAATCTCATGTGATAGCTCCTGAGTCTGTACAATTGAAGGATAATTTGATCTATAAACCAAAGCCTTGTCAAATCATGGACAAGAGCACTAAGACTCTGAGGAACAAGACAATTCCATTGGTGAAAGTGTTATGGGAAGGATTGACTCCTGAGGAAGCCACTTGGGGGATGGAGGAGGACAACGTACGCCAATATCCAGATTTTATTATCTAACTTATGGTAACCCTTTTGTTATGAATATGACATGTGGAGATAAGTGTGTAAGTATGAGACGAATTTCGTCCCCGAAATTCTTTAAGGAGGGGAGAAAATGTAACATCCTAGAAATTTTATTATAATTAAGTTTTAAAAAAAATATTGGCTATTAAAATGTGTAGTACAAATAAAATATAATTAAGGGGTTTAGTGTAAAAAATTTAATAGTATAAGGATTTATTGAAATTACTTAATTATTTTAAAAGAATGTAATATATATATATATATATATATATATATATATTAAAAAAAGAAAAAAGAAAAAAAGAAGTGGACGGCGTGCAAGGCAAGTAGCCCTTGGTTCACTTTTGGATTTTTGCCAAAAGGTAATCCATAAAGGTTATATATATATATATATATATATATATATATATATATATATATATATATATATATATATATATATATATATATATAATGAAAAGAAAAAGAGGGGAAACGCGTCAGGGAATCTGACAAGTGAACAAGGCTGCGCCACACAGTGTAACGATTTCAGGCGTTCTTTTCTTCCTTGCCAGTGCGATCGTAACAACACAGACCCAAGAACGCCACCAAATGGGAGGAGAATTTTTATGGAAGTGCTAATTCGTATCTTAAATAATTTTTAGAGCACCTTAGAGGTCTTCGAGAGGTGAGCAACAATATCTTTTAATAATCCTTTCCATGGTACATGTGTTTGTTGTGTTGAGCGATTTACCTATGATTTTGAAGGATTTTAATTGAATGATGTATGTTATTAATAAACTAATTTTTTTAGGGGTTTTGAATTAAAATAAAAAAAGATTATTAAATTGGATATTTATTCTTGTTACTGATGGTATGAAATACATGATTGGTATTGTATTAGTTGATTGACGTGCTTATCGGTGCATGCTATGCCATGTGAGTTTATTTGACATGCATGATAAGATCAAACATTTAATTTTTGGTAAATGATTTGTTACACGTATGACACATGAAATTGTGCCTTATGATGATTTGTATGACGTTTGCCGCAATACCACCTATGATAGGGGTATCGAAGAGAAATACCATAGCCTTAAGGGGGTATCGAAAGTAACATCCCCATGTGGTTGGGATGTCGAAAATGAGTAATACTACCTATAAAGGAGTATCGAAAGTAACACCGCCACAGGTTGGGGTGTCGAAAAAGGAGAAATACCACCATGTGCACATGGGAGGTATCGAAATGGAAATGTCCCCGACATGAGGGTGACATCGAAACACTCATCGTGAGTAGGGGTGGGCAATGGGATGCCATTGTCGTGTGATGTGTGAATATATGGCATGCCGGCAAGAGGCCAATTTAATTAGAAGGTCTTCGGGCCGCTTGGATTAAATTAGAATTCATCTGGTATATGGAATGTGATGTATTGAGATGAGTTATTGTTACATTATATGCTATTGAGTTGATGAAATTATTGTTGATATTAAAAGTATTTTCTTTTATATATATTATTTTGGAAAATTAGCGGGTACCATGGACAGTTTTTCCGGTTACCGCGTCGGCTGAGAACAATACTGTTTTCGAAAATATTTTATAAAACTGTATTATTGTTTGCTGAGATTTTATATCTCATTAAAAAGTGTTGTTTTCAGAGCCCGAGGACATCATTGTTGCGGACATCGAGGCTTGAAGAACTACTTTCTTTTTAGCTTAGCTGGTTAGTATTGTAGCATGGCTTACGAGTGCCATGCAGACATCGTTTATTATTTTTAGTTTTTTTTCTTGGATTGTAGTTAGACGCCCGGTTTTGAGGCTTTTCTTTTGATTTGGTTGTATTCAGAGGTATGGATTTAATATTATATTTATTACTTTGATACAATATTACTACTTTATTTAATATGAGACATTTTCCAGACTTGTATAATTGCGAATTTTTTTTTATGATTAACATATTTTAAATAATTGTATTAAAGGATTTTTATACAATTTATTTTGGGTTACTAATGTAACGCAGGGTGTTACAGATCATGGGGGAGAATTTGAAAATGAGCAGTTTAGACAGTTCCGCGAGGAGAACGGAATCTCTCACAATTTCTCTGCACCTAGAACTCCACAGCAAAATGGAGTGGTTGAGAGAAAGAATAGATCTCTACAAGAGATGTCTAGATCTATGCTCAATGAAAATAATCTCCCTGAGTACTTCTGGGCAGAAGCTGTTAACACTGCTTGTTATGTAAAAAACAGAACACGTATTAGGCCTTTTCTAAAGAAGACTTCTTATGAACTGTGGAAAAGAAAAAGCCCCAACATATCTTATTTTCATGCTTTTGGATGTGAATGTTTTATTCCGAATACCAAAGATAATCTTGGAAAGTTTTATTCTAAGGTAGATAAAGGTATTTTCGTAGGATATTCTGAAATGTCTAAAGCTTTTAGAGTTTATAATTCAAAAACCTGTGTCATTGAAGAATCTATTCATGTTAAATTCAATGATGGACTAAAGACTGATAAAGAACTATCAGATCTAGAAGATGATCTTGCAGGTCTTGATATAAACAATCCAGAAATTCAACAACCCGATCTGACCAAGACAGAACCTGTGCTTGAGGCTGACAGACAAGTCAGCAGACTAGTCAACAGACGAGTCAGCAGACAAGTCAACATCTTCATGATGATCTAGAAAGGGATTGGAAGTTCAACACTCATCACCCTACGGATCTTATTATTGGAAATCCTTCTGAAGGAGTAAGAACTAGATCCATGTTAAGAGAATCAAGCAATGTGGCTTTTATATCATAATTGGAGCCAAAACGCATTGAAGAAGCTCTTGAGGTTTAAAGCTGGATTCTTGCAATGCAAGAAGAACTCAACCAGTTCACCAGAAATGATTTTTGGACTCTTGTCTCTAAGCCTTAAACAAGTCTGTTATTGGAACAAGATGGGTCTTCAGAAACAAATTGGATGAAGATGGTAAAGTTGTTAGAAATAAGGCAAGGTTAGTAGCTCAAGACTATAACCAACAAGACGGTATTCACTATATTGAAACTTTTGCACCTCTAGCTAGAATCAAAGCTATACACCTCTTGATGTCATATGCTGCACAACACCAAATCACCCTGTTTCAAAGGGATATAAAAAATGATTTTCTAAATGGTATAATTGAAGAAGAAGTGTATGTTAAACAACCCCTTGGTTTTGAGGATACTGATAAACCAGGTCACGTTTTCAGATTTAAAAAGGCATTATATGGTTTGAAACAAGCACCTAGAGCATGGTATGATAGGCTTAGTTCCTTTCTCATGCATAATGGTTTTTCTAGAGGACAAGTGGACACTACTCTGTTCAAGAAATGCTCTAAAGAGAACTTTATTATAGTTCAAATATATGTTGATGATATTATTTTTGGAGCAACTAATGAAAAGTTGTGCAAGGAATTTTCAAATCTAATGCAAGCTGAATTTGAGATGAGCATGATGGCAGAATTGAAGTTCTTCCTTGGCTTACAATTCATCCAGGCAAGTGATGGAATTTACATTCATCAACACAAGTATACCAAGGAAATACTCAAGAAATACAAAATGAAAAATGCTAAGCTCATTAAAACCCCTATGCAACCCAATGCAAAACTAAGCAAAGAAGATGAAGGTATAAAGGTAGATCAAACTGTCTACAACAGTATGATTGACTGTATACTGTACTTAACTTCAAGCAGACTTGACATTCAATTTAGTGTCTGTATGTGTGCTAGATTCCAATCTGATCCTAGAGAATCTCATCTTATGTCTGTTAAAAGAATATTTAGATATTTGCTTAGGACTACTAATCTTGGTTTGTTGTATTTAAGATCAAAAGAATACAGATTAGTGAGATATTGTGATGATGATTTTGCTGGAGACAGAATAGAAAGAAAAAGCATCAGTGGATGATATCACTTCATTGGAGCAATCTTAGTCTCATAGTCAAGCAAGAGGCAGACAACTATTGCCATGTCTACTACTGAAGCAGAATACATCTCAGCTGCTAGTTGCTGCTCTCAACTCTTATGGGTAAAACATCAACTTGAGGGTTACTCTATTTATGAACATAACATATATGTATGGTGTGATAATTCCAGTGCTATATGCTTATCTAAAAATCCAATTCAGCATTCTAAGGCTAAGCATATTGAAATCAAACATCATTTTAGTAGGGATTATGTTCAAAAAGGCATCTTTGATATTAAGTTTGTTAAAACTGAAAATCAATGGACTGATATTTTCACTAAATCCCTAGAAGAAGAAAGGTTTTTATTTATTAGAGATAATCTAAACATGCATTGCATTGTTGAATGACATGTTTGAGTGTTAACCTGTATATGCGTTATCACCTGTCTATGCTTACCTATCTGACTCTGCTGAGTCACTATGATAGAACTCAACAGTTTTATTGAAATGGTTATTAATTAATTAATGTCATTCTCTTATCTGAAGCTAATCATGTGCACAGTAGTTTATATATCTCGAAACCATGTTTTCATTATGTCTTAAGTAGGCGCTCCTGTTCCCCATACGAATCGTGTCGTTTTGATTTAAAAATTCTTTTTTCTCTCTCCTACCTTTATGTCTATAAAAAGCAGAGGATCAGAAAGGATCAATCTTTACGCTTTCAAAATTCCAAAATCTCTTTGTCTTCTCATCTTTCAAACCCTCTTCTCTTTCGAAACCCTAGAACCGTCTTCTCTCAAAAATGGCATCATCCAAGCATCTCTCTACAAAGGAAATTGCTGAGAAATACAATCTCAAGGTTACTGAGATAGAAAAGATTATTCCGTGAAATATTGTTGATCTTCAAAAGATGAAGAAGCTAGGTATGGATGTCACTGAAGAGTTTGAGTACTCCAAGTGGACTCCTTTCTTCGACATCAAGGAGCTCGTTCACCCCAAGCTACTTCAAACCTTATGGAGAAATGATGTGGTTGTCACCAACAGGTTCAACGGAACCAAGAGATTTAAGGCTGAAATGGGGGATAGAATCCTTCTCTTCCCCATTAGCTCTCTGGAGCTTGTAACAAAGTACCCGAGAATCGGAGCTGGCTTCACACCCAACTGGGAAATTGAAATGGGAGTTGACAATGTCAACATTGCCATCTATGGTGTTCCCAAACCTGTGAACCCTATCTATGGTGTTCCCAAACCTGTGAACCCTAAACCCATCAACATGGTGGCCAAGTGTAGATTCCTGCACAAATTGATGTTGGAGTGTGTGATGCTAAGGAAAGGCTCACGAGACAGTGTGACCAAGATGGACAGATTTGATCTGTACCACTTGATCCACAAAATCAAGGTGGACATCAACGACCTCATATATATGTACATGGAGACTCCGATCAAGAGGACTAATGAACCAGAAGAAGCAGAAGAAGAAACCTGTTGTTGAACAGAAAGAAAAAGAACCAGTGGTTTCCACTGATGAATCTGAAGTCCCTCTTTCTGAGAGACTGTTCAAGTCGTCTGGAAAGGTGGCCAGACAAGACCAAATTCCAGAGCTGCAACAATCCTCAGCATCTGAAGAAACTGCTGAGACAGTGGAACCCTTGAGGTTCAAACTGAGGAGAACCTCTCCAAAGAGGAAGGTGAGTGAAGCTGAAGAACCCGTGGTTGTACCAGCTCAGCCCAGCAAGAAAAGGAAGCTGGTGAAGACCTTTGCCAAGGTCAGACAAGTTGAGTCTGAGCTTAGCAAAGAGGAAGCATATGCTCAAGGAGAGCAGACAGAACAAGTTCTGGAAGAACCAAAGAAGACTTTCATTTTGGGAACCATTCCTAAAAATAGAAGATCTGGTTACCCAGTGCCTGCAAAGACTGGAGTGCCTGCAGAAGCTAACACTACAGAAGACCTATCTGGAGGAGCTCAGACAGCTGTACCAAAGAATGACCAAGTGTCTCCTTCTCACAAGAAGTTGAAGATATCTGAAGAGCAGACATCTCCTTCATTCCATTCCCCATTACATCAAGGTATCATCACCCCATATGTCTCTTCTCCATCTGCCCTTCTTGTCTAACCCCTTTTTGTAGCGTCTCCTCCTCCATCACCCGTCTCCTCTTTACAAACTCAAAAATCGTCTTTCACTGTCGTACATGATGAATGTCAGTACACAGTTTTTCACAGGGACTCTGCTCCCAAAGAACAAACTGGCATATCATCGAGACTCTGTGTCTGATCCGGAATCTCTTTTATTTGCAAGTATCTCACATGTCTCTGTCATTCCTTCTCCTCCACCTCATATTCTTAAACCATGTAGAGAACTTTTCTTCTACCCACCTATGTTGTCTTCATTTAGAACATTAGCTGGAACTCACTATCCTGCTTCTGTTGTGATGTTACCCTATATATCTAGGTATTTCTTTATGTTAGTCATGGGATCTAATTCTTTTTTCTGCCATATTGATTCTTTATTACCTCTCCCTCCCTCTATTTTAGCTCAAACACATCTTTACCCACCTATCCCAATAACCATCACCAGATTGTCTCTGTCCAAGAGACTTTCCTGTGTGTTTCCTTCACCTGATACTGACTTTGTCAGAATCAATCTTCTCTTCAAATTCGTCTTTCTTCCTTTCTACGCTCTTCAAACTCTCCATGATTTTTTCTTCCCTTCCATCACCTCTCCCCTATCTCTACCTAAGGCACCCCCAGTTTTAGCCTTTCCCCGATACTCTTCTCTGTCTGTCTCTTTCTCAAGTCTGTCTACAGAAGCCTCCACTTCTCAGACAGTGGCCTTATAAGACTTTCATCTACTTCAAACACAAGTAGAAGACTTAATAAGACAACTAGCTGAAGAAAGGAGAGCTACGCTGCTCTTAGAGCAATGGGTTGCTGCTTTATTTTTGTTAATTAGTCAATCTAGGTAGTTATTTGGTTTCTTTGAGTATAGACTACCTTGTACTTGTAAACGTTCATGATGAATAAAATAAATTTCTCCTTTATTTCTTTAATGCTTTCAAAGTTTATTCCTTTTTTATGTTGACAAAAGTGGGAGAATGGGAGAAATGTGATATAGGAGAATAGGAGAAATGTGATATATGATATGATCACAGTATGTCCTGATAGTTGCTATAATTGCTCTAATAAATCGCAAGTAAGATTGCTCTGATAATTTCAAAGTAAAACAAGTCAAATATATGTGTGACTAAGTTAACTAGAACATATGATCAAGCCCGTCTGATTAAGAAAATTCCAACCTGTCTAATATATGCTACTTTCATTTGTTGATATTTTCTGAGGTTCATTAAATCATCTCAATGTTTGTCATCATAAAAAAAGGGGAGATTGTTAAGTCTCTAAAATGTTTGATGTGCATTTCCCTAAAGTTTTGATGAGAACTAAACATTGGTTAATGATTTAATTAACCATCATATTGGTTGCTAACCTGTCTGTCTAGTATGCAGATGAAAACAATAAGAATCATCTGTCTACTCATATAGATGACTACCTGTCTGGATAAGCAAAAGTCAACCTGTCTGCTGACTAGGATTATTGACTTCTTTCAAGAGATGTTTTCAACCTGTCTCTCCACGAGTTCCTACACTCTTCTGAGGTTACTCGTTGAAAAACCAAGGACCTAACAAGCTTTTGTGAGTTATCCTATCAGAAAGAGACTCAAAGCCTTCTCTCCTACTTGGTCTCACTCTTATTAAGAAAAATCAGAAGTCACTCTCTCAAGCTACCTAGGATATCAGAATCAAAGACCAGTTAAAGAATGCTTCCAACATGCTTTATTCCCTAGTACCTCTGGTCTTTACACAAAAAGGGAATTGTACTCAGCAAAGTACAAAAAGCTCTCTGTAAAACTCTGATATGGCTGATTCACGATGCATAAAGTCATGACCCTACAATTTAAAGTACAACCAACGTTCCTATTGCATTAATGACTGCCCAGAACGACTCTATTGCATTTAATGAAGTTCTGCTTGAAGCCAACATCTAAAGGAATATCTCTAACGGATCTTAAATGCTTGAAGACTATAAATACAGAAGCCATTGAAGATGAACAGAGAACCCTTGTAGCATTTAAAAGAGTCGTTACTCTACGCATTAATATCTTCATTCTTTCATTCTGTATTCTTCAATCATTTGAATTTATTACGCAAACTTTCCTAAGCTCTACATTTAAACCACTCTGAGTGTTAGTGAAAGACCTGTCGGTCTGAAGTTGTATTTAGTACAAACCAAATTTCTCAAACAAATTTGAGTGAGCCTGAAGAGGCTAGGTGTGCAACAATAACATCAACAGCATCAGCAGCAACAACATCAACAACATCAGCATAGCAACAACAACAACACAACAACAACAACAAAGAATAACAAAGATCAACAACAAAGAATAAAGAGCTTACACACAACAACAACAACAACAACAACAGCAGCAACAACACTAGCAACACCAGCGACAATAGTAACAACAACAACAGCAACAACAACAATACCAACAACACCAACAGCAACAACAGTAACAAAAGAAGCAGAAATAGCAACAACAAAAACAACAACAGCAGAAACAACAACAACATCAACTACAACAGCAACTACAACAGCAGTATCAACAACACTGCTGCTGGTGCTACTGCTGCTGGTTGTGGTGGTGATGTCTTGTTGTTCTTCTTCTTGTTGTTGTTTATTCTTCTTCGTTACCGTTTATTGTTGTTGCTTTGCTGTTGTTGTTGTTGCAGTTGTTGTTGTTGTTGCTATTACTGTTGTTGTTGCTATTGCTATGGGTGTTGTTGTTGCTGTTGTTGCTGCTGTTGTTGATGTTGCTATTGTTGCTATTGTTTTGCTGTTGTTGTTGCTATTGTTGTTGTTGCAGTTGTTGTTGTTGTTGTTGGTGGTGGTGGTGGTGGTGGTGCAACATCTGTTGTCGCTAGGGATGTAAATGGGGCGGGGAGTGTACGTGTAGTAGCCCCTCACTACCCGTCCCATTGGATGAATTTCATACCCATCCCCGCCCTATATTCGTGTGGGTATCCATCTTGTGGGTTTTAAACAAATTTATCAATATTTGCGGGTATCTACCCATGGATGGTCAAACACCTCACAAATTATTGAATATTAGACTAAATTTTTTATACCCCTATCTTGACATCATTCACACATAAGCATTAATCCAGAAGCATTAATCCAAAACACAATAGTTGAACAAAAGCAATAATACGTAACAATAATCCATAGAGCTTGGGCATGATAAGGTTTGAGAGCTGTGGCTGCCTAATATTTCAGAAATAAAATAAGAATAGTTTAAAAAAATAGGGCATTTGGTTTATATATGTAAAGGTATTCTAGTAATTCCACCTTAGTGGGTACCCATGGGTATGGATACTACAATATCCGTCCCCACCCCATTAATAAGTGGGTAGAGAAAATATCCATTTTATTTATCCATGGATATCCATTAAGGTATCCATTTTCTACCCGTTGCGGATACGGGTACAATTTACATCCCTAGTCGTCGTCGTTGTTGTTGCTGTTATTTTTGTTGTTGTTGCTGTTGTAGCTGTTGACAACAACAAGAATAATAATAATAATACCTCTCCAACGCTGTCATCCTCAACCTCGACATTTAGAGAAAACATGCCTTAATCAAGTATGTTTTCCAAGTCACCATTATAAAGTGGCCCTGGGCTATGAACAATGAATAAAAATTAAGACAAAAGCATCTTAAAAATTATAATCAACAATAATAATACTAGAATGAAAGGAAATCCCATATTGATATTTTATACCTTTGGATTGATTGAACCAGGAAAGTATGTCGGCGACGAGTTGATTAGCTTTAAGGTGTGACTCATGCCCACCCCATTTATTCTCAACGGTCGTGCGAAGAGCCGACCACCGATGTAGAACTAAACCAATCCCTTCACTGAATATTGAGATTGATTCATAATGTAGCCTTCTCATTCCACCATCCATGCCTTTTATCTCTTTCTTTCTTTCTTTGGATGCAGCTTCAGTTTCAGTGTGTCACCGAAACGGATCTTCAGTTCCTATCACAGATCAATAATCACCTTTCACTTAATGTACTTCCCAATTTATTTATTTTATTTGTCTTCGAGATTCTAAAACTAGCAGATCAAGATAATAAAAATTTTCGGGTCTTCGGCACAGGTTTTCCCCTCCATCTCTAATTATATATACTTCAAACATTCACATATTTTTTAGATGAGAAGTGATGAGAAGAAGCGAAGGGAGGGGCATATTGATATAAGAGAGGGAAGTGATTGAAAATCGAAGAGCAATAGAAAGATGTGACAAGTGGAGAAAGGACTTACAATAGTGAGCTCAGAGGAGAGTGTTCAGCGTCGTTCCCGTTTTCAACGTGCGACTGAGAGAGAGAGTGTGTGTGGAATGGAGTGTGCCCAGGGAGGAGAGGAGTGTCTGCTGGGTGCGTAGAGGGGCAGTAGTGGGACGCATTGAGTTATATTTTTTATTGAGAAACCGAGCTAGCTCGAAAATGATTGGGGCAACCTGGCCCGAGCCCGATTTAGAGTGTATTTTTATCCGGTATGTAAGATGTAACACCCTAGTTTTTACACCTATGATTAATTATTTTATTTGGATGTTTATGTTTATTTTGTTATGTGGTTTAGTTTGAGTAATTAAATTACTCTCATCAAATTATTTTATTAGGTGTGTTGGCACTGACTTATTTCAGTGAATGCACGCTTATTAGACAATAATTTATGTTATTGTCACTATTATTACCAGTACAAAAAAATATTTTAAATAATATGATTAAGAGAAAAGCATTTTCATATTTTCATTCTATTTAATTTTAGAGTTGAAAATAAACTGGTTTGACCTTTATCGGAGATTAAATTTTGGTCTGAGTATTTTCTTAGTTGATCAGTTCAACTATTAATCTTTACTCTAATTTGAATTTTGAAATCATATCCTTATCAATCTTTATTTTTAGATTCTAAAAAGTAAAAACATGTTTATTTTAGGCCTAATATTTATCACTCATTTTGTACCTATCACTAAGTAATTTGTTTAAAAACCCGTTTTTCTCTCTTTTCTCTCTCTTTTTCTCGACGCTATCTCTCTCTTTCTCCCTTTTCTTCTCTGCTTCTTCTCTTTCTTTCTTTCTTCTTTCTCTTTTCTTCTTCTTCCTTCCACCTTAACTTCTTCTTCCTCCTTCCTCTCACCATAGCAGCGCCGCTTGGGAGCTAGCCGGAACCGCGACCACCACCTCAGCACAGCCGCGACTGCCACGACCACGCCGCGCGACCCATGCGACCGGTCCGCCATCGCGCGATCGTCTCTCCGCCGCGAACCGCCACTGTTTTCGGACTTCCGGTCACCGTCCCGCCACCATCTGGAGAGGAAGACCCAACCACATATCTCTGCTCGTTGTCCTGCACGTGTTGGTCCCTCTGGTTTCTCTGTTTAACATCGTCACCGCCACTGACCGCCGCATCGCTGCCGTCCGCCGCCGCGTCGCCACATCACAGCACCACCACAACTTCATCTTCTTCCTTGGGTGAGTCAAAACCCTCTTTTGTGTCTCGATTCAAAACCCCCAAATTCATTTTGGAAACCCAACCCCTAGGTTTTGATTTTTAGTTCTCAAAATCTGAAATTAATTGGTGTTTTTTGAAATTGGGGGCATGATTAAGTGTCTCCCTAAATCAATTTTGTCAATCTTTTGTTAAATTGATATTTCCCCAATTTTCATCTTGAGACTAAAAACCCTCAAATCTGTTTTAATTTAAATCAATGATGTTTTTGAGAAATTAAGTATTTTAGTGAGTTAAATTTATAGTATTGATGTTGAGAAATTAATTTAGTATTTTGTCTGGTTGTTTCAATGCTTGGATCGTCTCCCTGGGATGTTTTTCATGTTAGTGCTTGCTCTGGGGAAGCAGAAATTACTTTCTGGGAACTGTTTGGAGCTGACTGCATCGCTGCCAAGTGCTTGAAAAACTCTGAACACCTTTAAGGTGGGGGAAAGAATCATTCCATCGTCGGAACCGATAAGTAGTATATATGTTATAATAATAGTGTAGGGCGACCTAAACCCTACTAGTAGTTGAGTAACCGACAAGACCAAAATCACATTGGAAACCTTTTCTGTAAAACCAATGGTGATTCGGGGATTGTAGGTTTATCGACATTAAGGTTGATTTTATGATGTTGAGGATGTGTGGCTTTATTACTTATTTGAGTTGATTGTGATAGGTTGGTTGTGATAATTTTCTCTATGTGATATTTTATGATATTTGAATATTTTGTTGATATTGTGTTATGCATGATCTGCCTGGTTTGATAAATTGCTTAGTTGATTTTAAGGAAAGATATATATTGCTCGGAGGTATTTTGTTTGGGTGAGAGTTTTGAATATGAATTAGACGTGCCTCGCTATTATTTTATAAAAGTGATGTGATATAGAATGTAAGTGGAGGTTATAAGGAAAAGCTTGAGGTACTAGGTTGTTATTGATAAAAGTCAGTGAGAATCATGTGTTGCGTTGTTGTTCATAACCGTGTATTTGAGATACACGAGGTCCGAAGTTCTTGTAGATCCGTTCCAAATTAGAATTTAAGTTGTGCAACTATAGTGTCATTGCTTTGCATGAGCACCCTTGACAGAGTGAGAGAGAGAATCAGGGTGTGCACCGACGGTACCGTGCAGCTATAGTGTCATTGCTTTGCATGAGCATTCTCACCATGGATGAGAATGTGCACCGACGTTGGGAACGTGTCACTTGGACGACTGACTGGCATCCCTAACGAGGGATGTGTGACAGGATTAGTAGTGGCCACATCAGCATAAAGGTTTAGTTGCATGAGTTGAAGGGTAGAGGATGATGTTATAAAGCATGGATGATTGTAAATTGTGAGTGATGCATGTTTGTGACTATTATTGTATTATATGCTATGAATCTTTTCCGCTTTTGATGATAGAACTGTTTCTTATCCCCTGCATCTCTCTGCATGTTGTATTTGTTTTATTATGAAATCGTACCAGAAGACTTGGTGGACAAACTTAATGATGAGGGATTGGACGGGATTCCCTATGAGCCGGATGTCGGAGCTCGAGTCTTGACCCATGGTGATTAGGGTCCAGGTGGTATATGGCCAGTGCGTCTTGTGAGACGTTTTAGATGTTTTCAGTGGTTTAGTATTTTTGGTTTAAGTCTATGCCTGTGAGGGCTCCTACCGAGAGGATACCCTCAATAGTGTTTTGGTAATGTAATAGATAAACTTGGGGTATTTATATATTATAATCTTGCGAATAAATTTATGTTATTAATGAAAACTGTTTATGTGCATGAAAACCAATTTGGGATTACTGTATCTATTTATCTCCTAAGTCTTTATCACGACTGTTTGCGTATTTATTCTTCCGCTCCTGGCAGTTGATGTAAGACCAGAGACCATTTATGGTTGGATTAAATTTTGAAGTTATAAAACTGTCTATCAGGTGTTTTTCCGACGTCATACAAATCTCCGATTTTTAAAGGGGACATTTCGAAAATGATTTGTGAAAATCTTTAACGCTAAACGCGCGCTTAAGGAACTAATAATTGTGGTTTCAAACTAAATGTCACAAAGGGTCACAGCGGGGTGTCTCATTTGGTATCAGAGCCAGTTTGATTCTGATCGGACTGCTAAAAGTTAGGGTGTTGTTACTGGCCGTGTCTAGTTGAGTCCACATCGGATATTGACTATGCTTAGAAATTGGGTAGAAAGTTCGTAGCTTCGTTGTTTTAAGTTCCTACGTAGAGTAGGGAAATGAAATGATTAATATTCTTACTCATGATAAATACGATATTTTTGGGTAAGGTACTTGGGTCAGTTCTTGTATAAAAGAGAGTATCATGGTTGATTGTGCCTTGAAAGTTAGAAATTAAGATTTGGAATAAGTGTTAGACAATAAGTTTATTGGAAGAATTAATTCATGTTCATAAGGTATAGTGCGCAATTAGTGGTAGAAAGAAATTATTATTACGGGAATTTATTTTAAGTACTAGATATAGTTGGATAATGTGGGTAGTTGTTGAAGATGATAAAGAGACAACAAAATTAGTTTGGGTATTAATTAGTATAGGATTGATCTAGTTGAAGCCTTGTAGCCTATTATGGTTGAGATGATGGTTATAGTTGTGGATTTGATTGGAAATCTAGGCTTATGAGTTGGATACTTGGTCCCGAATCTAGTGTTTAACGATGAGAAAGGAATTAGACTCAAGTTTATGAAATTAATACTTGAATGTGAAGATGAACTTATTTTCTAATGATGATAGGTTTGTTTAAAGAAAAGGAGGTTTAAGCATATGGTGTTTATAAGAGGTGTTGATTTGAGTGTGGCTTGTACATGATTAGTATTTAAGTCCTTTTGTTGAGAATAGAATTAGTTTCTAATCACTTTGATGTTATTGGAGTTTATTAAGATAAAGTGTAAACCTTAACTTATGATGAGATTTTTTTTTCTTTAAAGTGAGATTTGATCTATGAAAATAGTATTAACTCGAACTTGGTTTGAGACACAAGGTTATAAGGTAAATTTAGGGGATTTGATTAGGCTGTGATTTTGTTTAAAATTTAGATTTGGTAAGAAGTCTAAGATTCTAAGTTATTTTGAATGGACTTTAGAGCGTACTAAGATGAAATGAATGAGTTCAATTGTGCGGTATATGAGTAAGTGTAAAAGGTCATGTTGTAAAGGTTAATATGAGTTTTAGATGTTTAGTGATGATAAAACCAGTAGTTTGAATTATTTGTTTGTTAGTATTTAATTACTAATTATTATTTTGATCGAGGAATAATAAAATATTTTATGTTCCTTATATTTGTTTTTGTTGTTTATCTTTCTATCTTGATTTTAGTTTTGCACTTTGAGTGCGATGCAAAATGCATTATTCTATATCGCCTTTCAACATCAATTCTTCCTTTCTCTATATCGTTCTTGCTTCCCGTTATCACCTTTGAGGAAGCTGTAGATTTACCAAGAAGTGATGGAAGTTAACTTCTCCTTCAAGTATCTTACTCTAAAAGATTGTCGAAGTTCAATTGAGTAAGGCTCTTTGCCATAAATTGATAGTGTCTCCATTATGCTAATTCATGAGTTTCCAGTTATACACTTCTTTGTTTGTGAGAATTCGTACTCACACTTCTAAATAATCCTTGATGTATTAGACATTTGAGTGAATTGATTTAACGGGAACCATTGGTCTGGATACTTTCACATTTTGTTGAGAGAAGTGGTTATGACTATTTCTTGATGTTATAACACAGATAATTTAGTGATAGCAGAAGTTTCTTGGTGAAACTTAGCTTTGTTGCTTCTATTTTTGGTAGAGGTGAAAGTCATCATTTTGTAAATTCCTTGTACTAAGAATAAGAATTAATCCTTTTTGGATTAGAAGTTATTCACCCTTTGATTCCTTAAATCCGCTGGAAGATTCTTGTGGAAGACTGAACTTTATGAGATTCATGTTTGTAAATGTGTATTGATCATGCATTTTTACACCCATGAACCTGATGGAATGATCTTTTTTCATACTGGATGTTCCTGTATTCCTCAATTAGTGAAATTCTTTTCTATGCTTATGTGAAAGCGAAATCAAAAAAAAATTTCTTTTCTTGAGAAATTCTTTTATGATCACCAAGTTCATGTCTTATTGCGGTTCAAAAGTACTTGTTGTCGTTGATCATCTTAGTTCTACGTATTCTCCAAATATTGTCGATGTGTGACCTATCCTTAGCAGGTTAGTTGGGGATAGGGTGGTACCGATTTTTTTTTTTTGTCATCTCTATGGTAGGACAAACCAGAGTTGATAGGAGCTTCGTTAATGTATAGATGTGAATGGTACTGTGAGGACCCTCAAGTTCAACATCATTGAGTGAGATGATTACAATGGACCTTATCATGATTGAGGTAGATATATCATTAAAGGAATTTAGAGTAGTGATCAACGTTTATGGTTAATGTTGACTTAGTAAGTCCGAGGATTAACGGAAAAATATATATGGTAGTTTTCCTTAAGCTGAACGGAAATAGTAAAGAGGAGTTCTTGAGTGAAACTAAATTGTTAGAAAAGTTTAAGAATTATGATTTTGGATAATTCAAACTGAAGTGATTCCTTTTGGTTGTAGTTGCATGGAGGAATGTAATCGTATTCTTTAAGATTGAAATGAATGACTATGCTATAATTTGGAGTGGTGGAATATATTAAAAGGAAACTAAGACAACAATTGTATACTTTGGGTTGAAAGTTGATATATGTAGTAAAGTTAGTGTTGAAATTGATGTTCGTCGCGAGGATAAGGTGTTGAAGAAGTTTTGTTAGGAGACAAATTTTGAGGCAAGAAGTGATTAAGTTTTGATTGTGTCTTTCGATTGTAATAAGCTATGATGAAATGTTTATAATCTTTGAAGTCTTATTTTGGAAAAAAATGTGGTTGATGATCCATAGTGGAAACTAGATATTTTAAATCCAAGATTGCCATTAGGGAGTGTCCACCTGGATTTCTTGGCTTTGTTTTGGTGCAACTCCTAGGGGTTATGGCCTTAGAGAAACTCTGTTTTATAATCTCTTTTCTCGGCTTCAAATAAATAAGATAAGGGCATATACGATACAAGCATTTCCTTGCATAAGTGATGGAGCCCTGCCTTTAGATGAAGGAATTGTTAGGAGTTGTGTATTTTCTTTGGGCAATAGGGTAGATGCATAGGAAATTTCTTAAACTAGGGATATTAACGGGGCTTGAGAACTAAATTGAAAATGAGAGGCAAATGAAGGATATGAAATCGAAGTAGGCAAAAGATCCGAGAGGAATTAAGAAGAGCACGGACTATGTTGGATGTGGTAAGATTCAATTTTGATAAGATTGAATTTCTTAGGTTCTTGGAGCAAAGTTTATCATGTGCAACTCAGGAATGTTATGACGTTTTGATTGGAGACTTGAAAAGTGTGAATTTGATATGACTAGAAGAGTAGACTAAGCTCAATTGGACTAAGACTATGATTGCATCTCTTGAGTAGAAGGTTAATTGATGTTATGTAAAGTTAGTGTTGGTTTTGATGTTAGCTGTGAAAGTTAGATATTGGAGAAAGTTTTTCCTAATGGATTTGTATTGAGAAAGTTAAATGAAGAGATTAAGCGTTGATTTTGTTCCTTGAAGTGTAATAGACTAAGATGAAATATCAAAGGTAGTGGAGCTAATGCGGTAGTGAAAAAGTTTCAAGCATAAATGGAATGGCATAAGAATTGATCCTGTTATAGTGTTATAGATAAAAGGAATGAAGCGATGAGGATACAAAGTAAGATTTTAGGGTTAAGGTGTGATTACAAAATCCTGTTTAGTTTCGAGCAACGATTTTTAAGAGGGGTAGTAATGTAACACCCTAGTTTTTACACCTATGATTAATTATTTTATTTGGATTTTTATGTTTATTTTGTTATGTGGTTTAGTTTGAGTAATTAAATTACTCTCGTCAAATTATTTTATTAGGTGCGTTGGCACTGACTTATTTCAGTGAATGCACGCTTATTAGACAATAATTTATGTTATTGTCACTATTATTACCAGTACAGAAAAATATTTTAAATAATATGATTAAGAGAAAAGCATTTTCATATTTTCATTCTATTTAATTTTAGAGTTGAAAATAAACTGGTTTGACCTTTATCGGAGATTAAATTTTGGACTGAGTATTTTCTTAGTTGATCAGTTCAACTATTAATCTTTACTCTAATTTGAATTTTGAAATCATATCCTTATCAATCTTTATTTTTAGATTCTAAAAAGTAAAAACATGTTTATTTTAGGCCTAATATTTATCACTCATTTTGTACCTATCACTAAGTAATTTGTTTAAAAACCCATTTTTCTCTCTTTTCTCTCTCTTTTTCTCGACGCTATCTCTCTCTTTCTCCCTTTTCTTCTCTGCTTCTTCTCTTTCTTTCTTTCTTCTTTCTCTTTTCTTCTTCTTCCTTCCACCTTAACTTCTTCTTCCTCCTTCCTCTCACCATAGCAGCGCCGCTTGGGAGCTAGCCGGAACCGCGACCACCACCTCAGCACAGCCGCGACTGCCACGACCACGCCGCGCGACCCATGCGACTGGTCCGCCATCGCGCGATCGTCTCTCCGCCACGAACCGCCACTATTTTCGGACTTCCGGTCACCGTCCCGCCACCATCTGGAGAGGAAGACCCAACCACACATCTCTGCTCGTTGTCCTGCACGTGTTGGTCCCTCTGGTTTCTCTGTTTAACGTCGTCACCACCACTGACCGCCGCATCGCTGTCGTCCGCCGCCGCGTCGCCACATCACAGCACCACCACAACTTCATCTTCTTCCTTGGGTGAGTCAAAACCCTCTTTTGTGTCTCAGATTCAAAACCCCCAAATTCATTTTGGAAACCCTAACCCTAGGTTTTGATTTTTAGTTCTCAAAATCTGAAATTAATTGGTGTTTTTTGAAATTGGGGGCATGATTAAGTGTCTCCCTAAATCAATTTTGTCAATCTTTTGTTAAATTGATATTTCCCCAATTTTCATCTTGAGACTAAAAACCCCCAAATCTGTTTTAATTTAAATCAATGATGTTTTTGAGAAATTAAGTATTTTAGTGAGTTAAATTTATAGTATTGATGTTGAGAAATTAATTTAGTATTTTGTCTAGTTGTTTCAATGCTTGGATCGTCTCCCTGGGATGTTTTTCATGTTAGTGCTTGCTCTGGGGAAGCGAAAACTTACTGGGAACTGTTTGGAGCTGACTGCATCGCTGCCAAGTGCTTGGAAAACTCTGAACACCTTTAAGGTGGGGGAAAGAATCATTCCATCGTCTGAACCGATAAGTAGTATATATGTTATAATAATGGTGTAGGGCGACCTAAACCCTACTAGTAGTTGAGTAACCGACAAGACCAAAATCACATTGGAAACCTTTTCTGTAAAACCAATGGTGATTCGGGGATTGTAGGTTTATCGACATTAAGGTTGATTTTATGATGTTGAGGATGTGTGGCTTTATTACTTATTTGAGTTGATTGTGATAGGTTGGTTGTGATAATTTTCTCTATGTGATATTTTATGATATTTGAATATTTTGTTGATATTGTGTTATGCATGATCTGCCTGGTTTGATAAATTGCTTAGTTGATTTTAAGGAAAGATATATATTGCTCGGAGGTATTTTGTTTGGGTGAGAGTTTTGAATATGAATTAGACGTGCCTCGCTATTATTTTATAAAAGTGATGTGATATAGAATGTAAGTGGAGGTTATGAGGAAAAGCTTGAGGTACTAGGTTGTTATTGATAAAAGTCAGTGAGAATCATGTGTTGCATTGTTGTTCATAACCGTGTATTTGAGATACACGAGGTCCGAAGTTCTTGTAGATCCGTTCCAAATTAGAATTTAAGTTGTGCAACTATAGTGTCATTGCTTTGCATGAGCACCCTTGACAGAGTGAGAGCGAGAATCAGGGTGTGCACCGACGGTACCGTGCAGCTATAGTGTCATTGCTTTGCATGAGCATTCTCACCATGGATGAGAATGTGCACCGGCGTTGGGAACGTGTCACTTGGACGACTGACTGGCATCCCTAACGAGGGATGTGTGACAGGATTAGTAGTGGCCACGTCAGCATAAAGGTTTAGTTGCATGAGTTGAAGGGTAGAGGATGATGTTATAAAGCATGGATGATTGTAAATTGTGAGTGATGCATGTTTGTGAATATTATTGTATTATATGCTATGAATCTTTTCCGCTTTTGATGATAGAACTGTTTCTTATCCCCTGCATCTCTCTGCATGTTGTATTTGTTTTATTATGAAATCGTACCAGAAGACTTGGTGGACAAACTTAATGATGAGGGATTGGACGGGATTCCCTATGAGCCGGATGTCGGAGCTCGAGTCTTGACCCATGGTGATTAGGGTCCAGGTGGTATATGGCCAGTGCGTCTTGTGAGACGTTTTAGATGTTTTCAGTGGTTTAGTATTTTTGGTTTAAGTCTATGCCTGTGAGGGCTCCTACCGAGAGGATACCCTCAATAGTGTTTTGGTAATGTAATAGATAAACTTGGGGTATTTATATATTATAATCTTGCGAATAAATTTATGTTATTAATGAAAACTGTTTATGTGCATGAAAACCAATTTGGGATTACTGTATCTATTTATCTCCTAAGTCTTTATCACGACTGTTTGCGTATTTATTCTTCCGCTCCTGGCAGTTGATGTAAGACCAGAGACCATTTATGGTTGGATTAAATTTTGAAGTTATAAAACTGTCTATCAGGTGTTTTTCCGACGTCATACAAATCTCCGATTTTTAAAAGGGACATTTCGAAAATGATTTGTGAAAATCTTTAACGCTAAACGTGCTCTTAAGGAACTAATAATTGTGGTTTTAAACTAAATGTCACAAAGGGGCACAGCGGGGTGTCTCATAAGATGTGATGCTTAATGTTCCCGAATGGAAGTTATTGGATTTGTTGTGGATGTTGTATATGCAATATCTTGGTAATTTATTTTGGATGGGGAAATAGACACAATCCTTTTTTTTTTCATAGGAAAATAAAGTTTAGCAGACATATAGGGAGGAGGATAAGGTAATATAGTTGTATGCATTAATTGAAAATTTATCGGAGCATGGTAACCACTAAAATTGAAAAATTAAAACAATGCAGCAAAGAAATCATGCATTAGGCGTTGTCTTCAATCCTCCCTCTTAAATTTGGAGGATTGATCCTCCACTATCCCAAACCGTAGATATAATAATAATATAATTAACGGTCAAGATTAATGAAAACAGAACCGGAAAGATGAGAGAGGGTATAGGTTCCTATGCGATGAGAGATGTAACATCCTAGCTTTCGGGAAATTAAATATTTTAATTAGATGGGAGTGAGGGTTAGATAAATCAAAAATTTAAGAATCCAAACACATAAGCAAATTCAAAATAAAATTCAAGCAACCCAAATTTTTTTAGTAGGTAAACACCTCAATTTAAATTCTTAATTAAGGTGGTTTATCATCAACAGTATTAAAAGATAATTAGTCATAGAAATAAATCTTAATCATAGCTAGATGATTATAATTAATTTACTCAAGTTTTATTCATTATGATTAATTAGCACTAGTCTTAATTAATTATACCCTAGTTACAAGTTTCAACCTAATTGAATTAACTAAACAATTTTTCTTTCGGTATGATTAGTGGCCACGACAATTGCTGTAATAAAGACACCTCCACCTTTACAAATTGTGCCGCATACTAAGAACATAACACGCAAGTGCTTGCCTTGTAGTGGATAAGTTCCTTCATTTTGCACTAAATGCTCCACGCCAATTTGCAGCAGCTTGTCACATGGAGAAGTTCCACGCCAAACTACATTCATCTTTCCTCCTAAATTGATTTCTTTTTCATATTGTTTTTTTAGTTAGTTTGCGTATTAAAAAGAAAGAAAGAAAAGAGATAATAGAAAGATAGAGAGAAGGACATTAAGAGAGTTATAGAGAGAGACCGTGAGAGAAACAAAAATTCCGGAGAGAGTTCCGGTCAATCCGTTCGTCCTATCAAAATTCTGATTATACCGTTGTGATCCTCACGATGTCTACTTCATTATCCTATCTTTCTTTTCTTGATTAGGCTAAGGTAAGCCTATGTCTTTTTTATGTCTAAATGCCGTCGGCGACGGTATTGAGGTTATCTTTCAATTCATTTATCGGTTTCCAATTCCGTCTTCAGATTTAGGTTACGCGTAACGTGTGCTTCACAATGATGTGTTCAGGTGAATTTTTGGAGCCCCGGAGGGTGTAGAACGGTGCGTGGCAGATTAGAGGTAATATAGGGAGTGTCCGTTTCGTTGCCCCAGAGCTAGCCTAAGACATTCCAGGTGGGGGAAAGAAATTATTTAACGTCGGAAACGGCGCGGTTACATTTAATTAGATAATGGTGTAGGGCGACCCAAACCCTACATGAGAACGAGTAATGGACAATGTCTATATCACATTGGGGACTACTCAGTGGTACCGATGATGATATATAAATTGTGCGTTTATCGTCGTTACGTTACATATATAGATGATTTTATTAAGTGATGATTACGTGTTTGACTGGTTGGTGTGAAATTGATACTTGATTATACTTATTATTATTATTATCATAATAATTATCCTAATATTACTACTACTGATGGGATGATTATTATTATTATTATTATTATTATTATTATTATTATTATTATTATTATTATTATTATTATTATTATTATTATTATTATTATTATTATTATTATTATTATTATTATAAGTATTATTTTTATTGTCATTATTATCATTATTATTATTATCATCATCATTATTATTATTATTATTATTATTATTATTATTATTATTATTATTATTATTATTATTATTATTATTATTATTATTATTATTATTGTGATTATTATTCTTATTAGGATAATAGACTGAGTGTAATGATTGTGCTTAGATGATTGAGTAAATCATAAGTTATGTTGAGACACGAGGATGTATTTGGGGATTGCATACTATATGTGATAGCAGTGCCAAACCGAGATAAATATCATGAAATGAGGTTGAGATGAATGAGATGAGATTATTTTAAGGTGATCTATGAGATTAGGATGACCGGTTAAGGCACTAGGGGGTGACCTGAAACATGGTCTGTGATATGGGGGGCCTGAAACATGGTCGAGTGGACCTGAAACATGGTCGATTGGGGTCTATGCCTCGGAGGGAAAATTCCCGGGGATAGGCTAACGGCGGACCATCCAGAGATGATTTCATTTTAGTCGCAGCTATAGTTCATGCATTGCATGAGAATCCTGGATTGTGGTCCAGAGGTGTGCACCGGGTTGTGTGTCTATAGTGCCATTGCTTTGCGTGGGCACTCTCCATCCGCGGACGAGGGTGTGTGCCAGGGACTCTGGGACGTGTCGATTATATTGTTGCGATATCCGGATATGGCCGATACCTGAAGAGATTATTCATACAGCATTTGCATTGCATCATGATGGAGGGTAGAGGAAAGATTATAGATGTGGATTGAGGATGATTATGTTATATATATTTATACTGGGGAGACGGATGTTTAGTGTGCCGTTATTTAATTAAATGTTGCTAAACCATTTCCACGGTTGATGTTATATGGTTTCTTATCCCTATCTTCTCTATGTTACATATGTTTCTTTTTTTGTGATCGTGATGAGAAGATCCTACGGGGGAGCTAGCTATAGAGGAACTTGATGGGACCTCGTATGAACCTGACGTGGGAGAACGAGCAGTGGATTCTCATAGTTGAGTATAGAGTCTATGGCCAGAGCGTCTTGTCTCTTTAGGATGTTGTTTTTATTTTTTTGTTTGAGTATCATCTTGTACATTTTGGGATCCGACTGATGTGAATCCCTCTACTGTACTGTATCAGGATTTGAGATGTATATATTATGTATGTATGTTACGTTTTAAAATTTTCCGCTGTTTTAATATATTCGCTTAACGCTAATTAGTTTTTAATATTTTGGGTTTTCTTTAATGGGAAGTCGGGGTGTCTCATTTAGTGGTATCAGAGCAGTTCGGTTCTGAATCGGACTATGAGCACTATGATTAGGGTGAACTGGCCATTTAGTTGAATCCACATCGGATAACAACTATGCTTAGATGTTGGGTAATGAGTCCGACGCGACATCTCTATGGCATATAGTATTTATATTTCAGTTTTATGTAGTATTATATGTCATATTGATGGGGGCTAATGATTTCTTTTAACAGGATCATGGCTCGAGGCCGAGGTCGAGGACGTGGCAGACGGGGTGGTGGTAGAGCGATAGAGGGTGTATAGGATGAGCCCAATCGGCCAGAGGCAGGGATTGGAGGTGGAGGAGAGTCCGCCGAGACTCTTCGGACTATCCGCGAGTTAGCATCCGTTCTGTTGCAGCAGGCGCAACAGAATGCTCAGAGGGTACAGAGAGAGGCAGAACTACAGGAGCGGCATGATAGGAGGATGGCCGCCGATTATGAGGATGCAGGATTGGCTACCTTTATCAAAGGTAAGCCACCACAGTTTAGTGGAGAGTATGATCCAGAGCGAGCAGAGTGGTGGATTCAGGAGCTCGAGAAGATCTTTGATACTATGAGATGCAGAGATGATAGGAAAGTGACCTATGTCGCCTTTATGATGACCGGAGGGGCTGAGTCATGGTGGAGAGGCAAGAGGAGATTGTTAGAGGCTGAGGGCAGACTCATCAGTTGGGAGCTGTTCAGAGAGTGTTTCTTTGGGAAGTACTTCCCGCGATTAGTTAGACGCGAGAAGGAGAGAGAGTTCATGAGTCTCCAGCAGGGAGACAGGTCTGTTGGTGATTACGCAGCCAGATTCGAGGCCCTGATACAGTTTTCTGAGTACTACCAGAGGTTTCCAGATGAGGACACTGGATGTGTCAGAGATTCGAGGAGGGTTTACGGCATGAGTTGAGGAAGGCTATAGTACCCTTGGATATTCTGAGCTTTCCAGAGATGGTGGAGAGGGCCAGTGCTATTGAGAGCATGGACAGGAGGCAGTCTGCAGAGCGAGAGCAAAGAAGCGTAGTAGGGGTCCCATCGGAGCAGGTCGGCAGAGAGAGAGAGGTGATGGAGGTTCTCGGTGGAGGAGAGGACCATACGTTGGACCAGGACAGAGCACTCGACATCGGTACCATCGCACTGCCGATTACGAGAGAGGGCTAGCAGCGAGAGGCCCTAGTGTGTTTCGGGATGTGGAGGCCCACATTATATCGGGGATTGTACAGAGATAGATCCGGTTGCTACATCTCGTGGAAAACCAGGTCATTTTGCTAGGGATTGTAGACAGAGAGCGATACAAAGAAAGAGCTTGATGGCCGTGAGAGGAGCTGGTAGTTTCAGAGGAGCCAGTGGTTTCAGAGAAGGAGCTGGGAGAGGGGTTCCGGCAGCGGGACGACAGACGGCCAGACCTCAGGCCACAGGGAGAGTGTTTACAGTGAGAGGATCTGAGTCCTCTCGATCTGCAGATCTTATTCAAGGTATGTGTTTAATATCTGGCAGACTCCTGCCTGTTGTTTGATTCAGGCGCTACACATTCTTTTGTGTCCCATGAGTGCGTAGATCATTTACATTTGCCCGTTTCTCAGCTACCATATACCTTGACAGTGTCCACCCCTACCAGTGATCCTTTGATCACTATGTCTGTTTGCTTACAGTGTCCTATAGTTGTTGAAAATAGGGCATTTCTAGTAGATCTCATCTGTTTGCCTATGCAACAGATAGACGTTATTCTGGGCATGGATTGGCTTTCAGCTAACCATGTAGTGCTAGACTGTGCCCGAAAGACTTTATCTTTTATTGAGCCTCCTAGCATAGTATCTGCCAATGAAGGAGCAACTATGAGGGGTTGCGGTTCTCAGCAGCATGTGATGCTTTTCTCTTTGGAAGCTAAGGAGACTTCGAGTATAGATTCTCTGCCTATTGCTAGGGAGTTTCCTGAGGTTTTCCCTCCTGATGTTCCTGGTTTGCCACCAGATAGGGAGGTGGAGTTCGTTATAGATCTCATACCAGGGGCTGGACCTATTTCAGTAGTTCCTTATCGGATGTCACCAGTAGAGTTGGCAGAGTTGAAGAAACAGCTGGATGACATGATGAAGAAGGAATTCATCAGACCGAGCGTTTCGCCTTGGGGAGCACCGGTATTGTTTGTCAAGAAAAAGGATGGAAGTTCTAGGTTGTGCACGGATTATCGGCAGTTGAATAAAGTTACAATCAAGAACAAATATCCGTTGCCTAGGATAGATGATTTGATGGATCAATTGAAGGGAGCTTCGGTGTTTTCCAAGATAGATTTAAGATCAGGATACTATCAGATTAGGGTGAAAAAGGAGGATGTATCTAAAACCGCTTTTAGGACAAGGTATGGACACTATGAATACCTAGTTATGCCTTTTGGTGTAACTAATGCTCCAACGGTGTTCATGGATTACATGAATAGAATTTTTAGATCGTTCCTTGACAAGTTTGTTGTGGTGTTTGTAGATGATATTCTTATCTACTCCCGTAGTCGGGAAGAACACGAGGAACACCTGAGAGTGGTGTTACAGGTGTTGAGAGATAGGCAGTTGTATGCTAAGCTATCCAAGTGTGAGTTTTGGTTAGAGGAAGTACAGTTTCTAGGGCATGTAATCAACAAGAAAGGGATAGCAGTTGATCCAGTTAAGGTAGAGGCCATGATTAAATGGGAGAGGCCTAAGTCAGTGAGTGAGGTGAGGAGTTTCTTAGGATTAGCCGGGTATTACAGGAGGTTCATCGAGGGTTTCTTGAAGATTGCGTTGCCTATGACGCAGTTAACGAGAAAAGGTACAGCGTTTGTCTGGACAGAGAAGTGTGAAGAGAGCTTTCAGAAGCTAAAGGAAAAGTTGACTACATCTCCTGTGCTGACGTTACCAGATCCATTAGGACAGTTTGACGTATATTGTGACGCGTCGTATCAAGGATTGGGTTGTGTTTTGATGCAAGAGGGAAGAGTTGTGGCTTATGCTTCACGACAATTGAGAGTTCATGAAAGGAATTGCCCAACCCATGATCTGGATTTAGCAGCTATAGTGTTCGCATTAAAGATATGGCGACACTATCTCTATGGAGTTAAGTTTAATGTGTTTAGTGATCACAAGAGTTTAAAGTATTTGTTTGATTAGAAGGAGTTGAATATGAGGCAACGTAGATGGATGGAATTCATTAAGGACTATGAGTTTGATCTTCAATACCATCCAGGGAAGGCTAATGTTGTGGCGGATGCACTAAGTCAGAAATCCTTGCACGTATCCGCAATGATGGTGAAAGAGATGGAGTTGCTTGAACAGTTTAGAGATTTGAACCTAGGTATGGATCTGATGGAGGATAGAATATGTTAAGGTATGATCACGATCAGTAGTGAGTTTTTGAAGGACCTTAAGATTAAGCAGGGTCAGGATGAATATTTGGTGGATGTGAATCGAGGTATAGATGAGGGTAAAGTTTCAGAGTTTAGGAGAGTATCAGATGGAGTGTTAAGGTTTAAGGATCGTATATGTGTGCCAGAGAACTTAGAGATTAGGAATATGATCTTAGAAGAGGCACATAAAAGTAAGCTGAGTTTCCACCCAGGAGTCACCAAGATGTACCAAGACTTGAAGAAGATGTTTTGGTGGCCAAGGATGAAGAAAGAAGTGGCAGAATATGTTCTATCATGTTTGGTATGTCAGAAAGCTAAGATAGAGCATCAAAAGCCCGCTGGGTTGTTGCAGTCCTTGGATATCCCAGAGTGGAAATGGGATAGTATAGCAATGGACTTTGTGGTCGGATTACCACGAACTCCGAAGAGGTTTGATGCGATTTGGGTTATCATTGATAGGTTGACGAAGTGTGCTCACTTTTTACCTATTGGGGAAAGTTATAGTCTTGAAAGGTTGACCCAAATCTATATCAAGGAAGTAGTGAGGTTGCACGGTGTGCCGTCGAGTATTGTTTCCGACCGAGATCCTAGATTTACATCTAGATTTTGGAGACAGTTAGATGATGCTTTGGGAACAAAGTTGAGGATGAGTTCTGCTTATCATCCTCAGACGGATGGACAGTCTGAGAGGACAATTCAATCATTGGAGGATCTTTTAAGAGCTTGTGTGTTGGAACATGTTGGCAGTTGGGATGAATTCCTACCATTGATTGAGTTCACATACAATAATAGTTTCCATAGTAGCATCGGGATGGCACCGTATGAGGCTCTGTATGGGAGAAAGTGTAGGACTCCATTATGTTCGTATGAGACTGGCGAGAGCCAAGTGTTGGGTCCTGATGTGGTACAACAAACAACAGAACAAGTTAGGAAAATAAGAGAGAAAATGAAGGAAGCCCAAGATCGGCAGAGAAGCTACAGTAACAAGAGGAGGAGACCCTTAGAGTTCCAAGAAGGTGATCACGTGTTCTTGAGAGTCACTCCGAAGACCGGAATTGGCAGAGCTATAAAGTCTAGAAAGCTCACCCCCCGATTCATTGGACCATTTCAGATTCTTCGACGAATTCGTCTAGTAGCTTACCAGATAGCTTTACCGCCTTACCTTTCCAACCTTCACGATGTCTTCCATGTTTCCCAGTTGAGAAAATATTACCCTAATTCTTCTCATGTGCTTGAGCCTGAGTCTATACAACTCCGAGAGAATCTAGAATATGAGGCTTTACCGGTTAAGATCGCAGATAGAAGGATTAAAGAACTCCGCGGTAGACAGATTCCTTTGGTTAAGGTCATTTGGGATGAGATTACTAGAGATGCTACGTGGGAGCGTGAGGTGGATATACAGCAGCAATATCCACATCTTTTCTGAGGTACGTAAATTCCGAGGACGAAATTTCTTTTAAGGGGGGTAGTAATGTAACATCCTAGCTTTCGGGAAATTAAATATTTTAATTAGATGGGAGTGAGGGTTAGATAAATCAAAAATTTAAGAATCCAAACACATAAGCAAATTCAAAATAAAATTCAAGCAACCCAAATTTTTTTAGTAGGTAAACACCTCAATTTAAATTCTTAATTAAGGTGGTTTATCATCAACAGTATTAAAAGATAATTAGTCACAGAAATAAATCTTAATCATAGCTAGATGATTATAATTAATTTACTCAAGTTTTATTCATTATGATTAATTAGCACTAGTCTTAATTAATTATACCCTAGTTACAAGTTTCAACCTAATTGAATTAACTAAACAATTTTTCTTTCGGTATGATTAGTGGCCACGGCAATTGCTGTAATAAAGACACCTCCACCTTTACAAATTGTGCCGCATACTAAGAACATAACACGCAGGTGCTTGCCTTGTAGTGGATAAGTTCCTTCATTTTGCACTAAATGCTCCACGCCAATTTGCAGCAGCTTGTCACATTTTGAAGTTCCACGCCAAACTACATTCATCTTTCCTCCTAAATTGATTTCTTTTTCATATTGTTTTTTTAAGTTAGTTTGTGTATTAAAAAGAAAGAAAGAAAAGAGATAATAGAAAGATAGAGAGAAGGACATTAAGAGAGTTATAGAGAGAGACCGTGAGAGAAACAAAAATTCCGGAGAGAGTTCCGGTCAATCCGTTCGTCCTATCAAAATTCTGATTATACCGTTGTGATCCTCACGATGTCTACTTCATTATCCTATCTTTCTTTTCTTGATTAGGCTAAGGTAATCCTATGTCCTTTTTATGTCTAAATGCCGTCGGTGACGGTATTGAGGTTATCTTTCAATTCATTTATCGGTTTCCAATTCCGTCTTCAGATTTAGGTTACGCGTAACGTGTGCTTCACAATGATGTGTTCAGGTGAATTTTTGGAGCCCCGGAGGGTGTAGAACGGTGCGTGGAAGATTAGAGGTAATATAGGGAGTGTCCGTTTCGTTGCCCCAGAGCTAGCCTAAGACATTCCAGGTGGGGGAAAGAAATTATTTAACGTCGGAAACGGCGCGGTTACATTTAATTAGATAATGGTGTAGGGCGACCCAAACCCTACATGAGAACGAGTAATGGACAATGTTTATATCACATTGGGGACTACTCAGTGGTACCGATGATGATATAGAAATTGTGCGTTTATCGTCGTTACATTACATATATAGATGATTTTATTAAGTGATGATTACGTGTTTGACTGGTTGGTGTGAAATTGATACTTGATTATACTTATTATTATTATTATTATCATAATAATTATCCTAATATTACTACTACTGATGGGATTATTATAATTATAATAATAATAATAATAATAATAATAATAATAATAATAATAATAATTATTATTATTATTATTATTATTATTATTATTATTATTATTATTATTATTAGTAGTAGTAGTAGTAGTAGTAGTAGTAGTAGTAGTAGTAGTATTATTATTATTATAAGTATTATTTTTATTGTCATTATTATCATTATTATTATTATCATTATTGTTATTATTTTTATGATTATTATTATTATTATTATTATTATTATTATTATTATTATTATTGTGATTATTATTCTTATTAGGATAATAGACTGAGTGTAATGATTGTGCTTAGAGGATTGAGTAAATCATAAGTTATGTTGAGACACGAGGATGTATTTGGGGATTGCATACTATATGTGATAGCAGTGCCAAACCGAGATAAATATCGTGAAATGAGGTTGAGATGAATGAGATGAGATTATTTTAAGGTGATCTATGAGATTAGGATGACCGGTTAAGGCACTAGGGGGTGACCTGAAACATGGTCGAGTGGACCTGAAACATTGTTGATTGGGGTCTATGCCTCGGAGGGAAAATTCCCGGGGATAGGCTAACGGCGGACCGTCCAGAGATGATTTCATTTTAGTCGCAGCTATAGTTCATGCATTGCATGAGCATCCGGGATTGTGGTCCAGAGGTATGCACCGGGTTGTGCGTCTATAGTGCCATTGCTTTGCGTGGGCACTCTCCATCCGCGGACGAGGGTGTGCGCCGGGGACTCTGGGACGTGTCGATTATATTGTTGTGATATCCGGATATGGCCGATACCTGAAGAGATTATTCATACAGCATTTGCATTGCATCATGATGGAGGGTAGAGGAAAGATTATAGATGTGGATTGAGGATGATTATGTTATATATATTTATATTGGGGAGACGGATGTTTAGTGTGCCGTTATTGAATTAAATGTTGCTAAACCATTTCCACGGTTGATGTTATATGGTTTCTTATCCCTATCTTCTCTATGTTACATATGTTTCTTTTTTTGTGATCGTGATGAGAAGATCCTACGGGGGAGCTAGCTATAGAGGAACTTGATGGGACCTCGTATGAACCTGACGTGGGAGAACGAGCAGTGGATCCTCATGGTTGAGTATAGAGTCTATGGCCAGAGCGTCTTGTCTCTTTAGGATGTTGTTTTTATTTTTTTGTTTGAGTATCATCTTGTACATTTTGGGATCCGACTGATGTGAATCCCTCTACTGTACTGTATCAGGATTTGAGATGTATATATTATGTATGTATGTTACGTTTTAAAATTTTCCGCTGTTTTAATATATTCGCTTAACGCTAATTAGGTTTTAATATTTTGGGTTTTCTTTAATGGGAAGTCGAGGCGTCTCAAGAGAGGGTAAGGGTTTAGGCTTATACGGTATTTGCTGAGGCCGTCGACTGAGACAAACGCCGTTGCTGTCAAAGAAAACAAACGTGATTCATCCCCATTTTAATGAAAGTTGGCGTACTCGGTGGGTTTTCTTTCTGAAACCATCATTGTCGGAACTGTGATTTCCAACCCACCGCCAAGAGGTAAGTTGTTATCGACCACCTCGACGTCACAGTTCTGTCCTGGTTCCGCCGCACGTGGCAATAAAGGTGGTATATAGATGGTATGGAGAGGACCATTTGGAATGGGGGCGTGAGTGTTGAAATTGGGGGAAGTGATTTTTGTTTGAGCTGAAGGCAGAGATGTTCTCTAGCTGCAGCATGTGGAACCACTACAGAAGGAAAGATATATCTTTCAAGGGATTTAAGCATAGCCTAAGAAGAGTGTGGGGAGCATGTAATTCTAAAAGCTTAGCAAATTATCCTCCGCAACATTTTTTGCTGAATAAAATTAATACATTATTTGATTTCCTTCTGATATGCATATTTAAGGTTAGTTTTTTTTTTTTTAATTTCTTAAAGACGGATGATTTGGTGTTATTCCTTAACCTCTCTGTTCGTGACATTCTTGTTCATATGTCCTGCAGCAACAAGCAACGAAGCACTACTTGAAAGTTGAAAGTTGAAACTCTCAATGCCACTGAGCTACACTACATTCGTTGTGTAAAACCCAATAATCTTCTTAAGCCAGCAAGTTTTTAAAATAAAAATGTTTTACATCAACTGTGTTGTTTGCTGTCGTTATTGTTGCTTTTCTGGAAACAAGTGCAGTTCTTCATGAAACTTGGAGGCCTATTTTGTTTAGTGTTGACACTATTTGAGGTCTATTGCTTCAAGTCTTTCATGTTTGTATGCTGGTGCAGAACTGAAGTCAATTGGAGGACTTGACCAGGAAATCGAGGTCAATGTCATTCATCTCCCTTTTTTTTTTGACAGATGATTCATCCCCTTTGGCAACGAAGAAAGAAGAATTATCCACATTTTTTTTTTGACAAATGGAATTATTCACATTAAGAATATATTTCTATAAAAAAAAATCAGACAAAGCAACATTAGCATAAATATTGGAATATATATTCACCTATATATATGTGTGTGTGTGTGTGTGTGTGTATTATTTATATATAATGTTTTTGTTTCAAAATAAAATGATGTTTTAATAGTAGTGTTACGTTTATTTTAATTATAATATTTAATTATTATTTTTTTGGTACAATCTTGAATTATTTTTTAAAGATAGTAAAAAATACAAATAAATATTATAAAAACAACAAATAAATTTTATACAATAAAAGTGACAATGTTTACAATATTACTGCAAATATAATAATAAAAGTAACAAGTAAAACAATGATATTTACAAAAATTACAAATGATTAAATTAATGATGATAAAATATTTGTATTTCCAATATTATTAATATAAAATGGCTGTAAAGTATTTTTAGTCCGTTATGCAATTTACTTTTGTGAAAACCATTTTAATAATAAAAGTACTATTATAGTCCAAGTGTTACTGGCGGTGGACGAGCTCTCCTTAGTGGACGCGCTCTTCTTTTGCATCAATCGACGCGTGCTTCTGTTATATCAGTGGACGCGCTCTTCTTTTACATCAGTGGACGCGTGCTTCTTTTTACATCAGTGGACGCGCGCTCCTTTTTACATCAGTGGACGTGTGCTCCTTTTTACATCAGTGGACGTGAGCTCGGTTTTACATCAGTGGACGCGCGCTTCTTTTACATCAGTGGACGCGAGCTCCTTTTTACATCAGTGGACGCGCGCTTTTTTTGTCATCAGTGGTCGCGCTTCTTTTAGAAAGAATGCAATCTTTAATAATGCGTTTGATAAAGATGAATGATATTATAATTGATTGTCCATCTTGATGAGGAGATCTCGTACAAATTTAAAAGTTGTGTGTGTTTTTGTTTTGACTGAATTAAAAATTGTATGTTAGTGCAATAGTATACCTTAAAATGTATTTAATATTTCCTTATATCATACATGAAATTTTCTTAAATTTAAAAGTGCATTAAAAGTGAATTATAATTATCCTCGGTGCATCAAATTTCTTGTGATTCAAAATTGTATATTTAGTAATTTATTTTATAATCATATCTGCTGTTTTAATGCTGGATTTTTTTTTAAAAAAAATTAGGAGGAAAATTAAAGGAGGGCCACCAATCCCTTTGCTTCATGCTATGAGCGACACATAAGAAAATGATGAAGTGGCGTAGTGTGAGAGTGTCACGTGTGAGAATTCCTATTGTATTGACCCGTGCCATATAACTATTTACAACTAACACAACATACAACTATTTACAACACATAAAAACATATACAAAAAATGCGGTGTTACGCTATCCATAGCAGAAAACTTCATAATACTAATGGGTTTAGAAAAACAAATACAAGCTTTAGAATCATAGGGTTAGGAATTTAGGATGAAGTTTGTATAATCCCATAGCAAGAACACATGCAGAAATTTCTAGCAACCCAAAAAAAATTGATTTCCATGCATCATGCATGCATCCATTTTTCTTGTAACATTTCACATCCAGCAAGCATAAAATTAAAACCACCATTCCTAGAGCATGTTAACATCTATAGGAACACATAGATCAGTAGCATGCTCAATAAGTTTATATACACACATAAGAACTAACATGAATGCAATCAACTCACACAACAACATCACCCTCAACAACAACATCCAGGAAAATAAATAAAAAATCAGAACCACTTTCCACCCATAACCATCTTCATCTTCTACCTCTAGCATCTGCTATCATCTTCTCCACCAATCCAAGCCACCACTAATACAGAAAAACTCCAACATTTCTTTCTCAAAAGAAAAACAAAACAAGCAAAAATCAAAAATCCAAACACAAAAAAAAAAACAGTTAAGAACCTTGTTACAGCCACCGTTCGCCGCCGCGACGTATGCCCCTCCACGTTCACCCCCTATCTTCCATCTCTCCCGCACGTTGGTAAAGTTGAACCAGAAGCTTGTGTTACTTCTTTCCTTTTTTTTTTATCTTTTGTGTTTTTATTAGTGGTCTGACATTTTTAATAGGTGATTGGGCCTTCTATTTCTTGTGGGCTTATGTTGGGTGCTAGTTTTTAACTTAGAGATATGTTTTTTTTTTTGTTGGTTTGTGTTAGTGAGTCTTTATTTACTTCTTGGGTCAAAGCTAAAACAAAGCCAAAAAAAACACACAAAAAAAACAAAAGTTATAAGAATGAAAAAGAGAGAATCTTTTGAGTTCACGCAACGATTTACAATGTTGATGTATGATTTTTCATCCTCAAGTGTTGTACGAATTGTAGGGGTTTATCGTATAGCTTCGTTATCTTTAATCCTGTGCAAGAGTGAATTCCTTGTTTCTGTAAAAATTAAAGTGTTTTCAATTTACTCTTTTTTAAACAAAATTTTATCCAACTTTACAAAAAATTAAATTTCTTTGAATTCATGAAACAATCTACAATGTTGATGTATGATTTTTCATCCTCAAGTGTTGTAAGAATTATAAGGGTTTATCGTGTAACACTGTTATCTTGAACCCTGTGCAAAAATGAATTCCCTTTTATTAAGAATAATAAAATATTTTCAATTTGCTCTTTTAACAAGTTTTATCCAACTTTTTTGTAAAAAATAAAAAAAATAAAAAAAATCTCTTTTTAATTAACGCAACAATCTACGACATTAGTGTATGATTTTTCATCCTCAAGTGGCGTATGAATTGTAAAGGTTTATCATATAGCATTGCTATCTTGGACCATGCGCAAGAGTGAATTTTTTTCAAAATAAAATCTTTTTTTAAAATAAAATTTTTTTTTCAAAATGAAATCTTTTTTTTGAAAATAAAATCTTTTTTTCAAAATAAAATCTTTTATGAGATCATTTATTTAAGACATATTGTTTAATCTACTTTAGTATTTAATTATGTTTTTGAAATGTAATATGAATATACTAACTTTGTCTTCGAAGACTTTGTTTATATATATTTTTTTGAATTTATATTTTTTAGGAAAAAATTAAAGATTTAGATTTTTTAAGTCGGGTGGAATCCCAACGACATTGTCTACCAACTCAAGTGATTTATGAGGATATATTATCTGGAAGAAAGAATATTAATTTCAACATTCATCCAGGTAATAGAAATTGTTATTTTGTTTATATTATTGTATTACTTTTTCCCACTTGCATTCCAGTTTTTTATTTAATTGGTTCATTGTTATTGATATTATAGAAATGGCTTTTCAAGTTCATGATGAAGAGAATTATTTATTTGTTGAAGCTGAATGGGAAGGTATTTATTTAGTAATCTATGTTTATTTGCATCCATTAATTTAATTTATTGTTGCAATTTTTTTTCTACAAGTTGACTGATTTGTTAAACTTTTTTCTAGATTGTCTAGGGTTTGGAGGAATGAATTGGTTAGAACTTCAATTTGTATAATAAGACTATTAGAGTCTTTCTTCTACTCAATTCTCTTCGTGAATTAGTATGGAGAAAACCACAGAGGCATCCGTCTCAATAATAATTAAATTATCATCCGATGGATGATATAGCTCGGGAAGATCCCAGCATAAGTCTTTCATTTTAATAATAAGTCTATCATCCTCATCAGTCCATGTCCAGAGGGCATCTTTCTTTAGTTTTTGTTGAAGCGTCCTTCTTTCTGATGCAAGATTCCTGATGAAACCTTCATTTGAAATATATGTTAATCGTACATGGCGAATTTTGGTACAAATTAAGCTAATTATCTCACCACGATTCAGCTGGCGGGACTTTGATAGGTTTGAGTAAGTACATTCGGAAAAATGAGTTATTGGGATTTTGATAATTTCACGTTTTTTTTTTTTGAAAAAGATATGGTGTCTTTAGGGTAATATATTCCAGATATTGACAAAACGGTGCGTATAGCCGTAAGAAATTATTTCCAATAATTACGTCTATTCATGTTTCTTGTTTATATATCGTAGGTATGATAAATATTTTTTCTTGTATTATCAAAGTAATTCTTTTTGCTATACAATATAGAGGATGTATGGAATCATCTGCAATCTGTATTTTTAGTGGTTTTTCTAATTTTTCCCATTTATCAAGAAGTGCTTCTGTCGCAAGATAAAGACTTGCTCCCGTATCTATATATGCTTCAGTCTCCCTATTACTCATCTGTATTTGTATATAAGTATTATTCGGATTCTGTTTCTTCTGAAGATAGTTCATTTTCTGTTTATTCATATATACTCACTCCCGAATCACTTAGTTCTTCTTCTAAAGGTTCAAGTTCGTATATTTGGAAAACCTGTTTTATTAATTTTGTTTTTTCTTTAAAATCATTCTCTTTTCTTTGAGGGCATTCATTGGCATAGTGTCCTTCAATATTACATATCCAACAGACACATTTCTTTTTTCCCTTTTGGCAGTATTATCTTGGTGTCAATTTCTTTCTTCTCAAATATTTCTTCTTCTTATTTTTATAATAAGTTTTATTTTTTAGGATAAGTTATTCGTAAGTTTGGGTTTTTATAGTATTTTCTCTTTCTTTTTATTATATTATCGCAACCATTTTTTCCTCTTTTTCTATTTCTGGAATGTCATAGGAAATGACAATATTTCCTTTATTCAGTTGCTTTATTGTTTCTCTATTAAGACATTGTTCCCTTAACTCGTATATGCTTTGTTTTATTATTAAAACTCTATTCATTGTTTTATTTAGTGCCTTGGATAAATCTAGTGGTTCATAATTAATGAAAGTTAGGTTACTTTGAAATTTTTAAAGTCAGGGATTCTATTCCATAAATTATGCCAAATCTGGGCGGATTTGTTCCAGTTAGCTGTGAAAATAGATAAATGGCAGTGCATAATGATAGCATATGTCAGTCGACGCGACGTAGTACCAATTCCAAAAAGGGAGAAGATTTTTACACAGTATATTCATTTACTTTTCCAATAAAATGTTATACTTGACTCGTGCTTGTTTTTCACGTGAGAATTTGTTAACACTGTATGAAGATGATTTTCAGTAATTTTTCCCCCAATTTTGACATACCCTTGCTTGTATACCAATCTTTTACACAAGAAAGTCAATAAATTATATATATATATATATATATAAGTATATATATATATTTAAATATATACTTATTGTTTACAAAATATATTTAAATACTTATAACCTATAGTAACACCTTATGTCTAGCAACAATTTTATTATTTACACAAACTGGTTCCACAATGCCACACGACTAAAATAATACTATATATACCCCTGCAACACTTATCACTTATAGAGGTCTACATATAAGCTATAGTGGTAGACTAGACAAGACAAGACGTGTTGGCAATTTCTACACGCCAAAAGATAAATTGTACATAATTTACATTCCCGAAATTGTGTGTAAAGTAACAATGTCCTTGTGTCAGACCATTCCCCTTACACTGTTATCAGGTTTTATTAACTTTATTTTGGTCAAATCTGTACGTATGTCATCTTGTTATTGGTTATTGAACCCTTTTTAATAGGCTAATGCTAAACGAACACAACTTTCCGACACTTACACCGTATATAGTATAACACTATTACAAAAATATTGTTTTAATAATGAATAGGATCTTAATAATAAAACAAAATATTAACGAGTTAAGAAAATACTTAAAAATACTAGAAAAATTAGAACAAAATAACCATGTAATCCACCAGCAAGATTTGGTTAGAAAAAGAATAAAAAGGTTAAAACAAGAATTAGAAAAATACATAGGATAATGGGACTATCCGAAGAAATAGAATCAGGATTCAAAGAATTAGAAAAATTAATGAAAGAAATAAATAGAAATATCATTCAACTAATTGAAAATACAGAAAAAATTGCAAATTATACTTGCAACAGAATACCAAAAGGACAAAATGAAATAAAAGACATTAAAGAAACATTAAATAATATTAGCAAAGGAAAAGAAATAGATGAAAATATAGATATTATTAAAATAAAAATTATTCTAGAACAACTAGAAAATCTTTTAAATTATGAAGAGAATAATGGATGTATAACAAAAATAGAATTAGTAGAAATTCTGAAAACAAAGGATTTAAATAAATAATAATTAAAAAGGAATCGGATCAAGAACCATCAAAAATACCCAAACCTGTATCCGCATGGAGAGGATAAAGGACGATTACATGAAAACATTAAGAAAATCAAATGATATAGAAGAAATACAACAACTATTAGAACAACTCAAAATAGTTGAAGAAGAAAACAATCAAATACACATAATTGAAAAAATCGATAAAAAAGATACAGAAAATAATGAAAATGAAGAAATAATTTTAAATTATAGCTCATCTTCAGAATCTGAAGAAAACCATATAAGAATGGAAAAAGGAGAATATAGTGGAAAAAGCCCCAAGAGGAAATGGGAAGAATATAAATATACACCCGAAGGAGCTTGGGATAAATATGAGGAAGAAACCATGTATAATAAAGGATATGCAAGAAAAAATAATAATAAATGGACAAAAATTCAAGAAGAATTTAAACCTCGATATAATAATACAAGAAACACAATTGACCTTGATTGTATAAGAAATAAAGAAGAAGTCTTATTAAGATGGACTAATGATATAATATTAATGATCTTGACTGATGAAAGATTTAAGCAGTTAAACTTTCTAGAAACCAAGAACTTTGTAACATTTAAAACATCTGGAAATGTGCAAAAGATTTTATTAGGGATTAGAGATGAAGAATGGATTAATTTTGGAAGAATGGTAGATAATAGCGCAGACTATGTTAAATTAATAATGACATTAATACACCAAGAATTTTTAGGATACAATCTGATGGAACAAAGAGATAAGACAAATAAAACTCTAATAGAAAATGCAAAATCACATCTTAATAGAATGCAGATATGTGATATGTGTCAGGTTGAAAGTTTCATCTGCGAATATCAAAAATACTATTATCAATATGATGAGGAAACTAAAGAAATATATAAATATATAAATATATCTTTATAGATAAACTACCATATCCATTGAACTCAAAAATTTCTAGACTTTGGGAAGCAAGACCCGAAGAAACAGCAAATACTTTGGGAGGAGTTATTAAACTCTTATACCAAGAATTAAGAGAACAATGTTTGAATAGAGAAACAATTAGACAATTAAATAGAGGAAGTAACGTCATTTGTTGTGAGATTCCAGGGAAATATGGTTGTGATAAAACAATAAGAAGAAAAAGAAAATATTATAAGAAATCAAACTTACGAAAAAACTTATCCTAGAAAGAAGAATTATTATAAAAATAATAAAAAGAAATATTTTAGGAGAAAGAAATCAACACCAAGAAAATACTGCCTGAAGGGAAAAAAGAAATGTGTTTGTTGGATGTGTAATGTTGAAGGACATTATGCCAATGAATGCCCTCAAAGAAAAGATAAAGAATTTAAGGAAAAATCAAAATTAATAAAACAGGTTTTCCAGATATATGAACTAGAACCCTTAGAAGAAGAACTAAGTGATTCAGAAATAAGTATATATGAATATTTAGAAGATGAATTATCTTTAGAAGAAGGAGAATCTGAATAATACATATATAAAAATACTAATAGAAAAAGGTAATAAAGAAACAGAAGCCTATATAGATACTGGAGCAAGTCTTTGCCTTGCAACATAAGCCCTTATTAATATTTGGGAAAAACTAGAAAAGCCATTAAAAATACAAATTGCAGATGGATCAATACATCCTCTGTATTGGATAGCAAAAAGGATAACTTTGGTAATACAAGAAAAAATATTTATTGTACCAACAATATATAAACAAGAAACTGGAATATATATAATTATTGGAAATAATTTCTTACGTTTATATGGGCCATTTTGCCAACATCTGAAATATATTACTCTGAAAACACCATATATTTATCAGAAGCAAAAACGAGAAATTATCAAAATACCAATTATTCATTATTCTGCATGTACTTATTCATCAAAGTTTCAACAGCTGAAACACGGTGAGATTATTAGCTTAATTTGCACAAAAATTCGCCCTGCACTAATAAATTTAGAACCAAATAGAATATTTCCGGCTCATATAAAAGAACTATTGGACAAGGTTTGTAGTGAAAACCCTTTAGATCCAAAAATTAACAAAAATACTGAATTAGTTGAATTAAAACTAAAAGATCCAACAAAGGAAGTAAAATGTAAACCAATGATTTATACAAAAATAGATAGAGATGAATTTGAAAAAGATATTGAAGAAATATGTAAAAAAGGATTAATTAGACCATCAAATAGTAAACATTCTGCACCAGCTTTTTATGTAGAAAACCATAATGAAATAAAAAGAGGAAAAAGAAGAATGGTAATTAATTATAAACAAATTAATGATGCCATGGAAGGAGATGCCTATTTTCTCCCAAGAAAAGACTTAATTATTGAAAGAATTTGAAACATGGATTGGTTTAGCACCTTTGATTGTAAATCAGGATTTTATCAAATTAGATTGACTGAAGAATCAAAAGCTTTAACAGCATTTAGTTGTCCTCAAGGACAATATGAATGGAATGTACTGCCAATGAGATTAAAACAATCACCGGGAATCTTCCAGCGAAGGATTGATTCGATTCTCAAGGAATTTAAAGACTTTTGTCTTATTTATATTTATGATATATTAATCTTTTCCAATAAAGGTTTAAATGATCATTTTTAAAAGATAGAATCAGTACTTAGTAAATGTTATGAAAATGGAATAGTTTTAAGTAAAAAGAAAGTTGTTGTAGCTTAAAACAGAATTAATTATTTAGGATTAGAAATTGAAAAAGGAAAAATAATAATGCAGCAACATGTATTAGAAAAACTTCAGAGCTTTCCAACGAAATTAAAGGATAAAAAGGATTTACAAAGATTTCTTGGACTATTAACATATATTTCAAATGAAGATTTCATCAGGAATCTTGCAGCAGAGAGAAAAATTCTCCAACAAAAGCTGAAGAAAGATGTCCCTTGGACATGGACTGATGAAGACGATAGACTTATTATAAAAATGAAAGACTTATGCCAGGATCTTCCTGAGCTTTATCATCCATCGGATGATGATATAATAATTATTGAGACTGATGTCTCAAATGACTGTTGGGGAGGTGTTATGAAAGCAAAACCCCTTGGATACAAAAATGAATTACTGTGTCGATACATGTTTGGAACTTTTTCAGACAGTGAAATTAATTATCCTACTCATGAAAAAGAAACACTGGCTCTGATCCGTATGTTAGAAAAACGTCGGATTTATATACTGGATAAGGACTTTATTGTCCGAACTGATTCCACTTATGTTGCAGGTTTTAAGAACTTAAATCATAAAGGCACTTACAAACAAGGACGATTGATCAGATGGCAAATGAAACTTGCCGAATACAATTACTCAATCTCTCATATTAAGGGAGATAAAAATGTTCTTGCAGATATATTATCAAGAGAATGGAGCAAAGAAACAACCAAGATATAAAGAAGCAGATTCAATACCAAAGAATGCTCGAGAAGCAGAAAATAATGGAGCTAGACTTGATCAAGGCCAACATTGAAGTATTGGAGTTCCAATTAAAAGCAAAAGGAGAATCTGTCAAAGAGGATCCTATGAAGAATATAAAACAACAAATACAGGAAAGCACTAAAGACAAGTGGTACGCCATTTTTAATGGACCACACCCAGGTATTTATGATGAATGGCACAAAGCAGCCCCTCACTACATTGGACTCTCAGGAGTTCACCACAAAGGATTTCGCACCAAGGAAGAAGCTGAGAAAGCTTTGATAGACTATCAGAAAGAACATGACAAGGGCAAAGAAGTTTATCTTGGCCCAAGAACTTTTTCTGAAACCATAAAAACTCCACCAGCCCAAAAAACTTCATTAAGGATACTCGGAAGAGTTCCTTCCTCCATTGATGACTACCAAATTACTTCAAGAAAAGACAATGAACTACAAGTCCAATTTTCCAAAGAAAAATTTCATGAAAATTTGAAAAGATTAACCAACTGGTCTGAAAAGGAAAAGATTAATTGTTTTTATATGGTAAACCGAAACATTTTCGGTGTTAAAGCCATAATTACTCCCGGAGCATCATCGATTCTTACATTTAATATGTTCCAATTTGGACTTATTGAATGCCTCTACCTAAGTCAAGACTTGGAAGAGATTAAATTGTTCCCATATAGTTTGAAAGAAGCCATCCAAAACTACAAAATAAATGTCGCAAAAGATAGAACTATCTTCTTGAAGTTCTATTCGACTTATCCAGATTTTGCCACCAAACAACCCACAAAGAATTTAATCTTCATTGGAGTAAGCAACAACAGCTTTTCCATGCGAGATGAACCTACTGGAGAAGATTACAATGAAGAAAAGATTGTCACAATCCTAGAAAATCAACTGGCGAGTATCTTTACTCAATGTCAAATTATTGGTAAAGATTCCTTCATAAAAGCCATGTACAAAGGACCACATACTTTGCTACTCAGCAAAACTAGTGGAAAATTGATTAGAGAAAGGGACTTGGCACTATTGACGAACTTTGAACTACCTTTCTACACACTCCAAGGACTTTCAATGAATTATCAGCCAGCTGTCCTCGATTTGCTATGCTCAATGATTAAGGAAAATGGCAATCACGCATGTGAAAGATGCGTAAAGAAAGAAGACTGTCGGTAAGAAGATAAGGATTCAGACGAAGCCTTTATTGAAGATTGACGTAAGCACTGACGTCATCAAGAAATAATAGAGGGAATGACGTAGGCAATGACGTCATTATGAATTATTGAGAAGTCTGATAGATTGTAATTATTCAAGGCCTTTCTTGTAATTTACCTAGCCCTTTTCGCATATAAATAAGACCTCTTATACTGAGGCAAAAGTCAGGTTTAAGTTTCAATTCTTACCTCATCTCTCTTCTCTCTAAGAAGTTCTAGCTTTGCTAGCGAATCCTTGAGAGTGGATTCAAACAGGCTCTATGTATTTCACTACTGATTATAAATAAACACTACTTTCATATATCTCTCTACTTCATTACTTTCATTACTTTCAACTACTAAACTCCAATTCGACTGAAACGGAAGCAACAGTGGACCAAGAAACCCAGAAATATTTTCAAGAACACCAAATCAGGTATGACTCATCACCTATTTCATTCAGTTCTTACTAGAAATTAATCATGTCTGAAATAGAAAGAGAAAAGATTGATAATACTGATATAGAACACTTGCAAATTACTGAAGAAGATGAAAACTATGAAGGAAGTATTCTAATAGATCCAAAACTATTTCAAAAAATACAGAAAGAAGACTTAAACTTGGCCAAAGATGCAAATATGAAGAAATTAGGAGGAATAATGAAACGATTTAACCAGAAGGAAAATATAATATACTATGGAAAGATAATTATTGAAACTCCCATAGATATATCAGAAACACAAGGTAACACTTGTATCCAACTATTAAATAAAAAGAAATTAATAGATCTAAAAAGAAATTTAAAGAAAGAAGCACATAGAAAAAAGATTGGTTATATTCATATAGGAGCAATCCAAGTTTTAATTAAGGCAACCTTTCAAGAAGGAATAGATTCACCAATAGAATTAGTTTTAAAGGATGATAGAATAACAGACCCGAAAGACAAAATATTAGGAGTAATTGAAGGAAACCTAGCTTATGTTAAGCTAAAATTTGAAATACATCCAAATATTGGAATACCATTAGATACTCAAAGATTAGATCAATCTCTAACTATGGAACATAGATTTTTAAGAAATAATTTAATGAGACCAGGAGACAAAATCTTCTCAATTACTTATTGTGTTAATTATGCACTAACAAATTCTCATCATAGTATTACTTTCAGAAATAATGATAGAATAGATATACCAAGACTTTTTGAAGAAATAGGAAAAATTTATTATCCAAAAAGAAATGAACTAACTGAACTAGGAATTTCTATAAGAAATCCAAAATCACTAAGTTTTAGACAGATCCCTAAACCAATTATTTTTCCTAAAACAGAAAATAATAAAGAAGACGAAAATATAAATAAATTATCAAACCAAGTAAGAGATTTAGCTCAATATTTAAGAAATAGAATATAAATAAAGGAAAGGAATTAAGAAATATTTATGAAAAATATCAGAATAAAGTAAATCAAGATAAAAGAAATATAAAAGAAATTATGAACATCTATAAAAAGGATAAAAATCAAGAACAAATAGAGAAATATATTATAGAAAAAGAAAAAGAACTTACCGATATAAGAAATAAAATAGAAAAATATAGAAGACAAATATTAGAAAAAATAGAAAAAATATAAAAAATGACTTCAACTCAACAATCATCATCTAATTATTTTAGGATAACCGCACCATCTTTTGAAGATATCGAATAAAATAATGGAAATATATTCTGAGTTTGATAATCAAACAGAAAATGAAATAATGAGTGTATTAGTTATGAATTTACCTACTGATTGTAAACAATTAATAATTGAATAAATAAAAGCCCAAGTTAGACAAGAAGAATATTATCTAGCAGTTATTTCGTTAGATATAGAATGGAACTATATGGAAGAAATATGATTAGCTTTTGAATATGATAGACTATCATTATCTGACATATATGAAGATTGGGATTTATTAGCTGATTAAATGGATCAATAAATACTAAGCATTTTGGCTATGAAAATACCCAAAAATTGTAAGCAAATAATAATTAACAAATTAAAACACCAATAGTGGCAAGAAGAACTTTATCTAAAACAAATAGTATGAAGAGTACAACTAGCATTTTACAAAGAAGAACGAAGATTATTAATCGAAGAAATAATGGAAATAGATGAATCTATAATGGATTATGGGTATGAATTATTAGTAACACAAATTATGCATGAAAATTACCCAAATTATGTCTAATTACTACCACTACCTGGTAAAAGATAGAATGGTACCAAACTGGTATCAGAGCTAAGTACTAGCTAATTACTAATGAATTCGTGAAACATAGAAAAATTTGTTCACCATTTAAGTATGATAGATTTAACAAATCAAGACAGACTAAAAGAATTAATACAAGAATTAAAAGATGAAGCAACTGATACATGTAATAAACACATGGAATACCACTATGAATATTGTGATTGCAAAGAATAAGATAGAAGAATAGATTTAATAAAAATCATAATAAATAAATTAAGTTTATGGATAGATCAAGAGGAATCATAAATCCAACGGCTCACAGCACGTATGCACTGTAGAAGTGTCAATACGGTGTCATAAAAATCGTGTCCGAATAGAAGAACTCTTTTAATATTCTAGTGATGTTAAATATATGTTACATTTGCAGTACCCTCCATATACTCCAAATCTTTCAACTAACCCCAAGTGCAAACCCATTTCTATTCTCCATGAACAGCGACCAATGGACCGCTTCAATGGACATTATCAAAGTCAGGTACCCCAATCTGTTCTGGTGTTTGGTAGGAAGAAGAAGAAGACTTATATGGTCTATGCTGGAAGGACACCCGGGATTTACCATACATGGCATGCATGCCATATGCAGGTGAATGGTTTTAGTAGGTCATCGTATGAATCTTTTGAGACTCTTGAAGAGGCCGAGGCACATTGGTGGTACTTTTGTCAGTATGGTGTTCGTTGCTCAGGCGGAACCTTTGTTGGTGTCTCTGTCTCAGGTTCTAATCTTGCAGGTCCATCCCAACCAAATGTATCAACACAGGAAAGCTATGCATTCTACTGTGAACCTGGACCGAGTTCCTTTCAGTTTTCCAACGACCCTTCAATGGGTACCAGGAACGACGGCCAAGACTTCCTCCAGGGGTTTGTTCGTGGAATGTTGGTGGCCATGTTGCTGAGCCACAACTAGTGTTATTCCAGTGATACCACCCATTCAGTTGATAAAAGATGGCCTTGTTAATAGTTGTATGTTGTATGTTCACGGTGTTTCACGGATGGTGCGTGTCTAAATCATGTTTTGGCTCTGTTTTGAAGTCTGTGTGGTTCCACCAACCATCACTGCTTCATAGGTTAGCGTGGGTTTAGCTTACTTGGTGTTTTGATGTTGTCGGACTCAGTAGCGTGATATCGTATTAATGTGTTTAATTATGGTGTGAATGTTATGATTATGTGGATGTTAAATATCCCGTTGTGTGTTATACACAATGCATTTGTAGATTATATGAACATTAATCAACGAGTTATAAATCGACCTCACTTAATAACTCGTAATGTGGCTATGTAGATATACATTTTAATGCTTAACATTTGACCAAAATAACTCAAACAAAAAAATAAATAAAACAAAGGTTTTGCTTAGTTCCAACATACATTATATTTACTAATGTATATGTTTTATTCATGGTTAATTGTAATCCGTATCTATACCTATGGTAATTTAAATGTAACCACTTTAACGTTAAATTATTTATATTTTAATACAACCAATGGTACTATATCCAAATTTTAGATTACATCATAAAGGATAGGGCTCGCACGGGGCATACTTCATATGCTAGGTCAATCTAAATTCGATTTATAATTAACCCAACGTGATCAACTAGAAATCAATTTTTTTAATGAAAAAAAATTGATAGATAAACCAAAAAAAAATTATATAAATTTATGTGGCAATCAACAATTCAAAATGGGTGATAAAACCCGGGTTGTTTTGGCAACCCTCGTATTTTTTTTTTTTTTGTGGACTCATTTAGCATCTCTCAACGTTTCATTAAACTTTACACTGTTAAATTATATTATATATTATATGTTTATTCAATGCAATGATTACGCAAATGCAGCATGCCTTGCTACACAGGGATTTCAATTATGGCGCCAGTGTCTAATGCAACTCATATGGAGCTTCATTTTGGTGGTAGAAGTAGCCCTGTAAGTAGAATTAAATGCATCCCCGGGCAAACCAGACAAGTCAAGTCATAGACCTTATAGTGTTAAACCGAAGAGCAATTGTACCGTAAACCAAAAAAAAAAATGGACTCCGGGATTATATATATACAGTAGTGGTTTTACATGCCATTAATACTGCGTGCGAACAATCATCCTTCAAAAGCTCTAGTATCGACTCAAATGAAATCAATGGAGTCGGTCCAAATAATAAATGAGTCCGATCTACCTTATGCAGATGTTGCCCAGCGTCAACCACAGACAAGAAATATAGAAAAAAACTCAGGTTTGGTCCCCCAGTGTACAAAGTTGTGATAAATGTTGTTACATCTAACATTTTGCCTTTAAAAATTATCAACGCAATTTAATTTTTCTGTTCAAATGTTCATTTGCAGCCAATGAAGATAGATGATGATGATGATGATGCAAACTCGGTGCAGGGTGACTCACCCTCATACGAAAAGATAATGTTCCGGATGGAGGTTTATTCATTGCTATATTTAGCTCGTCCATTGGTTAAATGTTCAGATGAATGAATATCTTTGTTTATGATGTGACATAACAAGAATAAATATTGTATTCCTATTTTCGTGGACCTCATGTACCTGTTAACACATTAAAAATAAAAATTAGCATTTCTATATCATAGTTTGAACTGGGAAAACATATAAATGGTTCTTAATAACACCATTTCCGTTAATGGTGCCCAACTATTAAATTAGAGCGTCTACATGTCTTTTTACATTGTTATAGAAATAGGTTTCTGTTGAATGCGTCAAACACAGAATGGATTGTATATATTGTTATGACATGCATACACACTTGGTTTAAAGTATAGGCACCATATTATTAACTTGCTAATGTTGAACCAAGATACACAAAATATTTTTAGACAGCACCTTGTATACATTGGTTCCATAGATCTAGCAGGTTTTTTACATTTGCAGTGACATCGATGCAAACATTCATTTGCAAGGTATCAAATGTTGAACAAACAACTGCAAACCCTAATGATGAAATACTTGACCATGCGGGTTGTGAAAAGTCTAAACCCGTTGTTGATAAGGGTAAAGGAGTTTGTTTCGGGATCGACACCTTCAAAACACCAATGGAGAATCGTAGAATAGGTGTTGTGGACGATATATACAATGATTTGTTGGCAAACACAGACGTTATCGATCTTTCAGATGATGACGAGGGAATTTACCATCTCAGATCTATGAGCAACATCGACAAATTTGGACTAGGAAAGAAAGCCAACATGATGGGTTCAAACTCGGTAAAGGGTTGGGATAGGCTTAAAGTGCCAAACATTATTCCCAATAACCTAGACACATTAAAAGTAAATTACCATCCTGTAGTTGTCATCACGTAAGTATGTTTTTTTATAACTAATACCATCATTAATGGAACAATGTCTAATGTAATAGAAAGAGGTCGTTACACAAAGGAATGACCAAGGCGGCAAGCGGAAAATATTATTCCCAACAACTACAACAACAAATAAGTCACCAAGGATGGGTAAGAATCAAGGGGCAAAGAGCCTTAGCGAGCGTCTTGCCAAAGCTGGATCAAATACACAGAATGAGAATACACAACCAAAAACCAAGACTTCAACAGCAATGAATAAGTTGGAAATAAATGTTGGTTACGTGCTAGCACCGGTTAGAATTCTAACATCTTTATTTCAATTTGTAACATGTGATATTGATATGAATTCCACGTGTGTGCTATATGTATAAATACAATAGGGGTGCGCTTGATTTGCACAAATTCAGGGGACTAGACAGCTAAAAAAAAATTTTCCCCTGATTGATCTGAAAAGTCATCAGGGGACAGGACAAAAAAGGGTGTGAGAAAGAGGACAAAAACCCAAGGATTTGTCCTGTAACTCAAGGATTTGTCCTGTTTTGTACTGTCTGTCCTGTGCTGTCCTAATACTTTTTGCAAATCAAACGCACCTTTCATGGATATGCATGTAATACTTGCAACATTAGAAGGCATGTTGGGGATGCATGGTATTAATTCAATGTTAACCCAATACTGTCTGGGGTTCAAACCTTACATTCGTGCCATGCAGAACATCAACTCCATGTTCATGCCAACGCCAGACATGGAGCTCACCAAAAAGGAGATGCAGGTGTCTGCATTTATTTTTTGCCAAGACTTAAACCATAGGTACACATAATCTCTCGCGTATTACTTACCATTCAATGCCTTATCATGTACTATGATACAAATCTGATTCCTCATAATTTGTTACCATTGCCAAGTGACATACTATTTCAACATAAGGCACATAGTTTAAAGAGAAGCGAGTTTCAAAGTCTTTGTCCCTCCAATGAAATATCCATGAAGGTATCAAAGATCCTTAATTTTTCCACAACATTTTGCATCTCAATAAGTGAATACTGAAAATGTGAGTTAAATGTTGAAATTCCATTTCAGATTATTGAGATGGTTGCACTTAAGCAATCATGGGCGCAACAATATAATGCATCAATCACGACATGGTTTTTGCCTCCAACATTCTCGGTAAGGAAAAACTCTCCCCCCCCCCCCCCCCTCTCTCCCTCTCTCTCACTCTCTCTCTCTCTCTCACAAACACACACACACACACACACACAGATATATATATATATATATATATATATATATATATATATATATATATCCACTAGATAACTTTGGTGACAGCAACCAACAATGTTATAATACCATCTAACGAAATTTGTTTCATACTGGAACCCTCTTCGGGATATGGTTATGAAAGGAGAGGCACATCCAATACGTGATATATCATGTGACTTCATATTACAATGGATTCCACCAACTAAAACTCTGTCTTATGTATGTCTGACTTGGGTTATCTTATTTGAAATCCTTATTTGCCATTTACGTTTGTTAAAGGGTTAATTAATGAAGTTTCACAATGCAGACATGTGTTCCCTTTCGCGAATAAAATGGTCACTGGTTCCTTATGGTTATTTCTATTAAGCAGAGAAAAATTTATAAACTTGACTCCAATCCAGAGCCAGCGGGGACTATAGAAAGGGAACGAAGCATGCATGAAGTAGTATGTCATGTTTGTCAATTTAATTTAGTTATACTTCCTCTCCCATTATGAGTATGATGACTCTTACTTTGATTTTGTCTTTAGTGTCTTGCCCTTACTAGTATTATGGATGCTGGATATTACCCAAACAAGTCGGTCCCCAAGAGCAATCAGTTTGTTACATGGCCAATGTTAGATGCTACTGGTATACCTAAATGTCACAGGTAATAGTATTGAGCTTAACATTAATAGTGCAAGAATCGAAATGTGAAACCTGTTATCGTGTGTATCCAACCAATCAAATTAAAACTTTGTTCTTCCTAAACAGTCTCAACTCAGCTGCATGGGTTCTTGAGTGGATTGAAATTGGACAAGGATTCCAGCCAAACATCATAGGAGTGGTAACAGACCCATGCGTCTTCATTAATTTTTCCCTTTCAAATGTGTTTTCTTGCATATTGATCTTGTTACTTGTCTCTTAAACAACTTAGCTTCAAGAGAACAAGGTTAGGATGAAGGCAGCAATTGGTTTGGTACTTCACGAAATGAACGACTTCCAGAGAGTCGTAGCTACCAATGTTGAAGCTATGTGGAGCACTCGAGGGAAGTAAATGAATGAACATACATTAGCACCAAGGCTATGAATCAGTGTCTCCTTTTTGAGTCTTAGACACTTTTTGGGAGATCTTTGCTTGAATAGAAGGACCCAATCATTATGGCAAATATTGAAATCACTTATATCCATATTGCCCTTTTGTTTTGTAATAGGTTGTAAATTGTAGTGCAACATGGTCACTAATGTGTATGACCATGAATCTTCATATCAATCGTCAATATTTGACATATTTTGCTACCGAACATCACAAGACTTACTATTATGGCATGTCAATAGATTAGCAGTTCTTGTTTTTCCAATATCACAAATATTCATCATTATGACATTCTGGATTTATTTGTGTATGCGTTTCATATGGATAAATGACAATACATATGCATAAATGAATTAGTATATTGAAATGAGGAATGTATTCGTGAAAAAATACACAACTTTCGACTTGGCCCACAATCATTATTTGGGTTGGTCCAATCATCAGTACCTTTGTCAAAATTTATAAAAAACTAGATTTACCATTTTATCTTTCTGATCAGAAATGGACATAATTATCTTGGCCCAAATCACTTTATTTATTTGGGTTGGGGCCTACAAACAATAAATGTGTACAAGTCAATTAAAAATCCCAAAATCGCCACAATATATTGGTAAAACCAGAAAAATGGCACATATGTAAACTAGGCCCACATATGCTATTTATCCATATCTAGCAAAAGGCCCATAAAGCTTGGTCTTAAACATCATTCATAACACTATTAAAGTCTGTAGCGCAAGTGTGACCATATATTTAACTTTAAAATGTACATGATGAAGCCCACGCATGCCCCATGAGGCTGCCACGAACTTATAAAACATTCATTCCATAAACATCTGCCCAACTCTTATACATAAATCGAAAAAACATATTCAATTACCAGGTAATTTATATCATACTGAACAACAACATGTTCAACCAGACATTCTTTAAGACTAAGCCCTCATTTATGTTTTGATGTATGACAAACAAAGTGTATTTTGCATAAGATTTTTAATTTTCACTACGTACTCATTTCGTGTTAAGTTTCATGCAAGATCACTCGTTCAACAAAGCAAAACTAGCGCACGTCCAACACTGGGAAAATATAAGCGCTCGTCCAATGAAGTGAACCAAGAATGACGTCCAACAAAGTAAAGAGCTGAAGTCCAATGAACAATTAAAAAGCTGTCGTCCACTGAAAGATCACATGAAGCACGTCCACTGAAAGAAACAGAAGATCTCGTCTGCTGATGTGGCACAGGAGCACGTCGAATGGAAGTAAAAGAAGCACGCGTCCACTAATGTAAAAAGGAGCGCACGTCCACTGATGTAAAAAGGAGCTCGCGTCCACTGATGTAAAAAGGAGCCCGCGTCCACTGATATAACAGAAGCATGCGTCCACTGATGTAAAAGAAGAGAGCGTCCACTGATATAACAGAAGCACGCGTCCACTGATGTAAAAATAAGCACGTGTCCACTGATGTAAAAGAAGAGCGCGTCCACTGATATAACAGAAGCACGCGTCCACTGATATAACAGAAGCATGCGTCCACTGATGCAAAAGAAGAGCGCGTCCACTTAGGATACCTCGCCCACTTACAGTAACACTTGGAGCTCGTCTACTAAATGATACATGCTAGAAGCTCCGTCCACTTACATGGTATATAAAGCTCGTCTAAAATTACAGCCCGTCCAATTACCTTGAGCTAATACTCCCGTCTGCTGACGTGGAAAATGGACGCGGATATTTTTCTCTTCAATTAAACGCGGCTATAATCTGTCTTCTATTGATGTGTTTGGAATCAAGGTCAGGCACTTTAGAAGTGCTTCTTGGACGTGGAAGCTACTCACAGTAGCTTCCAGTAAAAATCACTTCAACCCAAATCAATCAAGTTTCCAAACATGCTATATATAAAGAGGGATCAAAGGAACACACATCAACAACAACAACAACGCAACTCATACTAATTGTGAAACAAAGTGCTTTATCTCTGAGAAAAGTGTGATAGCTAGAACTTCAATTTGTTTTATCAGGCTTTTAGAGTCTTGCTTCTACTCAATTCTTTTGTGAATTAGAGTGACTAAGAGAGGGTATCTCTTAGGGTTCAACAAGGATGGAAGGGATCCTTGGGTAAATAAAGCTAGTGTGCTTTCTGGAGATTTTTTAAGCAAGGAGGGTATCCTTGTGTTACTATAATTAGAATTGTGTAATTCTGATTATAGTGAAGAAATCCACAGAGGTGTGGGACTGGATGTAGGCTTACCAGAGGAGGTAGCCGAACTAGGAAAAATCGGTTTGCGTGTTCTTCTAATCCCTAAACTCCATATACTTGTTAAACTTGAATCTTTAAATCTGCAATCTGTGTTAAAATCTGTTGTTACTACTTATAGTTCTTCTTGTCATCATTACTTGTTCCATAACCTAATTCTTGGAATTAAAATTGAGTGAAAACCAATTTTCTTTAAAAGATACAATGTTTTACTTTAAATTGTTGAATAAGTTTTCACTGTCTCAATTCACCCCCCCCCCCCCCCCTCTCGAGACTGTAGCCACTACCAACACATTCATGGCATCAACTACTAAACTACACCACGCCAACTCTGGGATTTTCAAAACTATCAAGCCGACTCTGCAATATCATGTATGTACCATGTAACATACTGCATAACCGATTCTTTTACAACTATGCCTTCATACAAAACAGTAATACAATGTTAGGAACCAAAGGGCAAATACATGCATCAATAACAAATTAATCATAAGCACATTCATGCAACAACTAACCAATCACATATGATCCTATAACCATAATTCTACGGGTGCACTACTACCCCAGTGAATATAGATTTGTTGCATCCGACGTATGCATCTGATGAATTCTTGCAGCATGTGTACACGTCTTTCTTGTATGACCAACAGCCTTGCCAACAACCGCACTTTGTATTCTTCTTACCCCCTCTGTCCACCCACCGAAGGAGCACCCATACGCGACTGACTTTTGAATGCTACTGGATCCCTAAGGTAACTTGTGCCACCGTCATCCCCCTCCCTACCCTGTTGTGAACAAGCTTGACGATGCTTTGTTTGAAGTTGTTCTGTCTCATACAATACCTTTTCCCTTATATTAGTAAAGTCCTCATAGTTTCTAGCTGCATATGTACACATTCGCCTGCAACTATCTATCAACGAAGTATACCGCCCATTGTAAAGTGCATTATTACCACCCATGTTACCAGGAAAATGTCTGCCTTCGGCCTCTTGTTTAGCTGATTTTGTCCATCTGGGTAAAACAAGACAGCTAGGAATGTGGTCAAAGTCCAACAACACCAACACTCTTATTATATGCACACATGGAATCCCATCAGATTCCATACCTTGGCAAGAACATCGAGCTTGCATTTCAGTAGGATACAAGGACACATGCCATCTCAAATTGGGCCTACAGTATTTACCCACAGTAAAAATCTTTGCAGATGTTGTCTCGATACAATCTAAGACATTAATACCCAACGAATTAAACAACCTTTTCCGAAATATATAAAATATTTCTCATGTATACACTTCTACACCGTGTTGCTCTAAGGATATAAGTTCAGTTTGCATGACAGGTACTCCATAAGCTGATTTGAAATCTGCTTCAATCTCCTTACTGCGAATGTACTCAAGGCACCTTTTAAAGTGAAATAGAAAGTCTTTAAAATTGAACCTGGATTGTATATAGTTACCCATGTGGGCATGCAGGGCCTCACACCGAGATGTCGTCCTGATACCCACAAAGAACTTGCCTTTTATATGAGCTTGATAAGCCTCTGGCTCATCTAGTTTCCAGCTAGAAAAGTGGTAGATTTTGTGCCTAATCGAGTGAGTCAACCTCGATAATCTCCCAAATTGGCGTTGTTTTGTTCCTAAGTTAGAATTTGATTCGTTTAATGCATTTTTAGTAGTTTTTAGTTTATTTTGAGTAGAATTACGCTTTTCGTTTCCTTTTATTGTTTCAGGTTAAAAGTGAAGCTCTTAGAGTCAAGGAAAATGAAGAAAACAGTGGAAAAGCAATTCTGGAAGTTTCGCCTCGCGAGACAGGATCTCGCCTCGCGAGCTCAAGACCAGCCGACAAAGAATAACCACCCTTTCTGTCTCGCCGCGCGAATCACCATCTCGCCTCGCGAGCCTGAAGGCCTGACTATGCCAGAGATGTCACCCTTTTCTGTCTCGCCTAGCGAATCACCATCTCGCCTCGCGAGAAAACCAATCTCTAAAGATCCGATTCATAAGATTCGCCTCGCGAACCAGGTCTCGCCCCGCGAGCGGGCGAGACTCAGAACCTCTATTTATAGGCTGTTTTAGGGCAGATTAGGGATACAACCTTTTGTTCACCACTTGTTTAGGATCATTTTTGGAGCAAATCCTTATTCTCTGGAGCTGCGTCTCCATATGTTCTTTTCCTATTTTACAATTATGATGAACCCCAATTGTTTGTGCGTTGTTACAAGCATGAGGAACTAATTCCCTTGTCTAAGGGATCAATGAAACCACCCATGAAGGTGTAGCGTTCAATATGATGTATGTTTCCCTCCTTTACCTCAATTCATGATTTCCAATTCTGAATTTATTGCGTTGATCATAAGCATGCATGATTGACTAGTTAACGTGATGAGGCTTGATAGGTAATTCGCGTTTAGAACTTGAATTGGGATCACTGATTGAATATTGCATGAGAGTGAGTAGGAGATCAGTGCAACCTTATAGGGAACAAGATTTAATAGAGTTTGATGATTGGGTTAGGAGACCGTAGCAAGTAATTAACTCAATCGTTGAATACGTCCTATTGAGCACGATAGTGTCATTAGGAGAATTTGGGGGTCCTGTTTGACATTGCAATTCAACTTAGGGAGGGGATCATTATCACTTGGGTACTATGCATGATTGGGTAGGTGAATTTGTGACCTTAGATGTTTAATCCAGATTTTAATTCTTATCTTATCGTATCGCTACCAACTTTGTCTCTAATTGATTTGTGATTTGGGGGTCCTGGGATTGGCACAACCAATTTTCCTAATTTTTGGGAAGTTTGATTATTTGGTTAAGCTATTTTTATTTTTATTTTCTGTTATTTATTTACTATTGTTTATCTCTACTTCTTTGATTCCACTTGGTCTTGCCTAGTTTTTGTATGCGAGGTACCCTTTCACAAGAGGACTTGCTATTTGATTCGGAGATCACCAAGACCGAGAAGCGATTAAGGAAAGAAGCCAGAGAACGAAAGAGGCTTGAAGCAATTAATTATGAGGGGATGGCCGAAGCAAACCCTCCTCCTCCTCCTCCTCCTTACAAGCCTCTCTTCGAGTACAATCTACCCAATTTGGATGATTGTGCTTCTTCTATCGTGAGGGGCAACCTCAATACAGATTCCTTCAGAGTGGAAGGATGTGTCACAGCCCATATCCATGAGAATCAATTTGATGAGGGTGGCAAACAAGACCCTCATAGACACATCACTCGCTTCCTTGAAGCTTGTGACATGCATAAGACAAGAGGAGTTTCTCAAGATGAGTTTCGCTTGCGGCTATTCTCTCTTTCTCTTAGGGATACCGCTCGCGATTGGTTTGACAGCTTGGATCGCAACAGTATCACAACATGGGAGCAAATGTCCCAAAAGTTCCTCACTAAATATTTTCCTCCTCAGAAAGCGGCACAAGCAAGAGTAGCCGTCACATCTTTCAGGCAGACAAAAGATGAATCTTATAATGAAGCTTGGGAGAGGTATAATGTGCTCTTGAGAAGATGTCCTTCGGCTTTCTTTGACCCGGACTCCAAGGTTCAACATTTATTTAACGGGTTAAGGGGGCGCTACCAGATGATTTGTGATGCCGCAGCGGGCGGTTCTTTTTCTTATTTATCAGCTGAGGATGGATGGGCGTTATTGGAGAAGATGTCGAACAATAATTACAACCGTGGTAGGGAAACCTCAAGTGGAGTCAGTTCTGCAACAATAGAAGCCATTCTAGAGTAAAATAAACTGTTGAAGATGCAAAATGCGGCATTGTCTGGGAACAAAATGGTTAATGTGATACACGAAGGAATGCCTCCGGCTTGTGATAATTGTAATGGAGATCATGACATTCAGAGTTGTCCGTTCAACTTCTCTCAAGAACATGTGGACTCATACCACAATTTCTATGACAGCGTGCCCTAGAACAACTATCATAGGAACAGACAGTATGATTACAGTCAGAATCAGAATAGGGGTTATATGAGGAGAGACCATCCGGGTTTCGCTTGGAGTAATGCTAGTGGTGGTCTAGCCGGGCAACAACAACCTCAATAGAATCAGAGGCCAAACTATGGAATCCATCAACGCAATACTCAACAGGCTCTTCCAGGGCCTAATCAATTGCAAACAACAGATGGTGGAAGGCAACCTTGGGAGTTGGCTATAGAAAAGATGAATGCGGTAATTGAGAAGTTGTCAATCAATACAAGCACAGCCATTGACAAGTTGGCAACTCATACAGGGTCGGCAATTTAGAATCTAGAGACACAGATGGCTCAGCTCGCAAAGCAACTGAATGAGCGTCTCCCAGGAACGTTCCCAGGTGATACCGAGAACAACCCTAAGAACCAATGTAATGCCGTAGCAACTAGAAGCGGTAGGGTGTTGGGATCTAACAGGGGTGCAACTAGTTCTCAGGAAGTTGAGGCCTCGGAACAAGTAACCACATGTTGAGGAAGAACAACCTAAGAAAGAGGAGTTGGCAAGTGACAAGGCACCGAAGCAAGGGGGAAGGTTAAAACTTGTGGATGAAGAGTTCCGAAGAAAGAAGTGGGTTGAACCCAAAGACCTCCCGCCCTTCATGAAGGTACCATATCCTGAAAGATTGAAGAAGCCTCTACATGATAAATAGTTCAATAAATTCCTTGATGTCTTCCACAAACTTCAAATTAACATTCCATTTGCGGAAGCCTTGGAACAAATGCCATCTTATGCCCGGTTTATGAAGGAGCTTCTCTCCAAGAAGCGGAAAATAGTGGATGAGGAAACGGTTTCTTTGACCGAGGAGTGTAGTGCCATTCTTCAAATAAAACTACCTCCAAAGTTGAAGGATCCCGGTTCTTTTTCTATACCATGCACCATTGGGGGGATGACTCTAGGAAAGGCGTTGTGTGATCTAGGGGCAAGCATCAACTTGATGCCCCTCTCTATGATGAAGAAGTTGGGGATCAAAGAAGTAAAAGATACACGGATGTCACTCCAACTAGCCGATCGTTCTATAAAATATCCTTATGGGGTGGTCGAAGATTTGTTAGTGAAGGTGGACAAGTTCATATTTCCGGCGGACTTTGTGGTGCTTGATATGGATGAAGACGCCGAGATCCCTCTCATATTGGGTAGGCCCTTCTTGGCCACTGGGCGTGCTTTGATAGATGTGCAACAAGGGAAACTCACCCTAAGGGTGCAAGATGAGAATGTAGTCTTCAATGTCTTTGAAGCAATGAAGCACCCCGCTGAGAGGTCGGATGTGTATCGAGTGGATATGATGGACTCAATTGTCAAGGCAAAGGCCACTAGATAAGCCCATGGTTCTTCACTTGCACAAGTGTTGGTAGAATCCCATGATGATGATAGTGAGGAAGAAGACCCTTTGGAGGATGAGGACTATCTTGAGTGCTTAAAAAACATGGAGGCCTTACCGAGTCTCCCAAAGGATGAATGTGCAAAGGAAAAGCTCAACAACGAAGGAATGGAAGAAGATAACAAAGCACCGGAGTTGAAGCAACTCCCAACCCACTTAAGGTATGCAATCTTGGGGGAGAAGGGACAACATCCGGTAATCATTATCAATGCCTTGAAAAAGGATGAAGAAGAAAAGCTACTGAGAGTTCTTAGGGAACACAAATCCTCCATTGGGTGGAAGATTTCGGACCTAAAAGGTATAAGCACTTCCCTATGCATGCATAAGATTTTGATGGAGGATGATTATAAGCCGGTGGTTCAACCACAAACACGGTTAAATCCCATCATGAAAGAAGCTGTGCGTAAGGAAGTGATTAAACTTTTAGATGTCGGAATCATCTATCCAATCTCGGATAGCAATTGGGTTAGTCCAATTCATGTGGTCCCAAAGAAAGGTGGCAAAACCGTGGTGGTCAATGAAAGCAATGAATTGATCCCAACAAGGACCATCACGGGGTGGAGAGTATGTATCGATTATAGAAGGCTAAATGAGGCAACAAGGAAAGATCATTTCCCTCTTCCCTTCATTGATCAAATGCTTGAAAGGCTAGCCGGATATGAGTACTATTGTTTCTTAGATGGTTACTCCGGCTATAATCAAATTGTGGTGGATCCTCAAGACCAAGAGAAGACAGCCTTCACTTGTCCCTATGGAGTCTTTGCCTATAGGAGGATGCCCTTTGGATTGTGCAACACTCCTGCTACTTTCCAAAGGTGCATGCTTTCTATTTTCTCAGACATGGTGGAGAAATGCATTGAGGTGTTCATGGATGACTTCTCGGTCTTTGGGACCTCATATGACAATTGCTTGAAGAACTTGACTTTGGTGCTTAAAAGGTGCCAAGAGACTAACCTTGTGCTCAATTGGGAGAAATGCCACTTCATGGTCAAGGAAGGTATAGTCTTGGGGCACAAAATCTTCCAAAGGGGGATTGAGGTTGATAAATCCAAGATTGAGTTGATTGAGAAGCTTCCCCCACCAACCAATGTAAAGGGGGTGAGGAGTTTCTTGGATCATGTCGGGTTCTACCGGAGATTCATCAAGAACTTCTCCAAAATCGTAAGGCCGCTTTGTGACCTTCTTGCGAAGGATGTATCCTTTGAGTTTAATGCTTCTTGTTTAAATGCTTTCACTATTTTGAAAAATATGCTTGTCACCACACCCATAATCACTGCACCTAATTGGAATTTACCATTTGAAATCATGTGTGATGCTAGTGATTATGCGGTGGGGGCTGTTTTGGGACAAAGGGTGGAAAAGTTAGCTCATGTCATTTATTATGCAAGTAAAGTTTTGAATGAGGCACAAGCTAATTATTCCACCATTGAAAAGGAACTACTTGTTGTGGTTTTTGCTTTAGATAAGTTTAGATCCTATATTGTGGGGTTTAAGATTGTTGTTTTCACCGATCATGCGGCCATAAAACACTTGATGACAAAACAAGAGGCCAAACCTAGATTAATTCGGTGGATTCTTCTTTTGCAGGAATTTGATCTAGAGATTAAGGACAGGAAGGGATCCGACAATGGTATGGCGGACCACTTATCTAGGTTGGTCAATCCCGACACCGAGGAGGAATTGTTAGACATCAAGGAAGAATTTCCTGATGAAAAACTGTTTGCACTCATTGAAAATTTCTCTCCTTGGTTCGCGGACATGGCCAACTTCAAATCTTCAAATGTGGTTCCGCAAGGTTGGACTAATCAACAAAGGAAGAAGTTCTTCTCGGATGCAAAGTATTATGTGTGGGAGAACCCCTATCTTTTCAAGCAATGCTCGGATGAGATCCTAAGAAGGTGCATTCCCCATGACCAAATCGGAAACGTGTTGTAGCATTGTCATAGCTCGGATTATGGTGGGCATTATAGGGGAAAGAAGACCGCAGAAAAAATCCTCCAAAGCGGGTTTTATTGGCCAACGCTCTTCAAGGATGCCCACACCTTTGTTGAGAACTGTGATCGTTGCCAAAGAGTTGGCAACATCTCTAAGCGGCATGAACTCCCCTTGAATTGCATGCTTGAAGTAGAGCTCTTTGATGTGTGGGGGATAGATTTCATGGGACCATTCCCACCATCTTTCCCCTATCAATACATTTTGGTGGCGGTGGACTACGTGTCAAAGTGGGTAGAAGCAATCCCAACAACTACGGATGATGCGCGGGTAGTCATGGAATTCCTAAGGCGCAATATCTTCTCGAGGTTTAGGGTCCCTAGAGTGTTGATTAGTGATGGGGGATCCCACTTTTGCAACAATCAAATGCACAAGCTTCTTGAGAAGTATGGGGTCAAGCATAGGGTCTCTACCCTTATCATCCCCAAACAAATGGGCAAGTGGAGGTATCCAACCGTGAGATGAAGCGTATTCTTGAGAAAACCGTCAACTCCTCACGGAAGGATTGGTCAAAAAGGTTAGATGATGCTTTATGGGCTTATAGGACCGCCTTCAAGACTCCAATTGGAAGGCCTCCTTACAATTTGGTGTTTGGAAAGGCATGCCACTTGCCGGTGGAATTAGAGGAAAAGTCTTATTGGGCAATTCGAGAACTCAACTTTGATTTGACGAAGGCCGGTGAAAAAAGGCTTTTGGACTTAAATGAGTTGTCCGAGATCCGCATGCAAGCATATGAAAATGCAAGAATCTACAAAGAGCGGACTAAGGCATGGCATGACAAGCACATCTTGCCTAGGAGGTTTGAGCCCGGACAAATGGTACTTCTTTATAATTCAAGGTTGAGACTCTTTCCTGGAAAGCTAAAATCAAAGTGGTCGGGACCATTCAAGGTCCTCCAAGTTTTTGCACACGGAGCAGTAGAATTAGAAGGGGCCTCTGGCAACTTCAAGGTAAATGGGCAAAGACTAAAGCATTACCATGGGGAATCAATCCCAAATGGCAAGTAAGTTCTTCTTCTGGATTAACCCTTAGGGGTGACTTGAGTCAGGCTCGGGACGCTAAACAAGCGCTACTTGGGAGGCAACCCAAGCTAGATATCCTTTATTTTTTAAAAGTTTCTGTCATTTTCTCTTCTGAAAAAAAAAACCAGATTTGCCCCGCGAATCCACAGTGGCCTCGCGAGACAGAAGCCCTGAATCTCAGAGGCTTGCTCACGCTTCTGTCTCGCGTCGCGAGAGCCACTTTCGCCTCGCGAATCTTGGCATCATCAGCTGTTGGAATTCCATATTCGCCTCACGCGCTACTACTCGCCTCGCGATTCTGGAAAGTGTGAAGAACAATTTTTCCAGATTTGCCTCGCGAGTGATGTATCGCCTCGCGAATCTGCAATTAGGGTTTTCAATTTGGGGGTGCCGGTGGGTACAGTGATGGAGAAGGTCCCACGGCAGCCCATCGACCGGGAGTACATCCAGCGTTTCTGTTACTTAGCCCCGGCCCTACTTAGGAGATCACCCACCCCTACCCACTCAGAGGTCACGATCAGCGGACATGGGTCTGCTCTTGCAGAACCAGCAGGCGATGAGGCGGGATCAGGAGGTGCTGCGGGAGTTCTTCCTGGAGATGTCATTGGCCCAGCAGGAGGGTCGGGTACCCGTATACCCCTCCGAGGAGGAGCTGTCCCCTCGGCTTGGGTGGCAGGACTACCCTGTGGACCAGGGTGCTATGCCACGGGGGGTGCCCGAGGGACCGAGAGGATGAGGAGGCACCGAAGGACCAGGGGTGACCGTGGACGACATTGATTTTGATCGTGGATCCGGGCCCCTGCATTACTTTATTTAGAGTTCTATCTAGTAGTTTCGATATGGTTGTACACTCGATAGCTAGCTAGAAACTCGTCTCATCGACCTTTATCTTGACAAACTTGGATAGCTGTATATATTTACTTTTTTTTATGTTATTGCTTTAACTTTCGTGTTTGCTTGTGAATGGATCAACATGGAGAGCCCGGAATATCATGGGCCAACCAATTGGATGAGGATGAGGCTGAAACTAGTCGTGCTGTGAAGCGAGGTAGTAGAGATGAAAAGAGGCAAGGCAATCAACTGAAAGCATGGGGTCCGCTCGGACCCCCTTGAGATAAAAATTTCTTCTCCTTTCTCTTTTTCTATTCCTTCTCCTTCTAATCTTATTAGTAATTTCACTTGTGAATGCATGTTAATAAAAAAAAATAAAAAAATGGATTTAATTGAGGAAACTCTCAAGTTGAATGCATGAACTAACCAAAAATAGAAATTCAATGAACCCTTCTCGATGCTTTGAATGTTGAAAAGCCCCTAGTGAAAATAAAGAGGTTGAACTCAATTTGATTATTGTGAATGCATGATGTACAATAAGTTTGGGGTTGAAGGGGTTCATTCTTGGGAATTTTATCTCAGTCAAATAATTTGCAAAATAACCCGGTGAGGAATTTGAGCCTCCAACATTGTTTTAATTGTGTGAATCGCTTTTAAGTTGCACCTTCTCGGATTTGCTTGAATATGTGCATGGTTTGCATATTTATATGTTGCATCAAATGATCTAGGCAATTTTTCTTTGAAATAACTACTTGGCCATAAATTGAACCAACCTTGATCAATGATCCCTAGTTAGCCACATTGAGCCTTGAAGCCTATTGTTCTTGATGACCTTACATTACAAGCCATTAACTCAGAAAAACCATGATTTTCCCCTATCCTAGGATTTAGGAGAGCATGGAATTTTAGCTTTGTGAGTGTTGTTGTAGAACTAAGTTTGGGGTGGCTACAAAGTTCATGAATCATAGTTGAGAAAAAGAAAAAGCAAAATTAAAGGTCGAAGGCTTGAAAAAAAAAATGTGATGATAGGTATTGAATATATGCCAAAAAGGGCAAAGTGAAAAAGTATAAAAAGGAAGAGGTTTGTAGCCACCCAATGCAAGGAATAGAATAATAATATGAGAGTAAATTCAATTGTTGCAGTGCTAGTTTCATGCTCTCATTGATCCTAGGGACTAAGCCTCTATCCTTTGCATTTCTTACCTTGAGTCAGGCCTCATTACAACCTATGAAAGACCTTTTGATGATGCATACATATTTTTGTGGGAACTTTGTTTAGATGAAAATCAAATCCATGGAAAGTGCTCTTGAATTGTGAAATAGAGTGAATGTTGCTAACGTAGACAAATTGAACGCAAGAGTGTTTACTAAATACCCTTAGAGAGGAAGGCAATTATTTGAATTTGGTGATCTTCCTTTGCACACTACTGGATCCCTAGCTTAGTCGTATTGACTGCATTCATCATTGATCTCTCTTTGTTCACTTGATGAGTGGGGTAGCTATCAAGAATAAGAGGAGGGGACATTGAATTTGCAAGATAGAAATTGTGAATAACTGCAGGAAGCTCGGTTAACTCAGTTAAATTAATATGATTGTATTGTTTGTTTAACTTGCTTGGGGACAAGCAAGGTTTAAGTTTGGGGTGTTTTGATAAGCCTCTGGCTCATCTAGTTTCCAGCTAGAAAGGGGGTAGATTTTTTGCCTAATCGGGCGAGTCAACCTCGCCAATCTCCCAAATTGGTCTTGTTTTGTTCCTAAGTTAGAATTTGATTCGTTTAATGCATTTTTAGTAGTTTTTAGTTTATTTTGAGTAGAATTACGCTTTTCGTTTCCTTTTATTGTTTCAAGTTAAAAGTGAAGCTCTTAGAGTCAAGGAAAATGAAGAAAACAGTGGAAAAGCAATTATGGAAGTTTCGCCTCGCGAGCCTGAAGACCAGCCAGAACAGAAACAGTCACCCTTTCTGTCTCGCCGCACGAATCACCATCTCGCCTCGCGAGCCTGAAGGCCTGACCGTGCCAGAGATGTCACCCTTTCTGTCTCGCCTCGCGAATCACCATCTCGCCTCGCGAGAAAACCAATCTCTGAAGATCTAATTCATAAGATTCGCCTCGCGAACCAGGTCTCGCCCCGCGAGCGGGCGAGACTCAGAACCTCTATTTATAGGTTGTTTTAGGGAAGATTAGGGATACAACCTTTTGTTCACCACTTGTTTTAGATCGTTTTTGAGACAAATCCTTATTCTCTGGAGCTGCGTCTCCCTATGTTCTTTTCCTATTTTACAATTATGATGAACCCCAATTGTTTGTGCGTTGTTACTAGCATGAGGAACTAATTCCCTTGTCTAAGGGATCGATGAAACCACCCATGACGGTGTAGCGTTCAATGTGATGTATGTTTCCCTCCTTTACCTCAATTCATGTTTTCCAATTATGAATTTATTGCGTTGATCATAAGCATGCATGATTGACTAGTTAACGTGATGAGGCTTGATAGGTAATTCGCGTTTAGAACTTGAATTGGGATCACTGATTGAATATTGCACGAGAGTGAGTAGGAGATCAGTGCAACATTATAGGGAACAAGATTTAATAGAGTTTGATGATTGGGTTATGAGACCGTAGCAAGTAATTAACTCAATCGTTGAATATGTCCTATTGAGCACGATAGTGTCATTAGGAGAATTTGGGGTTGCTGGTTGACATTGCAATTGAACTTAGGGAGGGGATCATCATCACTTGGGTGCTATGCATGATTGGGTAGGTGGATTTGTGACCTTAGATGTTTAATCCAGATTTTAATTCTTATCTTATCTTATCGCTACCTACTTTATCTCTAATTGATTTGTGATTTAAATTGCTATCCTATTTCCTCTCTCTTCTCAACCACTTGCTTTTACTTGGTCAAACGTATCGAATTTCTTGCAAATTGGTAGAATTGGTAGCCCAATCCCTGTGTCCGACCTCGGCAATTACTTACCGTGTTTATTACTTACGACGACCCGGTTCACTTGCCGGTGACTCAACAGAGCTGTTGACCACATTAGGTTTTTTTTCATACAACTGCTGCACCCAACCATTCTCAACCAAACCACATTCCTCGACGGCTGCTTCCCACATCTCTTCAAACTCACTTATGTCACAATTTGAGAGCATGCAAATCTTAAACAATTGAGTAAATCGAATATCCCCAACATTAGCCGTGACATTCCTTATCAAGTGCCATCCACATAGCCTGTGATGTGCCTCCGGAAAAACTTTAGCAATTGCATTTCTCATAGATAGGTCCTTGTCAGTAATGACACAACTGGGGGCCTTCCCCTTCATTGCTTCTAGAAATTGTGATAGCACCCATACATATGTCTCCTCTTTCTCATCTGATACAATAGCACATCTAAAAACACATGTTTGCTTGTGATGATTAACACCAGAGAACACAACAACAGGACATTTGTACTTATTTCTACCATATGTGGCATCAAATGCCAATATTTGCCCAAACACATCATAATCAAGTTGGGAGGTCCCATCACACCAAAACAAATGCTTCAACCGCCCATCAACACCCGCTTTGTGACTCCAAAAAAGTGTTGGATCTTTACTTCGCATTTCCCTAAGGAACTTTGCAGCCTCCTTTAAATCACTTTCCTGCATTTTTCTCTCCTTTTGGACACAGTTATACATCTCTTTTTTTCCAAAGCCAATCTTATGATACCCACCTGATTGGCTAGCAAATGAACCATAAATCTTCGGAATCCTAATGCCACTTTTCCGCATGCTATCCAACTGTGCAACATCAGCAGCAGACAACTTGCGGTTTGACCGTAGTAGTCCAAAGTATTTATCACCCAGTAGTTGATGGTTATGTACATCGCCAAACCGCGACACAGACCACCGTCCACTGCTAGTATCAAAACTAATGCGCATTTCAGCTTCACATCCAAACCGTGTTACAACTCTATGCTCACGTTGACGGTTAGGCAGGTTCATATACTTGGAATCCCGAAAACCCTCACTTGAACAAACAAACTGTTGCCAAGTTATTTCATTGTTCTTATTTTTCCCACGCTTGTTTTTCCGTACTCTAAAGCCTTTCACTTTACCATATTCATTATAAAACGCATATGCAGAATCCACATCTGCAAACTCCATTCCCTTTACCTCGTCAGTGGTGACCGTAAAAAAAACAACATTTGATAAATTAGTTCTCACATCCTCATCAGTATCATCACCCTATACATTCTGATTTGCATCTTCCTCATCATTGTTAGATTCAGCTTCCTCAAAATTATCATTATCATCTTCCACAACATTGTCATTCTCGTCTTGTTCAACATTCTGGGTACCATCTTCCATAACGTTGTCATTCTCATCTGCATCAACACTATCATCTTCTGCTTCATCAACATTTTCATTTTCAGCTTCCTCAACATTTACAGAATCCAGGGAAAGATCTTCTATACCCTGGACAACCACACATTGAAAATTAGCCTCACATTAACAAACCATGTTAACTGCCCTTTCTAGATTTTCATCCAAGCCAGAACAACCGCATTTGCATATATAACGACGATATTTACAACCAATCCTTAACTAATCCTACATCTATTGAAACAATATATGATACACATCAATCGAACCCCCACTTAAATAAACCCTACACATACACCAACTCATCATTCATCATCCCAATACGCATAACCTTCTTATTAGCTACCCACAAAAAAAAAAGGTAAATCATTCAAACATAAGGAGTCGGCCGATTGACATACTCCAGTGGCAGCAAAATCATGTTGATCAAATCTACTAACCTGTGAGTTTATGCAATCACCCATCTCGTAGAATACACTGCGTACTTGTCAACCAATCAGCTTTTCAGCGGATTACCTTCTGGGTTCCACAAAATCGCCGTCACGACCGGATGATGATGGAGATTTAGTCGAAATTGCTTCGACCATGGAAGCGACAATGAATACCTTTTCTATTTCATTTTCGACCTAACAGCAATTCATTACTTTTTTATTTCTGTAATTTATTTTCATTGCTTTAATCAATAACCGGTAACAAAGGCGCATAAAAGTATAATTACCGTCTGAAAATAATTGGAAAGTAAAAGTGGGTAACCTGATACCGGGACCGCATGTAAAAAAATAAGTGAGTTTCGAAGCTCAACTTTGAGATTGGAGTATTGTAGACTTGGCCCATGCATTAAGTCTATGACACAGTAATTAATCTCTGTTTCATCCATTTCAGCAGCAACAGGATATTATCGATCCACCAATTTAAATTTGCACTGTTGTCTAGTATTCATTCTTCTATGTCTTAAACTACAGTACAATTAATTTAATATTAATATTAGTAAATGTGCACGTCACCCCCAAATTTCTTCTTCCCCAATAATTGGTCATCTTCCCCGTCAATGTCATATGCACAATGCAAGTGTGAAAATCTCACAACCCACTCCTGAGCAAATTAACCTGGTCCAAACACTGCTGACCGCCCCCTATTTGTTACAAAGAAACAAAACCAAACCCTTCTCTTCCAATAAAAACCCAGGATGGCGATTTTATGGTTTGCCGAGGAAGCTTGATGCGTTGGACATGAAGCACATATTCTTAAAAGCAGATGCCTGTGTTAGGTGCTCTGGTTCTCAAAAATTAGGGGTTGGTTTGCAAAATTCTGTGTAGAGAATGTCTAGGTGCTGTTAGGGGTTTACAAAATCAAACCATTAATGGATGAAGCCCGAACACGACGAAGCATTTTCCATTTGCGTCTTCGATGCATCTGCGCTTAAACCTTCATCCATGGTGGTAGAACACGATGGCGATGGCGCTCAAAGACGATGGAAAACTGCCAGGAAGAACCACAAACACGATGGAGATGAAGGAATGGAGAAGCTCGAAGATGAAACCGGAGATGGAGGAATGGAGAACTGAGAAGACGAACAGAGGGAGAAACCAAGCCCCTTTTTCAATTCTGATTATTTACTTTTACATTTCCAAGTTTTTAATATTTATTTTATTATTCATTTTTTAAATAATTAAATTTTTTTTAATTAAATTTTCTAACATGTGACCTGGTCAGATGGTTGCCACCTGGCAGTAACATGCCAACTTGGCTTTCTCTGTTAAAGTTTGGAGGGAAGTTGGATTGAGGGATGAGTTTTGCAAACTTTTAATTACTGGAGGATATTTTTGTAAAAAAAAAATTTGAGGGACTATTTTCATCAAATTATAAAATTAGAGGGATGAAAAGTATATTTTAGCCTAAAAATTTTGTAGATGTAAAGTAATGCATATGAGTAATGATAGGTTCCGACAAGTGTACCAGATCGAAACAAGTAATAATTAAAATGACAAGTAAGTTACCGAATATCGAACTCAGGAAAACCAAGTATCACTCCACAAATTAAACAACTATTTAAGACTAAGAAATAAGTGTGAATAGATTTCAAGAAAATAAAAGAAATAAAAAAAAATTCAAAATCAAATATTTTTATTTTTAAATATGAGAAGAGATTTATAGGATTGAGGTTACCACAATGACAAATTAAAAAATCTAATTAACTATCACTTTATTAATATTTAACTTAATTAAAGATTACTAATTTAGTTAATATTCCGTCTCGATTCTCGGTGACACTGATTCTTTCTAACAAATTCATCTTCCAATTTCATTGAATTATCCTCTCACGTAATGATATAAATCCAATCTGATTTTGATTCAATTGTATATGTGGGCCCTTGCATCAAACTTCACGTTGCTGGCTCTTGTAGTTTTGCAATTCTCTACCTCATTTAACTTCAATTGCAATCCTTTATTTCCACTTAAATTGAATTTGCGTGGGGCCTTGCTTAATAACATATTGAATTTGAATTTCAATAAGATTTGTTAAGTGATTTTAATTTCCAATGACAATCCTTCTTTCTTCATAAATTGGTGTGGGCCCTCCTTACATTCTTATTGGTTTCTTTGCATTGAATTCAATTGAACTTGCAATCACAAAAGTGATTTGGTTCCAAATTAATTTAACAACAAATCTTCACGTGGGACCCATGTAGTCTATTTAATGTGTCAACTTTGATCTTCTATTTTAATTGCAAAAACAAATCTCTATCTTCTATTTTTATGTTAAGTCATTAATATCAAATCTTCAAATCCATTAATTAGGCCCCTGCATAATTTTACTTCGCATGAATATGGCTGCAAGCAGATTTTAATATTCGCGGGACGAGATTGAGCGCTCTCCGATTTCCTGTGACTGGCTCGCGGGGCGAGACTGAACGGCTCCAATTCCTTGCTCAGCATCAGATCTGGCTAGCGGGGCGAGCACTCTCTCGCGAGACGAGACCATTAAATTCTTCTTTTAGTTTGTTTTCTTCAATTCTCCAAGTTGTCTTAAGCTTCACTTTTAACCTGAAAATATAAAATAGCATTAAATGTTTTATTTGACTCAAAAATAGCAAAAATTACTAAAAACTACTTAAAAGACTCAAAATAATACTCGAGGACAATTAAAACCAAATTTGAGAGAAAACGAGATTAAACTCGAACATTAGCATAAAAACCATGCCCTTACTAGTTATAAAACTAGATAAACCAGAGGGTTATCAAGTAACATAACTATTAGAAAACCACCAATGAGATGAGCCTATGGTAGTGTCTCTCTATTTCTACCCTTCCACACTTAAAACACACTTTGGGTGGATAATCTAGCAATTTTTATCTTTATCCTGCGCACAAAACCCATATAGAACTCAAGTTGCATAAATACCTCAACATTGAACAAAAGAAAGTAAAAGATTCTACATATAATCCTTTCATACTATCAGGAGTAGAGAATAAATCCAAGCATTGTCTCCCTAATTATTGGACGGAAAAGGATGTCTTATCTAATTTGATGCTGATATCGGGAAGATATGCAGCTTAAGGTTGAGACGAATACGTATATGAAAATTTCTTATACTCAACAAAAGCTAAAATCTCAGCAACTAATTGTGCTATATCTCAGAAAACCTTTTCTATAAAAATAAAAAAAACTGAAGCATTAATTAAATTGAGAAATAAAAGATTGCAAAGAACTCACTATCAGCTTATCATAAATATAACTCGCTCAAAGGCCAACAGAGAAAACTAAAGCATACAAAGCAGATTGAAAGGTGGATTATTTCCTAGAATATCCTTCATATAATCGAATGCATTAATTGAAAAGCCAGAGAAAGCAATGCTCCTCACTGTTGAATTGATTCGAAGCCGTCATTTTTACTTTCTTATATCCAAGTTTAACCGAGTAAACTGGTATTGGGATAATTAACAGTTGTATCTCATCATATCTCAACTTTATCTCCATGTAATTAGGAATAACATATTTAGCTCATACAATATCTCTTGTATATTATTAGCATATCATGTACCATGTAATTAGGAATAACATATTTAGCTCCTACAATATCTCTTGTACATTATTAGCATATCATGTACATAATTACCAGCTAATCTTTAAGCAGATGATTAGGTGAATATGGTGTATATATTCTTCTGAATATCAACGTGAATAACAAGGGGAATTATATTATACTTATTCTTTATGGTATCAGAGGATGAGAGGAGGAAAATAAATCCTCCCTGATACTACTTTGATCGATATTCTCCTTTAGTTTTCTTCCGGTATCAAACAAAATACCATGGCTAAAAAAGATGGCGACGGCGGCGGCAGCGACGACGATAATGGCAAGAAACAAACTTATGACAACGACGAGAATAAGAAGAAGCAGATTTCTCTCTCGTCATACTATTTGCGCCATTCTGATCATCCTGGGAAAGGCAAAGGTATTGCCACTGATTCTATCATAGGGCGTGGGCGAGGCAAAGCTCCCGTTGCTAATACTGCTCACTTCATAGCACCCTCCTCCTCTGGTTCCCCTATCTTGACATCCCAAGACAGAAGCGCAGTTGGTCCTGCTTTGACAGATGATCAATGGAGTACCATCTTGAATATGCCTAAATCTTTAAATAATAATTCTATCTCTAACGAAAAATTGACGGGTAAGTCTTTTTCTTCTTGGATATTGGATACGGGGGCATCTTATCACATGACTGGAGACAAACACTTGCTTGTGGATGTCTCAGATATTTTTCCTTCTCCTATTGTGCTGCCTGATGGGACAGATACCAATGTTGTCCAAGAAGGGACAGCAACTGTTGGTGCCAGTATGACAATTAAACATGTTTTATGTGCCTCGATTAACTTGCAATTTGATCTCCTTTTCTCAGTTGATCAAAGATTTAAATTGTGTAGTCACATTAACTGATAAACTTTGTGTGATACAGGACCGCACTTCGAGGATGGTGATTGGAGCGGGTGAAGAGAAGGATGGGGTCTATTTGCTTCGCTCGATGGCACCGAAAGCTCGAATATGTCATGCAACCGATGCAGATTCTTATCAAATGTGGCATCTACGTCTTGGACATCCATCTCCCCAAATAGTGGGTCTTCTTCCCGGTGTGAGTAGTAATGATTGTCGTAGAAATAAGGATGAACCTTGTGATATTTGTTTTAAAGCCAAACAGACTCGTGCATCATTTCCTCTTAGTTCTAGCAATGCAGTTGAATTGTTTGAGTTGATTCATTGTGATGTCTGGGGTCCGTATAGTGTTCCCTCTTCATGTGGTGCCTCTTATTTCTTAACTATTGTTGATGACCACTCTAGAGGGATTTGGATTTACTTGATGGCTAATAAGACAGAGGTTGCAAAACTTGTTAAGAATTTTTGTGCAATGGCTCAAACTCAATTCAATAAGAAGGTGAAACGTATTCGAAGTGATAATGGAACCGAATTTACATCCTTGGGAGATTATTTTGCTGCACATGGTATCTTGTTTGAAACATCTTGTGTTGGTACCCCCCCAACAAAATGGGCGAGCCGAACGGAAACACCGACATATTCTTAATGTAGCCCGTGCCCTCCGGTTTCAAGCTAATCTACCTATTGAATTTTGGGGTGAATGTATACTCACAGCTGGTTACCTTATTAATTGTACACCTACTTCTGTTCTCCAAGGTAAAACCCCATATCACATTATTTTTGGTCACAACCCCATCTATGATCACGTTAAAATTTTTGGGTGTAACACCTGGGTGCCGACGAGGGCGGGGAGTGATCGTCGGTGCAAGAAGGCACGGACAAGGAGCGGCTCCTGGCAGGCTTCTAGGCGGAGGGATACATGAATGAACCGATTACACGCCCGAATGAGAGGGATCCTGAGACTGTGTAGGTATGGGACTATACAGTTGAGGAAGGCTTATATGCATTGATTGGTACTACCTAAACTAACAAGATGCATCTTCTTTTCGGTAGCTCGTCACTTAAGAACTCCACAGTTCAGCGTGCTTGACTTGGAGCAATTCTGGGATGGGTGACCTCCTGGGAAGTTTTCCCAGGAAGCGTGTGAGTGAGGACAAAGCACACTGAAAAGACCCGTGTTGGTCTGTGGGGACAGTCGTCAGTCCATAGAGCAGTCAGGGATGTTACAAATGGTATCAGAGCGGCACCTCTTCCAGTACGGTGTGGTTCGGGGACGAACCAAAGCGGAAGTTGGTGGGCATGTAACACCCGGGTGCCGACGAGGGCGGGGAGTGATCGCCGGTGCAAGAAGGCACGGACAAGGAACGGCTCCTAGCAGGCTTCTAGGAGGAGGGATACATGAATGAACCGATTACACGCCCGAATGAGAGGGATCCTGAGACTGTGTAGGTATGGGACTATACAGTTGAGGAAGGCTTATATGCATTGATTGGTACTACCTAAACTAACAAGATGCATCTTCTTTTCGGTAGCTCGTCACTTAAGAACTCCACAGTTAAGTGTGCTTGACTTGGAGCAATTCTGGGATGGGTGACCTCCTGGGAAGTTTTCCCAGGAAGCGTGTGAGTGAGGACAAAGCACGCTGAAAAGACCCGTGTTGGTCTGTGGGGACAGTCGTCAATCCATAGAGCTGTCAGGTATGTTACATTGGGTGCCTTTGCTTTGCTTCCAAGATTCCTCGTGACCGCAACAAGTTTGCTGCTCGAAGTCGGAAGTGCATTTTTATTGGGTATCCTCATGGCAAAAAAGGATGGAGACTATGACATTGATATTGGGGAACTTTTTAACTTTCGGGATGTTGTGTTCTATTAGAATCACTTTCCCTACAGTCATCATCCTACTTTTGTTCCTACCTCTACTAGGTATACTCATCCTGCGGTTTATGACATGGATTTTGTAACCCCTACTTCATCGTTGGACTCCACACTTCCGCCACCTACCCCACAAATTGTGATGCCTTCCGCTGCACCTACTGAACCAACACATAATATGGCTTCATCATCTAGTGGGACTGATGGGTCAGCTAATGGGTCTTTGGAAGTAAGGGGAGTGATTTTATTGAGTTGGAAGCACATGCTACTGCTTCTCTTAATAGGACTATGGATCTCTCTTCTGCTCCCTCTGATGGTCATATCTGACGCATCTCAAGAGAACGCCATCCATCAGTTCGATTGTGCGACTATGTTTGTCATACAGCGCGATGTCTAGACCCCCCCCCCCCCCCCACCCCCCCTCATAATCTACTCAATCCTCATCTTCAGGTACGCCTTATCCCATAGTTAATTATGTGACTTGCAATAATTTCTCTGCTTCCCATGCTCGTTTTTTGGCCGCAGTAACTGCAGGACATGAGCCGACACACTTCTCTGAAGCTGTTTGTTCTCCTTCATGGCATGACGCCATGCGCAAGGAGATTGAGGCTCTTGAAAATAATGGCACATGGACTCTTGAAGATTTGCCACCTGGAAAGAAAATTATTGGGTGTAAATGGGTGTACAAAATCAAATACAACTCTGATGGTATTATAGAACGACACAAAGCACGTCTTGTTATTCTTGGCAACAATCAAGTTGTGGGTATTGACTTCAATGAGGCCTTTGCTCCAGTTGCTAAGATGGTCTCCGTTCATGTGTTCCTTGCGGTAGCCGTCGTTCGCGGTTGGGAACTTCATCAAATGGATGTTCACAATGCTTTTCTTCATGGTGATCTTAATGAAGAAGTATATATGTCACTTCCTCCTGGGTTTTCTGGTGCCTCCCCTAGGAAGGTTTGTAGATTGCGTAAATCTCTATATGGTCTCCGCCAGGCCCCTCGTAACTGGTTCTCTAAGCTTGCTTCTGCCTTGAAGTCATTTGGGTTTGTTCAATCCTATGCTGATTACTCGTTGTTCTCCCTTGAACGACATGGTATCATTATTCATATTCTTGTATATGTTGATAACTTGATCATTGCTGGGAATGATTCTGCGGCAATTGCTAATTTCAAAGCTTATCTTAGCACTTGTTTTCATATGAAAGATCTGGGAGTACTGAAATATTTTCTTGGTATTGAGATCGCCCATGCGACCGATGGTTTGTTTCTTTCTCAGCATAAATATGCGCTTGATATTATTTCTGAAGCTGGTTTGCTTGGTGCAAAACCATGTGATTTTCCCATGGAACAAAATCATCAATTGGCTCTTGCTACAGGTCCCGATTTTGCTCATCCGGATCGTTACAGACGACTAGTTGGTCGCTTGATTTACCTCACCATCACTCGCCCGGAACTATGTTATGATGTTCACACTCTAGCCTAGTTTATGCAAAGTCCCAAAGAAGCCCACTGGAATGCTGCTCTACGAGTTCTTCATTACTTAAAACGTCATCATGGGCAAGGTCTTTTGCTTTATATGGACAGTGCCTTAAAGCTTACTACTTATTGTGATTCAGATTGGGCCACTTGTCCTTTGACTCATCGTTCTCTTACTGGCTACTTTATTATGTTGGGTGTTTCTCCTGTTTCTTGGAAGACTAAGAAGCAGCCCACTGTTTCTCGATCCTCTACAGAGGCTGAATACCGCTCTATGGCCACTGCCAGTTGTGAGCTTACTTGGCTTAAATCCTTGCTTAAATCTCTTGGTGTTCATCATTCGACACATATGCGTCTGTTTTATGATAGTCAAGTGGCTCTCCACATTACCGCAAATCCTGTTTTTCATGAACGTACCAAGCATATTGAGGTTGACTGCCATTTTGTTCGAGACCAGATTCAAGCTGGCAACATTGCTACCTTTCATGTTCGCACTAACCTACAGCTAGCAGATATTTTTACCAAGTCTCTCGGGAAGCAACAATTTCAATTCCTTCTTCGCAATTCGGGCATTCGGAATCTTCATGCTCCAACTTGAGGGGGAGTATTGGGATAATTAACAGCTGTATCTCATCATATCTCAGCTTTATTTACATGTAATTACGAATAGCATATTTAGCTCCTATAATATCTCTTGTACATTATTAGTATATCATGTACCATGTAATTATAAATAGCATATTTAGCTCCTACAACATCTCTTGTACATTATTAGCATATCATGTACATAATTACCACATAATCTTTAGGCAGATGATTAGGTGAATATGGTATATATATTCTTCTGAATATCAACGTGAATAACAATGGGAATTATATCATACTTATTATTTAACTAGGAAGAAATTGGGGTGGGGACGGGGACATAAGTCAAATTCATTCCGCCCTTTTTAATTCATAAGCACAAAATGAAACCCCAAGGGTTGAGGATTGCTTCCAGTGCCTAACCTACATAATCAGAGCAACAATAGCTCCATGTTCACGTCTCTCCAATCTATAAGATTGGATACCAAAAATATAATAAAAGACAAACAAAAAGAAAACATATTAACATCAGCAACACTGGAATAATTGTATACCCGATAGAATCACCGTATCACATTCTAGTTTTACTACATATATACCATCACTCTTCCTTGCTGGACAAAAATAATAGCAGGTGATGAAGGCCCTGACAAATCTGTTCACATTGAGAAAGAAGGTCTTCCGACTTCAAATTAACACTTTCTCAAATTGACCAGGGCTAAGAGGATATTGTATTTTCTGAAGAAAATGATTGTAGACCCTAATTTTGAAAATTTTCCTACCAAACCAATAGGGTTCACTCATGACATAGAAATATTTCATTTTGGCCATCCATTTTTGAAATGATGATAATCTTTAAATTGTCTGCAATTGACTTTAATTATTTTTCCCTTAGGATATTGAAGATGTCATATGGAATAGGACTCATCTCAACTTTGTTAATGACTAATTTCTTCATTGCAGCAAAAAGCTTAAACAAAAGAAAAATGAAATACACACCACCATAGATGAACCATGGAAATGTTCAGTTGATTTAGTGTAGAAGAAATACCTTTAACGCCTTAAAAAATTACTTAAGCCATTAAATGACATTCTATCCCGCTAACTGTAACTCGCATAAATTTTCAAGAGGCTGGTATTGAAACAAACACTGCATTTATGGTCATTTCACTCAAATTTATATTAGATTAATAGATAATTGTATTTGATTAGTATTTGTTAATTAGATCCATTATTTCTGGTTAGTTTGTTAGTCAATTAGATCCATTATTTTTGGTTTAGTTGGTTAGGCTTCACACTAAAGGTGTTATATAAACACCTTTCTATTGTATTGAATTCCAAGCATTATTTTCAATAAACAATTCATATTTTCCTTTCTTTTACATACATTCAACATGGTATCAGTTTTTCTTTCTCATCCCTAAGCTTCCGCATTATCATCATTTTCTTTCATACCCTCATTCCAATTCATGACCTTTCTCTCATGGCTGAAACATCCCCAGACAACCCAAGATCCACGAATGACAATGGCTCTGGCCAAAACCCGCCAACGGCTCCACCACCCCCACCAATTGACCCTTCACAAAACCCTTCGAGCCCCTTCTTTCTCCACCCCGGTGAAAACCCTGGTTACGTCCTTGTTTCTCCTCCTCTCCATGGTGACAACTATTACCACTGGAGTCGTGCCATGATTCGTGCTCTCTCTTCGAAAAACAAAATCAAGTTCATTAATGGTTCTCTTTCTTCCCCTGCCGCCTCGGATCCCCTTTTCGATGCTTGGCAGCGATGCAACCACATGGTTGTCTCTTGGATTACGCGAACTTTATCACCACAAATTTCGCAGAGCACAGCCTCCTTTGACACAGCTAGGGATGTGTGGCACAATCTTCAAATACGCTTCACCCGCGAAAATCATTTTCGCATGTCAGACCTTCTCCAAGATCTCCATTCTATGAAACAGGGTGAGCATTCTTTATCCACCTTCTTCACTGACATGCAAATTCTTTGGGATGAACTAGAATCTCTTCGCCCCACCCCTTCTTGTTCTTGTCTCCATACTTGTACCTGTGATTTGAGCAAATCTGTTCAACTCTACAAAGACAAAGAACATGTTATTTATTTTTTGAAAGGATTAAATGAAACATATCAACTATTCGTAGCCAAATTCTTATTATGAATCCCCTACCATCAATTAGTGAAACCTATTCTATGGTTCTTCAGCAAGAACGCAAACCCTCAATAATCCCTGATTCCACAGCCCTAGCTACCCCCAATTTTACCCAAGGACGCGGAAATTCCTCTCAGGGACGAGGTAGAGGCCGCAACAATAACAGGACTCCAATGCTATGCACTCATTGTAATCGGAGCAATCACACCATTGACACATGCTATTTCAAGCACGACTTCCCTCCTGGGTATCGCACAAAAAATACCAATTCCTCTCCCCACTTGGCTGCAACAACTTCCAATAACATTCCAAGAATTGAATACCCTCCAATTACTGCTAACCCTACCCAACATGAGCCTTCTTTCTCTCTTTCAAAGGATAAATATCAATACTTGTTGCAGATGATGCATTCTTCCAAGCAAGACTCTCATTCAGCAGTCAATGCTATCAGTAAGCCATCTACATCAGATGCCCCTCATCATTTTGTTTCAGGTACCACAAAGACAGGTAATTATATTTCCCCTTTTTTCACTTGGATCCTGGATTCAGGAGCCAGTGACCATATCTGTCCTTATATTGAATGCTTTACTACTCATAAACCAATTTCTCCAATTTCTGTCAAGTTACCAAATGGAACCATTCTTTCTGCAAATTATTCAGGCACAATTTTCTCTACCAAAGACTTCTTTCTGCATGATGTTCTCTTTATTCCAACATTTCATTTCAACCTCATTTCCATCAATAAACTGACTTCCTCTTTACATTGTCAATTGCTTCTAACTTCTAATTCTTGCATCATACAGGCTCAGTCTACCATGAAGATGATTGGGCAAGCTGAGGTTGCAAATAACCTTTACATCTTCCATGGGATTCCAGCAGCCTTCAATAGTAAAACTAACTCCTTTAGCATAGTTAATACAGCTAATAATGTGCCATCCATTTCTTTTGATCTATGGCATTTTAGATTAGGTCATCCTTCTTCCCCCATTTTGCAACAACTTTGTATTGAATTTCCTTATATCAATTTCAATGAACGTCTACTTTGTGATTGCTGCCACTTTGCCAAACAGGCTCGATTGCCTTTTCCAAAGAGTGATTCCATTAGTATGCATCTTTTTTCCCTTGTACATATGGATATTTGGGGTCCAATTGGTATTGAATCTATTCAGGGACATCGTTATTTTTGAACTATTGTTGATGATTGCAGTAGATATACTTGTGTCTATTTGCTTAAATGTAAATTTGACACTAGAACATGCATTGCTCATTTTTTCAATCTTGTATCAACACAATTTTCTGCCAAAATTAAAGTGTTAAGGACTGATAATGGCAAAGAATTTTCCACCCCTTCTTACTATTCCTCTCTTGGGATTATTCACCAAACCTCTTGTGTGGAAACCCCTCAACAAAACTCGATTGTCGAAAGAAAACATAGACACTTACTTAATGTCACTAGGGCCTTACTTTCTCAATCTAATTTACCTAAATCCTTCTGGAACTATGCTCTTTGTCATTCCATTCATTTAATTAATAGACTCCCTAGCCCTATTTTGAATAATAAAACACCCTTTGCTATGTTACATAACATGCCCCCAGCCTTTATGGACCTAAAGGTCTTTGGGTGCCTTGCATTTGCCTCTACCCTCCTCCAACATAGGCAAAAGCTTGACCCCGGGGCTAAAAAATGTGTTTTCGTAGGTTATAAACCTGGAACTAAAGGCTACATTTTCTTTGATTTACATTCTCATGATTTTTTTGTTTCTATAAATGCTATTTTCATGAAACTTCCTTCCCTTACAAATCTGCATCTCCTTCTTTGCATCATGACTATGTTTCCTCACATGATAATGATTCTTTTTTATTTGATTATGCTAACCAGTCTTCTTTGCAGCATTTACCCTCTGCATCTTCACCACCTCCACATTACCACACTGACTTGAATGCACGCCCTACTTCACCATAACATCCTATTCCCAACATTGATTCACCCACACAATTTAATGATAACAATTCTCAACCACAAAAGGATGCTGCCCCTGTTAGAAGATCTGTCAGGTCTCAGCATCCTCCCTCTTATTTGCATGTTTTTCATTGTAATTTCTCTTCTTCTAACATCAACACTTCAGTTAGATACCCTTTATCCAATGTTTTATCTTATTCACGGTTATCTCCTTCCCACATGCATTACACTCTTGCTATCTCTTCACACACTGAACCTAGCACTTACAATCAAGCTATTCAACATGACCACTGGCTTCAAGCTATGGATTCTGAACTTGCTGCTCTTGATTCTAACAAAACCTGGATTTTTACTGAACTTCCTAAGGACAAAACTGCCATAGGTTGTAAATGGGTCTATCGGATTAAGTATAGAGCCGATGGATCTATTGAAAGGTATAAGGCTCGTCTAGTTGCTAAGGGTTTTTAATCAAATTGAAGGGCTAGATTACTTTGATACCTATTCTCCTGTTGCCAAGGTAACCACCATTAGACTTTTATTAGCTATAGCTTCTTCCAATAATTGGTTTCTTCATCAATTGGATGTGCATAATGCGTTTTTGCATGGTACCTTGGATGAAGAGGTTTAAATGCAACCTCCTCCTGGACTTTCTACACCCCATCCTAATCAAGTTTGTAAACTCCTTAGGTCTCTTTATGGTTTGAAACAATCTAGTCGCCAATGGTTCGCTAGATTGTCATCTTTTTACATAAACATGGTTTCTCTCAATCTACTTCGGATTGTTCACTTTTCATTAAGCATTCAAATTCATCTTTTATAGCTTTACTTGTTTATGTCGATGACCTTATTCTTGCAGGTAATGACCTAAACAACATTGAAATTATTAAAAATGAATTAAACTCTACCTTTAAAATCAAGGATTTGGGCCATTTAAAATACTTTTTGCGATTGGAAATTGCTCGTTCTAAACAGGGCATTCATATTTGTCAAAGGAAATATGCCTTAGACATTTTAGAGGAGTGTGGTCTCTAGGCTTCTAAGCCTGCTACCACTCCCATCGCCAAAGGCACTCGGTTAAGTGCCACTTCTGGTATTCCCTTACCTAACCCCACTTCTTATAGGAGATTGATTGGTAAGTTACTTTATTTGACAAATACTCGTCCTGATTTAAGTTTTTCTGTCCAACAGCTTAGCCAATACATGGCTCATCCCACCAACTTGCATCAGGATGCAGCTGTCCATCTCCTTCGATACATCAAATCATCACCAGTCCAGGGTCTCTTTTACCCATGTGGTTCGACTACTCAGTTAAAAGGCTTCAGTGATTCTGATTGGGCAACTTGCCCGGATACTCGCAAATCTGTAACAGGTTTCTGCATTTTTCTTGGGCAATCTCTTGTATCATGGAAGTCTAAGAAGCAGGCTACTATCTCTAAATCCTCTTCCGAAGCTGAATACACAGCTCTGGCATCAACCGCTTGTGAGCTGCAGTGGTTGACTTATCTTCTCCAAGATTTTCGAGTTCCTTTTATCAAGCCAGCATTGTTGTACTGCGACAGCCATTCTGCCCGCCACATAGCCTCCAACTCTTCATTCCATGAAAGGACAAAGCACATCGAGCTCGATTGCCATGTCGTTCGCGAGTATCTCCAAGCCAAGCTGTTTCATCTATTACCTATCTCCAACTCTAATCAACTTGCGGACTTACCGACTAAATCTTTAGATCTAGGGCCCTTCCACCGATTCATCACCAAGCTTGGACTGCAAAATATTCGATGTCCAGCTTGAGGGGGACTATTAGATTAATAGATAATTGTATTTGATTAGTATTTGTTAATTAGATCCATTATTTCTGGTTAGTTTGTTAGTCAGTTAGATCCATTATTTTGGTTTAGTTTGTTAGGCTTCACACTAAAGGTGTTATATAAACACCTTTCTACTGTATTGAATTCCAAGCATTATTTTTAATAAACAATTCATATTTTCCTTTCTGTTACATACATTCAACAATTTATGAAATATATTTATTCAAGATTGAAGGCAACATAATGCTGGATAACATGAACTCCAGCAATGAGCATTATAATAACCATTCAAAAATTAAAAATAGATCAGTTGAGCAATCTCGCTGGAGAACACAATCTCCAGTTTAGAAGCCATTGATATAACAAACAAAAATATTGTCTCAGAACGTTTATGAGAAACATGGACTCGGGAGGGAGTGTGATACTCTAGTTTAAAGTCATTCATGAGAGATAAAACTAAAATTCATGAAACAGCACATAACATGATTTTGCCAAAACAAATGCATTACTAAATACTTAAATAAGTCCTCAATAATGAAGAAAAAGAATGGGTGAAACTTGAAAGTTCAGTGAAGAAGAAAAGAGTCAGAAACAAAACCTGCTCGGATGGTCCCTTATTTCCAACCATGCTTCTTTAATAGATGCAAAAAACCACCAACCCAAATTATATTTTACATAATCCAAATGAAAAGGATTGATAAGTAAAATAAAACAAAAAAAAAATGACAATACATAATGATAATGAATGAAGGGGGAAACAAAGCACCTGAAATCCTATATTGGAAGAGTTGATGGTTGTTGTTGAACCACTTTAACCCAAGGTGTCTTCCATGGACATAATCTAATGCATACACATTTAACAGGATTTCAGTACATTACAGCAAGATAACTAAACGAAAGACAAATTGAAAAATTACAAATTTCTTTGACAAAATCATAATTACATTCCCAAACCCTTCTCTAGTTCCATTATAGGTCAGGTTTACATCCCTCGAAATATTAAGACAATTGTTATCGTTCCTCATATATAAACTAAAACCCAAACAAAACTTCCAGGTACATTGATCAACCACACACGATGAAGACCACTGGACTCAACATTGATGGAAGAAATCCTCAAAATAAACAAACAAAACCCACATGGAATACTACCAAAATACCCTCTAATCAGGGGAAAGGAATTTACTCACCAAAGTTTGTTACTTTAACCTTAAAAGTAAGGATGGCAAAATTATCCGTTATCCATCCGGTCCATCCACGAGAAAATTCATCTAATCCATCCATTTATCAAAAAAATATATAAATAGATTGGATTGGATTGTTTTTTCAGTGGATGGTTTATAATCCATCCAATTATTTTTTAAATCCATTGGACTAACAACCACAAAGTAGTGGATAAATTTTTATCCGTTCCAAATATTTTTTTAAAATCATTTTCATAAAAAAAAAATCTATGTAATTTTCTTCTGTTTCTATTATTTTCTCTTCATTATTTTCAATTTTATTTATTTGTTTTTTGTTTTTTATTAACTAACTAGAGGCAAGACAGGCACTCACGTGCCTGTCTGACCGCATTTCTATTTCTTTTACTCGTCTTTATGCATGTTGTTGGCATGTTGGACGAAATCTAGGCAAGTATACCTAGTCGTACAAGTAATACGGTGGTGAGACCGATATCGTTCCCACGAGGATCAGTTGTCAATTACCAATTCACAAGTCAAACAACTATCTAGACTAAACTATGGCATGAAGAGAAATCAAAACATAAAATAAAGCAACAAAAGCAATAAAATATTTTTGGTCTTTTGGGAATTTTTATCAAACACTTGGAATGCGAAAAGGGGTGTTGGGATTAAACTTCACTAAACCTTAGTCTCATGCAATACCAAGACCACCAATCCAGTTTATGCTTCAAATATTAAAATCAACCCACTAGATTACTCAAGCCCTAATTCCTTAGATGACAAGAGCCTAAACCCCCTAATTAAACCCTAATTCCTTAGGTGGCCTAATTAGTGAATTTGCATTAAGAGTATGGATTACACGATTACTAATAAACCAAAATCCATTCCTAGATGCAAGGTTTACTAGGTGATTAATTCCTGATCAAGAATTGATAAGCACGTCCCCATTGCAAATCAAATCTCAATCAATTCATGGATGGCCAAACCACAAAAAGCATTAAGCATATGAATTAAACACTAATACGAAGGCATAAACATAGATTAATAAATCAAGGCAATTACATCACTACTTGAAAACTTGAATTTTCGGATGGAATTTTCAGACGGAAATACATCCGTCTGAAATTTTATGAAAATTTCAGACGGATTTCACACTGATTTGTTCTTTTTTTATATTTTCCTTGATTTATCTTACATCCGTCTGAAATCCGTCCGAAAATTTCAGACGGATTTCACACGGATTTGTTATTTTTTATATTTTCCTTGATTTATCTTTACATCCGTCTGAAATCCGTGGGAAAATTTCAGACGGATTTCACACGGATTTGTCATTTATCTTACATCCATCTGAAATCCGTCCGAAAATTGCAGACGGATTTCACACGGATTTGTTATTTTTTATATTTTTCTTGATCTATCTTACATCCGTCTGAAATCCGTCCGAAAATTTCAGACGGATTTCACACGGATTTGTTATTTTTTATATTCTCCTTGATTTATCTTACATCCGTCTGAAATCCGTCCGAAAATTTCAGACGGATTTCACATGGATTTTTTATTTTTTATTTTTTTCCTTAAAAAGAGATTAAATAATTTATCTTATAAATATGATTAAAATATTTGATCTTAATAAATTTAAAAGTAAACAAGATTTATGAAAAAAAATTAAAAAACATATTTAGACTAATAAAATGAAATCAATCCCTATTAAAGCAATCTGTACCGGTTTAGTTTGAGTAATTAAATTACTCTCTTCAAATTATTTTATTGGGTGTGTTAGCACTGACTTATTTCAGTGAATGCATGCTTACTAAACAATAATATACGTTATTGTCACTATTATTACCAGTATAGAAAAATGTTTTAAATAATATGATAAGAGAAAAGCATTTCCATATTTTCATTCTATTTAATTTTATATTTGAAAATAAACTGGTTTGACATTAATCGGACATTAAATTTTGGACCGAGTATTTTCTTAGTTGATCAGTTCAACTATTAATCTTTACTCTAATTTGGGTTTCGAAATCATATATTTATCAATCTTTATTTTTAGATTCCAAAAAGTAAAAACATGTTTATTTTTAGGCTTAACATATATCACTCATTTTATACCCACTAATGCAAAAAAACTAGAATTCCCTCTCTTCTCTCTCTTAAAAACCCGTAAAACCCCCCTCCCCCTCACTTTCTCTGCTTCTTCTTCTTCTTTCTCTTCTTTATTTTTCTTATTCTTCCCCTTCTCATATCACTTCATCTCCTCCCTACTTTCTCCCCTCTAGCGGCCGCGACTGCCGCCCCTGTCTAGCCGTGACCACACCGCCTGAACCGTCGTCGGAGCCGCACGACCCACGCGTCCGATCCGCCTCCTCCGATCGTCGCGTCCCTGCTGTGTTTGACCGAGCTCCGCCGTGCGGGAAACGTGCTCCACCGCGGTAAGTGTTGGCCGCGCCACCTCTTCATGGTGGTTATACACCATGTGAGTTCCTTTCAAGATCCTTCTTCTTCCTTGAGTTGATGTATCTCTCTCTCTTTTGTTGTCACAGAACGAACCACCGCCACAAACCGCCGTCCTCCGCCATGGCTGCCGTCCCAGCCACCGCTATCTCTCTTCCTAGTCATCTTGGGTAAGTAAACCTATAATCTCTTCTAGTTGAAAAATCCCCAAACTAATTTTGAAACCCTAACCCTTTGATTTTAGATTTTAATCTTGAAATTAAACCTTGTTTTATGAAATTGGGACAATGAATCCGTATTTCCCTAAACCAATTTTGTCATTCTTTAGTTCATTACAAGAATTTAAGCTATTTCCCAAGGCATATTACCCATGGCAAAAAATCCCTAGGAAATTTTGACGTTTCCCATGGTTAAAGCCTTGGAAAAGTTCTCGCTATGGTTCCCACGGGTTGGGCCTTGGGTAACAGAGGTGCCAACTGCTCCCGCTTGTTTTCCCACGGATTGGGCCGCGGGTATCTGATTTAGCTGTTTCCCACGGGTTAGACCCTGGGAAAAGATTTCCATTTCACACGGTTTGGGCCGCAAGAAAATAACGTGGCCGTGGGAAATATGTTGAGGCGCCGTTTCCCAGGGCTGTGGCCGTGGGAAATATGTTACATGAGGCGCCGTTTCCCAGGACTGTGACCGTGGGAAATATGTTGAGGCGTCGTTTCCCGGGGTTGTATGTTGAGGTGCCGTTTCCTTCACTCCCTGTATGTGCGATCCTCCATCTCCTTCGGTCCCTGTACGCGAATGGCGCCGCCCCAACCTCCTTCGGTCCGTCATCCTCCTCCTGGTCCAGCGCCATCTCCGGCCACCGTGCAGAGCCACTGCCAGCGGCTGCAACACCTATTCCCACCGGCCACGCACCTCAGGTTAGAACTTCTATTGAGTTTCCCTTTGAACCCTATGATATTGTCAGTGTCCCTTTGAACCCTATGCTAAAATTTTGATTCTAGGGAGTGAATTTGATTCTTCTAATGTGTTGAGTATTTTGTATTGATTCTGATAGTGTTTCTCCTCTGAAGTGTTGAACCCTGTTTTGCATTGATTCTGATAGTGTTGAGTATTCTGCTATTCTGACAGTATTAAGCTATAAATTAAAGTTTTTTAATTAAAAAAAATACATAGGTTTCCCAAGGTTAAAACCCTGGGAAATGTTTCCCAGGGAAAATTCTGTGGGAAACGTTTCCCAAGGATTTTTCCGTGGGAAACTTTTCCCAGGGAGTAGTCCGTGAGAAATTTCCCAAGGGTGTGACCGCGGGGTATTTCCCAGGGCATACCCGTGGGAAACGTTTCCGACCAGATGAAAACCGAGGGATCTGAATCCGTGGGTCATCCCTGGGAAATGTGTATTTTCCCACGGATTTTATGGATTTCCCAGGGCCATAGGCCATGGGAAACAGCGAAAATTCTTGTAGTGGTTATATTGAGTTTTCCCTAAATTGATTTGTGAATCCTAAACCCCAATTTGATTTTAATTGAATTTGGTTCTGTTTTTGTGAAATTAATTATGATTTAGTGCAATTAGGACTCTTAATTGATGATTCCTAAATTCATTTTCACGATCCTTTAATCAAAACAAAGTTTCCTCAAAGGGTATTGTGAAGCTTAAGCTCCAAACATGATTTTCTTTGAAGTTAGTGGAAGAGAAAAATTTGGTCAAGAGTCTAAAGTTAGTGGAAGAGAAATTTTTTTTTTGTTATCCGTGCTCTTTCTTTTCATTTTTTTTCCTTTGCTTTTCCAATTTGTTGCACATGCTTTCTGAGATTTACTAAATGCATATGCTTTATTAGTTCATTGCTATCGATTCCTTCTGAGGTGGGCTATGAGATTTTTAAATTTTGTTAGCAGTAAATTTTGTTACCTTTTTTTATTGTCCTTTATGATTCTGGTGATTTTATTCTGAGGGATTGGGAAGTTTTTATGTTTTCCTTTTTCATTAATGAGGATGTTATCTTCCCAAACTAAAAAAATCCTAATTCTTCTTTGTTTATTTTCAATTGCATGTAATGAGTGTTGCAATAACTCATGGACTGATGCAGGATCTAGGAAAACATATGTCCTGTTTGATGGGTGGGTGAGTGGAGTTTCCAAGTTTCTTCTTTCATTTTGTTTGCTAATTGCTATTCTATGCAAAGAGAGAAAGTGAGAATGAGTTAGAGAGAGAGATAGGAATAAGAAAAACAAAGGAGGGTTATTGAAGTTTGAAGATAGGTGCTGCAAAAAAATAAAATAAAACAAAAGGAAAGGGATATAAATGAAATGAAAATGGTATGATGTTATTTCTCTGCTAATGCTGTACATGTAGCAGTTTTTGGCTGGTTGCAACCTCCTTATTTTTAGGCATTGCTATTTCACTTTATTTTGCTTTTAGTTTTTGGCATCTAACTAATGAGATCAGCTCATTATTTTTAAAAAATAACAAATAGTTTATAAGTTACAACCATGAGTAAATCTAACGCCGTTGCATCATATTTTGAATTCTGAAGAAATCATCAGCTTCTTGATATAGCAAACCACTTTGCAGAATGTGCTGCCTTTGAATGTGACTACAACTTGTAAGTTCTTTATGCTTGCGTCTCTTCCTTTGCTCAGTCATGATTTATTTGTTAGTTCTTGAACAGTTTTTTATTGAAGGTACCCAAATAAGAATGAACAATAGTCCTTATTGTGAAATGTGAAATGAATTGTTAACCCTAAACAATTATTATTTTGTAAGCAGTATTATTAATTGATAAAATAACCAATTTTAGTTTCCTCCTTTTACCTTTATTAATGACAAGTTGGTTCTTGAAACTGTTCATGTTTTGTTGGAGTGTGGTAATTATGTAGTGAGTTTATCTTGGCTGCTTCTGTTTGCATCAAAACCAAGAAAATCGGTAGATATTGCTCATTAAAAATCCAAAATGGCAAAGTATTTTTTCATGTAAAACATAAGATTCAAGCTATGTGGATGAAATGGAGTACTTCGGGTTTTATTTGTGATAGAAAAGTGCCTCTCAATTTTAAAGGAAAAGTTTGTCACACAACTATGAGACGTGATGCTTTATGTTAATGTTGGGCAGTAAAAAGCCAACAAGAGCATTAGCTCAATGTTGCAGCTATGAGGATGTTGTGTTGGACATGGGGACATACAAGACAAGATAAAATTAAGAACGAATGCATTAGAGAGAATGTAGGGGTAGCCAAATGGTTTGAATATCCATATTTTCTATCTTGTTATTTAAATTAGTTATAATGTCTATTATCTTGTTACAGTGTGATGAATGCTTTCTCGGAAGGACTCACTATCTTTTATTTGATTATAGTAACATCCTTCTCGTTTATGATGGTGGCCACGAATTAATCAATGACGACGATGATTAGATGACAACGACGATGATATGATGAGGAGGAGGAGATGATGGATGATGTGCTAGATGAAGATGAAGAGTTTAGTGATCAAAGTGACAATGAGGAATAAATTTATGTCTTTGATGTTTGTAATGATATTTTAATGCTTTGAATCTTAATATATCATTCTTGTATTTCAAGATAATTTGTGTTTTTGTTTATTTTGAAGCTTGATACTTGTCTAGAGTGATACCTTAATAATAATTATTTTTTATTATATTATATTAGATTCCAAGTCCAGGTACCTAATTTGGTATGCATAATTATTTAAGTTTGGCCCTTTTTATTAATAAACATGATTTGTTTATCAAAAAATATTATTTAAATATGATTATCTAATCCGTGGGAAATCTGTCCAAAATAATATCATAACATTCGTTTGAAATCCGTCCAGAATTTGCATGAATAGCAATATTGAATCCGTCTGAAATTCGTCCGAAATTAAGCCCAATATAACTAAAATTCAGATTTTTGTGTTTGTCTGAAATCTGTCTGGAACTAATTTCTGACGGAATTTCGGACAGAATTTTCAATTTGCAACGGGGCTTTTTCGGACGGGGGATGTTCCGTCTGAAATCCGTCTGAAATTAATTGTCGGTCCCAAATCCATGGGAAAAGTGTCCAAATTCCGTCTGAAATCCGTCCGTAAATCCGTCCGAAAATAACAATTTTCTAGTAGTGCATGAGGTTCAGTATAGCTACACCTAATCCCAACAAAAAGAGAATTTAGCTACTCATGGTAATAGGAATTACAAAAGAGAAAGAGAGAAGGGATGAAGAAAACTCCATGAAGAATCCTCCAATCTTCTTCCAATCCAAGAGCAGAGAAAAACCACTTTTTAGGGTTAGATCCTTCCCCCAGCCGCATGCCTCCAAGTCTTCCTAGGGTAAAAGTGCTCCTAGGGTCAAAGTCCTCTCACTGCACTATTGTGTCGTTCTATATATATTTCCAATTTCCATTCTTCAATATCCTTATTCTAATCAAATAATAAATCTTCCTGATATGCACCGTACTGCCACCTTCAGATATTACGCTAGTGCTCCTTATCAATATGATTTGATTTGCCTATTATCTCAATTAACTTCTATTGCAGTATTTTGTTTTAATTCGAATTGAATAAGTGTGGGGCCCCTTTTCTCATTGCAACAGTTTTGCCATTCCTTGATTCACGCTCACTTTCAAATCGAACTTGAAGCCATATATCAATTGCTCGTGGGTCCCGTGTGGCCTTTTATTTTGTTGCCAAAACAATTCAATTCTAGATATTCACTTCATTGGATATGGGCCCCACGCATTTGATTGAATCCAATGACATTCACTTACCTTCACGTTGCTGCCAACTTTTGTTCTATATCAATTTCCAAAATTCTTCTTTCTATTTCACTTGATCACGTGGGTCCTGCATGGAATTTTGAATATTCGCGAGGCGAAAGCTGTCTCGTTGGGCGAGACAAAATGTCTTCAGCATCCCTGTGACCGTTTGACTTTTGCCTTCTTCTCTGCTCGATCATGGCCGTGATGGTCATCACTGCCAGGTCGTGATGGGCTCTGTTTGGCTCATTTTCTTCACCTTTCAAGCTCTATCTTCATCCAAGCTCCATCATGGTTGATCCTAAGCATTTTATCCTTAATTTCTGTAAAACAACACCACAAAACCGCCTTACCCGTTCCAAGGTAAAAACTAATAAAAATCAATTTAAATATGCCTAAACTATATGAAAATGCATGCAAAAATGTACATGAAATATGAGGTGAAATCACACTCATCAAATCACCCCAAGCTTGTTCATTTGCTTGTCCTCAAGCAATCACTAAGGCCAGAAGAGATAAATAATCAGAACGTGGATAGTGAATCAAGAACCCGAGTAACTAATCCAAGTAACAGGCATTTTCAAATAATTCAGCAATAGACGATCAATTTCAAGTCCAATTAGACGCTTAGGTTTCCTAGACTCACATTCTCACTGATTCGGGCACTCCTTCTCACCTCACTCAAGTGTTAAGGATATATGACAATTCGCTCAATTTCCTCAAGGAATGAATTCTACCATAAGCTTGATTATTAACCAAATCTCTACTTTATTAATGAAAACAATTAAGAATCAAGAGGTCTTTTACTTTGGTTGTAACGGGGCCATGGGATTAATCGTTAGGTGGGGAAATCAAGAAAAGGAAATTTCAAAAGGCTACACAAAATATCAAGCATTGCAAAGCATGACACCTTCTAAAATACCTTTGTGGGTTTCGATTCACTTTTCCACCTTTCTTTCTTTCTTTTATTTTATTTCTCACTTCCTTTTGTCATCCCCTTCTCTTTTGGCTTTTTTTTTTTTATTGAAGAGGGAGGGATTTTCAATTCAAGAGAAATATTTTGACTTTATCATCCCATACTTTTTCAACTACCTTTCTACCCTTTTTGTAATACTTTAAAAGGTGTCATACCAAGCATATTCATCAAAGTAATTCAAGGTACCAAGAAAAGTATTTTATTCTTTCAGGATCAAAATTGGGCAACTAAGGGGTAGTATTTAGTTAATCAAAGCTCAGAAGGCCGGAAAAATACCTAGTGACTCAATCATTTTCAAAAATGTTTTCAAAAAATTTTTAAGCTTCAAAATGGTTTCAAGTCAAGTTCTAGAGAATACAATCCAAGAGGAATAACACTCTATCACAAAGAATGGGGTAGATTTAGTGAGTACCCCTTTTTGGCTCAAAAATCTCACATTTAGTAGTTCAGAAATCAATGAGAAACACAAATCTACGGAACCACATGCTAATTATCAACTATCAAAGATTATCTCAAGCAGTTTTATTTGTAGCCTTATCACAAGAATAAAAAATTGGGTTCAAAAATTCACTATCTCAATTTTATTTGGCACTAAGTTCTCACAATTGGATTCATAATCTAAGCAAGGGGCAATCTAATCATGTGATCATGAAAGACTATGCCTATATAAATGCAACATGCAAAATGCAAAAATTCAAAAATTTGCAAAAACACCCCTACCCCAAGCTTAAAAATTTACATTGTCCCCAATGTAAATAATCAAGTCAAAGAGAGAGGATAAAAATGGAACAACTCACCGAGGTGGTAGCGGGTGTTGGCTCACATGCCTAGTCAAAGAGGTGGTGGAAGATGTGTCACGGTCGTGACCTCCATCACGGCTAGGCCGTGATGCTCTCTGATCTTCAGGGTCCTCTCATCACGCCCGTGATGGGTATCACGACTGGGCCGTGATCCTTTCTGATCTTCATGGCTGGCTCATCACGGCTGAGTCACGGCCTGGGCGTGATGGTTGCTGACTTTGTCTCTCCCTGCCCTTTTTGCTTCTCCTTCCTCCTTACCCTGAAAACACTTAACAAAACTACTAATTTATGATCTTTTTCCTCTTGATCTTCTCAAATTATTCAAGAGTTAAAAAACAAAAACAAATGGAAAAGGAAAATAAAACTTGGGTTGCCTCCCAGTAAGCGCTTCTTTAACGTCACTAGCTTGACTTATTGAGAAGCTTCCACCTGGATCCCATTGCTTATAGCATAGGGGCCAAGAGATGCTCAATATGTAAGATCCTCCTCCCGGATCCCATGGTTTGTGGAGTGGCAATTGCAGAAGCAATATGAATCTTCCTTCAATTTCTCCTGGGTCAAATGGCAAGTGATAAACTCTTTTTTTGGCCTCTTCAGGCATAAATGATCCATGAAGCACATGAGGTTTTACTTCTGGAGCCAATTTTGTAGTGTCCACACATGCATGCAAACCAATATATTTATCCAAGACAACAATATCAGGTTTCTTGGCAAGCATGGTGAAAGATAGACCCTCTTTGCTCTCCAACCCATGTTCTTTTTCTTGTGAGTCATCTTCCACTACCACTTCATCGTCACTTTGAACTATCCCCAAAATCAGATTTTGCTCAAATTGTGCTCCATGTGACTCTTATACTAACTATTTGCAAATTTCCTCAACTTGCATTTTGAAATTTTGCATCACAACTTCGATACTATCACAGTTGGTTCTTTCTTTGGTCTCAGAGATGGATAGCTCTAGTGAATATTGTTCCAGAGCAGTTTTCAAAGGATTTGGCTCATTCCATTTCCATTCCTCCTCATGCTTCATGATTACACTATAAGCTTGTGCATGAGGGCATTGATATCCCCAGAGCCTGTAATCTCCCAGGACTACATTAGGCCCAAAGGAATATTTTGTTACTCCATCCAAGGCTGGAAAATAATAAGTCTCCATGTGTCGCAATCCACCTTGCACAACCATAACTCAAAAGAAAAAAAATCAAATATACACAAAAATAAAAAAATAAAAATGCCTAAATTAGTTGTCTCGTTTGTTACTAATGATATTGGCAAAACCGATCCCCGGCAACGGCGCCAAAAACTTGTTGGACGAAATCTAGGCAAGTATACCTAGTCGTACAAGTAATACGGTGGTGAGACCGATATCGTTCCCACGAGGATCAGTTGCCAATTACCAATTCACAAGTCAAACAACTATCTAGACTAAACTATGGCATGAAGAGAAATCAAAACATAAAATAAAGCAACAAAAGCAATAAAATATTTTTGATATTTTGGGAATTTTTATCAAATACTTGGAATGCGAAAAGGGGTGTTGGGATTAAACTTCACTAAACCTTAGTCTCAGGCAATACCAAGACCACCAAACCAGTTTATGCTTCAAATATTAAAATCAACCCACTAGATTACTCAAGCCCTAATTCCTTAGATGACAAGAGCCTAAACCCCCTAATTAAACCCTAATTCCTTAGGTGGCCTAATTAGTGAATTTGCATTAAGAGTATGGATTACACGATTACTAATAAACCAAAATCCATTCCTAGATGCAAGGTTTACTAGGTGATTAATTCCAGATCAAGAATTGATAAGAACATCCCCATTGCAAATCATATCTCAGAATCAATTCATGGATGGCCAAACCACAAAAAGCATTAAGCATAGGAATTAAACAATAATACGAAGGCATAAACATAGATTAATAAATCAAGGCAATTACATGAGGTTCAGTTTAGCTACATCTAATCCCAACAAAAAGGGAATTTAGCTACTCATGGTAATAGAAATTACAAAAGAGAAAGAGAGAAGGGATGAAGAAAACTCCATGAAGAATCCTCCAATCTTCTTCCAATCCAAGAGCAGAGAAAAACCACTTTTTAGGGTTAGATCCTTCCCCCAGCCGCAAGCCTCCAAGTCTTCCTAGGGTAAAAGTGCTCCTAGGGTCAAAGTCATCTCACTGCACTATTGTGTCGTTCTATATATATTTCCAATTGCCATTCTTCAATATCCTTATTCTAATCAAATAATAAATCTTCCTAATATGCACCGTACTGCCACCTTCAGATATTACGCTAGTGCTCCTTATCAATATGATTTGATTTGCCTATTATCTCAATTAACTTCTATTGCAATATTTTGTTTTAATTCGAATTGAATAAGTGTGGGGCCCCTTTTCTCATTGCAACAGTTTTGCCATTCCTTGATTCACGCTCACTTTCAAATCGAACTTGAAGCCATATATCAATTGCTCGTGGGTCCCGTGTGGCCTTTTATTTTGTTGCCAAATCAATTCAATTCTAGATATTCACTTCATTGGATATGGGCCCCACGTATTTGATTGAATCCAATGACATTCACTTACCTTCACGTTGCTGCCAACTTTTGTTCCATATCAACTCATCAATTTCCAAAATTCTTCTTTCAATTTCACTTGATCACGTGGGTCCTGCATGGAATTTTGAATATTCGCGAGGCGAAAGCTGTCTCGTTGGGCAAGACAAGATGTCTTCAGCATCCCTGTGACCGTTTCTGACTTTTGCCTTCTGCTCTGCTTGACAAGGCCGTGATGGTCATCACGGCCAGGCCGTGATGGGCTCTGTTTGGCTCATTTTCTTCACCTTTCAAGCTCTATCTTCATCCAAGCTCCATCATGGTTGATCCTGAGCATTTTATCCCTAATTTCTGCAAAACAACACCACAAAACCGCCTTACCTGTTCCAAGGTAAAAACTACTAAAAATCAATTTAAATATGCCTAAACTATATGAAAATGTATGCAAAAATGTACATGAAATATGAGGTGAAATCACACTCATCATGGCACATAATTTTTTATTCATCACTTATGTAAGGTTGGTAATTTTAATCGGTTTTTGCGACTTTATAATGTGACTTGTTAATGTAAACAAATATGCAACATGTAACCATCTGTTTGTATATCTATTTTTTCCAGTCATTTTTAGTAAGAAAGCATACCGGTGGATTTGTATTGTTGTTTACGTCGTGTGCATATTATTTTGAATATCTTATTTTTTATTTCAGCGATTTGAATAAGACGTGTATATTTTAAGAAAAATAGTCTAAAAGAAGGGTGAGAATGTATAGTATCTACAATTTTATAGTTTCAATAGCAACTCCCTGTCACGGTTTCATTGTGCACATTGTTCTAACAATCAACTTTTATTTCCGGAGATGTCTCCCTATGTTACTATTTTGTAAACCAATGTTTAATAAGTGAATTGAACAAAGTATCAACTTAATTAGTATATGATAAACACAAATGTCATCAATTGACACATGGAACTGATCTTTAAGCTTCTATTCCAGCTCGATAATCTACTTAGAAGAATTTATTTAACATATTTTTAACAATATTAATTTATGGATAATTGAAAGCAAAAAAAAAAAGTAATTCATTCTCTGTTGAATCACGTGTGTATTCAACTGGGAGCTCATAATGAGGTTGCGGCAAGATAAAGAATAAGGAATTGAACAATAGATGAATCACAAATCAAATATATATCTCAAATACAATACAACCTTTGTTGGAGAGTATTACATGTGTTTTATTTTCCCTACAATTTGTACAAAAACTTTGACTTGTGCTATGCTTTTTATATAGAAAGTACTAAATTGTTGTCATGTTTGTTAAGTATGCCATATATACACATATTAATTCCTCATGTATCGAAACAATTTTTTCCCCTAACATAAAGAATACAGAATTACATAATAAAACACTTCCATTCAACTTTGCTTCTCAATTCATGAGGCCAAATAAAGAAAGAATGGCATATCAATGATTTTGTTGTGTTCAAAGAGATATTGATAAAATCAAAAAAAAAAAGAAGAGGCATATCACTGAACTTAGGCATGTGCATCCAGATTTGTACATGTATACTATTTTTTACACGAAATCTCATTCGCGACTGATGAATTGTCAGATTCAAATTAGGAGGTTCATCATGAAGCTCTTGTTTCTCTTGTTTATTCACATCTCAACATTATTAGCCTCTGACACTGCTTGCTCCCTTTCCTATTCATCAGTACAACATGCAACGATGTTCATCAATATAAAAAATAAACCGATTGTAAGTTTGAAACAACAATTTTCATCTTCAAAAAAAAAAAAAAAAAAAAAAACATGCAAGAAAATTTGCAATATTCATTATTTCAAACTTGATAACATAGGTCAATCTAATCCCATTTAGTACCAAACCGAACATAATTTGTATGTAACACAATTCTAGAAGAAAATATATTATCATGCTTAGAAATGCTCTATAAATTTTTTAATTCGTACGTAAAATCCCTATAGATTTTATACAAAGTCAGTTTAAGTATCGTGTACGGTGTACCTATACCTCACCTTCTGAGTATCTCACTACTGTAGTAAAGGATAAGCCATAGCCATTATCTAGTTATTTTTTATACAACGAATTCCCACAGATAAATTTTTTATAAACAAACTATTCCGTTGAAATTCTATACCTCTACTCTCTGCCCCAATTCTTAAACTTAGAAATTCTATTTGTTTCATTTGGTAATTTACTTTTGAGTAATTTATAATTTTACTTTACGGCTTTATAAGCTTTTAATATAGGTATGTCTAAACTCGCCTGGCTTGATAGATCCTTTTGAAGCATTCTCTAACATGCCTCAGTAATCATATATGGATTTACCTTTGCACCCCATGTTTGCATCATCAATCACCAATATTGTTTTTGTCATAACTCATAAGCATGTGCTTGGCACACCTGCACAAATTGTTTAAGTAAATTTGACTTAGTTTCCTATCTTTTGTAACTGTAGAGCTAAAATAAAATCATATGGTATATATCCCTGTTTGGAAAATAAATAAATTAAAATACACTTATAATTAAAATTTATAATTAAAATCATATGGTGTATAACCCCATTGCTGGATTATAATTTTCCCAGTAATCAACATTTAATTTTGGTATCAAGAGAGTGAATTGTTGTGACTCCGGCAAGTGTACCGGGTCGTCGCAAGTAATAAAATAACACGGTAAGTAATTACCGAGGTCGAACTCAGGGATTGGGCTACCAATTCGACTAATCCGCGGGAAATCCGATACGTTTGGTCAAGTTACAGAAGGTGGTTGAGAGAGAGAAGATTAATAGGATCGATATTCAATTAACAAATCTAATAAAACTAAACTATTAAAATCTGAAATTAAAATGTCCAAGGTCACAAATCCACCTACCCAACATGCATACCCAAGTGATGATGAATTCCTCCCTAAGTTCAATTACAATGTCAACCGGGACCCCTAAATTCTCCTAAATCCACTCTCGTGCTCATTAGGACGTATTCGACGATTGGATTAATTACTTACTAGGTCTCATAATCCTAATCTCGAATTTGGTTAATTCTTGTTCCCTATAAGGTTGCACCGATCTCCTACTCACTCTCGTGCAATATTCGATCAATGATCCCAATTCAAGTTCTAAACGTGAATCGTTGACTAGGCCTCATCGACGTTAACAAGTCAATCACGCAACACATATGATCAAGCATTCAAATCAGAATCGGAAAACATCAATTAAAAGAAGGGAAGAAAGACATACATCACATGAACACTACACTGCCGTGGGTGGCTTCATCGTTCCCTCGGACGAGGGGATTAGTTCCTCATGCTCATAGACAAACAATCGGACATAATCTCCATAAGAAAAAGGGAGACGCGGCTCCAAAGAGAAAAGAAACTACCCTAAACGCTACTCTAAATAGTGGAAAACTACTAGGATTCGTGGCCCTCCAAAAGCTCTACAGCCTCCTAAAGATGGATCCCCAATCTGATCTGCAACAGCCTTTAAATAGGATTCCTGATCCGCGCTCGTTCGCGAGGCGAGCATCCTCTCGCGAGGCGAGAACTAAAATTGGCGCGCTTTCAATTTGAACTCTTGCAAGGCGAAAGTGTGTTCGCGGGGCGAGTCTTCAATTCTAGGCTGTGACTTTCATCACGGCTGGGCCGTGATGGTCTCTGACTTCCAGGGTCTTCAAACTCTCGCGGGGCGAGACTTCAAATCTTAAAACTGCCACGGGCGTGGTCTTCATTACGGCTTGGCCGTGATGGTCTCTGTCTTGCAGGTCTTCATGATCTCGCGAGGCGAGACAACTCTCGCGCGGCGAGACTGAAGTGATGACTTTTGCTGCTTTGTTGACTTTCAGGCTCGCGGGGCGAGCATACACTCGCGAGGCGAGTGTCTCCAGACTTGCAATTTCCACTGCTTTTCGACTTTCCTTGACTCCCGGAGCTTCACTTATTTAACCTGAAACAACAAAAGCACCCACAAGCGTAATTCTATTCAAAATAACCTAAAAACTACACAAAATACGCAAAATGAGTCAAAGTCCAACTTAGGAACAAAACAAGGCAAATTTGGGCGAAAACGAGAGTGAACTCGAATAAATAGGCACATGAACCCTAGTTCATCTAGTCATAAAACTAGATAAGCCAGAGGCTTATCATGAATCAGAGGTATTAACATAAAAAAGAAAGGGGTGAAAGGAAGATGAACTGAAATGTGAGGGAGAGTGTGAATGAATTATACATCATAAATAGAAGTACGTAGTAGTAAATAACATGTAAATTCTAAAATGCAATTATCTATGCATTGTGGTGAACCAATTGCATATAAAACTGTGGCCAAGCAAACCTTGAAGACAATGTTTGTTAACAGCTAAGACTGAAATATCACTACAAAAAAAAACCTATTTAGCAACCGAAGATTTCGGTTTCTAAACATGATAATTCGGTTGCTATACTGTGTAGCGACCGAATTAGCGACCGAATTAAGGGGGTAGCAGAAACCCTGGTTGCTAAATGTTTAGCGATCGAATTTGTATTTCGGTCGCAAATTTGCGACCGATATTTCGGTCAAAAAATTATATATTCTGGTCGCCGTATAGTTGGTCGCATGCTCAGATACCGACCAAATTTTGTTTTTCAACTATTACCCCATTGATTTTTAATTTCTGATATAAACAAAATACACCAATATTTTTTTGAATAAATAGAAAACGTAAATATGATGTACTAACGATCCAAAACACCACAGTCAATATGATCAAGAAAACATATACATTAATTAACGCAAGTTTAATAATTGTTTATAAAAAAAAAGTTTAATAATGTACTAATTAACGATCAAAACATAAACTTAAACTTTGCGAGAACCCCCAAGGTACTTAAACTTTGCCAATGCACCAGTGGACAACAAATACAACTCCCTGATACCATTTGTATATGTTGCAAAATATGGGTGATCCTCATGGATTACTATATTCCCATTGAACTGATTTTTGCTTTTGTCTTCAATAGTCACAACACACAGTATTTCTTGTCTCCAACGACGGTAGAATGATCGCGGGATTGAAATCAAATCCTGCAAATACACAAGAACAATTTAGTAATGATTAGTTTATGCCTTAACCATCATTACGTGAATCCGATCGTTATTCTTAAGTTGATGAGATACTGTACCTGGTCTATATGGATGGTTGTCTCAAAACATTTAGTCGGATCCATTTTCTGATAAAACGATAAGGAAAACAAGTCATATGTCTAAACTTCATCAAGTGATAATAAGAAAAGATGGAAAGATCCATGTAGCATACTAGCATGTTAAAATAGAACAAAGAAATGCAACTTCACATGCAACTTTACAGATTAGCAAACATAGTAGTTTTCAGGAAAGCAGATGCTTTTACGTCGTTTTGAAGGATGGTCATAGAGAGGACTTTTCCTACTGGAAATGCCTAGATAACCTAGTAAGGATGGTCATCAACAACTATTTCTGTAAAGCTCCATTGCCTAGTGAAACAAATGAGTAGAAAACCAGAGTTGCTTTCATAATATTGTGTACAGAGCTGCTTTCTAATGTGAATAATGTTTGAATGATGACAGCACGTCATGTGCCTGGCAAATTGTGCCTCACCCTTCATTTTATCTAACCCTATACTTAATCCTTCATTATCTAAGACCTTGGCCTTAAGGCAGAATTAAAGAAAAACCTCAAACTTCAAGAATCCTTCAAGCACATCCAAAATATTGAATGAGCATGTGTGCCCTGAGAAGGTACGCATGCTCATTAATATTGAATCTCAAATAGGAAACTAAGGCTTTCGTAGCTTAATAATTAACTCTAGCATAAAATAAAACCATTGACTTATAAGGATTGCAGCATACTTCAACAAATATATATTGAAGCATATTTCAATACAAACTTAGATAAAATATAGTAGCAAACATCCTATTGAGCTCATCTCTCCACTAACAAGTAACACATAATTGTCAAAACACATGCATAACTTCTAAATTAGCAACACACAACAAGCATCCCGCCTTTTTGACAGAATCACGTCCTATTGAGCTCTGCTCTTCACTAACAAATAACACATAATTACAAATACATGCATAAATATTAAATTATCAGCACACAATCAGCATCTTGCCTTTTAGGCAGGATACCTTCCTATTGAGCTCGGCTCTCCACTAACGAACAACAAGATATATAGTGTGTATAGGCCATCATTACCCCTCTACATTTTATTCAGACATTATCACAGCTAACATTGGTAAGATTATCCTCAATATGACCCAGTGGGTGTCATTGCCATTGCACACTATAATGCATAAATAAAAATAATCGTGTCAGAGATGAAATGACAACATTTGATAATATTACTTTAATCTTATACTAATTTGATATATATTTTTAAAAACCAAATTTCATATTGAGATTTTCACTTAAAAGAGTTATAATTTACTTTTGGATCCATGCAGAGTTGGGAAGTTATCATGGTACTGCAACTGCTTATTAAAAAAATAGTGAAACACAAAAATGGTTTGGTTGATCTCATTCGTTGATGACACAGATGCCCATATCCCTCTCTCTTCTTCACAAGCCATCTCTCCCTATCTGTCGTGCCATCATTCCCACTCACAACCTTATAATTCAATTTAATTCAGTTTGTTTAGTTATATCTGCTCTCTTTACAAAGCTATATACAAATGCAATTATCTCCTTTTCTTCCTGAATCTGGAATACCAGTGATAAGCTGCTTAAGTTGTTTTGATTCAATGAAATTGATGATTACAAAATTAAACTCAAGTTGATTTGAATGGAGAGTATCTGGTGAATAGAACTCCATTTCATCACAGGAAAATCACATTGGGTCAATTTATTGTTCTTCTAATGATTTAAACATCACTATCCATCTCTAGTTGTTTGTGTCTAGGGACTAGGGAGGAAGGGGAATGCAAGATATTACGTACTCAACTTGCTCAACCATTGCACCATTTGTGTATTAATGACAATAATATATTAACCCACGGTGAAGTTTTTCCCCTTATGAAGCAATATATCGATTCATGCAGGATTCAATTACAAAGGGTTATTTATTATGCCCTTTTAGAGGTATTACTTCTAAAAGAGATCCTGACAATTGCAAACAATGCATCAAATAAAAAGGGAAGAAAATGAGTTCATTTTTTCTTTCTTTCTTTCTTTTTCTTTTTTTTTTTCCTTTTTTTTCTCTCCATGTGTTCTCCTTTTTCATTGGATAACACTTTAATAGTTCTTTTGTCAATACAAGGGGGTTGACAAGATTCTGGAAAGTAGTATCTAAGTGAAAATTAATTGAAAACATTATTTATTTATTATTATTCTGTCGAAGATCATTGTAACTGTTATTATCATTACAAAGATTAAGCATCCATTGAAATTAGTGGGATTGTTTTCCCTTGTGTTCTAGTTCTTTGCCAATATGAGTGATGATTGTTTGGATAAATGAAATATGAATGATGCATTATCAGTTATTAGTTTTGTGTTATTTTGATTTGGGATTTTTTTTTTTTTGTTAACTGGGGGATTTTATCCATTTTATGAATAGGATTTAAGGTTATCTTGAAGATAGAGTTTTATAAGGTTTCTATCCAAATCCCAAATCTAATATAAAACTAGTTATGTTTGGTTGTTTTGTAAGAGGGCTATAAGTGACCCTCCTATCAGCACTTCAAAGAGAACTTTTTTATCATTGGATTCAGTATGAATTTTTTTTCTTTCTTTCTTGATACCAATTATCTTGTTATTGGGTACCTCTCTGCTTTGGTTCTACATCAATGAAACTATGAACTGGCTACCAGACTGATACTTGAACAAGATTGTATAATAGGTGCACAGGCTAGACAGATATTTTAGAGATAAGACAATTAGAACATGAAAATACTTTTAACCTCAAGTTATGGCATTTATTAATAAAACAACAATTATATTTAGCATATAAATATGCCAAAAACCAAAGAAGAATCCAAATCTACCAACATAGTATGAAAATTGTGATCAAGATTATGTGAGACTGTGAGGTAAGCAGAGAATTATAATTTGATTTTGCCAAAGGGAGGAAGACTTACTGTGCTGCGGTGGTAACGGTGGCGCTGCTCTGGTACGACCAAAATAGAGACCGATAACTCTGCTACGCTCTATTTCGGTCGCTATTTCGGTCGCAATATCAACTCTAATCAGTGTTTGATTTAGATCCTACAATCGGTCGCCATTTCAGTCGCAAACATTAACCAACAAATTCGGTCACTATTTTCGGTCGCTAAATAACCTTTTTTTTGTAGTGTATATTCCTACACGATTGAAAAATTCAAACAAATTAATTCCCAGGATCATATGTGGATGATTGAGTACCTTTGACCTCAGAGGATTCTTCCAATCATTTTTGTTGTAAAAAAAACCCTCTCAACCTTTTTATTTGTCACCGTCTCTTGTCATTTCAAAGCCATTTATATCGTGTACCCAGTGTACTCTGGATTTGAAAAGAACCACAAATTGATCAACCTTGAAAGTAAAAGATTGCGTCACTCAAGTCTCAACTAATCAATTAACAACAAAAGGACTTATTAAACCTATGGGCTATTACAAAGTTTTCACAGCAAAAGTGGTCAAAACATTCTGGGAGTATGTCTCTTAGAGCAACAATCAAGTGCTTATGTATGTGTAAATATATGTGTTGAGTATGAGAGTAATAGAATATTGGTATAGTGTCATATTAATAGTGTTTAATTAATTTGTTCCTTGTTATAACATCATGCGCCTACTGTTTGGCCTTTTCTTTTTTACCTTCTTTGAACTTAGCAGCCAATGAACCCGTCAAATCCTTTGTCTTCTCCTTTGAATCCACTGTTTACTATTTGGTTCTAATTTCATTCATTTGTTGTGCTCCCTCTTTGGTCCCATGATCCACGCCTTTCCTCACTGTTTCTTTGACTCTCTCCGCCATTTCAGAGTCTATTGTTTCTGACTCACTTCTTGCACTTGTAAAATCATAAACCCAATTATATACTCTTGAATGTGTCCTTCATTCACCCGCATTTCTCCACTGCGCAGGAAAAAATAAGACAGAGACAAATTGTAAGTGATTGAACATGTAATACCACTAAGCCACAGAGACCCTTATTCCAAAATCAGTCGTAAGAACCACAAATCATAAGGTTTCTTTAATCAAATTTCCAAATTAGATTGACTTACCCCTTCCATTGCCGCCTCCCTTCTGCCGATGTTCGCTCTGATGGTTCTCCACCGTACAGACACACGTCCATTGCACAGCAGATGCGAACCGGTAAGCTTCAAATTGACGCCCAAACGCTGCCTTAACGCCTCCTCGCCGCCCTCTGCGACACCGTCATCCGGTTTCCTCTATGCGTGTTCCACTCTCCTCTCTCCACACTCGGTTTCACGTTCATGCTTATGTTATTCTAGAAGCTTCATGATGTTGGGAGAGAGAGAGAGAAACCGTTTTGATTATATCTGATAACCATGTTTTTTGAAATTTTAGAAATTGTATATATTTTACTTGTAGAAAGAAACTACCCTTATTTGAAAGGTGGGCATGCCCTTCACTGCATCCTATGCCTTCAATTTTTTCACTTTTTTTTTGTTCTTTGGTTTTTAAAATTTTAAAAAAGTGTAAAAATACTTCACTCCACTTGCTCAATTTTTTTTGTAACCTCCACCACATTCAAGCATATTATGACCCAAGTATATAAGTTTAAAAGGGTATTTCTGGCAATGTAAATTTGGTTGAAACATTTTAAATTGCCAGAAATACCCTTTTAGACTTATATAATTGGGTCATAATATGCTTGAATGTGGCGGAGGTTACAAAAAAAATTGAGCAAGTGGAACAGTTAATTTTACACTTTTTTAAAATTTTAAAAACCAAAGAACAAAAAAAAAGTGAAAAAATTATAGGCATAGGATGCAGTGAAGGGCATGCCCACCTTTCAAATAAGGGTAGTTTCTTTCTACAAGTAAAATATATACAGTTTCTACAATTTCAAAAAACATGGTTATCAGATATAATCAAAACGGTCTCTCTCTCTCTCTCTCCCAACATCATGAAGCTTCTAGAATAACAAAAGCAGGAACGTGAAACCGAGTGTGGAGGGAGGAGAGTGGAACGTGTAACACCCTGTATTTCATTGTTTGAAATAACAGTAATACATATATATATGTTTATAAATTTATTTAAGTTTTAGAAAATTATTTTAAATAAACGGAATTTACTACTCAATCCTACTTGAATGTAGGAAGCTACGACTAAAAGTTAGGTTGGAAAGTCAGGCGAAACCCGGCCCGCAAATTCCATTGACAGTATAATGATACTGCTCAAAAGACCTAATTTTAATTTGTGAACGAAAGACTTAAGTTTAGTATTTTATTTCCTACAATTCTGTATTTTTAGAATTATTTTGGAAAAATAAATAAATAAATAAATAAATAATTTATGTTTTTCGGGCGAAACACGTAATCAGGTAGACGACGGAAGAGATTTCGGAGTTTCTAAGAGCCGATAGAGGGTTTATCTTAGGATTTTGAGATGATTCAAGGGGATGAATCATATGTTTAAGTCTAGAAGGTTTTTCAGGGTTAAATAGAAAATTTATGAATTTTACGCTTAAGCCCCTGAACTTTCTGTTAATTACCCTTTTGTCCCTAAATTAGTTTCTAAGTTTTTTCAAGTGAATTGGGCTAGAATTCTTGTTTCCAATCTCTAATGGTCGTGGCTTTGAAGCCCAAAATTTTCTAGTTCATGAGTAAATTCCATAAAGCCTATTTGAACCTATACAAGTTTCCTATGTCAAGCTTAATACTTAAATCTTTAAGTGGGCCCCACAAAAATGAAACCAAGCCCAAATTGAGAAATCCCATGCGCAAGCCCATGAGGGATTGAAGGCTGCCCTCATTTGTTGTTGGATGAACCAAGATTTTTCTAGAATGTTCCACAATCTTCCACATTATTCTACATCATTCTTTAATCTTCTTCAACATTCTTGATTTTTCTTCAACCTTCATGATTTGTATTAAAAATATCTATGACAAAAAAATCAGCCCAAAATAGTCAAGATAAGCTTGCATTAAATGTGGCAACAAGTCATCATGACAATTTATTGACAATTTGCAAACTAGTCCTTAAACTTTTGGAATCTTTGCAAATTGGTCCCTAGGAAGTAATTGCATTTTAATCCTTTTAGCAAGACAAATCATCACTTCTAGATCCTTCCCAAGATGGCGCCACTATCTCTATAAATACCATACTCTCACTTTTCACTTAGTTTCTAATGCCTTTTTGTTCAAAACCCTAAGTCATAAGTTCTTTAGTGATAAGTTTGTGAAGCAAGTTTCTTGGATTTCCTTTGTCATTGATCTTCAAGAGGTAAACCCTAATCTTCATTCTTAATCATGCCTGTGTTCTTTAGCAAGTTTCTTGATTCAAGGTTTATATTATAGTTGTTCATCACTTTAAAGTTTCTAACCCTAGAACTTTGAAAAGTCATAATAAATTCTAGAAAAATCTAATGATGATGAAACTACTTTATATCTTCTTGATATCATGCATATTATCTAAATCTAAGAGCATGATCTAATCAAAAATTTCTTTCCTAAAAACCTAGCCTTGGCCGAATCTAGCAAAGTAGGTTTGGTAGAGTTTTTGTTCATGGTTTTCATTAATGATCTTGTTAATCAAGCTATTAGTATGTATGCTTAATAAATCCAAGTTGGTTTATTAAACTAAGAACCCTAACCCTATGAACATGTTGAGGCCGAATCCTTGTATAAAAGAGATAGGAAGTTTTGAGTTTCAACTTTAGTTGTTTAGTCACTAATCCATGATTTAGGTTAATCAATGATCATTAATCTATGACTTAATCATGATTAGGAATTTTAAGGATTTTGAACCCTAAAAGTCAGCCCTTGGCCGAAACCCTAACCCTAAAGGTTAGAGGATTTTGTTTCAAATTTTAGTCTTGGAATAAGTAATCTATGTTAGTTAAGACTCTAGTAACTAGGATCCAAAAGATGGCATCAAGAAGATAATCCTAAACCTATTTTCTAAGTCTTGGCCGAACCTAGCCCTAAAGTGTCATAGATGGTTGTTAGTTGATTAATTATAGTTATGTTGTTTGGTTGAAGGTGGTTGTGTTAACTCGTGGCGGGATAACGAGGATCGTCATGTACGTATTTCCGGTGCTAGCTCAGGTGGGGAAAAGAATCAACCTATCGTCGAAATCGATAAGTAGTAGAATATATGATAATTGTGTAGGGTGACCTAAACCCTACCAGTAGTCGAGTAATCGACAAGACCAAAATCCCATTGGAAACCTTTTCTGTAAAACCAATGGTGATTCGGGGATTGTAGGTTTATCGACATTAAGTTGATTTTAAATATTTGAGGATGTTTGAATTATTTACTTTTGACTGTTTGTGATACGCTGGTTGAGGTATTCCATCTGCATGTGACGTATTGTTTCGGTGTTTGAATAATTATGATAATGAGGATGTTTGCTGTCTGTCACGGCCGTGATGGTTGTCATGGCCAGGCCGTGACAGGTTCTGTGTTGTAGGATTCTTGTCTTTGTTGTCTGTCACGGTCGTGATGGCTATTACGGCCAGACCGTGACAGAGTCTGACTTTGTTATTTATTTGGTTGGATTATTATGAGTTGGTTGTGATAAATTGCCTTCTATGATATTGAGATATTTGAATAATTGCTGATGTTATGTTATGCATGATCTACCTGGTTTTTAATATTGTGCTTAGCTGATTTTTAAGTAAGGATATGTGTTGTTCGGGAGATAATTGTTTGGGTGAGAGAATAAAGGTGATTTAGAGGTGCCTAGCCTAATTAAGTGGTTTTATCTATGAGGAAAAAGGTGTTGAGACTTTGATGGAAGGTTGAGGCACTAGGTTGTTATTGATGTAATTTAGGGAGATTCATTTATTGAGGTATTTCTAGTCACAGCCGTGTGAGTGGAACACACAAGGTCAGGATATCCTATTTTGGGGATATCGGATATTGCGGGTGAGTGCCCTACGGATGTGGATGCCGAGGTAGACTACCGTAATACTCTTTAGTTCTTGACGAGTTCGCATGTTCTTGGCACTGGACCGTTATGGAATGATATTCCTTGACGAGTTCGTATGTTCTTGGCACTGGACCGTCTGGATTGATACTCCTTGACGAGTTCGTATGTTCTTGGCACTGGACCGTTATGGAATGATATTCCTTGACGAGTTCGTATGTTATTGGCACTGGACCATTTTAGACTAATACTTGTTTAGTCTTTGATGCGTTCGAAAGTTATTGGTACTGGACCGTTCTGGACTACTGACTAATGTGACAGGAGTGAAGATGGACACATCAGTATAAAGTTTTAGTTGCATGGGCTGAGGGTAGAGGATGATGTAGTGAATTGAGGATGATTGTTTATTTTGAGTGATGCGTGTCTGTGACAATTACTGTATAATTTGCTATTACTCTTTTCCGCCTTTTGATGATAGAACTGTTTCTTATTCCCTATATCTTTCTGTGTGTTGTATTTTATTTCTGATGTGATCGTACGAGAAGACCCGATGGAGGAACCAATTGCTGAGGAGTTATATGGAACTCCGTATGAACCGGATGCTGGAGGTCGAGCTGTGATCCAGGGCGATTAGAGTATAAACATGATGGCCAGTGTGTCTAAGGAGTATTTATATTTCTGCTAAGTAAGTCTGTAGTGAAGTTTATACCTGTGAGGGATCCTACTGAGAGGGTACCCTTAACAGTGTTTTGGTTTTGTAATAAATAAACATGAGTGTATTTATGTAATTTAGTTTTGGTGTGTTTTATATCTGCATAAGTTATATAATTATTAATTAAGTTTTAATTTTTACGTATTTTCAACGATAAGCGTGCGATTAAGTAAATAAATATTAAGGTTTTAATGTAATAATATGATGGGGCACATCGGGGTGTCTCAAAACGCGCAAAGAGGAAGCCGGATGACGGTGTCGCAGAGGGCGGTGAGGTGGCGTTAAGGCGGCGTTTGGGCGTCAATTTGAAGCTTACTGGTTCGCATCTGTTGTGCAATGGGCGTGCGTCTGTACGGTGGAGAACCATCAGAGTGGACATCGGCAGAAGGGAGGCGGCAATGGAAGGGGTAAGTCAATCTAATTTGGAAATTTGATTAAAGAAACCTTATGATTTGTGGTTCTTACGACTGATTTTGGAATAAGGGCCTCTGTGGCTTAGTGGTATTACATGTTCAATCACTTACAATTTGTCTTTGTCTTATTTTTTCCTGCGCAGTGGAGAAATGCGGGTGAATGAAGGACACATTCAAGAGCATATAATTGGGTTTATGATTTTACAAGTTCAAGAAGTGAGTCAGAAACAATAGACTCTGAAATTGCGGAGAGAGCCAAAGAAACAGTGAGGAAAGGCGTGGGTCATGGGACCAAAGAGGGAGCACAACAAATGAATGAAATTAGAACCAAATAGTAAACAGTGGATTCAAAGGAGAAGACAAAGGATTTGGCGGGTTCGTTGGCTGCTAAGTTCAAAGAAGGTAAATAAAAAAGGCCAAACAGTAGGCGCATGATGTTATAACAAGGAACAAATTAATTAAACACTGTTAATATGACACTATACCAATATTATATTACTCTCATACTCAACACATATATTTACACATACATAAGCCCTTGATTGTTGCTCTAAGAGACATACTCCCAGAATGTTTTGACCACTTTTGCTGTGAAAACTTTGTAATAGCCCATATGTTTAATAAGTCCTTTTGTTGTTAATTGATTAGTTGAGACTTGAGTGACGCAATCTTTTACTTTCAAGGTTGATCAATTTGTGGTTCTTTTCAAATCCAGATTACACTGGGTACACGATATAAATGGCTTTGAAATGACAAGAGACGGTGACAAATAGAAAGGTTGAGAGGGTTTTTTTTACAACAAAAATGATTGGAAGAATCCTCTGAGGTCAAAGGTACTCAATCATCCACATATGATCCTGGGAATTAATTTGTTTGAATTTTTCAATCGTGTAAGAATATTTCAGTCTTAGTTGTTGACAAACGTTTTCTTCAAGGCTTGCTTGGTGTGACACCCTAACTCAGGTCATCACATTACTACCCGTTTAAGGAAATAAAATTTAATTTGCTGGTTGCTTTCGGAAAATATTGTTTTCTTAACGTTCATCTTTTCAAAATATGGTGATAAATTTTTTTTTTCTTTTAATCCTCAAGACAACAACAACGAAATCAAACCACACATACTTACATACTGTATATAAGTTATACAACTATACTGCCTCATATGTCTTCACACTTATATCATTATCAGTTTAGTGACACTCAAAACATAACATAACTCCATAAGACCTAAGCTGGTCGTAACTAACTGACACTACCGTCAACTGGAGCAGCACAGCATGCCTTGAACTAGACAGCCTTCTCCTTCTTGTAGAAATCTTATCCCTTGTGCATCTCTGATATGTGTTGTAAGGGTGAGACGCCAATATATGGATTTAACACGATAACTAAATGCACACACAAAAGAAAACACATACACATATACATAAACATTTCAATTATAGCATACAGTTTATCAGTGGGTTTCACACCCCAAACATCAACATTGGAAAACTTTGCATGAATACAGGCCCACAGCCAGGATACAGGCACGCAACCAGAATTATGCATGAATACAGGCCCACAGCCAGAATACACAGCCAGAATACAGGCACACAGCCAGAACTATGCATGAATACAGGCCCACAGCCAGAACAAAGGCACGCAGCCAGAACTATGCATGAATACAGGCCCACAGCCAGAACAAAGGCACGCAGCCAGAACTATGCATGAATACAGGCCCACAGCCAGAACAAAGGCACGCAGCCAGAACTATGCATGAATACAGGCACGCAGCCAATGCATGCAAAACACTTTTGTTTCATTCTTTTCTTTGTGTTCAATCTTTCTTTGCCGAAGCTCAAAATGGCTTACGACCCACATAATTTTAAAACATCCTTAAAACTTTTATTACAACACAGGACCTCACAGCCCGAGTGCTCAATCACGACACCTCTCAACCGATGCACCAGTCAGAGGTTCGTGGTAATAGAAAACATCTTCAATGTTCCATCACAGTATACCTCATGTATACAATATAGGCCCTCAAAGTCCAAATGACTGAGTCCATCACAACACAGAATATTAGTACCCCGACGTCTCGGTTACCAAGTCCAACTGTACTTTCAACACGGTTAAATCAACTTTTGACTTTTGGAAATTCTTTTCCAAGGTAGAAATTCATTATAAAATCCTTAAATAATAACAACTTAGTTTTTCACAAATCAATAAGTCACTTGAGATTTAATTTCCTCAAAATAGGCAACTCTTTAGTTTCGAAAATACTTGCCGTCTACACTTTTCCAAACTTGCCGTCAAATATTATTTTAAGACTTTTAAACCAAAAACTTAATTTTTTTCCACTTAATTAATTTTCTAAAATCATGATTAACTTATTTTCACCAATTACGTTTATAAAAGAATATTTTGTAATATTCCGGGTTTCTTATGTAAAATTTAGCAGTGCTAAAATATTTTCACGGTTTTGCGCTCGTTGTGACTCATAATTCCCTTTTCCATAAATAAATTATTAAAATAATAATATTTTCCAAAACTCCTTATTTTCCTCAAAATAAAATTCCTTTAATATTATATATCAATATTTTGCCGTTAAAACATTGAATATAGTTTGTGTAGCTTCTTAAAGCTTTTATCCGATTAACTTTAATTGAGCACTGACCACTGTCAGGCTTCTCACACATCAACCAACAGTTATATCACAGATATTTCCCAGGTAGATCATGCATCATAGCAGTATAATATACAAATGCAAATAATTAAATAAATTAAACACAACTCCACACCAATACACCGATAAACCACACCACATATAAATCATATAAACCACACCACGTAAACAACCAAACCATTAATCACAACCACATATAAATCATATAAACCACATCACAAGCAAATAGTTATTGAGAAAAATCCCTCAGGTAAGCTCCCCTTACCTCTTGAAGACTCCCTGATAAACTTACAGACTCCTTCGGAATTTCAGTTACCTCGAAAACGTCGTACTCAACTAACCTTCAATCATTATAACCAAATAGTTACAAATCAAGAAACTAAAACATTATAAAACCTAATACATAGTCATGGCCTCTAGGGTTTTTGAATGACTAAACTTCTAATCATGATTAAGTTATGGATTAATGATCCTTGATTAACCTAAATCATAAATTAGTAACTAAATAATTAAGTTTAAAACTCAAAACTTCCTAACTCTTTTATACATAGATTCGGCCTTAATAGGTTCCTAGAGCTAGGGTTCTTAGTTTAATAAATCAACTTGGATTCATAAAGCATACATACTAAGAGATTGATTTCTAGGATCATTTATGAAAATCATGAACAAAACTCACCCACTTAGGGTTCGGCCAACACTAAGATATTTTGAGAAAATATTCATTTTAAGAGATTAACATGGATTAGAGTGTGTAGTCATACATGCCATATAGAATACATGATCATACATGAAAACACATGAACAAAACTCTACCAACCCTAAGGTGATAGGTTCGGCCAAAGCTAGGTTTTCAAGAAAGAAATTTTTTATTACATCATGCTCTTGGATTTAGATAATATGCATGATATCAAGAAGATAGAAAGTAGTTTCATCATCATTAGATTTTTCTAGAATTTATTATGACTTTTCAAAGTTCTAGGGTTAGAAACTTTAAAGTGATGAACAACCATGATATAAGCCTTGAATCAAGAAACTTGCTAAAGAACATAGGCATGATTAAGAATTAAGATTAGGATTTACCTCTTGAAAATCAATGACAAAGGAAATCCAAGAACTTGCTTTACAACATAGAACTAAGGAACTTGTAAACTTTAGAGTTTTGGAAGCAAATGACAAAAGAAACTAAATGAAAAGTGAGAGTAGGGTATTTATAGTGAGAGTGGCGTCCTATTAGGAATACTCTAGATGATGGTGAGTTGTCATGTTAATGGATCAAAATGCAATTAAGTTCTAAGGACCAAATTGCAAAGATTCCAATAGTTGAAGGACTAGTTTACAATTTATCAATAAAGTGTCATGATGATGATTTTGCCACATTAAATGCTAGCTTATCTTGACTTTGTTGTCTGAATTTAGAAGTCAAAGACAAGTTAGGATAATTCAATGTATTTAGGAAGAATCAAGAACATTGTGGAAAAATCAAGGATAAAGTAGAAACTTGTAGAAACTTATGGAAAACTCTAAAATCAACATGATGCATTCAACAACAATGAGGCAGCCACAATTCTCATGGGCTTGCGCATGGGCTGGGTTATTTTGGGCTTGGGTTCATTCTTGTGGGTCCCACATGAAAATTTAGGCATTAGGCTTAAGATAGGAAACTTAAGGAAACTTTAATGGCTTTTTGGACTCAAACTATGAACTAGAAAATTTTGGGCTTCTAAGCCACGACCATTTAAGATTGGAAACAAGGATTCTAGCCCAATCCACTTGGAAAAACTTAAAAGACTAATTTAGGGACAAAAGGGTAATTTACAGAAAGTTCAGGGGCTTAAACGTAAAATTTCTAAATTTTCTATTTAACCCTGAAAAACCTTATAGACTTAAAACTATGATTCATCCCCTTGAATCATCTCAAAATCCTAAAATAAACCCTCTCTCTACTCTTAGAAACTCTAATTTCCCTTCCGTCGTCTACCCGATTATGCTTTCTGCCCGTAATACGTAAATTATTTTATTTTTTTCTGAAAATAATTCTAAAATTACAGAATTGTAGAAAATAAAATACTAAACTTAAGTCTTTCGTTCATGAATTAAAATTAGGTCTTTTGAGCAGTATTATTATACTGTCAATGGAATTCGCGGGCCGGGTTTCGCCCGACTTTCCAACCTAAATTTTAATCGTAGCTTCCTACATTCAAGTAGGATTAAGTGGTAAACTCCATCTATTTAAAATAGTTTTCTAAGTCTCAGATAAAAATATAAACATAATTATATAAATTTCTGATATTAGAAAACAGCGAAAAGTCGGGGTGTTACACTTGGCCACGGTTTTAAATGCAATTGGTTCACCACAATGCATAGATAATTACATTTTAGAATTTACATGTTATTTGCTACTACGTGCTTCTATTTATGATGTATAATTCATTAACACTCTCCCTCACATTTCAGTTCATCTTCCCTTCACCCCTTTCTTTTTTATGTTAATACCTCTGATTCACTCTTTTGATGCCAAAATTAAATGTTGATGACTGGGCAAATTATAATCCAGCAATGGGGATATACACCATATGATTTTAATTATAAATTTTAATTATAAGTGTATTTTACATTATTTATTTTCCAAACAGGGATATACACCATATGATTTTATTTTAGCTCTACAGTTACAAAAGATAGGAAACTATGTCAAATTTACTTAAATAATTTGTGCAGGTGTGCCAAGCACATGCTTATGAGTTATGACAAAAACAATATTGGTGATTGATGATGCAAACATGGGGTGCAAAGGTAAATCCATATATGATTACTGAGGCATGTTGGAGAATGCTTCAAAAGGATCCATCAAGCCAGGCGAGTTTAGGCATACCTATATCAGAAGCTTATAAAGCCGTAAAGTAAAATTATAAATTACTCAAAAGTAAATTACCAAATGAAACAAATAGAATTGCTAAGTTTAAGAATTGGGGAAGAGAGTAGAGGTATAGAATTTCAACGGAATAGTTTGTTTATAAAAAATTTATCTGTGGGAATTCGTTGTATAAAAAATATCTAGATAATGGCTATGGCTTATCCTTTACTATAGTAATGAGATACTCAGAAGGTGAGGTATAGGTACACCGTACACGATACTTAAAATGACTTTGTATAAAATCTATAGGGATTTTACATACGAATTAAAAAATTTATAGAGCATTTCTAAGCATGATAATATATTTTCTTCTAGAATTGTGTTACATACAAATTATTTCGGTTTGGTACTAAATGGGATTAGATTGACCTATGTTATCAAGTTTGAAATAATCAATATTGCAAATTTTCTTGCATGTTTCTTTTTTTTTTTTTTTTTTGAAGATGAAAATTGTTGTTTCAAACTTACAATCGGTTTATTTTTTATATTGATGAACATCGTTGCATGTTGTACTGATGAATAGGAAAGGGAGCAAGCAGTGTCAGAGGCTAATAATGTTGAGATGTGAAGAAACAAGAGAAACAAGAGCTTCATGATGAACCTCCTAATTTGAATCTGACAATTCATCAATAGCGAATGAGATTTCGTGTAAAAAATAGTATACATGCACAAATCTGGATGCACATGCCTAGGTTCAGTGATAGCCTCTCTTTTTTATCAATATCTCTTTGAACGCAACAAAATCATTGAGATGCCATTCTTTCTTTATTTGGCCTCGTGAACTGAGAAGCAAAGTTGAATGAGAGTGTTTTATTCTGTAATTCTGTATTCTTTATGTTAGGGGAAAAATTGTTTCGATACATGAGGAATTAATATGTGTATATACGGCATACTTAACAAACATGACAACAATTTAGTACTTTCTATATAAAAAGCATAGCACAAGTCAAAGTTTTTGTACAAATTGTAGGGAAAAGAAAACACATGTAATACTCTCCAACAAAGGTTGTATTGTATTTGAGATATATATTTGATTTGTGATTCATCTATTGTTTAATTCCTTATTCTTTATCTTGCTGCAACCTCATTATGAGCTCCCAGTTGAATACACACGTGATTCAACAGAGAATGAATTACTTTTTTTTTTTTGCTTTCAATTATCCATAAATTAATATTGTTAAAAATATGTTAAATAAATTCTTCTAAGTAGATTATCAAGCTGGAATAGAAGCTTAAAGATCAGTTCCATGTGTCAATTGATGACATTTGTGTTTATCATATACTAATTAAGTTGATGCTTTGTTCAATTCACTTATTAAACACTGGTTTACAAAATAGTAACATAGGGAGACATCTCCAGAAATAAAAGTTGATTGCTAGAACAATGTGCACAATGAAACTGTGACAGGGAGTTGCTATTGAAACTATAAAATTGTAGATACTATACATTCTCACCCTTCTTTTAGACTATTTTTCTTAAAATATACACGTCTTATTCAAATCGCTGAAATAAAAAAAAAAGATATTCAAAAGAATATGCACACGACATAAACAACAATACAAATCCACCGATATGCTTTCTTACTAAAAATGACTGGAAAAAATAGAAATACAAACAGACGGTTACATGTTGCATATTTGTTTACATTAACAAGTCACATTATAAAGTCACAAAAATCGATTAAAATTACCAACCTTACGCAAGTGATGAATAAAAAATTATGTGGCAACAACATGCGTAAAGACGAGTAAAAGAAATAGAAATGCGGTCAGAGTTGAAAGTACATATAATAGTACTCATCATATGGTATATGTATTGAAATTGAAAGTTATATCTATACTAATAGATAATGGCATAGTTGAAAAAAAAGCAGTTTTTGGTGTCAGCTTTTTGATATTGCCTAATTTGCCCCTAGAAACTTTAGAATTTGTGGCAGTTCCATTTTTTTAAAACGCAGTGCGGCAGGTCCTTATCTTACCCAAACTGCCAAAGTGATAAAACTGACTCAATCCCAATGACAGAACTGCAATGGAGAATGGATAGGCAAAATAACGTGGATTTTAGGGTCCGAAAATGGTTGTAAACACTTGAATAAAAAGAACAGAGGTTAAGAGCATAATCCAAAATATGTCAGAACATAAGGTATTTCATTCACCTTATTATTCCTTGGAGTCATTTACAGAGTATAAATAGCTACAAGGAGGAGAGATTTTAGGAACTTTCCTAGCCTATACACAATACTCATGGCTAAATATAAGTTTGTCACAATACTCATGGCTAAATATAAGTTTGTCACAATACTCATGGCTAAATATAAGTTTGTCCCTTGATCTAAGGGATTTGACAGCTATTTACAATTAATGTTCCTATTTTCTGGTGATTCTAATGACTCATGCCAACACTCCCCCTCAAGTTGGTGCATAAATGCCTTTAATGCCCAACTTGTCAAGGGAGTCATGGAAGTTCTTACCGGATACTGCCTTTGTAAGAATATCTGCCAACTGGTCTTCCGACTTGACAAAAGGAAATCGAATAATCTTCTCCTCAAGATTCTGCTTGATGAAATGTCTATCTACCTCCACGTGCTTTGTTCGATCATGTTGGACAGGATTTTGTGAGATATCAATTGCAGCTTTATTGTCACAGAACAGGTTCATCTCCATGCTAGGACCAAAGCCGATCTCCATTAGTAACCTTCTGAGCCATAATAGTTCACAAAGTCCTTTTGTCATGCCCCTAAACTCAGCTTCAGCACTAGACAAGGCCACTACCTTTTGCTTTTTACTTCTCCATGTAACTAAATTCCCACCCACAAATGTGAAGTATCCTGATGTGGATTTTCTGTATAGAACATTCCCTGCCCAATCTGCATCGGTGTACCCTTCAACACTCAAGTGATTATTCTTAGAGAACATCAACCCCTTTCCTGGTGAGGATTTTAAATAGCGAAGTATTCGGTTTACTGCATCCATGTGTTCTTCACTTGGATTATGCATAAATTGGCTCACCACACTTACGGCATAGGCAATATCAGGGCGAGTATGCGACAAATAGATAAGTTTCCCCACCATTTTTTGGTATCTTCCTTTATTCGTAGGCACTTGGTTTGTGTATTGTGAAAGTTTGTGATTTTGAACTATTGGAGTATCTGCTGGTTTGCAGTCCAGCAGCCCCACCTCAGCCAATAGGTCCAGCACATACTTTCTTTGAGACAAGAAAATGCCTCTTTGTGACCTTGCCACTTCTATTCCCAAAAAATACTTGAGTCCGCCCAAATTCTTCATCTCAAACTCAGCTGCCAATTGCTCTTGTAGTCTTGAAACTTCTTCGGTATCATCTCCAGTAATAATCATGTCATCTACGTAAACAATTAGAGTTGTCACCTTTCCTTGCTGATGCTTTAAGAATAGGGTGTGATCTACATTACTTTGGTTAAAACCACACCTTCTCATAGCTGAGCTAAACCTTCTAAACCATGCGCGAGGTGATTGTTTCAATCCATATAATGCTGGCTCTAACTTGCATACCACCTTGGTTCTGGAAGAGGACATATAGCCCGGTGGGATATCCCTATAAACATCTTCTTCAAGATCTTCATGGAGAAAAGCATTCTTCACGTCGAGCTGGAGTAGTAGTCAATCTAAATTTGCTGCAAGAGATAATAGGACTCTAACAGTATTTAGTTTGGCCACCGGTGAAAAAGTCTCTGTATAATCTATACCATAAGTCTGTGTGAACCCTTTCGCCACTAGCCTTGCCTTGTGTCGATCAATGGATCCGTCGGCTTTGTATTTGATTGAGAACACCCATTTTCACCCCACTGTCTTCTTCCCATTAGGAAGTGGTATCAACCTCCATGTATTATTCTTTTGTAAAGCCTCCATTTCCCCTTGTATGGCTTGTGCCCACTTAGGATTAGCTAAGGATTCTTCCACATTCTTTGGAATATGACAGGAGAATAATGTCTCTGTGAAGGCTTGAATAGGCTTTGATAACTGTTGAGTAGACACATAATTTGCAATGGGGTATTTGGATCGCCTTTCTTCTGCATCAGGAGAGTATCTATTGGGTGGCTTTCCTCGGTTGTTCCTGATAGGTAATACATATCTTACAGGAGCATTAGTGGATGAGGAGATAATAGGAGAGCTTACCTCAGGATTGTTCTCAGTGAGAGGGTCGGGTACTGTGGAGAAAGGGGGTTCTTCACTTCCTTGATCGATATGCTCTTCATTGACGGGAACCTCTTCACTAGCAATTTCTTCATCAGTAGGAGGATCCTCTTCACTCTCAACTTCAGTTATGTTTAAATGCTGCATTTCTGTAGGTTCATCATGGATTACTCCTTCAACTTCATATTCATGCTCTCCAATTTGTTTCTTTTCAACAGTTGATGATGGAGCCGCCAAGTACCAATTTATCTCTTTATTCATGGACTCCCCCTGAAGAGCTGAATTGGATACCATAGGAGAAAAGAAAGGTTCAGATTCTAGGAAAGTTACATCCATATTGATATAAGTTTTGTTGGTGGTAGGGTCAAAGAATTTGTAGCCCTTTTTGTGTAGTCCATAGCCCAAGAACAAGCACCTAACAGCACATGGATCAAGTTTGGTACATTGGTTTTTGTGAAGATGAACAAAAACCACACACCCAAAAATCCTAGGCTAAAGCATCAACGCAGTAGGTAACTGTACATGAGAGGAGAGTGCTTGCAGAGGTGTTTTAAAATGCAAGACCTTGGAGGGCATGCGGTTGAGGAGGTATACGACTTGATTCTGACATCATCCCAATGGCGAGTTGGAACATGGGTGCCAAGAAGAAGAGCACGTGCTGTCTCCAAGATATGACGATTTTTCCGTTCGGCGACGCCATTCTGTTGTGGAGTTTGTGAGCATGAGGTCTCGTGAAGAAGACCATGTTGCTGGAGGTATGCTTTGAAACGATGGTTAAGAAACTCCCCTCCATTGTCTGACCGAAGAACTTGAATCTTGGCTGAAAACTGGTTTTGAATCATGACATGAAAATTCTGAAATATTTGAAACACCTCATCTTTAGTCTTCATCAAGTAAAGCAATGTCATTCGTGTGCAATCATCGACAAATATTACGAACCAACGGTGACCAGATACGGTAGTCTTAGGGGAAGGTCCCCACACATCAGAATGTATTAGAGCAAAAGGAATACTGCTTTTATTCAAACTCATATGATAGGAGGTTCTGTGGCTTTTAGCCAAAATACAAGTATCACATGTAAACTCAACATTTTTCAAATTCAAAAATAAATCTGGAAATAAGTGTCTTAAATAACTGAATGATGGATGTCCCAAACGACGATGCCACAACCATATTTCTCGTTCTTTGCTACTGAACTAGTGGTGCACGTGATGTGCTTCTCCTTTGCTAAAATCATCTAGGTAGTATAGCCCCCCTCTCTTAGTACCACGCCCAATAATCTTCTTGATGAGAGCATCCTGAAAAAGACAAAAAGTAGAGTACATCAATACCACACAATTGAGTTCTTCAGTTATTTGACTCACAAACATTAATTTATTAGATAGTGTAGGAACAAGGAGAGTGTGAGATAAGGAGAGTGAGGGTGATAATGCCACAGTTCCAGTGCCTGTGACTGGGTATGCAACTCCATTTGCATTCACAATGCAAGTCCTACGTGGTGGAGTTGAATGGGAGAAGTCCATGGGATCAAAGGTCATATGGTCTGTTGCCCCTGAGTCAATAATCCATGCACTTGCATCCTGAGAATTAGAACTACAGAAAACTTGACCGCAGTTACCTGGTTTCACTGAGGTGGAGGAACTGGTCATAGGAAAAAGCGATAGTTGAGACTCGACAGTGACTACGGCAGCTTTACCAGATACCATCACAGTCTGACGAGTGTCCTCCCTTCGAACGTGTGCATAAGCCTGCTCGATTGTGGGGAATGGCTTCAGTTGGACTATGTCACTCCGAATGTTATCGAGTTGGTCATCCAATCCATCGAGAAAGATATAAACTTTTTCCTCCTGTAGAAGAGAATTGTATTTCTGTATATCTCTTGGGCACTCCATGGGATTAGGGCATAGGAAGTCTATCTCACGCCACAGCCCTTATAGATCGTTGTAATATTTTTCAATCGATCCTCCTTTCTGCCGCATCCGGGTTACCTTACGTCGAAGGTCATAAACCTGCGAGGTATCAGATCCGTCAAAGTATGTCGTACCAATGGCGTCCCAAACCCCTTTGGCTGTTGGGAAGCGGATGAAATTTCCCACCAGCGAGGGATCCATTGAGTTGATCAACCATCCTTTCACGATGGCGTTCTCAGTTCACCATTTACGGAACTTTGAATCAGTTTCCAACGGCGGAGGGAAGGATCCGTCAATATATCCTAGTTTGTCTTTGCCTGAGATGTACATCTCAACCACCTGGGACCATAGGGCATAGTTGGAACCATCCAACTTGATGCTGATCGGTACCGTCGAGGAATCAGAGATCGGTGGTTGTGATGTTGGCTGGGCTTTTGACAAAACCTCCGTCATTTTGGCCGTAAGATTTTCCAAAATGGAATCGACGGCGGAAGCGTTTGATGGCTGCTTCGTGGAGTCGCCAATTGCTGAGGAATCACCCATTGCTGAGGAATCAACCATCTATTCAGAACTGTTTGGGTCCCAAGATTATGCTCTGATACCATGTCAGAACAGAAGGTATTTCATTCACCTTATTATTCCTTTGAGTCATTTACAGAGTATAAATAGATATAAGGAGGAGAGATTTTAGGAACTTTCCTAGCCTATACACAATACTCATGGCTAAATATAAGTTTGTCACAATACTCATGGCTAAATATAAGTTTGTCCCTTGATCTAAGGGATTTGACAGCTATTTACAATTAATGTTCCTATTTTCTGGTGATTCTAATGACTCACGCCAACAAAATATGCCCTAATTTAATGGAAACAAAGAGGGAAGATTTTGTTTCGTCTACGCCATTAGTAGAATAGAGAGAGTTCGTGTGTGAGAGGAATATTTAAGGTTGGGTGCAGGCGTAGCAACCGCTGGAGCGCGGACAGATGGAAGAACCGCCATTGTTCAGCGGCGGAGATGAAGAAGGATTTATCCAAGTGCATTGATACTGTTTAGTTTTCTGTCTCTTGACTCTGTTCTATCAAAAAAGATTTTATTCATTTTTTCAGATGATTAATTAGTATTTTTTGTGTTGTTTGTAAATACAGGCTGTCAGAACCTTCTTCTTCTTATGATCTCTCTTTTTTTTAAGAAGATGGTTTCACTTCAACAACAATGGCAGACTGAGAGATTTAGAAGGTGTATCCATAGACAGAGTTTCTGGCATCGAAGAGAATGAATGGGAACAAGTGGGAAACTTTCAAAGAGAACATAAGGCCATTGAAGAGGGGCCGCACCGAAATCCCTTCTCAACCACTTATGTTGTCCACACTCTTGCACACCCTTTTCAAATTTTCATTATTTTCTTTCTAATTTTTATTTTTTAAAATTCTAATTGTTCTTTTCCTCTAATTCTTTCTCATGAAATGATTGAAGCAAATGTTGGAAATGGCAGGTGAACATCCCCTGCTCATGTGGTTGCAGTAAGTATCATTGTTCCTTCCCATTATTGCATGCTTGCTTTTGGTTACATTTTCAGAGATTAAAATATATTTTTTAAGTCCTGTATTTTACACTTTTTCCTTTATACTTGGTCTCTATTCTTATAACTTTATTAGGTTCTCCAATATTTAGACATTATCGATGCTATAAATTACTGTGAGTTAACTAATTCATACCCTTTAGTCATGGTACGAGTAATGTGGAATCTACGGTGTAGGAGTTAGTTACATAAATGTATTTTTAAATAGTCTTTTGTTCAGAAGCTTATTTTTCTTTTCAAATGGTGATCTTTCTAATATACAAGTGAAGTGATGGTGTTTTAAAATTCGGTCTGGTAAACTATAGCACCCACTCTGCTAATTCGTATCTTCATGTTGGGACATCATTAAATCTTATTTTGGAAAATTTGTGTTTCACTGACTGATAATTTAAATGAACATTCATGCTGTATGGTTTCTTTTGAACTAGAAAAATAAAATAAATATAGTTTAGGTTTGAACTGGCGAAACCATCTTCTTTTGTTAGTGTTTTATTTGTTTCTTTTCTTCTAATTGTCTATTAGCTTTCCCAATTCTGCATTCCCTTTATTTGAAGTGGTTTTTTTTCCCATAGAAGGGAAAATAGAAACCACATATAAATTGAATTGTGTTGAATCTGTTTATCCCTTGTACGGGCCGAGGTTACTAACCCGGCCACCGAGCTCAAGTACCCGGCCCAGTCCGAAGATTAAGGATAATAAATCAAAGATCACTTAATTAAATGAATAAGATATTAACATTAAATCCTGATGTTATCCAAAATAACCTTATCTGGTTAAAAGAGATAATATCCCTTAAATTAAGGAATATTATCTCAAAGAGATATTAAGAGATAAATCAGATCTCTAAAAGATATTAAGAGACAAATCAAATCTCTAAAAGATATTAAGAGACAAATCAAATCTCTAAAAGATATTAAGAGATAAATCAGATCTCTAAGAGATAGGGGAATCCTATTATAAAAGGAGGAGTACCCCTCATAAGAGAGTCACTTTTCACTGAACAGAGGTGATTCTCTCTTAAGCATATTGGAGAAACTAGTGCCGACCAAGAGACCATCAGAGAGTCCTTGCTCCCTAGTATTCGTCCGATACAAAATTAAGATATCGAGATCACCACGGCCAAGGGTTGAATCAAGAACTACGTCCGGCTTTGATTCCCTTCGGGATACGTAGGACCGGAATCCTCGAATTCTGTCAAGCCAAATCCTAAAACAACCCCAATATTCATCATTGGTTCAACGTTCACGGCGGGGCTCCGACAAACCGGATCCTGGCAGGAACATTTGGCGCCGACCGTGGGGCCGAGGCGAAACTTTCCCCGGTTCCACAAAAAGAGCTCGATGGTGACTACACGCAATGGATTGCGAGGAGGGGGAAGCAGCGTGAATCACGAGGGCCAGGAGACTTCGGATGCCCAGAACCATGACAATCATCTTTTCCCTCCCCTCAGTGAAGGTAATCCTCGGTTGGAGGAAATTATGGAGCAACTCAAGCAGCTCCGCAAGGAGAACGAGGAGATACGGGCGCAAAATCAGAAGCTTTTGAAAGCCCGAAAGAGAGGAAGGTCCCTGACACCTTCAGACGGAGAACAGTCCTCACCCGAGGCCAGCAAGGATCCTCCGACGCACTCTCCTTGAGGCACTAACCGAGCCTCCAAGACCAGACCCCCTCCTGGGGCATCGGAGGTCAGGTCCCACGCAGAGAAGACTAGCCAGAAAGAAAGAATATCAGACCGACGTCCAAGGCTCCCCTTCACCGAGGACATTAATGAGATAAACATGCCAACCCATTTTAAGCCCCTTAACATAGACAAATTCAATGGCACCACTGATCCAACCGAGCATGTAGAATCCTTTGTATCCTCAATTTACTTGGTGACTGATTCAGAAGCCGTCATGTGCAAGGTTTTCCCGACTACCCTGCAAGGTCCAGCCCTGACCTGGTTAACGAATCTGCCACCTCAGTCAATTGACTCCTTTGATGCCCTCATAACCAAGTTCACGGCACAATTTACGGCAAGCCGAAGGCACAGGAGGCACTCCGTCTCACTCGTAAATTTCAAGCAGGAAAGAAATGAATCACTCAGGGATTACATGGCCCGCTTCAATGCAAAGCAGATCTTGATTCCAAATATGAGCTCGGAACTCTGCCTTCACACCGTTATGGCGGGTCTCAAGCCAGGGCCATTCTTCGAGTACCTATCTCGGAAACCACCGAGAAATTTTGAGGAGCTACAGGAAAAGGCTACAGGGTTCATGAACTCAGAAGAGATGCTAGAATTTAAAAGGCAAGAAAGAGGTTACGGAGACAAGAACTCAGCCTCCAACAAAGACAAACAGGGGGTCGGACTCGCGAAGGACCAGAGAGTCCCCGCAGAGGCATTCCAGGAGTCCATCTTTCACTCCACTGAACCGATCTCGGGCAGCCATCCTGCAGGAGGTGTGCAGAACAGAATTGCTTACTTTACCTGAACCGTCCAAAACAAGGAACAATGCTGACAGAAGCAAGGAATGTGCATGGCATCAGAACTATGGACACTCCACTGAAGAATGCACAACACTCTAGAAAAAGATTGAGGAGTTAGTGCGAGCAGGCCGTCTTGACCGATTCGTCCGCCGAGATGGAAATGGTGAGGGACGACACGGTCGGAGACAGCGGAGACAGGGTAATGATGACCGAGATCGAGATACAAACAATCGAAGAAATCATCAAGGCGGAGATCGCCAGAACAACCAAAGGCCCCCGGCAGAAGAATCGGAGGGAGGAATCAGGGGGGTCATCAATACAATCTCGGGGGGATTTGCAGGAGGAGGAGCAACTAGCTCAGCTCGGAAGCGGCATGTCAAGGCTCTCCGATCTGTTAGCACAGTGTCTGGAAGACCTCCAAGAGCAAGGCCCCCCATAACATTCACAGATGATGACTTCCAAGGGGTAGACCCCAACCAGGATGACCCGATGGTGATAACGGTCGAGCTGGCCAACTTCTCGGTCAGACGAACGCTTATTGATCAGGGAAGCTCGGCCGACATTCTCTACCTGGCGACCTTTAGGAAGCTCGGCATCCCCGAAAAGCTGATTAAAGAACAGGAGGACAAGCTGGTGGGATTTGCTGGGGAACAAGTCAAGACTCGAGGATATATAGATCTCTTAACAACATTCGGAGAGGGCAGACTCTCCAAGTCTGTATCTGTCAAATATGTCATCGTAGATGCCACCACGTCGTACAATATTCTAATCGGAAGACCAACGTTGAATGAGCTCGGGGCAATTGTCTCTACCCCTCACCTGACAATGAAGTTCCCAGCAGACTCAGGGGAGATTGTTTCAGTCCGAGCTGACCAAAAATTGGCAAGACAGTGTTATGTTGACAGCTTGAAGGTTTCCCGTCACCGGGACGGCCCGGAGAAAACAGAGGAAGGTAAAGCAGAGCTGGTAAGCTCGGTCAGCTTGGTAAATTCAGCAAGTACAGTCAGTATGTTTGAGCTGGACCCAAGGGCAGAGATGTATGAGACCAGAGCCGAACCAACGGAGTCCTTAGAGAAGTTCCAGTTGGGAGTCCATCCTGAACAGTGCACCCACGTTGGTAGTCAGCTCGACCCCTCACTCAGAGAGAAGATTCACATGGTACTAATAAAGAATGCTGACCTGTTCGCCTGGAAGACATCGGACATGCCGGGCATAGATCCTAACTTTATGTGCCATAGGCTGTCTATATGTCCCGAAGCTAAACCAGTGACTCAGAGAAAAAGGAAGCTGGGTGAAGAAAGGCGCCGAGCTATGGCCGAGGAGACCTCTAAACTACTCAAAGCTAATTTCATCCGCGAGGTGAAATACACCACTTGGTTAGCCAACGTGGTATTAGTTAAAAAGGCCAATGGAAGATGGCGCATGTGCACCGACTATACCGACCTCAACAAGGCGTGCCCAAAGGATTCCTATCCCTTACCCAACATTGACAGGCTAGTGGATGGGGCCTCAGGTTATAAGGTTTTCTTGGATGCATATTCCGGTTACAACCAGATCAGGATGTACCCCCCCGACGAGGAAAAAACAGCGTTCATGATCGATGGGGCTAATTATTGTTACCGAGTAATGCCTTTCGGCCTGAAAAATGCTGGGGCAACATATCAGAGGCTTATGGACAAGGTTTTCGTAGATCAAATCGGAAAAAACTTAGAAGTGTATGTTGATGACATGGTAGTGAAATCCGATGATCCGAGTCAGCACCCAGCCGACCTCGAGGAAATCTTCGGGCAACTCAGGAAGTACAATATGAGGCTGAATCCCGAGAAGTGCTCTTTCGGTGTGCAGGGAGGAAAATTCTTGGGGTATATGCTAACCCATCGAGGCATCGAAGCCAACCCAGATAAATGCAGGGCCGTCATGGAAATGCGAAGTCCTCGAAATGTGAAGGAAATTCAAAGGCTGGCAGGCCGATTAGCCTCCCTATCCCGCTTTCTACCGAAGTCCGCAGAAAATGCACGACCTTTTTTCCAGCTCCTGAAGAAGCCAAAGGATTTCATTTGGACTGAAGAGTGTGAGAAGGCATTCGAAGATCTGAAATTTTTCTTGGCTTCTCCTCCAATTCTTACTCGGCCTCAGCTCGGCAAGGATCTCTATCTATACCTCTCCGTCAATGATTATGCAATCAGTGCGGTAATTACCCAGGAAGAGGAAGAGCAACAGATGCCGGTATACTATGTCAGTAGAATCTTGAAAGGCGCGGAAACGCGATACCAAGTAATTGAAAAATTGGCTCTCGCCTTAGTGATGGCAGCTCGGAAGTTACGGCCCTACTTCCAATCTCATCAAGTCATTGTCAAGACGGATCACCCGATAAAGCAGGTACTCAGGAAACCTGACCTAGCCGGACGAATGATAACTTGGTCAGTGGAGTTGTCAGAGTTCGGCCTACGGTATGAACCGAGGGGGCCAATGAAAGCCCAGTGCCTCTCAGATTTTATTGCCGAGCTCTCTTCCGAACCGAGGTCGGAATCCTCCCTCTGGCTCCTGTACGTTGATGGATCATCTAACCAGAAAGGAAGCGGGGCTGGAATAATTCTTGAAGGGCCCGATGATCTAGTCCTTGAGCAATCGTTGAAGTTTGGGTTCACTGCTTCAAACAATCAAGCAGAATATGAAGCCCTCATAGCTGGGCTAGTGTTAGCCAAAGAAGTCGGGGTTCGAGAACTAAAGTGCCGAAGTGACTCACAGCTAAATAACGGGGCAAGTCGCCGGCAATTATCGGACAAAGGACCCCCACTAACCGGGATATCTCTGCAAGGTCAATAGTCTCATCTCCGAGTTTGAGCATTTCTCCATTGAGCACATACCTCGAGAAGAAAACTCCAGAGCAGATCTGCTTTCCAAATTAACGAGCACAAAGAAGGCTGGCCAACTCAAGACTTTCATTCAAGAAAGCATCCACCAGCCGAGCATCAAAAGTGCCGAAGTGACAGTGACCGAGCACCTTGACCGGGGCTGGATGACTCCGATTTGGGAGTACCTTATCTCGGACAAACTACCAAATGACCAAAAGGAGGCGAGAAGGATCCGTCTGAAATCTTGTCACTACACCATCCTCGATGGAGAACTGTACAAAAGGGGATTTTCCAGGCCGTTGCTAAAATGCCTCACAAAGGAGCAATCAGAGTATGTAATGGATGAGATGCACCGAGGAATCTGCGGATTGCATTCAGGCGGCCGATCTCTGGCAGCTCGGATCTTGCGAGCAGGGTTCTATTGGCCAACAATGAGACTCGATTGTTCGAACTGGACCAATAAGTGTGACCCTTGTCAGAAGTTCGCCAACATAGCCCGTGCTCCAGGAGAGGAACTCCACTCCATGTTCTCACCGTGGCCCTTTACCATGTGGGGGATGGACATAGTTGGTCCCTTCCCAGTGGCTAAGGGTCAAGTCAAGTTCCTCTTGGTAGGAGTAGATTACTTCACCAAGTGGATTGAAGCAGAGCCATTGGCTACGATAACCGCCAAGAAGGTCCGGGATTTTGTATGGAAAAATATTATATGCGGGCATGGTCTTCCCTATGCAGTTGTTACAGATAACGGGAAGCAATTCACTGATAAGGAGCTCGGAGAGTTCTATTCCAACCTCGGAATCAAACACAAAGTAACCTCGGTTGAGCATCCGCAAACAAATGGGCAGGCAGAGGCAGCAAATAAGGTTATTCTACACGAGCTCAAAAGAAGGTTGGGACAATCAAATGGAGCTTGGGTTGAGCAGTTGCCAAGCATTCTGTGGGCTTACCATTGTTCGCCACAATCCTCAACGGGAGAGACACCGTTCAAACTAACCTATGGAACCGATGCCATGGTTCCAGTGGAACTTGGTGAGCTCTCATTTCGAAGACAGCACTACAATGAAAGCCAAAATAATGAACAACTCCGAGTTGAGCTCGACATGGTCGAAGAAGTCCGAGATGCAGCGAGGATAAGGGAAGAGCTGTGCAAGCGAAAGGCAACTCAGAAGTACAACTCAAGGCTGCGCCCAAGGGAATTTGTGCAGGGCGACCTGGTGCTAAGGCTACAAAGCGACGCGAGAAAAGACTCCAGGGAGGGTAAGCTCACGGCAAATTGGTCAGGACCATTCAGGATAGCAGAAAATCTAGGAAATGGTGCCTACGGGCTTGAAGAATTGTCGGGAAAGTTGATTCCTAGGACTTGGAACACTTCCCATCTCAAATTTTATTTTAGTTAAAGTTAGAAGTGATGCACTCTTTTTCCTATCTCGGTCTTTTTCCCACGAGGTTTTGGCCGAGAAGGTTTTAATGAGGCACACTAGAAAAATTAATGAATAAAAATTCTATTTTCCTTCAATTGAGCTATCATATCACTTGGCTCCTAAGTAAGAGAAGAAACTACTTATACTCGGCTCCTAAGTAAGAGAAGAAACTACTTATACTCGGCTCCTAAGTAAGAGAAGAAACTACTTACACCTGGCTCCTAAGTAAGAGAAGAAACTACTTATACTCGGCTCCTAAGTAAGAGAAGAAACTACTTATACCTGGCTCCTAAGTAAGAGAAGAAACTACTTACACCTGGCTCCTAAGTAAGAGAAGAAACTACTTATATTCGGCTCCTAAGTAAGAGAAGAAGCTACTTATACTTGGCTCCTAAGTAAGAGAAGAAACTACTTACACTTGACTCCTTACACTTGACTCCTAAGTAAGAGAAGAAACTACTCAGCCTGTAAAGATGTATCAGGTAGCATTAATCAATCAAGGATAACAAACCGAATCCATAAAACATCAGAAAAATTGCCAAAATATAAATAAGATTCAAAAATATCTGAAGAAGTTTCACTAAGGTAAAAGGGGAAGTCCCCGAATACATAATACATGAGTTAACCTTAAAACTACTTATACAACATCATGACTCGAGGTCCACCTCGACATCAGGAGCAATCAGGTCTACCTGGCCAGGTCGGCCCATTTCACCTTCCTCGTCCAATTGGACCTCACCCTCTTCTCCCTGAGTCGCGGCCTCTTCATCCTCATCTCCAAGCTCAGCCAATGGCACAAGTATCCCATCTTGGTTGAAATCCTTGTCCACGTCGGCGCTGGAGAAGTCGGCAGTAGGGTTGAAGTGCTGGAGTTGCTTCACGGCTCGAGAGAAACCGTTAACATGCTCCCTCATGATTGACGTCTCAGCTTCAGCTAAATCTGCACGGAGCCTCTGATTCGCCTTCCTCTCGTCCTCCAACAACTTCCGCAACTCCGGGATAGCTTCCTTCTCGGCTTCCAGCCCTTTCACCATATTTTGAAGGTTGAGTCGGTCAGCTCTTTCCACTTCTAACTCGGCTGTAAGAGTAGCACGGCTTTCTTCCAGCTGCATCTTCTGGGCCTTCAGCTGGCCGATGACCCGACTTTGTTCTTCGCACTTGGCCATAGCCTGAGTAAGCTCATCTCTCACCCTCAAGGCTCGGGCTGCATCCGCCCTCATCGCCTCTATCTTCTTCGCATTATCAGCAAGGTGCTGGCTCCAGAAGCGGGTAATGGAAGCAATGCGGAGGGCATAGGCACCAGCCGCCTCCATACTTCCCTCGGGGCCCTGTTCTAGCAAAGCAATGGCATCGATGGCTTTAGCACCTGGCAGTCGATCAGGCCACCAGGATCGCACTCGTTGCCCCAGAGAGAGCTAATCCCCGGATTACAGTTACCATTATACCACTTGGTGTCCGAAGTAAGGTCGGTCACCAAGGGAGCGCTGCTCGGTCGGATTCCGGAAGGAGGAGTCTCCCCTATCATCAGATGCGGGGGAGAGTTTCCGGTTGGCACCTCGGGTCCCGGATCAGCTCTTGTCTTCTTCAGAGGACGAGTATTAAGCTCGGAAGCTTCAGTAGACTTCTTCTTTTTTCCCTTATTATCGGCAGCAGCAGCTAATCCGCCTGCAGATGACTTCTTCACCAAAGCTTTGTAGTTGAACTTGCCCATTATCACTGCAAAGAAATGAGCCAGGTTAGATACGAATGCATGGTTAAATAAGTAAAGCACTTAACAGCTACTACCTACACTCAAAATCAGCTTGCCGGGTTGATGACTTAGGAAGCAACAAAAGTCTACCACAGGGCAGTGGCCGAGGATAGAGTTTTAGGAACTCAACGTCGGCTCTCTCCTGCGCTGTCATGCAGCCGATATCATAACTATTGAATTTGGTGGGGTGGGGTTGCCAGTAAAGGGGAAATCTGGAAACTCCATCCGAGTCATAAAATAAAGACTCGTGCCCGACAGTGGGCCGGACTTTGAAGAAGTCCGACTTGAAGGACTTTTACGAACTCTTGTAGAGCCCGATAATACCTCCCGACTCGGCCCCACTGAGGGAGATCCAACCGACTCGGTCCCCAAACCTAACCTTATAAAAATAAAGAAAGATGGGAGCAGTGGCCACTATGCCTATCTGCTCACACAGGATTTGGAAGGCCTTTAGAAAGGCCCAACTGTTCAGGTGAAGCTGGGTAGGAGCAACATTCATAATCTTCAAGACATCGCACTCAAACTCGGAGAAAGGAAGACGGACTCCAATTTGTGCAAATAAGGTCTTGTATACGTAAGTAAAAGAAGGCTCCCCTGGAGAGGGATGAAGGAAGACATGTTCATTCCCAGTACATGGGAGGCACTGAACGCCACCCTCGAGGGAAGAGATTTTGTTTTGTAATGGAAAGAGGGATTCAAAGTTCCTAAAGTTCGAGTGAAAAGCCCCTACATCGGGCTTCACCCAGAAATACCCAGGAATGACTATATCAGGGTATGGCACCCTGGGTGCTCTGGTGGTACGCCGGCGGCGTTTGGGGGTGGGAGCCGCGTCAGCAGTGGCTGAGCTGCTCCCATCGGAGGAGGAAGAACCACCAGCGGCACCACCGCCACCATGAGAAGAGGATGGGGAAGAATGGGGAGAGCCCCCAATTAGAAGGATTTCAGGTTCAACAACCTGAATCCCAGAAGAGACATCCTGGGATACCTCAAAAGAAGATTCCATGGAGGAGTAATCAAGAAATAAAAAGATAGGGAACTTGAAAGAGAGGAAATGGGCGTACCTGCAGTAGAAGGAAAGTATGAACGCTCGGGTTAGAAATGACACGAGAAAAAGGGTCTAGGGTTCACAGAAGCACCTTTACCCATGGCCTCGCCCTAATTTATGAAAGACGAGGACAACACCTCCCTCTTGCATTAATGAGGGTAGTTGGGCGAGGGCAGGGAAACGTCCCCTCGTATCTCTGACCAAATTCGCCAACCGAATGGGAAAGCCACACGTGGCAGTAATGTCAGGGTACTAAACCGCTCTCACGAGAAACTAGAAGCACGCCGTAATCAAAAAATCTCGAGAACAGTGCAACGAGGGCCACGTGTCACACAGGTAACGTTTCTTCTCCATCTCGGGGCTCAAGAAAACATGGCGTCAGCACAAAGTAATCACTTCCACCGCGACTAACCTCGGCTCCAACAGAAAGCTCCCACGCCATTGGCTCGGAGCTTGGGGGGCTTGTGTATGAGCCGAGATGCAAAGCGACATAAGCTCGGCCACCTGAACCGCCCACCGAGATGGAAGACGCATATATGTGGACAAAATGTGACGCTCGGCCAAAGGCTTCACCTCGCCTAAAAGACAAACAATGAAACCAAGTTCCTGAGCTCGGCTAGCATCATGAAAGCTTTTACACTTCATCAGCTCAAAGCTTGGGGGGCTTGTGTACGGGCCGAGGTTACTAACCCGGCCACCGAGCTCAAGTACCCGGCCCAGTCCGAAGATTAAGGATAATAAATCAAAGATCACTTAATTAAATGAATAAGATATTAACATTAAATCCTGATGTTATCCAAAATAACCTTATCTGGTTAAAAGAGATAATATCCCTTAAATTAAGGAATATTATCTCAAAGAGATATTAAGAGATAAATCAGATCTCTAAAAGATATTAAGAGACAAATCAAATCTCTAAAAGATATTAAGAGACAAATCAAATCTCTAAAAGATATTAAGAGATAAATCAGATCTCTAAGAGATAGGGGAATCCTATTATAAAAGGAGGAGTACCCCTCATAAGAGAGTCACTTTTCACTGAACAGAGGTGATTCTCTCTTAAGCGTATTGGAGAAACTAGTGCCGACCAAGAGACCATCAGAGAGTCCTTGCTCCCTAGTATTCGTCCGATACAAAATTAAGAGATCGAGATCACCACGGCCAAGGGTTGAATCAAGAACTACGTCCGGCTTTGATTCCCTTCTGGATACGTAGGACCGGAATCCCCGAATTCTGTCAAGCCAAATCCTAAAACAACCCCAATATTCATCCTTGGTTCAACGTTCACGGCGGGGCTCCGACAAACCGGATCCCGGCAGGAGCATCCCTAATCTTTTTATTTTCAGTATTATTGAATCTCAGTTGAATTGCATTGAATTTATGGATCTGACATGTATAGCATCATTACATTGTGTCTCATTCTAAGGTTCTTTGTTGGAATTGACTTATGTGGGTGAGTGATAAACGATTGTGAAAATCTAGAAGTTTTGTTTGCAAAGTGTTGACAAAATGCATCGTGGGTGATGTTATGTACTGGGATCTTTGGTTTGAACTATTTTGAAGGCCATATTTTGTAACATGATACAAATATAATGAACAAAATGAGTTGGTATGTAGACATAGTTCAGTTTTATCAAATTACTGATGGATATGCAAATGACATAGCTTAGAATAGTATCACATAAATACTTTAATATGTCGGCTCTTTTTCTAGATTTGAGCAAAATTAATTCGTATGGCATGATTTTAACATCAGCTATTTGTTTTGGCATGTTGTTGATCCATTCATTCTCTTACAAACTATCCCTTTAAACTCTTAGTAAAATCAGAAGAAATTCATTACTTTAAGGATGCACCATCAGAATGTGTTCATTGCATGATTCAAATTACTTTATGAATGAACACCTTAAGGATCCATATTAGACTATTATTATATGCCTAACAATCAACACCAAAACAACAAAAACTTTCTTAGTAAAATAATAAAGACCAAAATTGATTTAGAAGATAAAGTTTAGGGGGTTTCACTCAGTGTTGTATTCCTAAATTCATGTCTTAATGCTGCAGAGCTTATGATCCCGAGCTCCATGAGGATTTGATCACAACTGCTCAAAATCTCTCAATTCATGATGATAAAAAGAGTGTGTGTGCTGAGAATGAAAGTGTCATCTCTATTCTTATTTATTCCTTGAAATCCGGAAGTGGTGCAACCATTCAAACAAGAAGCAATGATGTTGTAGCTATTTTCTCATTATCAGCTCTAGATTCCAACAACTGCATCATTGGAAGATTTGGACCTATAAGATAATAATTGATGGACCATTTATAGGAGGCAAATCCATCACCATCAAAGATGCTGCCACAGCCATATCAACCTATGTATTGTAGATGAAAATATATTGACTATACGAGAAGGGAGCAATCCAACAAAATACCAAGATTTCTTTTACTATTACTATGTTTTAAATTTCCACATTTTCTTTATCTTCTATTTCAAATTTGGTGTTATTTAAAAACATTCTTCAAGATTTTATTCATTTATTCAATTCATAATTTACCAATATACTTTAACTAATTAAATCAATTCATTCAAATTTATTGTTGTTAAAATAGAATAGAAAAATGTAGATATTCTATCATACAGTGTGATAACTGTGTTAACATTCTTGAAGTTACAAAAATATTTAAAAAATAACAATCTTAAAATAACATTCTATTTGGGATTGAGACCAAGATGAGTGTGTATTGTTACTGATCTTTGATTTTCTTTTCCTACCTTTTTTTCTCTTTTATTGGTCCTAAATTGAGTAGAAATAACAAAAAAACCAAAATAAAGTAAGGATCGAGAGTGTAAGTGTGAGTTGCTCCAGGTGTGTTAAATGCCACAAAAAAAATAACGTGTATCTCCATCATTTTAGGCACGTAATTTTTTTCTTAAAAAATTTAAAACAAAAACACTAACGATACCTGGCAAAAAAAATCCATGATTTTTAACATCCGAGTTTAGACCGATTAGCGTTTATGAGAATTTTTCCTTTATTTATTTATCTAATATTTTTTCCCATTCCAGGATTTAATTTTATTATTTGATAGCAAATCTGATATGATAATCTATACATACTAAAAGATAATGGCAGAGTTCAAAAAAGGACAGTTATTTGGTATCGATTTTTTACTATTATAGATTTAACCTTTATACTTTAGCTTATTTTTTAATTTTCCCACCAACCGCACAATTCCTCCCACGTAACCAACCCCATGACCCCATCTCCTTTTTTTGATTAACCATACTCAGTAAAATCAATAGTGAACGATGGAGAGTGGACGCGCATAGAGGAAGACGGAAGACGGTGGAGCGGAGGAGGGCGAGGCGGCGAATTTAATTGTCCCGAGTCGCGATTGAGGCGGGGCGCGATAGGGAGTGGATCTGCTAAATTTCCAACGCTCTTTTCCCCATTTTTTCTTTATTTCTTCCTACCTCTTCTCGCCGGCACTTGCCACAGAAAAACTGAACCAACAAAAATAAAATAAAATAAAACTCGCTCACAAACACTCTCAAACACACTCTCTTCCTTCTGTTTCTAGGATTCGGTTCGCGGAGATCGAAAGAGTTCATGTTCGGCGCTTGCATATTGTGCACAGCGAGCAACAATGTCGAAGGGAGAGAAGACGTTTGAAGGAGGCGATGAAACTGGAAGTTTTAGTGAAGCTTCAAACTCCACCAACGACAACCTTCAAGGGTTTCCTTCAAAACAGTAAATATCCCCAAATCATTCTCAGAAGATGCATTATTGAGAATTGAGATATTCATTATTGAAATGCATATGAAATGCACAAATGTGTTACTATTCTTAATTCTTAATAGTTATTGATTTTTCTTAGTTGTAGTTATGTCTTCACATGGATTGGTACAATTTGGATAAATCCAAGCGCATAAAGGCATTCTGATCCGGTAACAATAATTGTATTCAATGGGCAAAATCTGACCAGGGGATGCCATTGAAGAAAATATAGAAATATACGCGGTGAAGGTAACAATTTATCAAAGTTTGTTGGCTGAATTTAAGAAATTTGGGTACTATAACATGCTTCTTCCTTTAGCATATTGGATGTTAAGTCATTATCTGTGATCTCTCACTTTACCTATCCTATATGTTCAGCATAACTTACTAATAAGCAAATCCCCATTGTCTTTTCTTTTATCAGTATCCTTTATTTTTGGAACAAAAGGTTTGTTCCTTGAAGTACTATATAATTTGAAGATTTTTCCAATATGTCACATTTTAGAGTTGACCCATATTTTGATCTATAGAACATAATATTTCATCCACGACTACGGTTGGGGGTTGGGATGGATCACTTTGAAGGTTTAAAGAAATTGGTGTACATCCATCTTGGTTTTTGGGTAAGACGAATTTTTGTGCACCAAGATTGTTTTATAAAAAAATAGATGGTGGAGGATCGAGTGTTGATGCTGGTGTTGATCACCACTTGCATTCTGGGTTTATTGCCTATTGCCACCTATGGTGACACATTTTCAAATGATGGTTTGTGACACATTCTGGGTTATATATGTGGCGTAAATACAAGTCCACCAGGATTTATTGCAGGTCTTAAAGAATAGCAAATGTTTTTATCTATGAAAAATAGCTATATATTACATATACATCCTATCGTATTAGAAACAATTAGGGAAGGTGCATGAATATGACCAAAGAGGGAGCACAACAAATGAATGAAAGAAGCAAAGAGTTTGTAGAGGATTAAAAGGATGTGCAAGTTTAAATAATACATAATATTGTCTTTATTTTGAAGTTCTGCCTATAAGAACATCAAACTTTTGCAGAGGATTGAAAGGAGAAGACAAAGGACATATGTGCAAGTTTTTGCTGCATTGGGTATGTACCCTGATGTTCTGCATTTATTTATTTTCACATGAGTTTGAAATTTTTTCAAAACTCCAAACTTTTGTACTAGACGATGATGCTCATTGTTCTATTTGTTTGTTTTGTTTGACTGGATTAATAAGAAAACCTATTAAAACATGACATATTGCACTGACTGAGGATGGATGGAACAATGATGTTTGAATTGTTTTTGGCTTGGACTCAGTGGGTTTTGGAGTGTTGAATGGTTTTTTGTCAAACTATCCATGATAATTGTCAGTGAATATGGCACCATTTTGGCATTCTGAAGGTCTAAGATTTGTAAATAGAGATGGGAGGAATGAGCATTTGAAATTATCAATTGATGGTGGTGACTGTTTTCACCACTTTTCTTTTCATTTCCAAGAATCACCTCACTCACTCATGGCTTCTACTTTTGTTGATCTTCCTTCTATTACTGAACAACTTAAATGTAATCCACATGCCTTCTTTGATCTTTGTATATTCTTTTATTTGCTCTGCTTTTGTTGGGGTTTTTTCATTTCCTTCAATTAAGTCTGAAGATAGATTCATTATTTTTATTTTTGAAAATTTAGGTGTATCTAAGTCTGGGTTTTTTATTCATGCTTTCCAAAGTCTTAGGGTATAATGTGAGTTTGCGTTAGTTACTTGAAAGTATCACATTCAGTTGGGTGTTTGTATGTGTGTTCTAATCTTTTATCTAGACATTCCCCTTTTTGCTTTTTGGGTTACGATGATATGGCTTTTTAATGTAAAAATGAAGGTCTAAGATTTGTAAAGAGAGATGGGTGGAATGAGCATTTGAAAATATCAATGCTTGACACACTTGCAGCACCGATTAAGGTTGAATACATGTATATATATGACTGAAAGAAATCGCAATCTGGGTTTATGGTGGCTTATTTAATATGGAAGTTGGATCAAAGTTTCAAACAGATGATGGTGTCTTATTCATCTTATCATATCCCTGTGTCATTTAAATGGTGAAACCTTATGGTCATGCTGAGAAGAAATGCACGACATGCATGTATATTAATTAGCATGTGGTTGAATTGCTGTTTTCAAATATATTACCGTATCAAGCTATTGGTTTCTCTAATTGCTTAATATATAGATTATGCATGTAGAAAGAAATTGTTGTAGCTGACTGACTTTTTTAACATGTCTAAATCTATTAACAATTCGACTAAATTACCGTTTCAAATATATTACCGTTTATTGCAAGAGATGATGACAAATATTTCGGGCAGGTGCTTATCAAGCAGGTAGGTTCACATGAACAACTTTTTTTAAACATTTTCCCATATCAATCTATTAACAATTCGACTAAAAAAATGATAGGATCACGACTATCAAAAACTATGGAAAATATTGAAGGTTGAGCGATCAATCGCATCTATATGCCCAGTTGACAACAAGGTGAATTACAAATTTATATTAGATACTTCATATTATGTCGTTGTATAAAAAACCGATATTCTAATCTGTTGATAATCAGGTACATTATCTAAAGATTTACTCTTTTGGGTGGGGTTCCACAGTAACAGCAGATAAGACTCAGCTATTGAATATGGTAAAAAGATAATTGTGGGCTCAAAGGTTAGAAAGGTAATGTATTATGTATTGTATTCGATATGATAATATACATATTTACTATATAATAAGTTGTATTATTTCCACTATTTAATAAAATACTATTTTTTAAAAAAAAAAAATTATTAGGAAACTTGAAGCTACATTACCAAACAAAAGAAGTCGTGATAGCTCAATACATTTGGAACAAAAAATGGTTTTACTTGAGGATGTAATATTTTCTTTTAATAATACCTTATATTTGTTATGAATGTTTACGATAATGAATGTTCCAAATTTTAGTCTTACATTTTTTATTTAATTTGTAATTTATTAAACAAAAAAACATTAAAGATAATAAAAAAATATGAAGATTTTTTGAGAATCGTGACAAGGTAAGCAACTATTAGAAGTAAATTATATCTGTTTTTTAAAAAAATTGATATGCTTTGTTACTTTTTATCTAACAAAAATTAACATTATAAATTTATTTTGTTTGTAATGCAGGGAAATGTAAAAAAACTCCTGAAAATCGATCCATACTTAATCTCCTTATAAATCTAAATGTTGAAATTTCGAGGTCAAATAATAGTTGTAACTAAATTATACTTGATACCTTGGATTTGTTTTTTATTAAAATATGTATCTTATTTATTTTTACATTTATTTATAACATGATATTATTAACGCAGTGATGTATATAACGTATTTACATTATTACCTCACATTGTAAAGTTGGATAAATCTATACAATAAAGACAAGTAAAAGCATTAGAAATGCTGTCAGACAAGCACGTGAGTGCTTGTCTTGCCGCTAGTACATATAATAGTACTCATCATGTCTTAAAAAGAAGACATACCAAAAAACTGACGTATGATTCTGAAAATACATCACTCTCCATCTTTCTAAAGCCCTCATAAGATGGATTCCTTTAAATAAGTAAACAAAAATTCCAGATGCATAGTTATACATACACGCAAAGAAGATTTGCAATACATCAAATTGTCAAAAGGTAAAAGAAAATAGAGGAAGACTACACATCCTTGTATGAAAATTTGAATGATTTTTCATCTAATTTTTTCTACCCTTGCTTCTTCTGTTAGTAACTGCAATCCATCCATCATCTGCTTCACTTGCAACTGATGGCAGAGGACCATTATCAGGCTTGTTCACCGAATTCAAGTTTGATTCAGATTCTGGAATGTCAACATTCATGTTTGAAGAATTACCATCCCCAATAATGTTTTCATCTTCATTGCCTTCATCATCTTCATCATCATTCACAATCTAGCACAGCATAAATATCCAACATTACTACTACTTTCAAATTCAGTTCAAGTGAAATGGATGATGATCCAATTGTTACTTAGCACATATGTAAACAAGGAGAAATGTGTATACAACAGCCAAAGTGTTAGTAGATTACCATCAGATATTCCTATCTTAGTAGATTAATAGAATAGTTGTTCACATTTTTTTGTTAAAAAAGAGTTGCAGGACTTGGTGAGTGTGGAGAGGGGGAAGGTAAGCTAAAGTGTGGCCAAAGAGGCACCCGGGAGCAGTTCCCAAAGCTGATTCTTGATCACGCATCTTTAACATGGTGCAGGAATAGATCATATTGTTTCTTAACTTTCATCAAATTCCTAAACATCACAACTCACTAGATGCGTGGTAATTTTTGTCGTATTTCAAATATAGAGAAATATAATAATTCTGGACTTAATCCAATCTTCATAGATAATATATACCATAGAACATGGAATAAAACAGAATTACTTGAAGGGCCAAAATAAATGCAAAATTTAAAAAGTAGTGTTTCTTTGATGACTATAATGAGGCTTCAAAATTTTCAATTGACAGGAAGGGTAGAGTTTTAAAAGGTAAGAAAATAGCCACAATGACAAAAAACAAAGCCATGGCAAAATATATTGAGTATCACAGAGAACTAGATCTAGGGGAAAACTAAAGAGAGAAAATCTGGATTGAATTGATGTGATTGTTGTAATAGAAGAGTGACCCTGAGAGTTTATATAGGGAGCGAGAACACTGCCTTGAGCAGTTACAAGGGTCAACCGAATGCTAACAACTATAACCAATCTAACAGAATTTTACATTTGCATTTGCATATCTACTTGCATTTACATTTCATTTATATCATATACACACAAAAAACAAAGCCATTCCAATATCTGTGACACAAAAGAACCCTTAAAAGCACTATTCCTAGAACAGTAATGGAGATGCCAATAACAAAGAATGTGTAAAGTACATACTCTCTTTGGATCCAACCCCATACATCAAAAATACTATAAATCTGCATTACTCCATATAGCCTTGTAGCACAGTTCATAGAATAGGACATACCAAAATCATTCATCACATATTCACATGAAATAGTAAGTTAATGTTCCTCCCTCCTAATAGTGAAAAACCTAAATTAATTATATATAAGCCTGTAAATTGACATTATGATTCTAATTATAAAACGGCCAAGTGCTACTCCGAACATATTGTGCTGTAATTTACCTGTGTCACTTGAGGACGAGTAGCTTGCTTAAGATTGGCTTCCCTGAGAACCTCAATGGATCTAAAATTACCGTCTAAGCATTCTTCGTGCATAACCATTAGGTTTTCAGCTACCTACACAATCATGATAATGAATAATACGAAAAATAAGAACAATGAGTGAACATTGCAAAGACAATCATATATCATAAACAACTCACTAGCAGTGGCATATACCACCTGCAACATAATTAACGTCTAATCTAATTTGCATGGACATGGATACAAGAACTGTATTTAAAACTGCTTTTTTAATAAATGAATCCAAAACAGTACAATTCAGAGATGCCAAGGTTTTTAAAAATAAAAATAAAATACGGGTATAGCAGGCAGGTTTTTAAAATAAAATAGCAATATATGATATATGAATATGCAAATTAGAAAACAATGAAATCTTCAGTGCCGAAACTAAAAAACAGAGTACCATAAATTATGTTCAAATATAGCATGATGTCAACATAAAGTATATTTTCCACTCTACCTTATCGAAATAGTAAAGAATGATTGCAACCTTCTACCTAGGTATAGGCTTATTAAAAAAAGATAATAGCAGAGTCCAACCACAAATAATTACAAGACATAACAGGTTAAGTCTGTTAGGAATCAGGGAGAGTGCTAAAACCAGGGGATCTTCTTCAGTAGACTAATTGAACAACCACAAAGGTGGGCTTGACATCACATGTTGACCCAAAACCTTAAAAGCAATAAGTCTATGGGTCTTCCATGTTCCAACTTATATACTCTCCACTTAAGCCATTATTTACCAACATGGGACTTCCAACACTCACACTTAAATTCACAGCAGAGTCCAACAAATGCAAATAATAATAATAATAATAATAATAATAATAATAATACCTCTTCAACACTGCCATCCTCAACCTCGACATTAAGAGAAAGCATGCCTTCATCAAGTATGTTTTCCAAGTCATCAATATAAAGTGGCTCTGGGTATCAACAATAAATAAAAATTTAAGACAGAAGCATCTTAAAAATTATAAACAATAATAATAATAGAATGAAAGGAAATCCCATATCTATACCTTTGGATTGAGTGAACCAAGAAAGTATGTCGGCAGAGAGTTGATCAGCTTTAAGGCGTGACTCATGCCCACCCCATTCGTTCTCAACGGCCGTACGAAGAGCCGACCACTGATACAGAACTAAACCAATCCCTTCACTGAATGTTGGGATTGATTCAGATTGTAGCCTTCTCGTTCCACCGTCCATTCCTTCTATCTCTTTCTTTCTTTCCATGCACTTAAGTTTCAGTGTGTCACCCAAACCAACAAACCCTTCTTTCAGGACACCCTCTCCCAGCTTATAGACAAAATCTAATCCAGTAGGTATAGGCCCCTACCTGTGAGACCCAGCACTCAGTTAGCCACTCAGCCCAAGAAATTTATTTGTTTAATTTTTTTTTGGTACGCCAAGGGACAAGGGTATCCCTGAAGTAGATCTGTCAACTCGGCGGCCCAGGAAAGGCCAGCCTGGCCCGAGTCAGATTTACTCCAAGCTGCAGATTTGTTGGCCCAAGCTAGTCCTATGCAGGGCAAGCAGATCAAATCAGCCCTAATTTTAAATAAATAAAAAAAGTATACAAGTTTAATATGCAAAATTATGAGCATTAATTTAATGGTTTCCAGTTTAATTGAAAAAGGCCATAGACTGCAAACAATAGCTCTTCAGTTTGATAAACTGATATTTCAATTCAAGTTCAGTAAATTGTTATCAAAAGTTCAAAAAAACTGTTCAAGTTCAGCAAACTCTCAACCTAATATTGAAAATTTTTAAATTAGTGTCTTTAGCAACCATATGTAAAGGGTAGAACAACTTCTCAATAATTTCTGGAAAAGTGTTTCAACTTATCAGAAGCAGTCCCCTACTTGTCGTATTCATGTTTTGGAAAAAGAACATATAACCTCCAAAATCAGCAACCTTAGCAATATCAAGCTCCAATGTTTCAGCGAGCACCAGCCACCAAGTATCAAACTTATCCACAAAAACAGAATAAAACACTAAAAATTCAGAGCACCAAAGATTAAAACAAACTGCATTGGGTCTATTTATTTATACAGGGAATATATCGTACTATTGTAAGCACCTAGAGGTTATATTCTATTAATAGATCATCATATTCCATTTTAAGAAGAAATACAGCTCAGAGGAGAAAGAGAGAAGGACTTACAACAAGCTCAGAGGAGAGTGTTCTGCGCTTTTGCCGTTTGCTGCGCCTGCGTGAGACTGAGAGGGGAATGTGCCCTAGGAGGAGAGGAGGGTCTGCTACTCTGCTGGGCCGCATTGAGTCACTGGGCTGTGTTTCTTACGGGCTGTTCGGATGAGCCGCCAGATTCAAATTTGCAAACTCTAATTAAAGGTTATTCCAAAATCTCTCTTTTTTTCTTTTTTTTTTTAAAGGCAAACCAAATCAAATTATATCACCAGCAATAAGCAAAGAGATATGGTGTGGAATAAGCTCAAGTTTTGGGAGCTAGACATAGTAGGAGCTATCTTTGATTAGGAATGAGCAACTTCATTGACTTGCCTCCTAATAAACCTCACACTAAGGTTGTGTTTGTTTCAAGCTATAAAATCACATTCCTGAGAATATTATTACCAAGAATGTTATTCATATTTATGTGTTTAGTAAGTATTTTAAATTCCTAGGAATGTTTTTATAATTTACTTAATTTAAATTTTTTAAAAATTAATAATACAAATAAATGTGGTAAAGTGAGGTGGGAATGGGAGGTTATAAGTAGTTGAGTTTTATTCTCATCGGAATGTTTCATACCCACCCTTTAAGATGGGAATAAGAAGTGGGTAAATCATGTACAAAAAACATTCATGGGAATAAAATGTTCCTTGGCATAATTTTCTAATACTTGAAACAAACATGGGAATGTTGTATTCCCTCCCTCACGTTCGTTGGAATAATGTTACAAAACTTGAAACAAACACACTCTAAGGTTTGGAAAAAGAGATAACAGCCTCATGCAAGTTCTAGGGTGGGTAAGGAGAGAAAGTCTCTCACGGTGAGAGACTCATTTTGATAGGCAATAGCAAGTAAGGGACCCTCATTTACCTTTCTCTCTCCTCCAAACCGTGTTACCATTTCTCTCATTTTCTCTCTCCTCCATGCTCCCTCTCTCTCCCTTCCGCCTTCTCCCTCTCCCTCCATCCACTTCACTACCGCCGTCACAACCCCTCTTCTTTCTCGTCCCCGCTTGGGGAATTGGTTTAACGTCACTAGAAGCCTTCAGAAGACATGCCGTTTGTGGTGGTAGATCCAAGCCATCCATACTATGTTCTGAGCAATCCTTTTCCTATGGATCTCTCCAACACAGTGCTCTAGAAATTAATTCTGTGCATATGGGCTGATCGATTATGTATTTGTGTTAAATTGCAGTGCACTCGAAAGCTCATGTCACTTAAAAGCTAAGACTTTATAATTATCATTATTAATATGCGTGTAGAAGCATTCCGAGTAATCAATCTGTGATTGCTATACAGTTAATACTTAATAGTCAATATATAGTACGTAGGTGTGTACATTGTTGGGTTAGATGGCTATGTTACAACCGGTTCTGATCCGACGCAAACTGGGTGGCTCAGAGTGATGGGTGGATACTTGAACGACGGTGAGGTTGGCGAGGGTGAGAGCTTGGCGGAGAGCTTTCATGGCGGGGAAGATGTGAGCGATTAGAGTTTTGTCGGAGGTGGCAATAATTTCATTGCCAACAGCGATGCGGTTGATGATGGTGGTTAGGTGGAAGGGGAGGATGTTGTCGGAGACCGAGGATTGGGGGTTGGAGAGTTTTGATAAGGAAGGAATGTCGCCGGTTCCTACAGTGACGGTGACAGCGATGCTGGTGTTGCCAATGGCGTGGAGAATGTAGGGGTTGGGGTCAAAGAATTTGATGCGATCATGTTAGTTTGGGATTTGGGGAAGGTGGCCACCGTGGAGGGTGGAGGGAAGTTGTTGTCAAAGATGCCATAGTTGACGACGATGTTGGCGGCGGCGGAGGAGTGACGAAGGAGGAGAAGCAGGTAGCATGTTAGGTAGCATGCTAAAGGAGAGGGATGTGACTGGGAGAACCATCTATATTTTTTTTTCCAACATCTAATGGTTGGAACATTGTCTTGCACGGTGAGCGACTTGGTAAGGTCGCTCACCCTAGAAGCTGCTAACAACCTCGAGCAATCTTTTGAAATACAACCAAAATCTTTAAAATATATATATTTTGAGAATATGTTGTGTTTGAATTATATGAAAAATTTTGAATTTATGTATTAAATTACAAGAAGAAATATGAAATAATTGCAACAATTATTTGATCAAAGACAATATAGTATTTATCAAAATTTTGGTATTGATACGGAGTATCGACGATCGTAAACAATGACTAATCTCCGTCGGTGGGATCTGGACGAACATTTAAGGGTTGCCTCCCCCTCAATCAGGTTTTTTACATACACAAAAGTCAGGATTAGAAACTGTGACCCCTTATTTAAGGGGTTCAAACCCATTATCATTTCGATCAACCACATATTAGTACACATAATGATCAAATAATGATATTACATCATAACCATTTTTTCATATAAAAATTCAAACAAAATTTTCGAATATCTTATATTAAACTTAAAACAATTTTATTATTAAAAAGCCGGTTACTCTACATAATTAATCCCATTCAAATATTTTAACTAAAAATGTTGTTGTAAGGTATAAAATTATATACCTAACAAACTGTATGAAAGTGTAAAAGAAAATAGAAACACTCCGATTCGAGGGGGAGCAACCTCCTTAAAGCAAAATGCTTTCCTTCAATATTCTTCTTGTTGTCATTCATTCCATAATTGGTTACATATATAGCACTATTGAATAACAAATCTAACAAACCTAGCAATGACTCATCATAATGACTCATCATTATTCTAGATCCTTCCTAAATGATGTGACTCATCATTATTCTAGACCCTTCTAATTTAAGAGCATTGTCACACCTAAGAGAGCTAATATTACTTGGGCTTAGTATTTGGGCCATTACATTCCACTGGTCTTGCAAACACACATTGTCCTCAAGGTGTATTGAATTTCAAAACTCTTCATATGATGCTGACCCCAAAAACTGATCCAATTAGAGAAAACCAAAAGGTGAAATCTAGTAGCAGCCAATAGCCACAATACAAAGCCGAAGCCCAACAATTTAGTAGCCCATCAAGAATAAACAAGGTCCAAGGGAAAAGGAGGCAAAATAAAAATAAAAATAAAAGAAAACATTATACTAACAGCTACACAAAAGGCCCAATTGTACTCTCCAGACAACCCTAATGTTTCTTTGCAAAGCTTCCACGGCACCCATGGCCACCTAGAAGCAGGGTCGGGGCGGCGCCGTCGCGGGGAGGACAGGCATCGTCGGAGGCGGGTTTTACCGGGTCGAAAAGAGAGGGACGTACTTGACGAAGAGGGCCGCCTGGATCAAACACGAAAACAGTTAGTGGTGGCGGCGTGGCGGCGACGGTGTTCATAGTCGTCTTCTCCGGTGATGGCAAGGTGGATGCCATCGCAAGCGGCTCGAGTTGTTGCAGATCTGGGGCGAATAAGATGAAAATGAGGCCAAACTTTGAACCAGATAAATTGGCGGTGGAGGAGGCAGCCAAAGGCAGTGGGGCAAAGACAATGCCGCCATGATTGTTGAAGCCGATAGGAACAAGTGCTAGGTGATCCCGTACCGGAGGTGGTGGACCCAGATCGTTGCAGGCCTTGGTGATTGCGAAAAATGGAACGACGTCCAATGGCAGAGACGGTGATGGCAGAATGATAGCGGCCGAATAACCTTTTGCTGGAACAGGTTTGTCCACTTGATCGTTGTCTTCGGCATGGAGCGCCTTCAGCTTCGCATCGTAAGTGACGGAGACATCGGCTGAGACCGAGAAGGTAGCATTATCAGTGATGGTGAAGTGACTCTCCGTTTCTGCGTCACTTGTCAGTTGTCATAGGCGGAGCAAATAACCGGGGCTCGGGCTGCAACGGTTGTGGCTTGAAATCGAGGGTGCTGACCGTATCAATGGGTTGAGAGGCAAGGAGCTCATTGAGAATCACCTTCTAGTTCGCAAGGACTTCCGAGACCAGAGCGACGATAGCGGAGAAAATGCCTCCAGCGGCTATAGGTTTAGGTGAGGTCACCAAGGCTGCTTCATCTTCCATTGGCAGAGCGAAGAGTGGGTTGTGCATGACTGAGAGCTAAGAGAAATTTTGGCTTCAATTTGCAGTGCCATTTGAAAGGCTTGAAACACATAGTAGGAGGACAACAACTGTAGCTCATGGCGGATGTCTTCCCTGGGGCTGGAAATGAAGCAGTCAAGGTAGGCAGCTTCGGTCATGCAGATGACACGTTGAGAAACGATATCAAATTGTAGGTAATAATCCGTTACCGAGCCTGTTTGTCTTATCTGGCTGAGAGCATAATGGTATTGGGGATCAAAAAATGGTGTGTAGCCATGGTTGAAATGAAGGTTGGATGATGGAGCATACATGGTGGAGGTGGAGAAGGGTGGAGGAAGCATAAGCAAGTCAATGAAAGCACCAATGTAAGGTATAAAATTATATACCTAACAGAAACTGTATGAAGGTGTAAAAGAAAATAGAAACACTCCGATTTGAGGGGGAGCAACCTCCTTAAAGAAAAATGCTTTCCTTCAATATTCTTCTTGTTGTCATTCATTCCATAATTGGTTACATAACTTTAATCCAATTTTAACCTAAAAGCCTAATTTTAACCAAATTTATCTCAAAACCCTAATTCTAACCCAAAACCCTGACTTTAACCCAAATTTAACCCAAAACCCTTACTTTACCCCAAAACCATAACTTTAACCCACCCTTGAATAACAAATCTAACAAATCTAGTAATGACTCATCATAATGACTCATCATTATTCTAGATCCTTCCTAAATGATGTGACTCATCATTATTCTAGACCCTTCTAATTTAAGTACATTGTCACACCTAAGAGAGCTAATATTACTTGGGCTCAGTATTTGAGCCATTAGAGTTGTAGTGTCAATTCAATATGTAGCAGAGTCAATGCAAAAAGTAAATCTGTCATTTCTCTTAAAATTCAAATTCAAATTTAACTCAAGAAATGTAATGTTAAGTGTGTGTTCAAATTAACTTATTTTACCATTATGGTGCTGGTACAAGTGGTAAGGCAGTTTAGATCCCTTAAGTTTCGATCTTTGAATTCATGCTTATGGAAAAAAACATTTTTGGGAGGGATTGCCTGCTTTGGCGTGTCATAGTACTCCGAGAGATTCGTTTCTCACCTATCAAGTGGGAGGACACTATAAGAAACCAAAAATTAACTTATTTTGTATTTAAAATATCATATAATTAGAAACTGTCGAAAGAGTTTTTGAAAATTAAACAATTTTTTTATAAAAATGACCAAAATATGATTGCACTCGATTCCTCTCTTCTTAAAAGTTTGTTTTGTTTATTTTTAGGATCTTGCTAATCAGTGTCCCACTGACATTGGTTAAAGATTCTAATAAAAACAACTTTCATTGGAAAACTAAAGATAAAACTTATTAAAATTTTAAATGCGTCACTTCCTAATGAAAACATTCATCTTTTTATTCCTTAATTAATGCTTAAGGACACTGATTAACATTATCCTTAATTTTATTGTTATTTTAGCAAATTATTGAAGTAAATTAAGTTTTTTAACCTTACTTTTATATTAGCAAGTGAGAAAAAAGATTAATAAAGTAATAATAATATTTGAAGTATTCTAATAAAGTATCATTTAAGTTAAATGCAGTTACTTTTACTTATGATTAAAGGGTCTTGCTAAGTTAAAAATCAAAAATAGAAATTTTGTAATCGAAAGTATAATTTTGTCAATCACTATTCACTATTTAATTATTTTTCTCAATTTTTACATGAGTTTAATTTGTATGTACTATCAGTGTAAAGATTTTTACACTGACAACCAATTAGAAATCATGGAATTGATGACTTTTAAGGTGGTTAGTATAAGAATCAAATATTTATAATGATATATCATTGACAGTATAAAAAAACTTTACACTGTCAATATATATCAATTAAATTCTTGTTATATATACAACAACTTTAATTTGTAACTATTTGCAATATATAAACTAATTTGCAATATAACCTTTAAAATATTAGTTACCTTAGACTATATTCGTACAATCAAAATATTTCCTCCATCCCAGTGTATCCGTGTTTTCAAATAATTTATTTTGTTCAAAATTATGTTATTTAAGAATATTAATAAATAATTAACTTTTCTTCCACTTTATCTTCATCATTTGTTATCTCAACACTATTCGATAATTACACATACTACATAGTTAATAGACTATGGTGGAGCGACTGGGAGAGTGACGGCGAGATGGAGAGAGGAAAATACGAGCCAATGGCGACACAGGACACAGGACACAGGACACAGGAAGCGATAGGAACGAAGAGGGCCAGAGGTAGAGAGGAGAGGACAGTGACGGGAAGAGTGACGACTCTCCGGCAAATGCAACTGTGAGATTGGAATTTCAAGCAATCTTTCGTTCACAACCATTTTGTACTAATAAATAATAATATTAAGTTGAACCTGAGACGTCTCATCGTATCCTGATGTTTTATTAGTTTAAAATCTTATTAACTAAATCATTAATCGCTCGCTTAATGGGAAAGGACGAAAAATTAAAATTTATATAATAATCATATAACTTCTGCAAATTAAACACACCAATATTATAGTATATAAATACACATATGTTTATTTATTACATTACCAAAACATTGTTGAGGGTATCCTCTCAGTAGGAGCCCTCACAGGCATATACTTAAAATAAAAGTCATACTTGGCGGAAACATATAAAAATTACTTCTTAGACACACTGGCCGTACTATTTATACTCTAATCACCATGGATCACAGCTCGACCTCCAGCGTCTGGTTCGTAAGGAGTTCCATCCAACTCCTCAGCAACATCTGTTTCATAGAGTTTCGTTCAGTTCCTCAACAACATAATCCTCCATCGGGTCTTCTGATGTAAGTAAAGTAACCCACAAAAATACAGAAATATAGGGGATAAGAAGCAGTTTTATCATCAAAATGCGGAAAAGAGAAAATTATACAGTAATTGTCACAGACATAATATCATTCAACACCTAACTAACAAAGCATCCCCAAATTAATGCATCATCCTCTACCCTAAACTCGTACAACTAGACTTTCATACTGACGTGGCCACTACTGATTTCTTTCACGTATTCCACTCGGAGAATGTCAGTCAGATGTTCAAGCGACAGGTTCCAAATTCCCGGTGCACATTCTCTTCCATGGTGAAAACGCTCAAGCTAAGCATGACACTATAGTTGCACGATACTCGTTGATGATTTGGCAAGTGTACCAAATCGCGACAAGTAATAGAGTGAGAGTAGAGTATCGTTCCTAATGAGAATTGTGATCAAGTATCAACGTAGTCTAGGCGATAGCTATTTGAACGAATGAATGTCATGGTTTCAAGAGATTTATGATTTTTTTGTATTTAGAGTTGTCACAACAATGAATTAAACAATAGCAATTAAGGAATGAATTCAATATGGGTAAAAGCGGTTAGGTATCGGAATCCCTCAATTTCCACCTAATGTAACTTTGTTCAATCTTAATCTCAATCCAATTCATTCAATTGACATTCAAATCATTAACCTAGATTTATCCCTAATTCCTTAGGTGATAATCCTTTTGTTACAAATCAAGAACCCTAATTCCTTAGGTGATAATCCTTTTGTTACAAATCAAGAACCATAATTCCTTAGGTGATGCAAGATTAGAACAAACATTAAGCATTGGATTCACAAGAATGTATTGCAATATAGCTCTATTCCTAGAATCAACATCACAATATTAATCAACTTCATTTCCAATTCAAACACCAATTTTCCAATTGTGAAATTGAACCTCACGTCATTTTAAGATTGATCAATCCAAGAAAAGCATTAAGCATAGAAGAGATTAATCAAGCTGAACGAAATTGCATTGAAATCACAAATCAAACTTCATTACATCAAGATTCAATCAAGTTCATCCTAAACCGAACCTAAGAGATCTAACAACTCATAGTAAAAAGAGAAGGGAAGAAGAAACTTGAGTAAGAATGAGTGGAGGAAGCCATGGAAGCTTCAAATCTTGTTCCCAAGCTTGAATCTCCAAGGAATCCAGAGAGAAAGTGATGAGCCAAGGTGAAATTGCACCAAAAATGAGCCAAAGATCGTTCAAATCTGTCCAAGATCGAATTTATACAGTCTATGCTCGTCGCCCAGCGTTGAGCGTCCTAATCCCAGTGCTGGGTGCTCCTTTACTACGCGAAAACCTGCTCTCGGGTACTTGTAGCGCTGAGTGCAACTTCCCAGTGCTGTGCCCTGTTGCATTTTCTTCTTCTGGTGCTGCTGAAGCTGAGCGCCATGCTGAGCGCCTGGTTCCAGAGTTGAGCGCTCGGCCTTCAATCCTACACATTTTCAACATCCTTTGAGTATATTTCTCACATAAAAGGATCAAAACTCTAATCCAATGAATGTGCACAATTTCTCTTCACTTTCATTCACAATTTCTAAGATTATTTACACTTTATTCCTATTTATACTTCCAAACTAACATATATTGCACATTCATCACAACCCCAAACTTAGAGATTTTGCTTGTCCTCAAGCAAACAATTAAATCCATAAGGGGTAAAAGAGATAGATTTCAATGTTCAATTCTCTTGTGAAACATATTACTCATGCAAAACTTCAATTCCTTAACACTTTTGCAAAATGCACAAGCATCACACAATCATTGCATCAATTCCAATTGATCACATGCTTCATACTTTAAAACAATCAAACATACTACAAAATTAGCTCCATTGATTGCACAAGAAAATCCCTTGCAACCTCTCTATTTAGTGCTTCACACATCCTCACTTGGTGATATTTGCTCTCAATCCCAATCATCATGCAGTCCCCAATCCTAATCTTGACTAGACACTAAGCACACACATCACAAATGTTAATGCAACACATATCATGAGGTCTTTTATTTGGATGTAATGGGGCTAAGGTGGGGTGGATAAAATCAAGGATATAAGCTAAACTACCTTGATTTCAAGGAATGTGGGCTCTTGGAGTTCTTCCCTTGCTTAGCTAGTTTACAAGCACACAATTTGTGCTATTCCCCTTTTTATTCGTTTACAACTCTTTTTTTCTTTTTCTTTTGTTTTCATTCTTCTCTTTTTCATCTTTTCTATTTTTGCCTTTTTCTCATTTTTGTATCCTTTCTTTGTTTCTTTTCCTCTTTTTGGCTTTTTCTTTTTTTTTTCTTTCTTTCTTTCAAACTTTGTTTTTTTTCTTTTCAACTTTTTTTTCATAGTAGGCATCTTTAGTGGCCTACTCCCACCCCAAACTTAATTTGCTTGCTTGTCCCTAAGCAAGAGAAGAACCCCAAACTTAAGTCCAAACATTCCTCTAAGCCAAAATAGTGGGATAATTTTTTTTTTTCGATTTTTGGCTTATAATGTGCTATCATAACAAGAAAAATAGGCCAAGGCTCTATTGGGCATAGCAATGGCAAATGAAAGGATAGCAATTATGGCCCTGAGCTTAAGCAAAGAAATAGTGCCTCAATTACATATGCATATACAAGAACAATGCAATAGTGAAAAGCATCAAGGCAAGAAAAAATGAGAACATGCAAGTGATGGCCAATCACACATGAAAGAAATCAAGTAATATGATGTGTTTGGGCTCAAAAGTTCATAGTTCATGGTTATGAGCAAGAAAAAATCCATGCATTCAACATTGCATCAATCATAGCATGAAAAATTGGCACAAACAATTCACAAGGATCAATGGTTTCAATGAAATCATATGCTCAGCAAGTATAAAATGCATGATGTTAGAAATTTCAGTCAAGCACAAGTGCCATGCTCACAAGGAAATCTACGCAAAAATCCATTCAAAACACAAGTTTGTGCTAAATATGCAAGTTTTGGCAATTTATTCAACTAAAATTAACTAAAAATTAAGGAGGATTAAAAAGTAAAGAGTTTAGAGCACCCCTTTTTTTCTGCACAATGGATGAGTGATGAGTGTGATTTCACCTCATTTTTCCTCGACATTTTGCATGTATTTTCATATAGTTTAGGCATATTTAATTTGATTTTTGTTATTTTTTACCTTGGAACGGGTAAGGTGGTTTTGTGGTGTTTGTGTGCAGGAATTGAAGATTAAAATGCTCAGAGTCAGTTATGTTGGAGTTTGCACAAAGACGGAGCTTGAAGAGCAAGAAAAATGAGCCAATCAGAGCCCATCACGGCCTAGCCGTGACAGCCATCATGGCCATGATCGAGTAGAGCTGAAAAGAAAGAATGTAAAAGTCAGAGCTGGTCACGGTCAGGCCGTGATGGCCATCACGACCGTGACATGCCAACTGAACCAAACCCTCACAGGCAGAACTGATCACGGCTAGGCCGTGATGGTGGTCACGGCCATGACAGACCCAGCAGCGGAGCCATTTCCAAGTCAGAACCCATCACGGCTTGACCGTGACAAGCATCATGACCGTGACATGCAATATCTGAAATTTTAAAACCTGATTTGATCTTATTTTGTAATTGCTTGGGATTCAAGTTACCCTACTCTATAAATAGAGCAATTAGGCTCGAAAATAGGGAACTGGACTGCGACCCATAGGCAAAAATTAGGATTTTTGTTCTTCTCAATCTCTTCTCTTATCTAGGGTTTTCTTTTTATGCTATTGTTAATTAAGATTGCTATGATCATGGCAATGCTTGAGTAGTAGTCTTATTTCTAGGAATTGGGGCTATGCCCAATATTTGTTTATGGTGATGAATTGACTTTTGGTTTCTTGTTAATTTCAATTTTTCTTTCGATTTGATTCCTATTGCTTTAATTACTCGTAAATTCGGTGGCCACTTATTTTCTTGTCGTAGATACACTAAGGACGAACTTAGCATTGAACTTAGGTATCGGATCTATAGGAATCAAACTTAGGACTTAAATCACGAGAGTTAGAATCAGTCATTCGAGGGTTCACTGACTTGTCACAAAGCTTAAAGGGTTCGATTTAAATTCAATTACCACGAGAGTAGGGGTTGGTTTAATTGGGCACGGTTCTTGTATCCCGAGAGGGAACATTAACTTCTTCAGGATAAATTCACCTTCAAAGCAATCTTGAATATTAACAAGAGGGGTAGTCAATTTAGTAGCATGAGCAGTCTTGTTGGTAACCCAATTCCTGGAAATCTTCTGTAATTTGAAAACCTCCATATTTGATTTGTTAACGATTTTATTTGAATGCGTTTTAATTACTAGATTTGTTAGTTAACCTGATTTCAAAAATCAAATCTTTTCCAAATCTTTTTCTTGTTCAGTTTAATAATTAATTGTTATTTAATATCAAAGTCTCCGTGGTTCGATGTTTTTATTACTTGACGATGAAGCCGTACGCTTGCGGATTCGCGTCCATCAAGTTTTTGGCACCGTTGCCGGGGATTGTATTTTCTTGAATTTCAATTTAATTTTTAATTAATTTTTCTGTACATTTTTTTTATTTATTTCTTTTTCTTTTTCTAGTATGTATCTCTCTCTCTTTGCAGGTATTTTTCTCCTTTATGCGAAGATCCCAAAGTCTTGGAAATCTTGTTGAAGTTGACCTCGAGATCGAAAGGACCTTTCATAGACATAGGAGACTACAAAGACAAAGAGAGATAGAGAGGTTGATTCCCATTCCATTCATGGCGAATCTACCGGATACCAAACCACTGAAGGACTATACAGCCCCAAATGCTAGGGGTTTGCGAACTGGGATTGCTAGGCCAGAAATTGAGGCGGAGAACTACACTATACCACCTCAGTTAATTGGCATGATTAGGCAACATCAATTTGGAGGATTACCCTCGGAGGACTCGACTGATCATGTGGAGACATTCTTGGAGTTCACCGATGCAATAAGAATTCAGGGTGCCCCGATTGATGCTATTCGCTTAAGGCTATTCCCCTCCTCTCTGACTGGAAAGGCAAAAGCTTGGTTGTAGTAAGTGCCCCCTGATACTCTGTCAACTTGGGACCAACTGGAGCATGCATTCTTGGAAAAATTCTTCCCTCCATCCAAGACTGCTTACCTACGAACTCAGATCACTGGTTTTTTCCAAAAGGACAGAGGATGCTTATCCGAAGCTTGGGATTGTTACAAAGGATTGCTAGAGTCTTGTCCACATCATGGGCTCGAGAGGTGGTTGTTAGTGCATACCTTCTACAACGGATTGGACTACTCTTAGAAGGTGTCACTCGACTCCGCAGCTGGTGGAGCCTTTATGAATAGACCTCTGACTGAAGCGTTCAATATCATTGAAAACGTAGCCACCAGCTATCACCAATGGGGTTCAGAAAGAGGTAATAACCCGAAAAATATTTCAGGGGGTAAGTTTGAAATGAATAGTAATGATTTAATAATGTCTAAAATCGACTCATTAAATAAACGCTTTGATAAGCTTGAAAAGGCCAATGTGAGTTCAATAGGTGCTACTATTGTTGTTTGTGAGATTTGTGGAATTCAGGGACATGACATAATGGAGTGCCCACATGGTATGGCTCCTGAGTCCGGTGCTTCGGGGGAACAAGTGAACTCTTGTCATAATTTTTATGACACGAACCCGAAGTTTCCAAATTATGCTCCCCCGAATCCTTACAACCAAGTAAGGAAGAATAATCCTTATCTCTCCTACGGGAACTACAACAACATATTGAACCACGAATTCCAAGAAGGCCAAGGTAATAGGAAACCCGCATCGGGATATCCTCAGGTACAAAAGTCTAAACTTGAGTCTCTTATAGAAAATTTCATTTCTACTCAAACTAAGCATAATGAAGAATTTAGGCAACAAGGTAGGTAAGTTAATGAGGCAATAAAAGAGTTAACATCTAAGGTAGATAACTTATCCATCCATAACAAGATGTTAGAAACTCAAATTTCCCAACAAGAGGGCAATTCAATGAGGCAGTCGGACAAGTTTCCTGGACAACCTGAAGTGAACCCAAATAATGAATAGTCTAAAGCTGTGAGTTTAAGGAGTGGTAAGAAACTTGAGAATCCCGAGGCTAAAGGGGAGAGTGATAACAAGAGTGTAGATGAGGAGGAGGAACCTACTAAGACACAACCCTTAGAAGAGGAAGAGCCTAGTGAAAAAGTGTCTAAGTATGTCCCTCCACCACCTTACCAACCTCCGATACCTTTTCCTCAAAGGTTGGCTAAGGCCAAGTTAAATAAGCAATTTGGAAAATTTCTAGAGGTCCTTAAGAAATTGTACATTAATGTACCCTTCACTGAGGCATTACAAAAAATGCCCACATATGCTAAATTTTTTAAGGACATCTTGTCAAATAAGAGAAAGCTACAGGACTATGAAACAGTGGCTTTAACTTAGGAGTGCGGTGCTTTAATTCAAAATAAATTGCCTCCTAAATTGAAAGATTCAGGTAGTTTCTATATTCCTTGCTTGATTGGTAACACTAGTTTTAATAAAGCTCTTTGTGATTTTGGGGCTAGTGTTAGTCTTATGCCCGTCTCTGTTTGCAAGAAGTTGGAGATGGGTGAACTACAACCCACAACAATCTCCCTTCAATTGGTGATTCGGTCCGTCAAATTCCCTGTAGGCATCTTGGAGGATTTTTTCGTACTTGAAATGGAAGAGGATTCCCAAATCCCCATTATTCTTGGTAGGCCTTTCTTGGCTACCGCAGGAGCAACTATTGATGTTAAAAATGGAAAATTGACTTTAACTGTGGGTGATGATAAAGTTGAATTTGATTTAGCTAAATCTATTAAACACCCTTCTTTTGAAGATTCTTGTTGCAGGGTTGACTTAATGCACCAAGTGGTGAAAGAGGAATCCACTCAAGCTTGTGTTGATGATCCATTGGAATTGTGTTTGATTGGTGGATACTTAAATGCTCACGAAGGAGAAGTAAGGAATTATGCCCGCTTCCTGGAGGCTAGTCCGGAAATTTCTCCGAACAAAACAAAGAAAGAAAAACTTGAGTTGAAACCAAAGAGTGAGGATTTGAAAGATGAAGAAGCCCCTAAGGTAGAACTAAAACCTCTTCCTTACACATTGAGGTATGAATTTCTTGGTCCTAACTCTTCCTGTTCGGTAATTGTGAATGCTAGCTTGAATGAATTGGAAACTGAGAAATTGCTTAGGGAGCTTAGAATGCATAGAAAGGTGATAGGATATACAATTGATGATATTAAAGGCATAAATCCTTCTTTTTGCATGCATTGCATTTTAATGGAAGATGAGCATAAACCATCCATTGAGCATCAACGTAGGTTGAACCCTAATATGAAAGAGGTGGTTAAGAAATAACTGCTTAAGTTGTTAGATGTGGGGGTTATTTATCCAATCTCCGATAGTGAATGGGTTAGTCCGGTGCATATGGTTCCTAAGAAAGGGGGGACGACTGTTATTCAAAATGAAAATAATGAACTAATCCCTACTAGGACGGTAACCGGTTGGATAATGTGCATTGATTATAGGAATTTAAATAAGGCAACAAGGAAAGATCACTTCCCTATCCCATTTATTGATCAAATGGTTGAAATTAAGGTTAGCTAGGCATTCATACTTTTGTTACTTGGATGGATATTCCGGTTTTCATCAAATTCCTATACATCCTAGTGATCAAGAAATTACCACGTTTACTTGTCCCTATGACACTTTTGCCTATAGGAGAATGCCTTTTGGCCTATGTAATGCACCGGCTACTTTTCAAAGATGCATGACTGCAATTTTGAACTTCCTTTGATGACTGTTTAACAAATTTGTCTAAGATTTTGCAGTGGTGTGAAGAAACTAATTTGGTATTGAATTGGGAAAAATGTCATTTTATGGTAAAAGAATGTATAGTTCTTGGGCACTTGATTTCTGGAAGAGGTATTGAGGTGGATAGGGCCAAAATTGATGTTATTGAAAATTTGCCCCCACCGGTAAATGTGAAAGGAGTTAGAAGTTTCTTGGGATCAAAGATTTTTCAAAAAATTCTAAACCCCTATCTAACCTATTGATGAAAGATGTTCCATTTGATTTTAATTAGGAATGTTTGAGTGCATTTTTTAGGTTGAAGGAAGCTTTGACCACCGCTCCCATTTTGCATACACCAGATTGGAATGAGCCATTTGAAGTAATGTGTGATGCTAGTGACTACGCCGTGGGAGCGGTGTTGGGACAAAGGATAAACAAGAAGGTTCATGCAATATACTATGCAAGTAAAACTCTAGATGGAGCTCAAGCCAATTATGTCACAACTGAGAAAGAGTTACTTGCGGTTGTCTTTGCATTTGAGAAATTCAGATCATACCTTATGGGGTCTAAAAGTCATAGTGTACACGGACCACTCCGCACTAAAGTACCTCATGACTAAGAAGGAAGCAAAGCCAAGACTCATCCGATGGATTCTTCTTCTGCAAGAATTTGACTTGGAGATTCGGGATCGGAAAGGGACGGAGAATTTGGTTGCGGACCACTTATCCAGACTTGAACCATTGGAACATGAGAAGGACAACTTGCCGATAGATGATTCTTTCCCCGATGAGCAACTGTTTGCCATCTTGGGAGAGAATACTCCCTGGTATGCGGATTTTGTGAATTATTTTTTATGTGGGATTCTACCACCGGAGTTCAATTATCAACAGAAGAAGAAGTTATTTTCCGATCTCTAAGAAGCATGAAATACCACTCAACACTATGCTAGAAGTAGAGATATTTGATGTTTGGGGAGTTGACTACACGGGACCCTTTCCTTCCTCTTGCAACAGTAAGTTCATTCTTGTAACCGTTGATTACGTCTCTAAATGGGTGGAAGCCATTCCTTCCCCAACAAGTGATGCAAAAACCGTAATCAAACTATTCAAGAAGGTGATTTTTCCAAGGTTTAGAATTCCAAGGGCAGTCATTAGTGATGGAGGATCGTACTTCATTGAAAAACAATTTGAAAAACTCCTACTCAAATATGGAGTCACTCATAGGGTTGCTACACCTTACCACCCTCAGACAAGTGGGAAGGTCGAAGTTTCCAATTGAGAGATATAGAGCATTCTAGAGAAGACTGTTTCAAGTTCGAGAAAGGATTGGTCCTTAAAGCTTGATGATGCTCTTTGGGCTTACCGTACGGCCTACAAGACTCCTATTGGGATGACACCCTTTACACTTATTTACGGGAAGTCATGTCACTTACCGGTCGAGCTTGAGCATAAGGCCTTGTGGGCCATTAAGAAGCTAAACTTTGATATAAAAGATGCAGGGGAAAATAAAATCCTTCAACTTCATGAACTTGATGAGCTAAGATTGGATGCTTACGAATCCGTAAGGTCTTACAAGGAGAGAACAAAAGGTGGCATGATAAGCATATCCTTCGTAGAGAATTCCATGAAGGAGAATTGGTGCTACTCTACAATTCGAGGTTGTGGTTATTTCCAGGAAAGCTCAAGTCTAAATGGTCCGGACCATATAAAGTCATGAAAGTATTTCCGTATGGTGCCGTCGAAGTTTGGAACCAGGAACGTGGAACATTCAAGGTCAATGGACAGAGGCTGAAGCACTACCTTGGAGAACATCCACTTGAACAGGAGGTTGTGATTTCCCTCCTCGATCCAACATCAAAGGATTGAAAGGACTATGGTCAAGCTTAGGACCGTAAATAAGCGCTTCTTGGGAGGCAACCCAAGCTTTCTTTCCCTTCTTAGTTTGCTTTTGAATTTTGTTTTTGAATAATTGAGAAGATTAAGAGAAGAAAGATCATAAATTAATGGATTTGTCAAGTGTTTTCGGTTCAGGAAGGCATGAAGAGTGAAAAGGGCATGGAAAATGAAGTCATAATTGATCACGCCCAGGCCGTGACGTGGGTCACGGCCGTGATGAACCAACAGCTGAAAGTCAGACAGTATCACGGCCAAGCCATGATAGCCCTCACGGGCGTGACAATAAGGACCCAGAAGATCAGAATGTATCACGGCCTAACGGTGATGTATGTCACGGCCGTGATGTGACGACCAGAAAGTCATGAAGTATCACGGCCGGGCCGTGATAGTGGTAACGGTCGTGACAGGCCATCTGAAGCAAAACAAATTCTATCACGGGCCAGCCGTGATGTACATCACGCCCGTGATAGGGGATTTGCTTGATACCAAAATGCATCACGGCCTGCCCGTGATGAGGGTCACAGCCGTGACGCGAGTTTAACCCTGTTTTAAACCCGCAAACCCCATCCACTCTGCTCAAACGTGACCTAACCCTCTTCCTCCCCTCTACATTCTCTCTAACCTCCATAGCCACCAAGCTCTCACTCTTAACTTCCCCTCCTCCATTCCCTCATCTCACACTCATCAACGCAAACCCTCCTTAACTCAAACCCACCATCTTCCTCTTCATCCACTCATCTTCTTCTTCCTCTCACAACCTCCACCATACCCATTCACCCAAAAAGCTTGAAAACTCACCTCCCCCATGACACCCATGCCAAACCAACTCTACTCCCTTGCTCCCTAGACCTAACCCAACAAGACCCACAAGCCAAATCCTTCAATTTTGGGCAAAATCCAAAAGTCCCAATTTTGAAACCCTAGCCCCAAAACATCCGAATTGCAGAAAAAGTGCAAGAGGGGATTGCGAATTTTGGTGCTTTGAGAATCATTGAAGAAAATCATGGCAAGCAAGCGTCAAAGGGCAACCAAAGCCTCACGCTTTCGTACCAGAGGAAGCAGGAACCTAGGTAACTATTCTGACTCTGACTCTTCTAACTCTGAGACTGATGAACATGGGTATGGGATTGTTTTCAAAGATAATGCTCAGCGATATAGATTTAATATTTTGAAAAATAGGAAGATTATCCAAACAAAATATCTCGATGATGCCTGTATAAACACTCTAGGCCTAACTGTTGACAACAATTGGATGTTGGAAAACATAGGGTGGAGCGAGTTTGCTCGCACCAGATACCCTGCATTTGCTGGCCCTACTCTGGAGTTCTCAAGATCTCTAATGCGGAAATTCTCCAAGGGCCGCATTGCCTTGAGGGACGGATTACATTCCGGCTCTTCAACCAGGATTTTGTGCTAACCCTAGCTGAATTTAATGAAATTTTTGGTTTACCTGTAGGGGTGACAGGAGATACCCCTTAGGGTTTAGCGCACATAGTTTCTAGTCAATAATTGACTATGAAGGCAGGAGTTTTGACCCTCGGACATCCATGTCCACAGCCCTTGTTAACCCAAGTATAAGATATATGCATAGAGTCATAGCCAACACCTTGTTTGGCCGTGGAGAGAGTGACAGATCCATCCGTCAGGACGAGGTCTTTATACTTTGGGCCATGCTCCACCCTGAGAGCAATGTGGACATGGGGTCGTTTTTGGTTAGGCACCTCTTAAAGGTTGCCAAGAGCTCGAGTGGCACTATTGTCATCGGTGGCTTAATCACCACCATATGCCATCATTTTAATTTTGATTTGGATAGTTTTGAGCCCACCCCAGGACGGACACATATCACCTTGCAGGCCTGTGAGGTCATGGGGATGATCACCCAGGAGGATGACACGTACTCCCTGAAACACCCAAGGCGCAGGCACCCAATTCCTCTCCCAAACCCCGCACTCTTGGATATAAAAAATACAGCAAATTGGAAAGTGCCAGTAGGATAGGAGCCTGAGCCTATTAGGATGCAAAGGTTGTTACGCCCGCCACGGCAGGCTAGGCCGTCTGGGCACCCATCTTCTTCCTCTGCATGTACATCATCTGATGATTCCTATGCGCGGTTTTCATCCACCTTTGACACTATCCTAGCGAACCAGGAGCGCATCATGGAGGAGCAGCGCGAGTAGAGAGCCATGATCCAGCAGCTCTATGACTAGCATCTGAGCTAGCACCCACCACCTCAGTGAGTTGTTTTTATTTTTATCCTCCCCCGGACTTAATTATTTACATTAGGGACAATGTAAGTTTTTTAATCTTGGGGTAGGGGTTTTATTTTTGTATTCTTGCATGTTGCATTTATTTAGGGTTAGTTTTGCATAATCATATGTTTTGCATGATCATATGATTAGATTGCCCCTTGCTTAGAGTATGCATCCAATTGTGAGAACTTTGTGCCAAATGAATTGAGACAGTGAATTTTTGAACCCAATTTTCATATTCTTGTGATAGGCTAAAAATAAAAATGATTGAGATGATCTTCTGATAGTTGATAATTAGCATGCGGTTCCCTTAGATTTGTGTTTCTCATTGATTTTAAACTACTAAATGTGAGGTTTTTGAGCCTAAAAGGGGTACTCGCTAAATCTACCCCATTCTTTGTGATCGAGTGTTTTATTCCTCTTGGATTGTATTCTCTAGAACTTGACTTGAAACCGTTTTGAAACTTAAAAATTTTTGAAAACATATTTGAAAATGATTGAGGCACTAGGTATTTTTCTGGCCTTCTGAGCTTTGACTGATTAAATGCTACCCCTTAGTTGCCCAGTTTTGAGCCTAAAATAATAAAATACTTTTCTTAGTACCTTGATTTATTTTGATGAATGATGCTTGGTATGACACCTTTTAAAGTATTGTAAAAAGGGCAAAAAAGTGGTTTGAAAAATAATTTGTGGGATGAAAAAGTTAGAAAAATATTTCTCTTAAGTTGGAAATCTCTCCTTCTCAAAAAAAAATGGAGAAGGGGATGAGAAAAAGAAAGTGAGAAATAAAAAAATAAAAATAAAAATAAAAAGGAAGAAAGAAAGAAAGGTGGAAAAGTGAACTAAAGCCCAAAAAGATATTTTGGAAGGTTGTCATGCTTTGCATTGTTTGATATTTTGTTTAGCCTTCTTGAATTTTACTTTTCTTGATTTCCCCACCTAACAATTAATCTCATGGCCCCATTACAACCAAAATAAAAGACCTCTTGATTCTTATGTGTTTTCATTAATAAAGTAGAGATTTGGTTAATAGTCAAGCTTATGGTAGGGTACCTTACTTGAGGAAATTGAGTGAATTGTCATTTACCCTTAAACATTTGAGTGAGGTGATAAGAGTGCCCGAATTAGTGAGAGATGTGAATTTAGGGAACCTAAGCTTCTAATTGGACTTGAAATTGATTGTCTCTTGGTTTCTTATTGAATAGGTCTATTACTTAGATTTATTACTCTGGTTCTAGGTTCACTGTCCATGCTCTGATTGATTATCTTTTCTGGCCTTAGTTATTGCTTGAGGACAAGCAAAATCTTAAGCTTGGGGTAGTTTGATGAGTGTGATTTCACCTCATATTTCCTTCACATTTTGCATGTATTTTTATATAGTTTAGGCATATTTAATTTGATTTTTGTTATTTTTTACCTTGGAACGGGTAAGGTGGTTTTGTGATGTTTGTGTGCAGTAGTTGAAGATTAAAATGCTCAGAGTCAGTTATGTTGGAGTTTGCACAAAGACGGAGCTTGAAGAGCAAGAAAAATGATCCAATCAGAGCCCATCGCGGCCTAGCCGTGACAATCATCACGACCATGATCGAGTAGAGCTGAAAAGAAAGAATGGAAAAGTCAGAGCTGGTAACGGTCAGGCCATGATGGCCATCACGGCCGTGACATGCCAACTGAACCAGACCCTCACAGGCAGAACTGATCACGGCTAGGCCGTGATGGTGGTCACGGTCGTGACAGACCCAACAGTAGAGCCATTTCCAAGTCAGAACCCATCACGGCCTGGCCGTGACAGGCATCACGGTCGTGACACACAATATCTGGAATTTTAAAACCTGATTTGATCTGATTTTGTAATTGCTTGGGATTCAAGTTACCCTACTCTATAAATAGAGCAATTATGCAAGAAAATAGGGAACTGAACTGTGACCCATAGGCAAAAATTAGGATTTCTCTTCTTCTTAATCTCTTCTCTTCTATAGGGTTTTCTTTTTATGCTATTCTTAATTAAGATTGCTGTGATCATGACAATGTTTGAGTAGTAGTCTTATTTCTAGGAATTGGGGCTATGCCCAAGATTTGTTTATGGTGATGAATTGACGTTTGGTTTCTTGTTAATTTCAATTTTGCTTTCGATTTGTTTCCTATTGCTTTAATTACTCGTAAATTCGGTGGCCACTTATTTGCTTGTTGTAGATACACTAAGGACGAACTTAGCGGTGAACTTAGGTATCGGATCTATAGGAATCAAACTTAGGACTTAAATCACGAGAGTTAGAAGCAGACCTTCGAGGGTTCACTGAATTGTCACAAAGCTTAAAGGGTTCGATTTAAATTCAATTATCACGAGAGTAGGGGTTGGTTTAATTGGGCACGGTTCTTGTATCCCGATATGGAACATTAACTTCTTCATGATAAATTCGCCTTCAAAGTAATCTTGATTATTAACAAGAAGGGTAGTCAATTCAGTAGCATGGGCAGTCTTGTTGGTAACCGAATTCCTGGAAATCTCCTTTAATTTGAAAACCTCCATATTTGATTTGTTAACGATTTTATTTGATTGCGTTTTAACTACTAGATTTGTTAGTTAACCTGATTTCAAAAACCAAATCTTTTCCAAATCTTTTTCTTGTTCAGTTTAATAATTAATTGTTATTTTAGATCACGATCTCTGTGGTTCGATCTTTTTATTACTTGACGACGAAGCCGTACACTTGCGAATTCGCACCCATCAATGAGCATGTGCAAAAAAAAAAGCTTTTTTTTGCACTAGCAAGCTCTCAGCGCAAGGAATCCACGCTCAGCGCCTAAGGTGCAGTGTTTTCTGCTGAATCTGCTTTCTATTTGCACTTAGAGCTCACAGTAGCGTCCGGCGTTTGTGCAGGGCCATTTTCACCAGTCTAGTGTGTCATTTCTCCCCTTCCTTTGGTCCTTTTTCCTTAGATGTGCCTGCACAATAATTCAAACCAATTCCACCACATTAAATGGCTTACACATTAAGGAACCACTCAACAACTCAATGAACTACTTATTATTATTTTTTTCATGATAAGGACTAAAAAAGAACAAAAATACATTTGAGCTATTTTCTTATAGAGGTTTATATGACAAGAAGAATATATCCTCCTTCCGCTTTCTTTTCTTCACAAGTCGTCCCATATATTTACTATAAGGAAGTAAATGTTCCCATGCCCCAACAATTAGGAATTTGGAATATGTGTTTTCCCATTCTTGAGGTATATAAAACTCATCTCGCATGGGACTCTTTGTTTTTCTGTTTTTCATCTAATACTACAACTACACTTTCTTTTTGTTTTTCATCCACCACTTCTCTTGAGTCATGTTCACTTTCCATTTCTACAAATACTTCTTCTTCTCGCTCAACCATTTCCCAAACATGTGACTCTTGCTCTCTTACCAACTCCATCTTTTTCTGCACAAAACAACCCAATTGCTCAGATAATGTCCCAACTTGAATCTCAAGATTCGTGATCGAAGTTTGTGTGTTCTTAAAATTCACTTGAGTAGCTTCACTGAATTGAGTTAAAACATCTTCGAGGTTGGAAACTCTATCCAATAACTCATTGGATTGGTGGTGAGGTTGTGCATCTTGTTCCCACATAAGGTTCTCCATGTAATAAACCTCATCCTGTGCATTGAATTTGGCCTCACAAACTTCAAGTTTATGGTGTTCACCACAAAAATCACATGTAGGTTGCAGTGGTTTTATTGCCTTCACTTGCATGACTTGAAGTTGTTTAGACATCAACTTCAACTGTTTTGCAATAAGTTTTCTTTGAGCAAGAAGCATAGCTTCAAATATGTCCATGGTCTGTAGTGGATACTTTCCTCACAAAACAAGAATCCAAAGTAAAGAAAAGATGAGAATACCCAATATATCAATTATTCAAACAAAAACAGAAAATTAACAAAGGAAAAATATTCAAATTAACAATGCCTTTGCTTCGTTGATATTGAAATCAACAATCCCTGGCGACGGCGCCAAAAACTTGTTGATGATTTGGCAAGTGTGCCAAATCGCGACAAGTAATAGAGCGAGAGTAGAGTATCGTTCCCAACTAGGATTGTGATCAAGTATCAACATAGCCTAGGAATTAGCTATTTGAACGAATGAATGTCATGGTTTCACGATATTTATGAATTTTTGTATTTAGAGTTGTCACAACAATGAATTAAACAATAGCAATTAAGGAATGAATTCAATATAGGTAAAAGCGGTTAGGTATCAGAATCCCTCAATTTCCAACTAATGTAATTTTTTTCAATCTTAATCTCAATCCAATTCATTCAATTGACATTCAAATCACTAACCTAGATTTATCCCTACACTAGTGCAATAAGTGCTTTTTACGTCAGTTAAAATTGATTTTATACGTCAGAATATTGTTTGACGTAAATACACCTGACGTTAATAGTTAATATTTTAACGTCAGTTGTGGTAAAGAACTGACGTTAAATATAAAACTATTAACTTCAGTTCTTTAGCACAACTGACGTTAATTTTGTTAAAATTAACGCCAGTTGTTTAAACAAATGGTGTTAAACATAAAACTATTAACGTCAGTTCTTTAACACAACGGACATTAATTTTGTTAAAACTAACGTCAGTTGTGGTAAAGAACTGACGTTAAAGGTTTTAATTTTAACGTCAGTTTTTTATTGCAACTGACGTTAATATTAACGTCAGTTGTAAGATTTTTTTTTTAAATTCGGTTTTAAAATATCACTCCCCTCAACTATCCCTGCATTCAGTAAATATCTCAGTAACACAGAATATCACACACATTACAGAATTGCAAATACTACCCTTAAATTTCAATATTAACAATAAGAAAAGAAATATACAAAGGAACAATGGGGGGACTTAAAACCAAAACTCATGTATAGGAAAAACATAACTATCTACAAGTATATATATATATATATACATACATGTTATTAATTAGTTTCTAAAGTCTAACAAAAAAACTATTCATCTAAGTATTGCGGAGGTATCTTGTCAATTCCTTTTTCAGCCGCATACTTGAAGAAGAATTCAGCTAAGCGCATCCTCAATTCTCTAAAGTCATCTTCTTGAAGAGGCGATTGGTCGTTAAATGCCTACACACGTTCAAATAATAACAATAACATTAACGCAAGTCATATTCAAAACTATAATATATAATTTAACAAGTTGTTTAAATATTACCTTATTCCATCCATCCGTAATAGATGCGGAGACTATGTTCAGCATATGAAGCATCACATAATAGCCGCACGACCACCCGTCAGGTTGAAATCGAGACTACAAACAAAATTAATTTCAATGTCAGTTGAATATATATATCAATTAGTAATTATAATATTAATTATTTGATAAATAAACTACCAAACCTTGAGTATGGTCCATTCAGGATTTGTTTTAGCCTTAGAAGTCCTACTTCTCCCGTTGGCGCAACTTATGCTACTCGCCTTCAGCGCGCTATCATAAACAAATAATCATGTCAATTAACAAATTCATATATCATGTGTGTAATAAACTAAAAAAACTGATATTAAAACTTAAATTAAATTTAAGATTAGTTACTTACCTATTTACAGCTTGCACCACCTCCTGTGATGGCTTTTGGTGGAAAGAGCATAAGAATATGACAGTATGCTTAGACGGGTGAAGTACGAACAACTGCCAATGGTGTTTCATACAGTAGGGAGCCAGATATAATTCTTTCTGATTGTCTCCCAACAAGTTCCCTATGTATTTACTAAATGCATCGCCAGCAAAGAATTCGGTCACAAGGATTTACGGATCTAAGAAGCCGTAAACTGATGCAACGCCCTTATCAAGCTGAAGATGATGGAGATACCTAAGATATGAAAAGGTGTGGATGTTAATTACATAATATATATATTGAAATTAAAATAAATTATTAAATGGAAAAATACCAAAAATAAATAAGTTATAAAATTAAAATTAACTTATGTGCACCAGAGACTCAAAACCGTGCTGGCCATCCAGACGTTATTTCTACAGGCGTGCCCGAGATCTTCACCACAGAAGGAAAATATCCTCTATTGATTTGGGCGTGCCACCCATCCATCGCGCTCCAATGGACATTCAAAAATCTCAAACGCATAATCCTCACCAAGTGAGAACAAACGAGTGACAGGTGACAGCGACACCGACGTCGACTTGGCCTTCAATTTAGGAAAAATAAAATAGATAAGTTGTTGATAATTAAAAAAAACACAAGTAATTATTTGACTAATTTGGACATTAATAATGAATACATACCTTTGTTAACATTTCGAGCTCACGTCGTTTGAAGTCCAACTCAAGCTCACGCCTTTTCATTTCCAACTCAAGCTCGTGGCGTTGGACTTCCAACTCCCGCTCCCTAGCTGCCAACTCATCGTCCTCCACATGTGCCCTACTATAACTCTCTTTTGTGCTCACATGTGAAGGGTTGGCATGCCCTGCGGTGTCCTGGGATGAACCGACGGAGGAAAGCTCTCTGGCAAGCACCTGCTTGAATTCTGGGTTGGATATTAAGCTTTGCATCAGATGTGTTGTAATAGCAGGGTTGGAGATGAGGTGCTGAGTAATGTCATCCAAAATTGATGCTTCATCGACCACCCGCTTTTGTGAAGCAGACTTGCCATAATATTCTTTGATGGTCATATTCCTAGGAACATCGATAACCCGACCAGGATGGTCTTTCTTGCCTAGAGCAGTCATCAAGACGTCCCGCCGTCCAGAAGGGACGAATGAGCCCTGGGAGGATTGTGCTTTAAGATCCACCTACATTGAAAAAATGAAAAAACGTGCAAGTGAAAAGCGTTAAAAGTATCTATACAAATATCAATCGAAATCAAGTTAATTATTTACTTACAATCTTATCTGCCACTTCGCGAGTGGTATCAACTTTAAAAGATCCCGTCTATGTCATGCGGCCGGCTAACCAGACATCCTCGCGGTCGATGTCCGACGGAGGACTTGATGGTGTGCCCTCAGGCACCTCTCCTCTTTCAATCCTAGTAGAGTGCTCTTCCTGCTTCACCCTCAGCCTATCCGCCATCATCTCCTTGATCCAAGTCTGGTACCCACCCTGAGACATGGTGTGGCGGTGGACGTTCTTCACCTGATTCTGCTGACCCTTATCTGCCTTAGCCTATTCAAACAAAAACACATAATTAAATACAGTTAAATGATCTATAAGAAGCATACAAAATTAACTTAATCAACCAACCTGAAATTCTCCATCCTGTCGACTCCTAGCAAACATATCCCAAGTATCCTGATCAATCCAGGGATAATTCGAGAACATTTTATCAAGCCGCTTCTTCCCAGATACATAGTACCTGGTAAGATCATGCTTGTACCCATTCCAACGCTTTGATGCCATTTTCATACATTTATGACGATGATCCTCGTCATTTGGCACAGTCCAAGCTACCTACACTTTAAATACATAACAACTGGATGGATTATAGCTTGGATAATTATCTAATAATGTAAATCAAAAATATGTAAAGGTAAAATACCATGATAGCCTCCCAAATCTGATCCTTAACGTTCTGTGGAACGTCATTCCAGTGGTTGTAGTTGATGCTTACGTGCTGCTTCACTTGTAGAAACACCCACTTATTAAATTCTTTAGCACGGGGTCCCTGGGCATTTAGATTAGCATCGAAGGACACCTCAAGCTTCTGTCCGCTTTGCCTGTCCTTCTCTAGTTTCTTCAACGTCGTGGCTCCTCTACCTCATTTCCTATGAGCCTGTGATGTCTGTATGGACAAAAAAAAATGATAAAATAGAGGGTTGTAACATTATAAACTTACATTAAAAAGAAGGACTAAAGATAGTATATAACATGTAAACTTACACTAGAATCAGGTGTAGGCGCGATCGGGTCCTGCGTAGGCCCCACAATGTCCTCCCGTGCATGTGGGCTATCCGACTGATCCATATGTATGCCTGTTCAGAAAAAATATATATTTATTAACATAGGTTATAACTCAAAATAAATATAGAAGTATAAATAAAAATAAATGTATACTAAGTTTAAACGACATATATCAATATCCCTTCGTGATGATCATCACGAGTGGCATGTACATCGTCCACCTGTGTCTCCTCGATTATAGTAGGCATGTTTGTTGAAAAAGAAGGAGTATCAGGAATATCAAGATTTGAATCTTGATTTTCATCACTACCATTATACATGCTTTTTCCTTGGAGAACCACGGACAACCTTTTGTTAGAAGGATCAGTGATGTAGAACACTTGTTTTGCTCGGGAAGCCATTATGAAAGGCTCATTTATATGACCTAACTTGTTGAGGTCTACCAATGTGAACCCCAATTCGTCGGTTTGTACACCACCGTTACTATCAAACCACTTACATTTAAAAACCGGCACCATAAGCTTAGTGTAATCGAGCACCCAAATATCTTCAATATATCCAAAGTAAGGTCTCGGTACTTTAACGGGTTTTGTGTCCTTTGCACTAGAGAAGTGCATTGCTTCGGCCACGATCATAACCCCACTATTTTGCATGGTACTCTTGTTATCTTGTTGCTTTGTATAAAAGGAAAAGTTATTTATGTCGTATCCGCTCCAACATATGACGTTGAAGCTAGGCCCACGTGCTAGCCATCTTACGTCATCAGAAGCAGTACTATCATCCTTAATCATTTCTTCCTTGAACCATGGTAAGAAAGTCTTGTTATGCTTGTTCAACAACCACCTTTCGCTCATTCGAGGGTTTTCTTGATTGACTTTTCTTTTATGTTCAAATAAGAAAGGCTGAACACAATTGATGTTGTTCAATATATACAAATGTGCTTGAAGCACTTCCTCCCGACCCTTGCTATTAATTCTTAAGCCATGTGTACCCTTACCTTGACATCTAATCTCATCATGCCGAGGCATAGGAACCCCTATAGGATCCGTGTTATGAAGGTAGTCCGAACAAAACTCAATAGCTTATTCTGCAACATACCTTTGAACAATAGATGCTTCCGGACAATGAGGATTCTTCACATACCCTTTCAAGATCTTCATGTAGAGCTCAATTGGGTACATCCATCTTAGAAAAACCGGCCTGCATAATCTAATCTCCCTCACCAAATGAACAATTAAGTGAACCATTATGTCGAAAAAGGAAGGAGGAAAATACATTTCCAATTGGCACAAGATTGTAGCAGCCTCAACTTCCAAGTCATCCAACATATGGGGGTCAACGACTTTGCTACATATAGAATTGAAGAATGAGCACAACCGAGTAATGGCATGTCTCACATTTTTTGGAGCAATACCACGAATAGCAATAGGCAGAAGTTTTTGCATCAAGATGTGACAATCATGAGACTTTAAGGCAACCAATTTAAGATCACTAGAGACAAGCCTCTTCATATTTGAAGAGTAACCATGTGGAACTTTGATGCCCTGAAGACACCCGCAGAAACTTTGTCTCTCTTTTTTGACAAAGTATGACATGCTGGCGGCAAATAAGTCCGTTTACCATCCTCAACAACTTGAGCTAAATTCTCTCGTATACCCATAGTAACGAGGTCGAGACGAGCATTGACACCATCCTTTGTCTTGCCCTGATTGTTGAGAAGCGTCCCGATCACACTATCACACACATTTTTCTCCACATGCATCACATCAATGCAGTGTCTGACATCAAGCTTGCACCAGTATGGAAGATCAAAGAATATCGACCTCTTCTTCGATATGTTTTTCTCAGCAGCTTTACCTTTCTTTTTGGACTTGCCGAATATAACATCGATGTCCTTTACCCTCTGATAAACCTGCTCTCCAATTAAGGCCGCCGGAGCTTCTTCTGTCTCTTGGCATCCATTAAAAGCTTTTTTCATCTTACGAAATGGGTGATCACATGTAAGAAATCTCCGATGCCCAAGGTAAACCGTCTTCTTTCCATAATGCAACTGAGTGTAGCATGTGCCTTCTTCATATATAGGGCATGCTTTATGCCCCGTGACAGTGTACCCGGACAAGTTACCGTATGCTGGAAAGTCGTTGATGGTGCAAAATAACATGGCATGAAGCTTGAAAGTCTCATGAGAATACCCGTCAACTACATCAACACCTTCCACCCACAGCGTTTTCAAGTCTTCAATCAAGGGACTTAGATAAACATCTAAGTCATTTCCCGGTTGCTTTGGGCCCGAAATCATCATAGATAACATCATGTATTTGCGCTTCATGCACAACCAAGGGGGCAGGTTGTAAATTATCAACAGAACAGGCCATGAACTATGAATACTACTCATGTTACCATAAGGATTCATTCCATCCGTAGCAAGTCCAAGCCTTAGGTTTCTTGGCTCATCGGCGAAATCCGGAAACATAGTATCAATATTCTTCCATTGCATAGAATCAGCAGGATGACGAACTTTCCATCACGTTTCCTCTCATCATTATGCCATCTAAGATTCTTCGCATCTTTCACATTGGCAAACAATCGCTTGAACCTTGGAATTATTGGAAGATACCACAACACCTTCGCAGGAGGACCTTTTTTTCTCACATCTTCAAGATCATCATCATCATCACTACCCTTCACTTTGTATCGTGATAACCCACATTTGGGGCAATCGTGATTGTCTTCATGAACACCGGTGTACAATATGCAATCATTGGGGCATGCGTGTATCTTCTTATACTCCATACCCATTGGACACAATACCTTCTTGGCCTCATAGTTACGGTCAGGCAATGTGTTGTCCTCCAGAAGCAAGTCCTTCAACACTTCAAGCAATTCCGTGAAGCTTTTATCGGTCCAACCATTTCTCGCCTTCACACAAACCAATTTTAGCACCGCCGACAACCGTGTACGAGTAGTACACCCTGGATATAAAGGCTTATCCGCATCACCACACAACCTATCATACACATGAGCTCGATGAAAATCTTCTTGTCCAATATCACGGATCATGTCCTTTACTCGATCATCCTCCATATCTACGTCAACGTCCTTACTTTGGGAGACACTTGCCGTACTACTCAACAACACATCACCATGCCATATCCATCTTGTATAACTCAAGCAAATCCCTTCACAAATCAAATAAGTACGTATATCCTTCACCGTATATTTCCTCGTATTCAAACACTTGACACAAGGACAATAGAACATTCCATTACTATTAGGAACATTCCTTTGAGTAAATTCTATAAATTCTCCCACCCCCTTCAAATACTCAGCACTAGTGCGCTTACAAACCATCCAACTACGATCCATAACTAGATAGGTTCTGTAGATATACAAAACATATATCCAAGGCGTTTAAAAATTATTTAAATTTACACCATTTTCAGGTTTCTTAAGACAAAAGAAATAAGCAGATGAAGATAAATTAACAAAACAGAATTCCAATGAGCAATATATTATTGATGTCACATGCTACAAGCAACTCTAAATTTCTTCCCATTTTGAAATATGTCATGATAGCAGAAGAAAAACAAGAGAAAACACAAAACCCACGACCAAAAATAGAGACATTCCAAACCACTCAAACTCACACTTTCAAGTTTCAACTATAGAGACTACAGTTTCAACATACACTCAAAACCAAAAATAAAAAAATGTGCCCTAAAGACTCACCAGAAATAGGTGCTCGCGTGGTGGCCAACGTTCGATGTGGTTACTGAGAGCAGAGGGACAAGGAGAGTTAGTGTGCGGGAAGGGGAAAGAGAGATGTCAAGTTATTTCAAAGAATGAGCAGGAAAGACAGAGTTAGGGTTAAGAGTGTGCCTCACGGTGGTGGGGAAGAAGCCCTCACGGTGGTTGCGGTGTAGATGAGCTCGCGATTAGGGCAGAGTGAGAGTGAGAGTGAGAGTGAGAGTGAGAGTGAGAGTTGAGAGTCAGAGTGAGAGTTGAGAGTGAGAGTGAGCGTGAAAGAGAAGAACAGAGACGTACAGAGCGAAGTGCAGAAGGCGCGCGGGTGTAAATGTTATAATCAAAAACCAAAAATAAAACTATATTTTACGTCAGTTGTTTGTAACAACTGACGTTAAAGGTCATTAATTTAACATCAGTTGTCTTAAGAAACTGACGTTAAAAGTCATTGTTTAACGTCAGTTGTATTAAACAACTGACGTTAAAAATAAATATTTTTTTATTTAAAAATACTTTTAACGTCAGTTGTTGAAGACAACTGACGTTAAAAGTGTATAAGTTTCTTCAAAAACATTAATTCCTTTGACTATTGTGCTACTTACCCATGAGAATTAAGTTTATAGATCAGTTTTCAAGAAAATCAGCTAGTCTCTCTTCTCTATATAAAGTATCATTCTTCAGATCGATCATGTACAGACCTCTTCTTTTCCTCTATATTTCGTGCGTTTTCTATTCCTTCACAAAATGGCTCTGAGACTTTTGTTATTTCTTCCTATAACTAGACTTAAAGGTCTCTGTCCTAATGGTCAAAAAACTTCTGGGGTTGAGTAAATCACGTAACATGGATGGTAAGGTTGTGTAAATCACATAATGTGATTCCCTCACCTTATTTCATCCCAGCCATCCCTTTCACTCTGCTTTGGCCCCAAGGGACTGTGGATTCAAGACGATGCATCAAGGAATTCCAGTGAAGGAGGTGATGCAAAGATCCCTTTCACTTTGCTTTCGCTGCTAGTGACTGTGGATTCACGATGCATCATGGAATTCAAGTGAGGGAGGAGATGCATTGATCCATCCATTGGAGTTTCTGAGGACAGGACTGAGAAGAAAATGATGTTGAAGCACAAACTTTTTTTATATTTTAAGGCTATGTTGCAGAAATTTTTTATCTTTTAATCATGTAATTGTAACTTATGAATCGCTTCAATGAGATACGATTTGATTATACATATATAACTTGTTTTATGTTAAGTGTTTATTTATTTTAATTTGCACAAGAATTTGTTTACTAATTCAAGCTAATTAATTAAGATTAAAAATAAACTTGTTTAAAAAAAAAGTTTAGAAATAAACTGCACTATATGGTGTGACCTGCGTTAAGGGTGACAACAGGGCATTTCAGATAGGGATATAGGATTATTTACGTCAGCTATTTATTTAACTGAAGTAAAAATCAAACTTTTAACGTCAGTTGTATAAACAACTGACGTTAAAAATAAATATTTTTTATTTTAAAAACAATTTTAACGTCAGTTTTTGAAGACAACTGACGTTAAAAGTGTATAAGTTTCTGCAAAAATATTCATTCCTTTGACTACTGTGCTACTTACCCATGCACCTTGTAACTTAATCCTCTTAATGAGCATTAAGTTTATAGACCAGTTTTCAAGAAAATCAGAGAGTCTCTATTTTCTATATAAAGTGTCATTCTTCTGTATCAGTCTGTAGTACACCCTCTTCTTTTCCTCTATATTTCGTGCGTTTTCTATTCCTTCACAATATGGCTCTATCACATTTGAGACTTTTGTTATTTCTTCCTATACCTAGACTTAAAGGTCTCTGTCTTAATGGTCAAAAAACTTCTGAGGTTGAGTAAATCACGTAACATGGACGGTAAGGTTGGGTGAATCACGTAATGTGACTCCCTCACTTTATTTCATCCCCTCATCAATTCCACTCCGCTTTCGCAGCAAGATACTGTGGATAAAGCAGATGGAGCATAAGGAATTCAAGTGAGGGAGGAGATGCATCCATTGGAGTTTCCGAGGACAGGACTGAGAATAAATTGAGGTTGAAGCAAAAACTTTTTTATATTTTAGTGCTATGTTGCAGAAATTTTTTATCTTTTAATCATTTAATTGTAACTTATGAATCACTTCAATGAGATACAATTTGATTATACATATATAACTTGTTTTATGTTAAGTGTTTATTTATTTTAATTTGCACAAGAATTTGTTTACTAATTCAAGCTAATTAATGAAGATTAAAAATAAACTTGTTTAAAAAAAGTTTAGAAATAAACTGCACTATATATATGGAGTGACCTGTGTTAAGAGTGACAACAGGGCATTTCAGATAGGGATATAGGATTATTTACGTTAGCTATTTATTTAACTGAAGTAAAAATCAAACTTTTAACGTCAGTTGTATAAACAACTGACGTTAAAAATAAATATTTTTTATTTTAAAAACAATTTTAACGTCAGTTGTTGAAGACAACTGACGTTAAAAGTGTATAAGTTTCCGCAAAAACATTCATTCCTTTGACTACTGTGCTACTTACCCATGCACCTTGTAACTTAATCCTCTTAATGAGCATTAAGTTTATAGATCAATTTTCAAGAAAATCAGAGAGTCTCTGTTCTCTATATAAAGTGTCATTCTTCTGTATCAGTCTGTAATACACCCTCTTCTTTTCCTCTATATTTCGTGTGTTTTCTATTCCTTCACAATATGCCTCTATCATATTTGAGGTGTTGTTATTTCTTCCTATACCTAGACTTAAAGGTCTCTGTCTTAATGGTCAACAAACTTCTGAGGTTGAGTAAATCACATAACATGGATGGTAAGGTTGGGTGAATCACGTAATGTGATTCCCTCACTTTATTTCATCCCCTGGCCTCATCCCTTTCACTCCGTTTTCGCAGCAAGTGACTGTGGATAAAACAGATGGAGCATCAAGGAATTCAAGTGAGGGAGGAGATGCATCCATTAATTAGAGTTTCTGAGGACAGAACTGAGAAGAAAATGATGTTGAAGCTGAAACTTTGCATCCATTGGAGTTTCTGAGGACATGACTAAGAAGAAAATGATGTTGAAACAGAAACTTTTTTATATTTTAGGGCTATGTTGCAGAAATTTTTTATCTTTTAATCATGTAATTGTAACTTATGAATCGCTTCAATGAGATACGATTTGATTATACATATAACTTGTTTTATGGTAAGTGTTTATTTATTTTAATTTGCACAAGAATTTGTTTACTAATTCAAGCTAATTAATTAAGATTAAAAATAAAATTGTTTAAAAAAAAGTTTAGAAATAAACTGTACTATATGGAGTGATCTGCGTTAAGAGTGACAACAGGGAGATGACAACGAAAGAAAGATAGGAATGAGTTTCATATAGGATTATTTACGTCAGTTATTTATTTAACTGAAGTAAAAAATCACACTTTTAACGTCAGTTCATTCCACAACTGACGCAAATAGTGATTTTGTATTTACAAAACTGCCACCGCCTCATTTTTAACGTCAAACATATGGTCAACTGACGTAAAACGTTCCCGTATATTACATTATTTCCAGTAGTGCTAATTCCTTAGGTGATAATCCTTTTGTTACAAATCAAGAACCCTAATTCCTTAGGTGATGCAAGATTAGAACAAACATTAAGCATTGGATTCACAAGAATGTATTGCAATATAGTTCTATTCCTAGAATCAACATCACAATATTAATCAACTTCATTTCCAATTCAATCACCAATTTTCCAATTGTGAAATTAAACCTAACGTCATTTCAAGGTTGATCAATCCAAGAAAAGCATTAAGCATAGAAGAGATTAATCAAACTGAACGAAATTGCATTGAAATCACAAATCAAACTTCATTACATTAAGATTCAATCAAGTTCATCCTAAACCTAACCTAAGAGATCTAACAACTCATAGTAAAAAGGGAAGGGAAGAAGAAACTTGAGTAGGAATGAGTGGAGGAAGCCACAGAAGCTTCAAATCTTGTTCTCAAGCTTGAATCTCCAAGGAATTCAGAGAGAAAGTGATGAACCAATGTGAAATAGCACCAAAAATGAGCCAAAGATCATTCAAATCTGTCCAAGATCGAATTTATATAGTCCCTGCTCATCGCCCAGTGCTGAGCATCCTAATCCTAGCACCGGGGGCTCCGTTACTGTGCGAAAACCTGCTCTTAGGTCCTTCTAGCGCTTAGCGTTGCTGCATTTTCTTTTTCTGGTGCTACTGAAGCGGAGCGTTCGGTTCTAGAGCTGAGCGCTCGGCCTTCAATCCTATACATTTTCAACATCTTTTGAGTATATTTCTCACATAAAAGGATCAAAACTCTAATCCAATGAATGTGCACAATTTCTCATCACTTTCATTCACAATTTCTAAGATTAATAACACTTTATTTCTATTTACACTTCCAAACTAACTTATATTGCACATTCATCAATACTCCCGGAGCACACCCCTTCCACTCCCGGGGGTGCTCAATGAAATTCAATGACACTATAGCTGCACAACATATTTCTAAGGTGGAACGGTCTAGCGAGAACTCTTGACCTCGTGTATTATATTACCAATACACGGTTGTGAACAACAACACCGACCTCGTGAATTATATTACCAATACACGTGAATCTCATCAATCCATTTTAACAACATCCTAATGCCTTAACCTTCCACTAGAACTCAACACATATTCTAAGTCACCACACCTCATTACAATACATCATCTAGTTAGGCACCTCTAAGTTACCATTATTCTCACACCCAAAACAAACAACTATCTCTCGAACAACATATATATCATTGCTTAAAATCCACTAAGCACAATATTAACAACCAGGCAGATCATGCATAACATAACATCATAAAATATTCAAACACAAAAAATAATACATCACATGCAGGTGGAATACCTCAACCAGCGTACCACAGTAAAATCAATATCATGAAGTCAGACTCTGTCACGTGACAAACATAAAATACAAGAATTCTACAAGTTAGAACCTGTCACGGCCTGGCCATGACAACCATCACGGCATGACAGACATTCTCCATCTCAATATCATAAAATTAACCTATGCCGATAAACCTACAATCCCCGAATCACCATTGGTTTTACAGAAAAGGTTTACAATGTGATTTTGGTCTTGTCAATTACTCGACTACTAGTAGGGTTTAGGTTGCCCTACACAATTATCATATAATCTACTACTTATCGATTCCGACGATAGGTTGATTCTTTCCCCCACCTAAGTTATCACCGGAAACATGCAAACGACGATCCTCGTTATCCTGCACGAGTTACCAAAACCACCTTCAACCAAATCAACAGTAAAACAAATTAATCAACAAATCTAAATATGGACATAGGGTGCTAGGTTCGGTCAACTCATCCAAATGAGGCTAGGGTTATATTCTTAATCTAATCTTTTAGGTACTAGTTCCTAGAGCATTAACTAGCATAGATTAAGTGTTAATAGTTAAAATTATGAAACAAAATCCTCTAACCAACTAGGTTAGGGTTTCGGCCTCATGAACCAAAATAGGTTAGAAAATTCTTTTGATTTCAAACTCTTGGATTTAGATAACATACATACTAGAGAGCTTACTTCAAGCATTAGATTTCACAATAGAAGCAAAAACACCAAACCCATTTTTCATGACAGTTTCGGCCTTGAGAAGAACAATAGGAAAGAAAATGTTTTTGCTTACAAGCTCTTAGATGATGATAGTAATGATTATAACTAGATCATAGAAATTGGTTTCACATTTTTAGGATTTTTCTACAATTTTCTAGAATTCTTTAAAGTTCTAGATCTAAGAAATGGAAACTCAAGAAATATGAAGAACAAGAGCTTAAAAAGAGAGGAGATGATCATGTTACCTAAGTTAAGAAAGTAGAAGAAGAATTGATGATGATCTTGGCAAGCTTGTTAATGGAAAACACTTGAAGTTCTTGAAGATCAACATTGGACTTTAGTGAGTTTTTTGTGAAGAAAAACAAGAAGATGAAGTGAGGAAATAGGGAAGGGAGTCACGACCTCATTGGGTTTTATAGGGGAAGGCTTATGCCTTGTTTGGCATATTAAGCTTAGATTAATAGGTTTTAGGAATATAATACTATATAATGATTAACTATAGTTAATAATTGACTTAACTAGGGTTATTTGGCTAATCATAGTTAATAATATATGGCTCACAATTAAGGCAGATGTGGCTGCCCCTTGTCCACACAAATTAACCATGGTTCCTTAACCATAGTTAGAAATTAACTAAACTTAGGTTAGGTTAAGTTAAAAGGGCATTTGAGTCATTTCACTTAAAAACTCATAATTTTTATCATTAATTGCATCATAAAATCTTGATGAGTCATCCCATAGCTCAGCTCCTCTGGTGTCCCGTTCTATCTCTGCAATTCCTTATCGATTCCGTCGGTTTCCCGATTAGGGTTTTACACCCGAATAAAAGCATAATATTTTGTTTTTGGTTGAAAATTTTCAAACTAACCAGACTTGTTGGAAATATGATTTAAATAAAAACCATTTCGTTCCCCAGTCAAAATTAGGTTTTCTGATCATTAAAATCTTACTGTCAGTGAAAACACCGATTATTTTTCGTTCGAACTTTCGCCAAAATTCATCCGAATACACATAATATTTTATTTCTGATCAGAAATTTGGAAAGTAGATTTCCTCACAGACAAAATATAAAAAATCTACGAATTTCAGTTTTCGGGTCAAATTAGGGTTTTCTGTCAGTATAAAATTATACTGTCAGTTAAAAAACGTAGACCGGTTTCCGTCTGAGTTTTAATCCCAAATTTTAACCAGAGCTTCCTACTGTAGAGTAGGTTCTAGATATGATTTTGTTTTCTTCAAAATCATTTCCTAAGTCTCAAATAAAAATATAAATAAATATATTTTTACTGTTAAAACAGCGTAATTAAAAACAGGTTGTTACATTACTACCCCTCTTAGAAAAAAAATTATGTCCTCGAAATTTACATACCTCAGAAAATATGTGGATATTGTTGTTGCATATCTACTTCACGTTCTCACATGGCATCTCCAGTAGTTTCATCCCATATGACCTTAACCAAAAGAATTTGTCTACCGCGAAGTTCCTTAATCTCTCTATCTGCTATCCTTACAGGTAAAGCCTCATACTCCCGATTCTCTCACAATTGTATAGACTCGGATTCAATAACATGAGAAGGATCAGGATAATACTTTCTTAACTGAGAGACATGAAAGACATGAAGGTTGGAAAGATTAGGTGGTAAGGCAATATGGTAAGCCACTGGACTAATCCGTCGAAGAATCTGAAATGGTCCAATGAATCGAGGAGTAAGTTTTCTGGATTTAATAGCTCTGCCAAATCCAGTTTTCTGAGTGACTCTCAAAAACACGTGAACACCTTCCTGGAATTACAATGGTCTCCTCCTCTTGTCACTATAGCTCCTTTGTCTATCCTATGCTTCCTTCATTTTTTCCCTTATCTTCCGGACTTGTTCCGTAGTCTGTTGCACCACTTCTGGACCCAAAACTTGGTTCTCACCAGTCTCATACCAACATAACGGGGTCCTACACTTTCTACCATATAAAGCTTCATATGGTGCCATTCTGATACTATCGTGGAAACTATTGTCATAAGTAAATTCAATCAATGGTAAGAATTCATCCCAACTGCCAGTGTGCTCCAACACACAAGCACTCAAAAGATCTTCCAATGATTGAATTGTCCTTTCTGACTGTCCGTCGGTCTAGGATGATAAGCAGAACTCATTCTTAACTTTGTCCCTAAGGCATTTTGTAGTTGTCTCCAAAATCTAGATGTGAATCTAGGATCTCGGTCTCAGACAATGCTTGATGGTTGGTCGCGCTGTCACGCACGCGCCAAAAAGAACGAGCGGTTTTTAAAACTGTAGTTTAGGGCGACAACTCGGATGTCGTCTCACAAAGACTCTTGAAGTGTTATTTATCGCAAAAATCAGTTTTTTGGGGGGGGGGGGGGGGAGTTTGGATTGGAATGTAAATAAGAAACAAAGCAAACAAAGCAATGAAAACAGAGCAGTTGAAAAGATTATCAAATAGCTAAAGACGATTAATCTATTGTTCTCGATTTCCCAACTATCATAGGTTCATGCAATTTCCAAGCCCTAAGCAGATTCTAATCCCCTCCCGGTTGTAGCAACAATTTACAAGCGAAACCACTACTACAGATATATGTCCCTATTCCCGAATTAAGCAAACGGGGTTAAGCCCTTCGTGAACTAAGCGAACACGAAACGAACACACGCGAATTAAGCAAACGCGATTAATTATAGAAACATGATATCACCGAAAACAAATCAACACAACACAATATACTCCTGAATTAAGCAAACAGAAATATATAGCATGGCATTGAAAAGGGAAAAGCACACAAAACAGGAAATACAAGAACCTCAAGTGTAGTGGAAATCGATTACAATAGATTAATCCTAGAAACTTAGTTCTCCATGGAAAAACGAAAACACACAGAAAAAGGTAAAAACAATGGAGAAGCAAAAGTCTTTCCAATCTGCCCAGAACAGCCTTTTATACTATTCAGAATTTCAGTCCACTCGCGAGGCGAACCTTCTCTCGCGAGGCGAATGTTATGAAGAGTCAGCAACCTTTGGCATTCTCGCGAGGCGAATAACGGCTCGCGGGGCGAAGAATTGAAGAGTCTTCTTATTACGCCCGTTATGAACATCAGGGGCGAACCGTGATGCTTTCTGACTTCCATTATCGCGAGGCGAAGAAGTTATTCGCGAGGCGACCCCGAGAGCTTGCATATTTCTGGAACAGTCATCCTTCAGGGTCGCGTGGCGAGGGGTTGTTCGCGGGGCGAACCAGAAAGGATGACATTTTTACTGTTCTGCTGGCTTTCAGGTTCGCGAGGCGAGAAGATTCTCGCGAGGCGAATATCCTGTTTCTTTATTCCCTCAACTTCTATTTAACCTGAAAACAAAGAAATAGCTATAAGTGCATTATTTGACTCAAAACTGACTAAATTAACCAAAAACTACTTTAGAGACTCAAAACCTTGCTTGAGGACAATCTAATCTAATTTGGGTGAAAATGAGATATAATTTGCACAAAACCCTGGTCAAACTAGCCATAAAACTAGATGAGCCAAAGGCTTATCAAAATACCCCAAACTTAAACTCTGCTTGTCCCCAAGCAAACTAAAACTCAAAAATCAAAAAAACTCAAGACCTGGCAAGCTTAAAAGATTCAATAAACCTTGCACAAATTCAAGCAGTTTCATCAAAACAGTTTTCTTCAATGTCCCCTCCTTTCAAGCAAAGCAATCCCCACAATCATTCATTCTAAACAATTGAGAATTTCATCATTCAAACAATCATGAATCTAAGCAGGGGATCCAAGTTACACACAAAAGGGAGATCACCAAATTCAAACAACTGCCTTCCTCACAAGGGCATTTAGTGTTCACTCAATCGCTCAGTTTTTGTCAGGTTATCAACAATTCACTCAATTTCACTTTTAAGAACACTTCCCATAAATTTGATTTTCATCTCAAAATGGTTCCCACAGAAAACATGCATGCAACATCAAAAGGTCTTTTATGGTTGTAATGGGGCCTGGCTAATGGTAGGATATACAAAGGAACTAGGCTTAAGTCCCTAGGAACTAAGAGAGCATGAACATTTTACACTTTGAATTTCCACTCAAGTTCCTTTTTTTTTTCATTTTTCTTTATGCCTTGGGTGACTACAGCCTCTTTTCTTTCAATATCCTTTTTTTGAAATTTTTGCACTTTTTATATTTTTTTTCTTTTTTTTTCTTTTTTTTTTCTTGCCTTTGGCTCCAACCTTTTTATTTTTTTTTTCTTTTTCTCAATCCCAAAATGACATGTCACATCCTTGTAGCCACCCCAAACTTAGTTTCTTGCAACCATTCTCTTTGCTAAGCTTCCATGCTCTCCTAATCCTAAGATCGGGTTAACATGGTTTTTCAGATTTTAGGCTCATAACATAAGGTTATCAAGAATTAACAGGCTAATTAGGCTCAATGGGCTCACTAGGGAACATGCATTAGGAATTGGTTCTTTTCAGGCTAAGTAGTTATTTACAAAGAAAATGCCTAAATCATCTGAAGCAAACACGTAAACATGCAAACCATAAAGAGATTCAAGCAAACTCAGGAAAGTGCAATCAAAAGTGATTCTCACACAGTTTAAAAACATGTTGGAGGCTCAAATCCTCACCCGGACATTTTTGCAAATTGTTTGACCGAGATTCTATCCCTAGTGTGTTCTTCCTATCACCCCAAACTTATCATAAATCATGCCATCATAACAAAATCTCTCAAAGTTCAGTTTTCAGTCACATGGGGATCACTTTTCCAAAAACCAAAAAATTTTTTCAGCCTAGGGGGAATCATCACATCAATCATGCAATCAATATGTGCAAATTCAATCAAAATCCAATAAACTTGCCAACATAAGACTTAACACAATTTATTCAAGAGCTAAAAGAAAAAACAAGACAAAACAAAACTACAACTAGTTCCCTCCCCCACACTTAAAACATGCATTGTCCCCAATGAACAACATGACTATAAAATCAAAGTGAGGGAAAGGAAAGGGTACTCCCTGATCAAGTGTCAGTGTAGGTGGGACCGCCTGGATCCCATTGCTTACATAAGGCCCTAATGATGGACAAAGAGAGGGAGTTCATTCCATGGTCTCCTAACTGGCAGCCTTGATATAGGAGTGAGCACTTGACAATGATGGTGACCTTGCCCAATGCGGCGGACTCAACACTTCCTCTTGTATCAAAGATGACCGCTTTCTCAACAAAGTCCTCCCAATAAAATTGGGGTTCAACCCCTTGGACCGGCCATGGTGCAAAATCCAGTCCCTCTGGTGGTTTCGCAGGGGGAGGTGGCAGATAGGTAGGGAGGGTCTCCAGTGCTGCTTCACCTTCTGCACGTTCCTCATTCACTACACTGACTAATCCATCACCTGCTAAACATGCAGTAATCTCAGCACACACCACACAATGGTTAGTGTTAGTACAATCAGGACATGAAGAAATATCATCAAAGCTAGAAATAAATGGAAAATTAGAAACAAGGTCCTCATGGGTGTCATCAATAATCTCAGAGAGCAACTCTAATTGGAAAACTGAGTGCTCCTCCAATGGATGTTTCCTAGCATCAAAGATGTTGAACTTTGCCACAATATCACCGAACTCCATAGACATGGCCCCATCATTAACATCAATTTTAGTCTTAGCTGCCTTCATGAATGGTCTGCCCAGAATGATTGGTGATTTACTGGAATGTGTCTCTCCTGCCATGTCTAGGATGTAGAAGTCAGCAGGGAAGATCAAATCATCAACTTGCACCAGCACATCTTCTACCATTCCCATGGGGCGGGCACTAGTCCTGTTGGCCAACTGGATAGTGATACCTGTATACTGCAAGGGCCCAAGATCAAGGTTATTAAAGATAGATGTAGGCATGACATTTATAGAGGCTCCCAAATCCAGCATGCAATTTTCAAATTTCCTGTCCCCAATAGTGCATGGAATAGTAAAAGTGCCTGGATCCTTGCACTTCTGTGGTAGTGCCTGAGTAGGGGCTAAAACTGCAACTCTTTCTGGTGCAGGCTTAGACTGGATAAGAGCTGAAACATTTCTTCCCAAATCAACTCTCTCATTATTCTTCAACTTCCTCTTATTGGTGCATAGATCCTTCAGAAATTTGGCATACTTAGGCACCTGCTTGATCACATCGAGAAGGGGGATATTCACAGCTACCTTTCTAAACACATCTAAAATCTCCCTTTCCTTGTCTTCACCACCAATCTTCTTATTTTTCTGTACTCTGTGTGGGAAGGGGGTCGGTGGATTGTACACCTTCTCAACTTCAACATCAACAGTAGGCTCAGGAATTACCTCAATAGTTTCTTCATCTTTTCCAGAGGCTGCCTCAACAACTCTTCCAGATCTCAGAGAAATGACACTCACATTAGGATTGGAGGCATTGGGATTTATCACTGTTTGTGCCGGTAGTTGGTTTGTCCCTTGAGCTTGCTGTATGTTATTTATGGATGTGGCAAGCTGTCCAACCTGTGTATGCAAAGCCTGAATGCTAGCATCCGTTCATTCTTTGAAACTGTGCCTGTAAGGCCTGGAACTGTCCTACTTGCTTCTGAAACTGTAGATTGGTTGCAGCCATTTGCTTGACCAAGTCTTCTAATGAAGGTCCAGAAGGTGCAGAAGTGGTCACTTGAGGAGGATTCTGTGGGGCTGCCATCGATTGTTGTTGGGATGAGTTCCCATACTGCAGATTAGGATGATTCCTCCAGTTGGGATGGTACCTATTTGTGGAGAGGTCTGGAGTGTTGTACCAGTTCTGGCTATTGCCTTGATTATAGGGATGGACTGCATAAGCTTGAGGCAAATCAGTACTTGACTCTTCCTTCAGAATAGGGCATGCCTCATATGGGTGCTCAGGAGAACTGCACATGCCACACAACCTTGCCGGCTGAACCCTATCCATTGCCATTTTCTCCACCAAAGAAGTGAGCCTATCCATTCTATCCTCAAGGACCTGGTTAGAAGAAGAGCTATGGCCCTCATGCACACCTCTTGTCTCAACTGAATTTCTCCTGGTAGTAAACTGCTGGGAATTCGGTGACATATTTTCAATGAGTTGCTTGGCAGCAGCTGGGGTCTTATCAACAAGTGCTCCCCCACTAGAAGCATCCAAAATATTCCTATCCATAGGCAGTAACCCTTCATAAAAGTATCTTGGATAAGAAGTCGCTTCGTAAATCTGATGTTAGGGGGCAACTGGATACCAAATGCTTGAATCTTTCCCAATATTCAGCCAACGACTCATTTCCTTGTCTGATGCCACATATTTCCTTCCTAATTGACGCAGCTCTGGAAGCAGGAAAGTATTTCTCTAAGAAGAGCCTCTTCAAATCGTTCCAGGTGGTAATGGAATTTGGCGGAAGATATAACAGCCAGATCCTTTGCAGCGCCTGTAGTGAAAACGGGAAGGCTCTCGGCTTAATGTGATCTTCGCATTACTCCTCTGGTCTCAAGGTTGTGGAGCAGACAACCTGGAACTCCTTGAGATGCTTATGTGGATCTTCACCTGCAAGACCATTAAACCTTGGCAACAAATGGATTAGACCAGATTTTAATTCAAAGGGGGTAACAAACACTGAATATTCAATACACAATCCAATATAGTTAACATCGTGGCAAAGAAGTCGTCTTAATGTCCTTTGGTCACCCATGTTTTCAAAAACAGTTTTAGAATTAGAATCACTACTAGTGCTAGCCCGAATTTCTCTACGGCGTGTGTGCAGTGTTCTTTCAATTTCAGGATCAAAATCACACAATTCAGGGCAATTAGACCTAGTAGCCAGACCAATTAAAAAAAACGAAAATAAAAGAAAGAAAGAAAGAAAAAAAAATGTGAAAAATAACAAACAAGAGTCCCCGGCAACGGTACCAATTTTTTGGTCGTGCTGTCGCACACGCGCCAAAAAGAACGAGCGGTTTTTAAAACTGTAGTTTAGGGCGACAACTCGGATGTCGTCTCACAAGGACTCTTGAAGTGTTATTTATCGCAAAAATCAGTTTTTTTTTGGGGGGGTTGGATTGGAATGTAAATAAGAAACAAAGCAAACAAAGGAATGAAAACAGAGCAGTTGAAAAGATTATCAAATAGCTAAAGACGATTAATCTATTGTTCTCGATTTCCCAACTATCATAGGTTCATGCAATTTCCAAGCCCTAAGCAGATTATAATCCTCTTCCAGTTGTAGCAACAATTTACAAGCGAAACCACTACTACAGATATATGTCCCTATTCCCGAATTAAGCAAACGGGGTTAAGCCCTTCGTGAACTAAGCGAACACGAAACGAACACACGCGAATTAAGCAAACGCGATTAATTATAGAAACATGATATCACCGAAAACAAATCAACACAACACAATATACTCCTGAATTAAGCAAACGGAAATATATAGCATGGCATTGAAAAGGGAAAAACATACAAAACAGGAAATACAAGAACCTCAAGTGTAGTGGAAATCGATTACAATAGATTAATCCTAGAAACTTAGTTCTCCATGGAAAAACGAAAACACACAGAAAAAGGTAAAAACAATGGAGAAGCAAAAGTCTTTCCAATCTGCCCAGAACAACCTTTTATACTATTCAGAATTTCAGCCCACTCGCGAGGCGAACCTTCTCTCGCGAGGCGAATGTTATGAAGAGTCAGCAACCTTTGGCATTCTCGCAAGGCGAATAACGGCTCGCGGGGCGAAGAATTGAAGAGTCTTCTTATTACGCCCGTTATGAACATCAGGGGCCAACCGTGATGCTTTCTGACTTCCATTATCGCGAGGCAAAGAAGTTATTCGCGAGGCGACCCCGAGAGCTTGCATATTTCTGGAACAGTCATCCTTCAGGGTCGCGTGGCGAGGGGTTGTTCGCGGGGCGAACCAGAGAGGATGACATTTTTACTGTTCTGCTGGCTTTCAGGTTCGCGAGGCGAGAAGATTCTCGCGAGGCGAATCTCCTGTTTCTTTATTCCCTCAACTTCTATTTAACCTGAAAACAAAGAAATAGCTATAAGTGCATTATTTGACTCAAAACTGGCTAAATTAACCAAAAACTACTTTAGAGACTCAAAACCTTGCTTGAGGACAATCTAATCTAATTTGGGTGAAAATGAGATATAATTTGCACAAAACCCTGGTCAAACTAGCCATAAAACTAGATGAGCCAGAGGCTTATCAATGGTACACCATGTAACCTAGCAACTTCTTTGATGTAGATCTGGGTTAACTTTTCCAAACTATAACTTTCACCAATAGGTAAGAGCTGAGCACACTTCGTTAACCTATCAATGATAACCCAAATCGCATCATGCTTCTTAGGAGTTCGTGGTAATCCAACCAGAAAATCCATAGCTATGCTATCCCATTTCCACTTTGGGACATCTAAAAGCTGTAATAAGTCTGCTGGCTTCTGATGTTCAATCTTAGCCTTTTGACACACCAGGCAAGATAAAACATACTCCACTACTTCTTTCTTCATCCTTGTCCACCAAAACATTTGCTTTAAATCCTGATATATCTTAGTGGATCCAGGATGAAAACTCAACTTACCCTTATGCGATTCTTCCAAGATCATTTTCCTAAGTTCTACATCCTCTGGCAAACATATTCTATCTCTAAACCTTAACACACAATCTGTTCCTCTACTAAACTCAAACTTTACCCTCATCTATCACTTTACGTATCTCCTGAAGGTATAGATCATGAACTTGTTTATCCTTAAGATCCTTCATAAAATCACTACTAATAGTGATCATACCTAAACAGATTTTATAATCAACCAACTCTATTCCTAAGTTCAAATCTCTGAACTGTTCCAGTAATTCTAACTCCTTAACCATCATTGTAGATACATGCAATGATTTCCTACTCAAGGCATCTGCTACAACGTTTGCCTTCCCAAGATGGTATAGTAAATCAAACTCATAGTCTTTGATAAACTTCATCCATCTCCTCTGTCTCATATTCAACTCTTTTTGGTCGAACAGAAACTTCAGGCTTTCATGATCACTGTAAACATTAAACTTTGCTCCATACAGAAAGTGTCGCCATATCTTCAATGCGAACACTATGACTGCTAACTCCAAATCATGAGTCGGATAATTCCTCTCATGAATTCTCGACTGCCAGGAAGCATACGCCACGACTCTTCCCTCTAGCATTAATACACATCCCAAACCTTGGTATGACGCATCACAGTATACGTCGAACTGTCCTAAAGGACCGGGTAAAGTCAACACAAGTGATGTAGTCAACCTATCCCTCAATGTTTGGAAACTTTGTTCACACTTATCTATCCATACAAAAGATGTACCTTTCCTTGTCAACTGTGTCATAGGCAACACAATCTTCGAGAATCCTTCTATAAACCTTCAATAGTATCCAGCTAATCCTAAAAAGCTTCGTACCTCACTTACCGTCTTAGGTTGTTCCCACTTAAGAACTGCCTCACCCTTAGCTGGATCTACTGCTATTCCTTCTTTATTGATCACATGACCTAGAAACTGAACTTCTTCCATCCAAAACTCACACTTAGAAAGTTTGGCATAAAGCTGCCTATCCTTCAAAACTTGCAGCGCTACTCTCAAATATTCCTCATGATCTTCTCGCGTACGATAATGTATAAGGATATCATCGATAAATACAACAACAAACTTATCAAGGAATTGTCTAAAAATTATGTTCATGTAATCCATGAACACCGCTGGAGCATTAGTCACACCAAAAGGCATAACTAAATACTCGTAATGTCCATACCTCGTCCTAAAAGTTGTTTTAAGTATATCTTCTTTTCCTACTCTAATATGATGGTATCCAGACCTCAAATCAATCTTAGAAAACACTACTTCTCCTTTCAACTGATCCATCACATCATCTATCCTAGGCAATGGATACTTGTTTTTAATTGTCATTTTATTTAACTGCCAGTAATCCGTGTACAACCTAGCACTTCCATCCTTATTTTTAACAAACAACACCGATGTTCCCCAAGGCGAAACAATCGGTCCGATGAACTCTTTCACTAACATGTCATCCAATTGGTTCTTCAACTCAGCCAACTCGACCGGTGACATCCGGTAGGGAGCTACAGATATAGGTCTTGTCCCTGGTACAAGATTTATGGTGAATTCCACCTCCCGCTCCGGTGGCAAACCTGGAACGTCTGGTGGGAAAACTTTAGTAAACCCTCTCACAATAGGCATATAATATCTGCTAGGAGTCTCATTAGCTTCAAATGAAAAAAGCATCACGAACTGCTGAAAGTTGTCATTTCTCGAATAAATTCCTTCATTGGCAGAAACTATCCTAGGAGGTTCAAGAAATGATAAAGTCTTGCTACAACAATCTCGCACTAGATAGTTAGCCGAAATCCAATCCATGCCGAGAATAACATCTATCTGTTGCATAGACAAACAGACAAGGTCTACAATAGATGTTCTATTCTCAACTACTATAGGACACTGTAAGCAGACAGACATCATAGTCAAAGGATTACTAGTCAGAGTAGACACAGTAAGGGTATAAGGTAAATGAGAGACAGTTAAATGTAAATGATCTATACACTCATAAGAAATAAATGAATGTGTCACGTGAGTCAAACAACACATACGAGATTCTACCAGCTATCAAACACATACCTTGTATAAGATCAGCAGATTGAGAGGATTCATCTCCCCTCATGGTAAACACTCTTCCAGTAGCTTGAGGTCTGGACACTTGTGGTCTTGCGGCCGGAACTCCTCTTCCAGCTCCACCTCTATTGTTTCCAGCTCCTCTTCCTGCAGCTGTCGGTTGTTGCACAGACCGTAGTCTGCAGTCTCGGGCCATATGACCTGGTTTTCCACAGTTGAAACAGTTGGGCCCATTTGTACAGTCCTTTGCATAATGCGGTCCTCCACATCTAAAGCAAACTAAGTCTTGCGGTTGTTGACCCGTGATGAGTGTGATTTCACCTCATTTTCCATGTACATTTCTGCATGCATTTGCATATAAGTTAGGCCATTTTAGTTTGATTTTGGTTAGTTTTTCCTTTGGAACAGATAAGGTGGTTTTGGTGTTGTTTTGCAGGAATTCAATGGAAAAATGCTCAGAATTAGCCTTGATGGAGCTTGGATGAAATAGAGCCTGAAAAGAGAAGAAATTGAGCCAAGCTGAATTCTGGAGATTCGCCCCGCGAGCCTGGATTCGCCCCGCGACCCTGAAAGCTGACTGTTGGAGAAAATGCAAGCCTTTCTGGTTCGCCTCACGAACCCATGTCTCGCCTCGCGAGTCTGAAAACCAAAAGCCATCACGCCCAGGCCCTGATGCTCCTCACGGGCGTATTAAAGAAAAACCTTTCGGTCTCGCGTCGCGAAGCAACTCTCGCCTCGCGAGAGTTCAATTCTCTGAATGCATATTTTTAACATTCGCCTCGCGAGACATGTCTCGCCTCGCGAACGCGCGCAGATCTGATTGGTATAAGTTGCTGTTTTAGGGCAGTTTTGGGAGAGCTTTTGGAGGTGGTGCACTTGCCTTTATCTTAAAAAATACGCAACAAGTTTTTGGCGCCGTTGCCGGGGATCGGCTTTGCCAATATCATTAGTAACAAATGAGACAACTAATTTAGACAGTTTCTTAATTTTTATTTCCTGTGTATATTTGATTTTTTTCTGTATATATTTGATTTTTTTTTCTCTTGAGTTTTATCTGTTCAAGGTGGATTGTAACACAAGGAGATTTACTATTTTCCTACCTTGGATGGAGTCACAAAATATTCCTTTGGGCCCAATGTAGTCTTGGGAGACTATGAGCTCTGGGGATATCAATGCCCTCATGCACAAGCTTATAGTGTAATCATGAAGCATGAGGAGGAATGGGAATGGAATGAACAAACACCTCTGAAAATTGCTCTAGAACAACATTCCCAAGAACTATCCATCTCTGAGGCCAAGGCAAGAGCCAATTATGATTGTATCGATGCTCTGATTCAAAGCTTCAAAATGCAAGTGGGGGAGATTTGCAAACAGCTAGTACAATACCCACATGAAGCATTGTTTGAGCAGAATATGGTTGGGGAGATGGATCAAAATGAAGACGAAGTGGTAGTGGATTCCGCCATGCTTGCTAAGGAATTTGAACTTTCTACATTGGACAAATATGTTGGCTTGCATGCTGATGAGCCTCTGTTTGACTGGTTTTATAACTAGTAAAGACCTTGGCTTTGTGCTAATTTTATATCATTTTTACCCAAATTAGACTTGATTGTCCTTAAGTAGTATTTTGAGTCTGTAAATTGTTTTTATGTTAATTTAGTTGTTTTAGAGTTGAATAATTATTTACTTTTATTTTCTATTTTCAGGTTAATAAAAAGTAATAAATCTGGAGCCGCCGCCCGCGAATAATCTCTCGCCCCGCGAGTATTGCAACCATGAAAAAGTCAGAGACGATCACGGCTTGCCCGTGTTGAAGATCACAGCCGTGGCAATTATGAAGTTGAAGCGTTCGCCTCGCGAGCATTCCTTCGCCTCGCGAGTATTGGAAGATCAGAAGCCATCACGGTTTGAGCGTGTTGAATGCCACGGGCATAACAGTTGAAGCTGAAGAGTTCGCCTCGCGAAGGATGTGCTCGCCTCGCGAGAAGACAAAGAGTTTCAGACCTTTCATGTAATTCGCCTCGCGAGCAGTGCTTCGCCTCGCGAGTACTCTGACTCCAGAAACGTGTATATAAGCAGTCTTAGGCAGAAATGAAGGAGAGTCAGAATTAGCCAGTTTTGGCTAGTTTCTGAACTTGTTAGCTATTGTTTTCCTTTTAGTTTGTTGTCTTTCTTTTGTAATGGAGAATTAGTCTCCTAGATTAATCTACTGTAATTGGTTTCTGTTAACACTTGAGGTTCTGTATTCCATGATCATTTGCTTTTCTCTTTTCAATACCATGCTGTATGTTTCTGTTTGTTATTTCAGGAATATATAGTGTTGTATTGTTTCATTTCGGTGATGCTATGTTCCTATATATAATTGCGTTTGTTATTTCGCGTGTGTTCATTCATGTTCGTTTGTTCATGAGAGCTTAACCCCGTTTGTTATTTCGGGAATAGGAACATACATCTGTAGTAACGGTTTCCGTTTGTTAATTGTTGCTACAACCGGGAGGGGATTAGTATCTGCTTAGGATTTGCATGAACCAATGATAGTGGGAAACTAAGAACAGTAGGTTAATCGCTTTTGTCTATTTGCTATTCTCTTTAATCGCTTTGTTTTTAGTGTTTTGTTTTCTTAATTTAGTTTTCAATCCAAAACCCCCATTTCTAACTTTTACTAATTTTTCTGTTAATAATAACAACAACTAAAGAGTCCTTGAGAGACGATCCGAGTTGTCGCACTATACCTGCATTATTTTATAATCGCTCGTTCTTTTTGGCGCGCGGGCGCCAGCCGTCAAAAATTGGCGCCGTTGTCGGGGACTCTTGTTTGTTGTTATTAGTAGAAAGTTACATTAAAAAAAAAATTATTTGCTAATTAGTTTTGACTGCTTTGTCTGGTTGTTTGATTGCCATGGATAATTACATGTTTGGATATTTGCCTAATGTTTATTATGAGCAACCTTGCATGTATTATCCTAATTTTAGTGAGCCACCACCATACTATCCTACCCAAGTGACCACCTCTACACCTTCCGAACCTTCCCTACAGGACTTGTGCAAATGCATGACCGCACGTATAAGTGCAAATATGGAAGGACTGAGGCAACAAATGGCCGAGCAAACTCAACGGATGATAGAGGAATTTCAACAGAAGATGGAGGCTGAGTACCAGAGGAGCCAAGCTGAATCTCAGAAATTGTGGGCTCTAATTGATCAAGTTACCGCCAACTCAGCTGCAATGCTAACTCCACAACCCCTTGAGGAACATAAGGATTCACAGATGGTTATTCCTGAAAATACTTTTGATGATAATTTTGATGATGATGTTTCTGTTGATGATGAATTTAGTGTTGAATCCCCTGATCCTAATGCTTGTTATTGTGATGGAACTACATTGTGTGTTGAATGTTTTACAGGTTTATACTTTTCAGGAAAAATAGAAAATGCAGATCGTTTTGCAGGTTTGTTCTGTTCAGGAAACTTAGATCAAGAGGATCAAGAGGACGCCCTGCTCCCCGTGCCTCAAGATAAAGAAGAACCTTTGGGAGTAGATGATTCAAGTAAAACAATTGAATGTGTTGAGAGTAGAGGGGTGGATGATGAACTAATTGCAGAATTTCCAGACATTGTAGATTTTTCTGATTCATTTTCTTGTAATATATGTACTAACTCTAACCCTTGTGTGGTGTGTGCTGAAATTTCTGCGTGTATAGCAGGTGAAAATTTTGTTAGTGCAGTGGATGAAGACATTGCAGAAGTTGAAGCAACACCAGTAACATTCTCTAACTGTTTGCCACCTTCCCCTGAGGAACCAGTGATGGAATTTAAACCCTTGGATTTTGCACCATGGCCTGTCCAGGAGGTTGAGCCCCACTTCTATTGGGGAGACTTTATTGAGAAAGAGGTCAGCTGTGACCCCAGAGGAAGTGAGAAGTCCGCCGCACTCGGCGAAGTCATCATAGTTATCAAGTGCTCACCTCCGCATCAAAGCTGCAAGCTAGGAGACCATGGAACAAATTTCAGTCCTTTGGCTACCACGTGGGACTTATGCTACAAGCAGTGGGATCCGGTGGAACCGCCCTTCAATGAGTTTTTCTTACCCTTTCTCCTTTTTAATTTTCTTTTCCTTACTTTTATTTCTGTTTTGTTTTTAATAAAGCTCCTGAATAATTTGAGAAGCTCGGGAGTTGTGTTTGAGTCTAGTATTGGCAAGTTTATTGGATTTTATTAATTTTTGCATAGATTGATTGCATGATAGTGTTGACTGTTTTCCCCTAGGATTTGAAAAAGTTTTGAAAAATGATCCCTGTGTGATTGAAAACTGAACTTTGAGATTTTATTATGATGGCATGATTTATGATAAGTTTGGGGTGATAGGAAGCACACACTAGGGATAGAATCTCTTTCAAATAATTTGCAAAAATATCCAGGTGAGGTTTTGAGCCTCCAACATGTTTTAAACTGTGTGAAAATCACTTTTTAAGTTGTACTTCCCTGGATTTGATTGAATCTCTTTTTGGTTTGCATGATTATATGTGTGTAGCAAATGATTTAGGCATTTTCTTTGTAAATAGCTACTTGGCCTAAAATAACCAATTCCTAATGCATGTTCCCTAGTTAGCCCCATTGAGCCTATTAGCCTTTAATTCTTGATAACCTAATGTTATAAGCCCAAAAACTGGAAAACCATGTTAACCCGATCTTAGGATTAGGAGAGCATGTAATCTTAGAATGGGTGCAAGAAACTAAAGTTTGGGGTGGCTACAAGGTGTAATATGTTGTTTGGGATTGAGAAAAAAATTTATGTAAAAAAAATTGTGAAAAAAAAAAGAAAAAAGAAAAAGAAAAAAAAATAGAAAAAAAAATGAAAAAAATAAAAGTGCAAAAATGCCAAAAAGAAATAAAAAGGTTGTAGTCACCCAAAGCAAAAAGAAAAATGGAAAAGGAACTTGAGTGAATTTCAAAGTGTAAATAAAGTTCATGCTCTCTTAGTTCCAAGGGTCTTCAGCCTAGTTCCTTTGTATATCCTACCCTTAGCCAGGCCCCATTACAACCCATAAAAGACCTTTTGATGTTGCTTGCATGTTTTCTGTGGGAATCATTTTGAGATGAAAATCAAATTTATGGGAAGTGCTCTTAAAAGTGAAATTGAGTGAATATTGTTAGCCTGACAAACTGAGTGATGAGTGAAACACAAATTTCCCTTGTGAGGAAGGCAGTTGTTTGATTTTGGTGATCTCCCTTTTGTGTGTGATTTGGATCCCCTGCTTAGATCTCTGATTGTCTGAATGATTAATTTCTCAACTGTTTAGAATAAATGAATGTGGGGATTACTTTGCTTGAAAGGGGGGAACATTGGAAGAAAAATTGTTTTGTTAAATTGCTTGAAATCTGTGGAAAGTTGATTGAATTCTTAAGCTTGCCAGGTCTTGAGTTTTTTTTAAGTTTTTAAGTTTTAGTTTGCTTGGGGACAAGCAAAGTTTAAGTTTGGGGTATTTTGATGAGCCTCTGTTTGACTGGTTTTATAACTAGTAAAGACCTTGGCTTTGTGCTAATTTTATATCATTTTTACCCAAATTAGACTTGATTGTCCTTAAGTAGTATTTTGAGTCTGTAAATTGTTTTTATGTTAATTTAGTTGTTTTAGAGTTGAATAATTATTTACTTTTATTTTCTATTTTCAGGTTAATAAAAAGTAATAAATCTGGAGCCGCTCGCCCCGCGAATAATCTCTCGCCCCGCGAGTATTGCAACCATGAAAAAGTCAGAGACGATCACGGCTTGCCCGTGTTGAAGATCACAGCCGTGGCAATTCTGAAGTTGAAGCGTTCGCCTCGCGAGCATTCCTTCGCCTCGCGAGTATTGGAAGATCAGAAGCCATCACGGTTTGAGCGTGTTGAATGCCACGGGCGTAACAGTTGAAGCTGAAGAGTTCGCCTCGCGAAGGATGTGCTCGCCTCGCGAGAAGACAAAGAGTTGCAGACCTTTCATGTAATTCGCCTCGCGAGCAGTGCTTCGCCTCGCGAGTACTCTGACTCCAGAAACGTGTATATAAGCAGTCTTAGGCAGAAATGAAGGAGAGTCAGAATTAGCCAGTTTTGGCTAGTTTCTGAACTTGTTAGCTATTGTTTTCCTTTTAGTTTGTTGTCTTTCTTTTGTAATGGAGAATTAGTCTCCTAGATTAATCTACTGTAATTGGTTTCTGTTAACACTTGAGGTTCTGTATTCCATGATCATTTGCTTTTCTCTTTTCAATACCATGCTGTATGTTTCTGTTTGTTATTTCAGGAATATATAGTGTTGTATTGTTTCATTTCGGTGATGCTATGTTCCTATATATAATTGCGTTTGTTATTTCGCGTGTGTTCATTCATGTTCGTTTGTTCATGAGAGCTTAACCCCGTTTGTTATTTCGGGAATAGGAACATACATCTGTAGTAACGGTTTCCGTTTGTTAATTGTTGCTACAACCGGGAGGGGATTAGTATCTGCTTAGGATTTGCATGAACCAATGATAGTGGGAAACTAAGAACAGTAGGTTAATCGCTTTTGTCTATTTGCTATTCTCTTTAACTGCTTTGTTTTTAGTGTTTTGTTTTCTTAATTTAGTTTTCAATCCAAAACCCCCATTTCTAACTTTTACTAATTTTCTGTTAATAATAACAACAACTAAAGAGTCCTTGAGAGACGATCCGAGTTGTCGCACTATACTGCATTATTTTATAATCGCTCGTTCTTTTTGGCGCGTGGCGACAGCGCGGTCAAAAAATTGGCGCCGTTGCCGGGGACTCTTGTTTGTTGTTATTAGTAGAAAGTTACATTTAAAAAAAAAAATTATTTGCTAATTAGTTTTGACTGCTTTGTCTCGTTTGTTTGATTGCCATGGATAATTACATGTTTGGATATTTGCCTAATGTTTATTATGAGCAACCTTGCATGTATTATCCTAATTTTAGTGAGCCACCACCATACTATCCTACCCAAGTGACCACCTCTACACCTTCCGAACCTTCCCTAGAGGACTTGTGCAAATGATGACCGCACGTATAAGTGCAAATATGGAAGGACCGAGGCAACAAATGGCCGAGCAAACTCAACGGATGATAGAGGAATTTCAACAGAAGATGGAGGCTGAGTACCAGAGGAGCCAAGCTGAATCTCAGAAATTGTGGGCTCTAATTGATCAAGTTACCGCCAACTCAGCTGCAATGCTAACTCCACAACCCCTTGAGGAACATAAGGATTCACAGATGGTTATTCCTGAAAATACTTTTGATGATAATTTTGATGATAATGTTTCTGTTGATGATGAATTTAGTGTTGAATCCCCTGATCCTAATGCTTGTTATTGTGATGGAACTGCATTGTGTGTTGAATGTTTTACAGGTTTATACTTTTCAGGAAAAATAGAAAATGCAGATCGTTTTGCAGGTTTGTTCTGTTCAGGAAACTTAGATCAAGAGGATCAAGAGGACGTCTGCTCCCCCGTGCCTGAAGATAAAGAAGAACCTTTGGGAGTAGATGATTCAAGTAAAACAATTGAATGTGTTGAGAGTAGAGGGGTGGATGATGAACTAATTGCAGAATTTCCAGACATTGTAGATTTTTCTGATTCATTTTCTTGTAATATATGTACTAACTCTAACCCTTGTGTGGTGTGTGCTGAAATTTCTGCGTGTATAGCAGGTGAAAATTTTGTTAGTGCAGTGGATGAAGACATTGCAGAAGTTGAAGCAACACCAGTAACATTCTCTAACTGTTTGCCACCTTCCCCTGAGGAACCAGTGATGGAATTTAAACCCTTGGATTTTGCACCATGGCCTGTCCAGGAGGTTGAGCCCCACTTCTATTGGGGAGACTTTATTGAGAAAGAGGTCAGCTGTGACCCCAGAGGAAGTGAGAAGTCCGCCGCACTCGGCGAAGTCATCATAGTTATCAAGTGCTCACCTCCGCATCAAAGCTGCAAGCTAGGAGACCATGGAACAAATTTCAGTCCTTTGGCTACCACGTGGGACTTATGCTACAAGCAGTGGGATCCCGGTGGAACCGTCCTTCAATGAGTTTTTCTTACCCTTTCTCCTTTTTAATTTTCTTTTCCTTACTTTTATTTCTGTTTTGTTTTTAATAAAGCTCCTGAATAATTTGAGAAGCTCAGGAGTTGTGTTTGAGTCTAGTATTGGCAAGTTTATTGGATTTTATTAATTTTTGCATAGATTGATTGCATGATAGTGTTGACTGTTTTCCCCCTAGGATTTGAAAAAGTTTTGAAAAATGATCCCCAGGTGATTGAAAACTGAACTTTGAGATTTTATTATGATGGCATGATTTATGATAAGTTTGGGGTGATAGGAAGCACACACTAGGGATAGAATCTCTTTCAAATAATTTGCAAAAATATCCAGGTGAGGTTTTGAGCCTCCAACATGTTTTAAACTGTGTGAAAATCACTTTTTAAGTTGTACTTCCCTGGATTTGATTGAATCTCTTTTTGGTTTGCATGATTATATGTGTGTAGCAAATGATTTAGGCATTTTCTTTGTAAATAGCTACTTGGCCTAAAATAACCAATTCCTAATGCATGTTCCCTAGTTAGCCCCATTGAGCCTATTAGCCTTTAATTCTTGATAACCTAATGTTATAAGCCCAAAAATCTGGAAAACCATGTTAACCCGATCTTAGGATTAGGAGAGCATGTAATCTTAGAATGGGTGCAAGAAACTAAAGTTTGGGGTGGCTACAAGGTGTAATATGTTGTTTGGGATTGAGAAAAAAATTTATGTAAAAAAAATTGTGAAAAAAAAAAAGAAAAAAGAAAAAGAAAAAAAAATAGAAAAAAAAATGAAAAAAATAAAAGTGCAAAAATGCCAAAAAGAAATAAAAAGGTTGTAGTCACCCAAAGCAAAAAGAAAAATGGAAAAGGAACTTGAGTGAATTTCAAAGTGTAAATAAAGTTCATGCTCTCTTAGTTCCAAGGGTCTTCAGCCTAGTTCCTTTGTATATCCTACCCTTAGCCAGGCCCCATTACAACCCATAAAAGACCTTTTGATGTTGCTTGCATGTTTTCTGTGGGAATCATTTTGAGATGAAAATCAAATTTATGGGAAGTGCTCTTAAAAGTGAAATTGAGTGAATATTGTTAGCCTGACAAACTGAGTGATGAGTGAAACACAAATTTCCCTTGTGAGGAAGGCAGTTGTTTGATTTTGGTGATCTCCCTTTTGTGTGTGATTTGGATCCCCTGCTTAGATCTCTGATTGTCTGAATGATTAATTTCTCAACTGTTTAGAATAAATGAATGTGGGGATTACTTTGCTTGAAAGGGGGGAACATTGGAAGAAAAATTGTTTTGTTAAATTGCTTGAAATCTGTGGAAAGTTGATTGAATTCTTAAGCTTGCCAGGTCTTGAGTTTTTTTTAAGTTTTTAAGTTTTAGTTTGCTTGGGGACAAGCAAAGTTTAAGTTTGGGGTATTTTGATGAGCCTCTGTTTGACTGGTTTTATAACTAGTAAAGACCTTGGCTTTGTGCTAATTTTATATCATTTTTACCCAAATTAGACTTGATTGTCCTTAAGTAGTATTTTGAGTCTCAGAAATTGTTTTTATGTTAATTTAGTTGTTTTAGAGTTGAATAATTATTTACTTTTATTTTCTATTTTCAGGTTAATAAAAAGTAATAAATCTGGAGCCGCTCGCCCCGCGAATAATCTCTCGCCCCGCGAGTATTGCAACCATGAAAAAGTCAGAGACGATCACGGCTTGCCCGTGTTGAAGATCACAGCCGTGGCAATTATGAAGTTGAAGCGTTCGCCTCGCGAGCATTCCTTCGCCTCGCGAGTATTGGAAGATCGAGGCCATCACGGTTTGAGCGTGTTGAATGCCACGGGCGTAATAATTGAAGTCAAGAGTTCGCCTCGCGAAGGATGTGCTTTCGCCTCGCGAGAAGACAAAGAGTTGCAGACCTTTCATGTAATTCGCCTCGCGAGCAAAGGTGCTTCGCCTCGCGAGTACTCCGACTCAAAACGTGTATATAAGCAGTCTTAGGCAGAAATGAAGGAGAGTCAGAATTAGCCAGTTTTGGCTAGTTTCTGAACTTGTTAGCTATTGTTTTCCTTTTAGTTTGTTGTCTTTCTTTTGTAATGGAGAATTAGTCTCCTAGATTAATCTACTGTAATTGGTTTCTGTTAACACTTGAGGTTCTCGTATTCCATGATCATTTGCTTTTCTCTTTTCAATACCATGTCAGTATGTTTCTGTTTGTTATTTCAGGAATATATAGTGTTGTATTGTTTCATTTCGGTGATGCTATGTTCCTATATATAATTGCGTTTGTTATTTCGCGTGTGTTCATTCATGTTCGTTTGTTCATGAGAGCTTAACCCCGTTTGTTATTTCGGGAATAGGAACATACATCTGTAGTAACGGTTTCCGTTTGTTAATTGTTGCTACAACCGGGAGGGGATTAGTATCTGCTTAGGATTTGCATGAACCAATGATAGTGGGAAACTAAGAACAGTAGGTTAATCGCTTTTGTCTATTTGCTATTCTCTTTAACTGCTTTGTTTTTAGTGTTTTGTTTTCTTAATTTAGTTTTCAATCCAAAACCCCCATTTCTAACTTTTACTAATTTTCTGTTAATAATAACAACAACTAAAGAGTCCTTGAGAGACGATCCGAGTTGTCGCACTATACTGCATTATTTTATAATCGCTCGTTCTTTTTGGCGCGTGGCGACAGCGCGGTCAAAAAATTGGCGCCGTTGCCGGGGACTCTTGTTTGTTGTTATTAGTAGAAAGTTACATTTAAAAAAAAAATTATTTGCTAATTAGTTTTGACTGCTTTGTCTGGTTGTTTGATTGCCATGGATAATTACATGTTTGGATATTTGCCTAATGTTTATTATGAGCAACCTTGCATGTATTATCCTAATTTTAGTGAGCCACCACCATACTATCCTACCCAAGTGACCACCTCTACACCTTCCGAACCTTCCCTAGAGGACTTGTGCAAACAGATGACTGCACAGATAAGTGCAAATATGGAAGGACTGAGGCAACAAATGGCCGAGCAAACTCAACGGATGATAGAGGAATTTCAACAGAAGATGGAGGCTGAGTACCAGAGGAGCCAAGCTGAATCTCAGAAATTGTGGGCTCTAATTGATCAAGTTACCGCCAACTCAGCTGCAATGCTAACTCCACAGCCCCTTGAGGAACATAAGGATTCACAGATGGTTATTCCTGAAAATACTTTTGATGATAATTTTGATGATAATGTTTCTGTTGATGATGAATTTAGTGTTGAATCCCCTGATCCTAATGCTTGTTATTGTGATGGAACTGCATTGTGTGTTGAATGTTTTACAGGTTTATACTTTTCAGGAAAAATAGAAAATGCAGATCGTTTTGCAGGTTTGTTCTGTTCAGGAAACTTAGATCAGGAGGATCAAGAGGACGTCTGCTCCCCCGTGCCTGAAGATAAAGAAGAACCTTTGGGAGTAGATGATTCAAGTAAAACAATTGAATGTGTTGAGAGTAGAGGGGTGGATGATGAACTAATTGCAGAATTTCCAGACATTGTAGATTTTTCTGATTCATTTTCTTGTAATATATGTACTAACTCTAACCCTTGTGTGGTGTGTGCTGAAATTTCTGCGTGTATAGCAGGTGAAAATTTTGTTAGTGCAGTGGATGAAGACATTGCAGAAGTTGAAGCAACACCAAAGAACATTCTCTAACTGTTTGCCACCTTCCCCGAGGAACCAAAGTGATGGAATTTAAACCCTTGGATTTTGCACCATGGCCTGTCCAGGAGGTTGAGCCCCACTTCTATTGGGGAGACTTTATTGAGAAAGAGGTCAGCCGTGACCCCGGAGGAAGTGAGAAGTCCGCCGCACTCGGGCGAAGTCATCATAGTTATCAAGTGCTCACCTCCGCATCAAAGCTGCAAGCTAGGAGACCATGGAACAAATTTCAGTCCTTTGGCTACCACGTGGGACTTATGCTACAAGCGGTGGGATCCTGTGGAACCGCCCTTCAATGAGTTATCTTAACCCTTTCTCCTTTTTAATTTTCTTTTCCTTACTTTATTTCTGTTTTATTTTTAATAAGGCTCCTGAATAATTTGAGAAGCTCAGGAGTTGTGTTTGAGTCTAGTATTGGCAAGTTTATTGGATTTTATTAATTTTTTTATAGATTGATTGCATGATATGTTTTGACTGTTTCCCCCTAGGATTTGAAAAATTTTTGAAAAGTGATTCCCATATAATTGAAAACTGAACTTTGAGATTTTATTATGATGGCATGATTTATGATAAGTTTGGGGTGATAGGAAGCACACACTAGGGATAGAATCTCTTTCAAATAATTTGCAAAAATATCCAGGTGAGGTTTTGAGCCTCCAACATGTTTTAAACTCGTGTGAAAATCACTTTTTAAGTTGTACTTCCCTGGATTTGATTGAATCTCTTTTTGGTTTGCATGATTATATGTGTGTAGCAAATGATTTAGGCATTTTCTTTGTAAATAGCTACTTGGCCTAAAATAACCAATTCCTAATGCATGTTCCCTAGTTAGCCCCATTGAGCCTATTAGCCTTTAATTCTTGATAACCTAATGTTATAAGCCCAAAAATCTGGAAAACCATGTTAACCCGATCTTAGGATTAGGAGAGCATGTAATCTTAGAATGGGTGCAAGAAACTAAAGTTTGGGGTGGCTACAAGGTGTAATATGTTGTTTGGGATTGAGAAAAAAATTTATGTAAAAAAAATTGTGAAAAAAAAAAAGAAAAAAGAAAAAGAAAAAAAAATAGAAAAAAAAATGAAAAAAATAAAAGTGCAAAAATGCCAAAAAGAAATAAAAAGGTTGTAGTCACCCAAAGCAAAAAGAAAAATGGAAAAGGAACTTGAGTGAATTTCAAAGTGTAAATAAAGTTCATGCTCTCTTAGTTCCAAGGGTCTTCAGCCTAGTTCCTTTGTATATCCTACCCTTAGCCAGGCCCCATTACAACCCATAAAAGACCTTTTGATGTTGCTTGCATGTTTTCTGTGGGAATCATTTTGAGATGAAAATCAAATTTATGGGAAGTGCTCTTAAAAGTGAAATTGAGTGAATATTGTTAGCCTGACAAACTGAGTGATGAGTGAAACACAAATTTCCCTTGTGAGGAAGGCAGTTGTTTGATTTTGGTGATCTCCCTTTTGTGTGTGATTTGGATCCCCTGCTTAGATCTCTGATTGTCTGAATGATTAATTTCTCAACTGTTTAGAATAAATGAATGTGGGGATTACTTTGCTTGAAAGGGGGAACATTGGAAGAAAAATTGTTTTGTTAAATTGCTTGAAATCTGGGAAAGTTGATTGAATTCTTAAGCTTGCCAGGTCTTGAGTTTTTTTAAGTTTTTAAGTTTTAGTTTGCTTGGGGACAAGCAAAGTTTAAGTTTGGGGTATTTTGATGAGCCTCTGTTTGACTGGTTTTATAACTAGTAAAGACCTTGGCTTTGTGCTAATTTTATATCATTTTTACCCAAATTAGACTTGATTGTCCTTAAGTAGTATTTTGAGTCTCAGAAATTGTTTTTATGTTAATTTAGTTGTTTTAGAGTTGAATAATTATTTACTTTTATTTTCTATTTTCAGGTTAATAAAAAGTAATAAATGCGAGCCGCTCGCCCCGCGAATAATCTCTCGCCCGCGAGTATTGCAACCATGAAAAAGTCAGAGACGATCACGGCTTGCCCGTGTTGAAGATCACAGCCGTGGCAATTATGAAGTTGAAGCGTTCGCCTCGCGAGCATTCCTTCGCCTCGCGAGTATTGGAAGATCACAAGCCAGCACGGTTTGAGCGTGTTGAATGCCACGGGCGTAATGATTGAAGGCTCAAGAGTTCGCCTCGCGAAGGATGTGCTCGCCTCGCGAGAAGACAAAGAGTTGCAGACCTTTCATGTAATTCGCCTCGCGAGCAGTGCTTCGCCTCGCGAGTACTCCGACTCCGAAAACGTGTATATAAGCGGTCTTAGGCGAAAATGAAGGAGAGTCGAATTAGCCGCTTTTGGCTAGTTTCTGAACTTGTTAGCTATTGTTTTCCTTTTAGTTTGTTGTCTTTCTTTTGTAATGGAGAATTAGTCTCCTAGATTAATCTACTGTAATTGGTTTCTGTTAACACTTGAGGTTCTGTATTCCATGATCATTTACTTTTCTCTTTTCAATACCATGTTGTATGTTTCTGTTTGTTATTTCAGGAATATATAGTGTTGTATTGTTTCATTTCGGTGATGCTATGTTCCTATATATAATTGCGTTTGTTATTTCGCGTGTGTTCATTCATGTTCGTTTGTTCATGAGAGCTTAACCCCGTTTGTTATTTCGGGAATAGGAACATACATCTGTAGTAACGGTTTCCGTTTGTTAATTGTTGCTACAACCGGGAGGGGATTAGTATCTGCTTAGGATTTGCATGAACCAATGATAGTGGGAAACTAAGAACAGTAGGTTAATCGCTTTTGTCTATTTTCTATTCTCTTTAACTGCTTTGTTTTTAGTGTTTTGTTTTCTTAATTTAGTTTTCAATCCAAAACCCCCATTTCTAACTTTTACTAATTTTCTGTTAATAATAACAACAACTAAAGAGTCCTTGAGAGACGATCCGAGTTGTCGCACTATACTGCATTATTTTATAATCGCTCGTTCTTTTTGGCGCGTGGCGACAGCGCGGTCACATGCATGTGTGGACGCTGCAAAACTAAACCCTTCCACTTGTCTGGCAAACTTCCTCTTGAAAATTCCACTTGACCCGAGAGGAAGTAAATTCATAATTGCAAAGGTCAATGGAGTTTTCACACATTGGCTGGGTGGAGCTGAGGATAAAGTGATATTACTGCTACAATCTCCACTCCAAATACCATTTGATCCGGGAGGAGGATCCTAGGACGTCAAGCTAGTGACGTTAAAGAAGCGCTTATTGGGAGGCAACCCAACTTTTCTTAACCCTTCTCTTTAGTTAGATTTTGTTTTTGATTTTTAACTCTTGAATAATTTGAGAAGATCAAGAGTTTTCTTTTACTAATAAATTTGTTAAGTGTTTTTCAGGATAATAAGGAAGGAGAAGCAAAAAGGGGCAGGGAGAAACAAAGCCAAAAAGCATGTGAACCAACACCCGCTACCGCCTCTGTAGGTCGTTCCATTTTTATTTTATTTTATTTTTCTCCTCTTTCCAACTTGATTGTTTACATTGGGGACAATGTAAATTCTTAAGCTTGGGGTAGGGTATTTTGCATTTGCATTTTGCATGTTGCATTCATATAGTCTTGCATGATAGCTTTGCATGTTCACACAATTAGATTGCCCTTGCTTAGATTTTGCATCCAATTGTGGGAACTAAGTGCCTATTAATTTGTGATAGTGAATTTTTGAACCCAATTTTTTTTTTATTCTTGTGATATGGCTGCAAATGAGAATGTTTGAGATGATCTTGGATAGTTGATAATTAGCATGTGGTTCTGTGGATTTGTGTTTTTCATTGATTCTGAACTAAAATGTGAGATTTTGAGCCATAAAGGGGTACTCACTAAATCTACCCCATTCTTTGTGTTAGAGTGTTATTCCTCTTGGATTGCTTTCTCTAGAACTTGACTTGAAACCATTTTGAAGCTTAAAAATTTTTGAAAACATTTTTGAAAATGATGGAGGCACTAGGTATTTTTCCGGCCTTCTGAGCTTTGAATGACTAAATGCTACCCCTTAGTTGGCCAATTTTGAGCCTATATGGAAAAAAATGCTTTTCTTGGTACCCTGAAATATGTGGATGAATGATGCTTGATAAGGGACCTTCTAAAGTATTACAAAAGGGTAAAAAGGTAGTTGAAAAATTTTTGGGATGAAAGAATCAAAAATAAAAAAAAAATTCTCTTGAGTTGAAAAATATCCCCTTCTCCAAGCAAAAGAAAAAATATATAAAAATAAATAGAGAAGGGGATGACAAAAAGAAAAGTGAAAAATAAAAAGAAAAAGAAAGAAAAGAAAGGTGGAAAAATAAATCGAAAACCCAAGAAGGTATTTTAGAAGGTGTCATGTGTTGAAATGTTTGATACTTGGTTTAGCCTTTTGAAATGTCCTTTTCTTGTTATCCCCACCTAAAGATTAATCCCATGGCCCTGTTACAACCAAGTAAAAGACCTCTTGATTCTTAATTGTTTTCATTAATAAAGTAGAGATTTGGTTGATAGTCAAGCCTATGGTAGAATTCATTCCTTGAGGAAAATTGAGCGAAATGTCTTATCCCCTAAACACTTGAGTGAGGTAGAAAGAGAACCAAGCAAATGAACAAGCTTGGGGTGAGCGTCAGGTGAGAAAGAGTGCTCAAATCAATGAGAATATGAGTCTAAGGAACCTAAGCCTCTAATTGGACTTGAATTGATTGTCTCTTACTGAATTGTTTGAATTGCCTATCACTTGGATTAGTATTTACTCGGGTTCTTGGTTCACTATCCATGCTTTGACTGTTTATCTCTTCTGGCCTTAGTTTTTGCTTGAGGACAAGCAAAGTCTTAAGCTTGGGGTGATTTGATGAGTGCGATTTCACCTCATTTTCCATGTACATTTCTGCATGCATTTGCATATAAGTTAGGCCATTTTAGTTTGATTTTGGTTAGTTTTTCCTTTGGAACAGATAAGGTGGTTTTGTTGTTGTTTTGCAGGAATTCAATGGAAAAATGCTCAGAATTAGCCTTGATGGAGCTTGGATGAAATAGAGCCTGAAAAGAGAAGAAATTGAGCCAAGCAGAATTCTGGAGATTCGCCCCGCGACCCTGGATTCGCCCCACGACCCTGAAAGCTGACTGTTGGAGAAAATGCAAGCCTTTCTGGTTCGCCTCGCGAACCCATGTCTCGCCTTGCGAGTCTGAAAACCAGAAGCCATCACGCCCAGGTCCTGATGCTCCTCACGGGCGTATTAAAGAAAAGCCTTTCGGTCTCGCGTCGCGAAGCAACTCTCGCCTCGCGAGAGTTCAATTCTCTGAATGCAGATTTTTAACATTCGCCTCGCGAGACATGTCTCGCCTCGCGAACGCGCGCAGATCTGATTGGTATAAGTTGCTGTTTTAGGGCAGTTTTGGGAGAGCTTTTGGAGGAGGTGCACTTGCCTTTATCTTAAAAAATATGCATCAACCCGCTCTAGCCATTGGTGCTGGTGCAGGGTACTGTTCTGGTCTAGCATATGGTCTCTGCCTCCATTAAGAACCACTTCCTCCGCACCTCTGAAAATTTGATCGATTAGTACATCCACTCCTCAGTTGTTTATGTTCATTGGCCATCCTCAGATCTATGCTTTCGATGGTGCTGCATCTCTCGACTAGTTCTGGGAAATACTGAATGTCGAGAGACACGACGGCTCTCTGCAGTTCAATTCTAAGTCCTTCCTCGAAACTTCTACATTGCCAGTCTTCATTCGAAAATCTCTGACAATATTCCGAAAACTTTATCAGAGCCTCAAAACGTGATGCATACTCACCTACGGACATGTTATCTTGTTTGAGCTTTGTGAATTCCTTTTCCTTCTCGCGTCGAACGAGAAGCAGAAAATATTTTTCGAAAAAGCAGTCGGTGACTAACTGCCAATTAATGTTTCGGTCCTCAGCTTCCAACAGTCTTTTCTTTCCTTTCCACCATAATTCTGCTCCTTAAGTCAACATGAAGGCAGCATAGGTCACTTTCTTTTCCTCGCTGCAACGCATAGTAGCGAATATCTTCTCAATTTCTTGTATCCACCATTCAGCCTTTTCTGGGTCATACTCTCCTCGGAATTGAGGTGGATTTCCGTTCATAAACTTAGTCAATCCGGCATCTTCAGTTGCTACAGTCATTCTTTGATTCTTTATTTCTAGTTGCTCTCTGTTCATCTGCAGCATCTCAGCATTCTGCTGGGTTTGCAATAACATAACAGCAACTATTGTTTCCATAGTATTCGGAGTCGTAGATGATCCTCCTCCATTATTGGGATGGTCCACATCACCATTGACAACTCCAATAATTATTTCTGGAGTTCTGTCACCACTGTTAGTTGGACGTCCTCTTCCTCAAGCCAATATTCTGCAAAAGAAATTATATGCTCTCATTAGTATGACATATAATACTATATAGGCAAGTATATGCATACCATATGCTATACCAATATTAATTTTCACAGTAAAATCGGATACACTACCCAACTTCTAAGCATAGTCAAAATCTGAGGTGGATTTAACTAGACACGACCAGTAACAACATCCTAGACCTCACAGTCTAATCAGAATCAAACTGGTCTGATACCAAATAAGACGCCTAACTAACAAAGCATCCTCAAATTAATGTCTCATCCTCTACCCCAAACTTGTACAACTAGACTTTCATACTGACGTGGCCACTACTGATTTCATTCACGCATTCCTCTCGGGGAATGTCAGTCAGATGTTCAAGCGACAGGTTCCAAATTTCCGATGCACATTCTCTTCCATGGTGAGAACGCTCACGCTAAGCATGACACTATAGTTGTACGATGCTCCCGGTGCACACCCCTTCCATTCCCAGGGGTGCTCAATGAAATTCAATGGCACTATAGTTGCACAACCTATTTCTAAGGTGGAATGATCTAGCGAGAACTCTTGACCTCGTGTATTATATTACCAATACACGGTTGTGAACAACAACACCGACCTCGTGTATTATATTACCAATACACGTGAATCTCACCAACCCATTTTAACAACATCCTAATGTCTTAACCTTCCACTAGAACTCAACACATATTCTAAGTCACCACACCTCATTAGAATACATCATCTAGGTTAGGAACCTCTAAGTTACCATTACTCTTACACCCAAAACAAACAACTATCTCTCGAACAACATATATATCTTTACTTAAAATCCACTAAGCACAATATTAACAACCAGGCAGATCATGCATAACATAACATCATAAAATATTCAAACACCAAAAATAATACGACACATGCAGGTGGAATACCTCAACCAGCGTATCACAGAAAAATCAATATCATAAAGTCAGACTCTGTCACGGCCTGGACGAGATAGCCATCACGGCCGTGACAGACATAAAATGCAAGAATTCTACAAGTCAGAACCTGTCACGATCTGGCCATGACAACCATCATGGCCGCGACAGACATTCTTCATCTCAATATCACAAAATTAACCTATGCTGATAAACCTACAATCCCCGAATTACCATTGGTTTTACAGAAAATGTTTCCAATGTGATTTTGGTCTTGTCGATTACTCGACTACTAGTAGGGTTTAGGTCGCCCTACACAATTATCATATAATCTACTACTTATCGATTCCGACGATAGGTTGATTCTTCCCCCACCTAAGTTATCTCCGAAAACACGAAAACGACGATCCTCATTATCCCGCCACGAGTTACCAAAACCACCTTCAACCAAATCAACAATAAAACAAATTAATCAACAAATATAAATATGGACATATGGTGCTAGGTTCGGCCAACTCATCCAAATGAGGCTAGGGTTATATTCTTAATCTAATATTTTAGGTACCAGTTCCTAGAGCATTAACTAGCATAGATTAAGTGTTAATAGTTAAAATTATGAAACAAAATACTCTAACCAACTAGGTTAGGGTTTCGGCCTCAATGAACCAAAATAGGTTAGAAAATTCTTTTGATTTCAAACTCTTGGATTTAGATAACAAACATGCTAGAGAGATTACTTCAAGCATTAGATTTCACGATAGAAGCAAAAACACCAAACCCATTTTTCGTGACAGTTTCGGCCTTGAGAAGAACAATAGTAAAGAAAATGTTTTTGCTTACAAGCTCTTAGATGATGATAGTAGTGATTATAACTAGATCATAGAAATTGGTTTCACATTTTTAGGATTTTTCTACAATTTTCTAGAATTATTTAAAGTTCTAGATCTAAGAAATGGAAAGTCAAGAAATATGAAGAACAAGAGCTTAAAAAGAGAGGAGATGATCATGTTACCTAAGTTAAGAAAGTATAAGAAGAATTGATGATGATCTTGGCAAGCTTGTAAATGGAAAACACTTGAAGTTCTTGAAGATCAACAATGGAGTTTAGTGAGTTTTTGTGAAGAAAAGCAAGAAGATGGAGTGAGGAAATGGGGAAGGGGGTCACGTCCTCATTGGGTTTTATAGGGGAAGGCTTATGCCTTGTTTGGCATATTAAGCTTAGATTAATAGGTTTTAGGAATATAATACTATATAATGATTAACTATTGTTAATAATTGACTTAACTAGGGTTATTTGGCTAATCATAGTTGATAATATGTGGCTCACAATTAAGGTAGATGTGGCTGCCCCTTGTCCACACAAATTAACCATGGTTCCTTAACCATGATGAGAAATTAACAAAACTTAGGTTGGTTAAGTTAAAAGGGCATTTTGGTCATTTCACTTAAAACTCATAATTTTTATAATTAATTGCATCATAAAATCTTGATGAGTCATCCCATAGCTCAGATCCTCTGGTGTCCCATTCTATCTCTGCAATTCCGTGCCGATTCCTTCGGTTTCCCGATTAGGGTTTTACGTCCGAATAAAAGCGTAATATTTCGTTTTTGGTTGAAAATTTTCAAACTAACCAGACTCGTTGGAAATATGATTTAAATACAAACCATTTCGTTCCTGAGTCAAAATTAGGTTTTCTGATCATTAAAATTTTATTGTCAGTTAAAACACCGATTATTTTCCGTTCGAACTTTGGCCAAAATTCGTCCGAATGCATATAATATTTTATTTCTGATCAGAAATTTGGAAAGTAGACTTCCTCATAGACAAAATATAGAAAATCTACAAATTTCAGTTTTCGGGTCAAATTAGGGTTTTCTATCACTATAAAATTATACTGTCAGTTAAAAAACGCAGACTGGTTTCCGTCTGAGTTTTAATCCAAAATTTTAACCAGAGCTTCCTACCGTAGAGTAGGTTTTAGATACGATTTTGTTTTCTCCAAAATCATTTCCAAAGTCTGAAATAAAAATATAAATAAATATATTTTTACTGTTAAAACAAATAAAATTATATACAGACATTCTGAGAACCACTTTTGTTTCCCATCCGAAAAGTTGACGCCATAAGGAATGACTCTTATGTTTTGTTTGATTGTGAGAATAAAAAGAGAAGAGAGAAAGATGTGAGAAAGAGTATGAGAAGAGAGAAAGAGGTGAAAGACATAGTAGATTTGATGTGTTGTTTGGTGTAAGAGAAATATGAGAGAAATAGAGGAGAAAGAAGTATATTCTCTCTTATTCTTCATTTTCTTCTCATCTTTGGAGAAAATAAAATTTTGGGTGGGTCCCACCCAATTTCTTCTCTCTTCTCTATTTCTCTTGCTTACGTACCAAACAAGATAAAATCATTTTTTTTCTCTTTTTTTCTCCTATTTTTTTTCTCTTTTCTTATTTTCTCTTATATCAAACACAACATTAATAAGGAACGCCAGGTAGATGTGTTCCAATACAAAGGGAAATAAGGACATGTCTTAAAATGTTAAGAACCGTGTAAGAACCAAATTCTATGATTTTTATGTTGGTGTTAGCCCTAGTGGCCAATCTGTTTTTGAATAGATCATCATTTGCATCATGAATTTTATAATATATTTGATATATGAATAAGGCATTCATTTGTTATGTTATTAGTTTATAAAATAATAAAGTCCTTAGAATATGTAGTTCATTCGATGAGATATTAAGTACGTGACTTAATCATGAGACCTCATTGAATAATAGAACACTATTCTTAAATATACGTAGTCGAGTATTATTGTTAATTAGGATGACAATAATACATAGAGACTATTGTGTGAATAGACCGATGACCACATCTCACGGGTCATGGATATGTGATATCAAGTCAGCACACAGACATAAATATTAGGAGTAATATTTATACCGGATGACCCACTATGAGAATACTTCATAATAGTTATGTAAGTGTCATAAATATTCTCGTGACGACCATAGTGGAGTAGTCTTTCGACCTGAAGTCACTACAATTCCTACATGAGGAGTTGTAAGCTTTAATGCTATCAAACATCATGCATAACAGGGTGATCATAACGGTAGTTATTGGGCCTGCAATAAATCATGTTGAGGAGTGTGAGTGATATAGATAGGATTCGTCCCTCCTACATTACAGGGGTAATGTCTTGGGCCCCTCGATAGAGTGAGACGTGAAATATGCGTGGCCACGTGGAAGTGGGTCAATATGTGATATTGAGCCCATTTGTGATTACACGTTTACTCGGGATCAAAGAATAAATAATTGAACGTAACAAGGATGGCACTCTTATGCCTTGTGTTCAATTAAGACATGGACGAAGGGACATCTACTACACGGTAAATTTTGGTTGAGGTAAAGCTAAAATCGGATCATCAATACTCTCGCTAATTGGGTTGTAATGATGTATTGCTAGACGCCGCTCATTATTTATAATATTTAAATATTATAATTAATATTTAATATTATTATAGTGGTACTCTAACAGGAGTCACAACTCTTGATGTATAAACTCCCTTTATGCGAGGTGGAGAAAGGATGACTGAGTGGTCTGCTAGGGTTTTGGTGGAGAATTCAGTAAAAGAAGAGGATCATTTGCAGAGAAGTAGGAAAAAAAGTAAACGAAAGGCACAAGGGGTTCTAAAGGACGACGAGGATATGGTGGTAGAAGATTCTGCTGATGAAAAAGCTAAGTCATACAAGGAAAAACTTCTTAACCCTCATGGTTTCTTTGAAGGAGGAGAGTCTAAGGGGGCGGGAGGTTATGAAAAGTGGTTCAAAGAGGGATCCAAGCTACGTCCCATGTAACTGATGAAGACAACGCCAAATATCCAGAAGTTCAGGTTTCTGATGAGGAAATTTTGGAATGGTGCAAACCATGGCAAAAATAATGCAAGGGTTTTTGAAAAAAAAAACAGAAAGAAGATGAAGCCACATTAAGTGGGAAGAATGAGAAGATCATAGGATCCTGATTTAATATTTTAAATGGTGAAGGCGCAGATTATGTGGAGAAACAATTAAAAAGGAGATGATTGATTTGTGATCTTTACGGGGTCACCACAAAAAGCTGGCCCTTGGGTTACTCACATAGTTAAAGTGCGCAATGTGAATGGTGGTAAAAACACTCAGAATAAACCAAGGGTTAAAAACCAGAAAGGGACCAACCAGTAGCATCGAGGTAATATTCCTAAAAAAGATAACAACATGCAAAACACGTCCAATTGCATGAAGAACAAAGGGAAGGAAATAGAGGCTATTGGAGTGAAACCCATAAGAAACCTGAAGCATATGGCGAGGAAGCATGCGGCTGAGCAAGAGATGCTCGCTGCTATGCGTGTCCTTGAGAAGAAGGTTGGAGGGTTCGTTCTTGAGAAAACTATAGGTACTGTGTACAAGGAAAGTAGTGTTTGGGATGTTTCCCCATTGGATCTTGAGACAATCGACCAAAGAATTGATCAGTCACAATTCCTTTGTTCCTGAAACCTTGGAGCTAGGAGGAGAGTTGGCGAAGCAAAAGCAGGGGGAGAAGTCTACCAATGGAGCGATGTCTTGCAGTTCAGTTCAGCCAACGCAGATATGGCAGTAAGAAGAAGGAAGAATAAAAATGATTCAATCCAGGATGAAGAGGGTAACTAGATCACAAATAAAGAGGAGTTGGATATATATGTTACGAATTCCTACAAGAACCTGTTTGCGGATAATTGTCCTCATGTTATATATGGAAGCGAATATGTCTTTTCTTTTTTGACAAACCATGTTGTTTTGGATCAAATTACCAAGTAGCAAAGAGGGATTTTCTTGGGGCAACTTCTTTGTTTTTTCATTGGGCCGGAAGTACCAGACATGCCTTATGACTTGTACTATAAATAGTTCTTAATGGGCTTTTAAAGTTGTGTATTGTTAGCCCAATATCTAGGTAAGCTCTTTCAACAACAACAGTGGATCAATGAGCAAAAAAAGAGAAACAATAACAGAATATCAGAATCAGATGGTTGTGGAAACTCCATGGTCTATTCATGAATTCAAGGCCCAACCATTAACATTGGATGGAGCGGAGTAAACACTACTAGAAACACGTGAATTTTTGCGGATTTTCATACGGATTTTTTCGCATTAATTTCCTACGATTTTTTTCAAAAATAAGGTTTTTTTTTTCTGTAGATTTAAATTCATAGAAAAATTTGTAGGAAATTTTGACATGTCTTACGAATTTTCCTACGAATTTAAATTTTTTGCATGAATTTTAAGATTCGCTGGAAAAAATTACCCACGAATGTATTGCATGGGGATAGATTTCCTCCGAAAAATTCGCAAGAAACCTGTTTCCTGTGAATTTTTGAGCAAAATTCGTAGGAAAATCTGCAGGTAATCAAAGAGTTTCTAGTAGTAGAACGGATTTTTTTAAATATTTCATGTTTGATTCAACTCTTGAAGGGGAGGGAGGTATTTTAAAACATTTTATATAGATTGACAAAAATATCTTCACTTGTCTATTTTGAAATAAATAAATATAAAGGTTTAAAAGTAAATTTATTTTAAAATCGCTCTCCTCCCCTCCTGAACCAAACATGAAAGTATTATTTCACCTCTTCCCCTCCCCTACCCTTCTCTCGATCAAACATAATATCTAATTAAAATCTCTCACCTTCCTTCCTCTGCCCTCCATTAAAATTACTTATCTATCCTCCTTTGAATCAAGCACACCCTAAGACAACCGGCTCAAAAAGGACACAGAAGAGATTAGTCTCTAAAGCCGACTCTCGTAAATTCTTTGCACTTATTAATTAACTATTACATGGTGAAAGGACCTGAAGGATAACGTGGTGATGGGATTATCTGTAATCTAGGGGCGGGGCCAACAATTGAAATTTAGACGACAGAACAAGACTTTGATTTCTGTCAATTAATGGCTGCTGTATGAATGCTATTGCCTTCCATATTTATTTAGCGAATTTATTTATTTATTTTGGTAAATTGGCTAAAATGGCAAGAGGAGGAGTGTTAACTCACTTAACTGCTAAGAAGTGAATGACCATTTAGGAATGTGACTTTTATATAGCTTTACCAAAAGGAGACACAACAAATCTCTTATATTTATTCATGTGTAACTTTATATAGGTTAAAAAATTTAAAAATAACAATTATTTATTGGAAAACTAAATATTTCATTTTTGAAAGTATAAAATATACAAGTTTCTAAATAAATTTACTCTTTTGAGATTATTAACCTAAACAAAATTACACAGAATAGAAAAACCCATTTATCTTATGCAATAAGGATCAAGACCGACACTTCAAATATAAGTGGTTGCAGAATCTTTTTCTTATTTTTTAATTAAGAAGTGCAAGCAATTAGGAGGTAAGGAAGTGGAATAAATGTGCCTGAAGAATTCAATCTCTAGCATCATCACATCCAAATCATTTAGTAAAAAAAATCACATCCAAATAATCGAAACTGAAATTAAAACCAGTTAAGTTATAATCTCATTGTATCAAATGCCGTCCATGGACAAACTTTAGTAAAAATATTTATATTAAATACATCATTCTTTTATACAAACTTTAGTAAAAATATTTGTAGATCTCATTACTAAATGTGATTAAGAAGCGAAACTTTTTTTTTTATAAGCCAAAGAATTTAATAAAATGCATAGCCAACCAAAAGCGAGTACCGAATGAAGAGCTAGCTAGCACCAAAAAGTACAATATAACTGCTGAAAGTAGCAGCAAAACACAATCACCACAAGATCAATACATCAGGAAAGACAAAGTCTGAAAAAAACACTGATATTCAAGCAAACCTATACTGAACTCCACGCCAAATTGCTATGCTACATAGCTCCTACATATTGCAAAATCAACTCATATTTAGAATGTGTATATCCAATCCACCAAAAAAAAAAAAGAATGTGTATATCCAATTACAGCATTCACACCACAACACAAAGCCAACAACAAGGTACTCCTATCATACGTTACATATGTCCCAAATGTAATTAAGAAGCGAAAGTTATATATATGACTACATAAGTAAGTAGCGTAATTAGATTTAGTCAGTTAAATATGCATTGAAGTTGTCGGCACACACAGCTATTGGATTGCATAGAATAAAGTTGTGACCAAAAATCATACAAGCCATTTACTATAATCTATGTATATCTTTCGGGATTTGACATTTGACTAGAAGGTACCAAAATGCATATGAAAATTTCTTTATTATCACTGTCACGCATGATGCAATAATATCTTACCACCGCATATTCCAGCTACCAATTTCTACCTATAAATTAGCATTCCCTTATTCCGATCTCTTCTCATTTCATTCCAAAAATGGCATTCACAACCACAAAGCTTTTCTTAACCCTCTTTCTATTCCTCTCTCACCATGCATTCTCCGAGCTATGCAACCCACAAGACAAGAAAGTGTTGCTCCAAATCAAGAAGGACCTCAACAACCCTTACCTCCTAGCCTCGTGGGACCCAAACACTGATTGTTGCGACTGGTATACCATCACATGCGACCCCAAAACGCACCGTATCAACTCCCTCACCATTTTCTCCTCCACCCCAGACACCAACTTTTCAGCCCAAATCCCACCCTCCGTGGGCCTCCTCCCCTACCTAGAAACCCTCGAGTTTCACAAACTACCCAAGCTCACGGGCCCACTCCAGCCCGCCATCGCGAAACTCACAAACTTAAAATTCCTCCGCATCACCTGGACAAACCTCTCAGGCCCGGTCCCATCCTTCCTGGCCCGGCTCACCAACTTAACATTCCTCGACCTCTCTTTTAACAACCTCACCGGTTCGATCCCCGGTTCACTCTCAAATCTCCCGAACCTCGACGCCATCCATCTAGACCGGAACCACTTAACCGGTTCGATTCCTCCTTCATTCGGTTCATTTAAATCCAACCCGGATATCTACCTCTCCCACAACAACCTCTCCGGGCCCATCCCAACATCTTTTAAAAACCTTAATCTCTCCCAGATAGACTTGTCCCGTAACAAACTCGTCGGTGATGCCTCGCCGATTTTCGGACGCGACAAAACGGCGCTTCAGATAGTTGATCTGTCGAGGAACCAGCTGTCGTTCGATTTGAGCAAGTTGGAGTTCCCGGCAAGCCTGACGTCGTTGGATCTGAACCACAATAAGGTGTATGGTAACATTCCGGAAGGGTTGACCGCACTGGATCTGCAGTACCTGAACGTGAGTTACAACAGGTTGTGTGGTAAGATTCCAGTGGGTGGGAAGTTACAGAGCTTCCACGTTTATGAATATTTTCATAACAAGTGTTTGTGTGGTTCTCCCCTTCCCAGCTGCAAGAACTGATAAGTGATAACTGGTGCTGATATTTAGAAAGCACAAGAGTCCAAGTGTTGGAATAAAGGCATGCCTTTAGTTAAGGTGGCTGATTAATAATTATTATTATTTTATTACAAGGTGGTTGATTAATAATGATTAAGGGATTAAAAATAAATTTTTAAATAAATAACAAAACTATAAAGCTTACTTTTAATTAATATGAAGTTAGTGTAAAACATTGTGAATTAATGAATTACAAATTATTTTACGTGTGATTGTTAAGAGTTGGATATTTTTAACAATTTGATAATTTAAGATTAATTGGTAATACAAAATATTTTATATTATAATATGATAATTTATGATTAATTGATGGTATAAAATGATTTATATTGATAATGTATTTTAATTAAATCAATATAATTAAATTATAAGTTTTAATAAAAACTTTCCAATTAAATGCATGTTAGCATTTTATAGAAATAGTTAAAAATTGTAGCCATAGCAAAGAAACCGGTGCCTGAAGGTTTTGGCAAAAGTTCCTTACGTTGCCTATTCGAGCCTTATCAATTGTGTAAGACAACAATTTTTTTACCTTATGGCCACATTTTTAGCAATGGTTGTTGTCTATACTATAAGAATAGGCAAAAATTATTAACAAGAAGTGTTGCTTAAAACATAGATTGTATAGCAACAATCCTAAAATGTTGTCAAAGGTACTTTTAGAAAACACTTTTCACCCGTTCAATAATAAAGTGTTATCGGAAGCAAAAAAAATGTTGTAGCATCAGTTTAAACTTAATTGCAATTTTGGTCCATGTAATTTTGTAAATGGGTGATTTTGTTCGACCTATAGTTCCAATTGCTCAGATTAAGTCCTTGTAGTTTCACAAATGAGTGATCACTACTACAGAAAAAGAGCTTTAATTATGCTTTTTTTTGGTCTTTAGTACCGCTTCCAAGCACTATCTATTCACCCGCTACTGAAGGTGGGAGAGATTCAATAGCGCTTAAAAAAGCACTAGTGAAAGTAGGAATAGGTAGTGCTTTCTCAAGGAAACGTTGTCCTAAGTTTGCAATAGATAGCGCTTTCTCAAGGAAGCGCTATCTATTTGTCACTTTAGGTAGTGTTTTTTTAAGAAAGCGCTACCTATCCCCCCGAGAAAGCGTTGTCTATTTGTCATTTTAGGCAGTGTTTTTTAAGAAAGCGCTACCTATCCCCCCTTATTATTAGTTGTTTTTCTACATTTCCCACATGCACAACCATCCTTCATCAATTCACAGTAGCACTGCATTTAGGTACATCACACACATACACATATATAATGTACAAAGCTTACATACACTATTGGTAAGCATATATATATATATATATATATATATATATATATATATATAAACCAAACCAAATATCAAAATCATGCATATAACCAATTAAGTAATATACTTTAACACAATTCACAGTAACGCTTACACATAACCAATTCTACTATTTAAGTCCATAAACCAAAAGGTCGCTAACCTACACTAGATAATAACCATGTATACTAACAATGTATACAAGTTAATCAACACATTAGTAATTATAAACAATTTGTGCATTCTGCTTCCATTTTCTGCTTGATCGCATAAAGTCCTTGTTGTCGGCCTGCATGAGATACACATACAACATACACTCAAGTCTAATAATATAGGAGAGACACTAGCTAGCATAATATCAGAGTATGTCGTACCCTTTAATTGTTGATAAATTTCATAACCACATAACGACACCACTCGTCTTTAAGTTGAGTAAGTTGATCATCGGAGTATGTGATGCATTTACATTCAGGAAAATACTTCAAAATGAAAATTAAATCAAATTAGAATGACTAAATCTGACTAATTAAATTATATAAGCTAGAACTGAAATTAAATATCATGGTTGGGATTTTCATTTGGTTCTGAATGATGATATCCTTGATAAATTTCAGAACGTAGTAACCACAGTCGTTGTCATTTGGTTGACGGGGACACTATAAAACCAAAAATAATAAAATAATTCTTTTACTTTTTTAATTTAAATTAAAAAATTGCATAAGGATTTTCGTAAATACCATTATAGATATCCATTTAGTCGTCCTGGATGATTTAGAAATTCGAGACTTGCCTCCATTTAATCCTCGATGAATTAGCAAAGCCCTGAGTTCAAAATCAAATAATTTTATTGAAGTAAAGGTTTCGAACCATCATATATATGAAGATAACAATAAATGCATATATATACTTACTGATTGTACGTATCTCTCATTTTTTTGTGATTGTTAAAATACATATGCAAGGGATCTAAATAGTACACCATGTCCTCTTTGGGATTGATCACTACCAATACCCAATGACCCCTAGAAAAATGTGGTCAGTTAGGAAATCTTAAGCAGCTAATCACATTTCACAAAAGTTACTATCATTAATTAAATTAAATGACTCACACTACATTGCAAGGTGACAAAAACAAGGTCTCATCCTCTGGCTTTGCCAATGCCAAGCGTTCAGCTATATACTATTTTATTTCCACAGAGTCAAAGTGCATATGTGTTCGCTGTGGGCATAGAAACACAAACCCCCGAGTCCGTTCTTCTGGGATCAGTATCTTACGATACTAGTACCTTAAATTAAAACATGTATACAAAGAAATGAAAAAGATAAAAATTGAAAATGAAAAAGCAGGACAACACTTTTCATCAAACTCAATTGTTAGCATTCAAAAAAGATAACCACTAGAGATCAGTATCAATATTTAAAACACTTGAGATATACGCTAAAAACAGTATGTGATATACTTCAAAGTTATATACGTTGCATACTTCAAAGTCTGATGTAGTACCTGAGATATACGCTAATAACAGTCTGTGATAACCATTCATGATTAAGAATTTCTCAAATCTCGGAACCTTCACCACCGAGCTCTAATGTGTGCTCATAACCCATAATTTCTGGCTCCATTGGTATGGCAATGTTTCCTCTATCTACCATCCTTGTTAACATATGGACTCTAAGAAAGGTTATAAAATCTGCACCACCATAAGTTATAGGAGGCTGGGAGGGCTGATGTTTGCTCTTGTTCTTTAATGGGGATGTAACTGACCTTTTTGTTTGCTCCTTGCCAACTATCGGAGGTCTAGGGGAAGGTTGAGGTTTGCCCACATTCTTGCCCACATTCTTGCTCCCATTCTTGCTAGCTCTGTGCTCCGGTACTTTGCCCTTGTCCTTGACTTTGGATTTTGCGGGTAACCACATTTTTTCATTGCAACACATTAGTTAGTTAGTGACCACCTAATTTAATAAATATATGCAGTAAATGATAATGGATCACTTACAACTACGAGGTGGCTTGGCCATGCCACATAGGTACCTATTGCTTGTTGCACTGTCATCACATCTGCATTCACAAGTGGTACAAGCAATGGTGCATTGCCCTCAATTGCAAACTCAACCAAAACTTTTACATGATTTGCATGTATTGGTAGGTTGTGCAGTGTGCCACCTGATTCGTTATAGACTGTCCCCCTAGCGACCAGGCGATGAGTTGGGCTTGACAAATATAGGTTGCACATATTATTGCCCTAAACCAATGATAAACAAAAATATTAATATGTAAACTCTCAATGCAATATGTACACGTAAAGAAAGCGATTAATGTAATGATTATTGCCTCGGGTGGCACAAGAGTGAAACTATCTCTGGCACTCTATGGGGTAGGGGTAGGGTTAGGGGAAGGTAAATCAGGTTCATGCCCCTCCACTGGTTCCTCGTCCTACTTGCTGTTTTTCAATTCCTGGACTTCTTTAAACAGTTGGGTGACCATCCTCCTCAATTCTGTTGTTTCTTCTTGTTTTGCGAGCTTTCGTGATCCTAAGATAGTTTTGAGTGACACCAAAACCCACACCCCTATAGTGACCAGAATACTCTCTGGCAGGTAAGGCTTGGGCTATGATATCTTCGCGACCACCACAATCTGTTATCTCCCCCTGTGATACAGCCTGTGTTAGGGTCTCCTGAAACACAAATATTATTGACAAAGATGTTAAACATAATTATCATAAGAAAATTACAAATGAAAATGTTAATTAATGCTATCATACTTACAATTCTTTCAGCCACTTCCCTAGTGGGGGGATGGTCAATCATACCCTCCTCATTTTTACGACCTTCCATCCACAAAATATGACGTTCAATTGAATCAACTTCTGGATCTCCACCCGCCTCCAACAACTGTACATTTATACAAACAAATTAAAATCCACCATCTTGCTAAGAAAAAAACCAAAACGTGTTAAATAAACCAAATTATAATTGAGGATATTATAAATACCATATCTTCCTCAATGCCAGCATACCCCTTAACCCCTCCTTTGAAAGGGTAGTTAGGATCTAACGCTCCCTGCCGATTTTCTTCGTTTATTCTCTATATAGACACAGAAATATATCAATCTGACCTTTGTCACACTCAAAACGTCTGAACTTTGAATAGTTGCATGCAGTGCTATTAAATGTGTATAATTAGAAAGGCATATAATTAATAACACAAAGACTGAGTGTTGAATATTCACATTGTGCATGTACAATGGGTTCGTTCCCCAGCACTTTCTTCATGCAAGTTGTACAAGTTAATAATGATAATGCTTTTCTTAATTAATTTTCCTTTTTAATCACTGCGTAGTTCTTGTTTTCTTGATTATCAAGTCTAATAAATGCATAGGATCAAACTTTTCTTATTTTAAAATTATACTATTTCTTGAAAGCCAAACAGACTTGCATGTTGAGATCTATGTATACAAGTTCTAAGGATACACACCAGAAATTCCTCATCTTCCGTGCGTTTTGCTACAAAAGCTATCCAATCTTCCATGCTTATAAAATATTTATATTATGGTGGAGGCTCACGTTTGACATTCCCGTTGTCGTCTCTAAGGTACTCTCTCGTCAAGTTAGTTCGAAATGTCCGGTGCATTTTTCTGGTACGCTGAATTAGAGTACTCCGCCAGGTATCATCAACGACAAAAGTCATCTTCAACGACAATATAAATAAAATCTCAGAGTATAAGTATGTCTACATAATTAAGGAACAATATAACTAACTCTTGTTAATTAATTTACCTGTACATCACGCCAGATCCCATCTTTGAGATTGTTCAAAGCTCGACTCCTCCAACTATTGCAAGTAATAGGGACTGTTTGCCGCACTTTGGACCCAATGTAACTAATCAAGTCTCTACCATTTCTACCAATGGGCTGACCCTTAACATTCCATTTAACCTAAAAAAATTTGATTAAGTGTATAAATTTAGATAACAAACAATTAATTGAATGAAACAATTAATTAGATTAATTAGTAAGTATTTTACCACAATTTTAGGTCCTCCTTTACTCATCTGGCGGATAATCTTCTTCTTAAAGGTTGGCCCATAACGCCTCACCTTTCGTGTGGCCTCCTCAGCACTATCATGATCACTGGGAGATGCCATTTACCTGCAACAAATTAAACACACAAGTAAAAAACGTCAGTTCATAATCATACACGTTTACTTAGAGAAATTCATGAATGTAAATTTAAATGTCCAAGAAATTAAAAAAACACAATCCTTACATACATGTTTTAAGTCAATCTTTTCCTTTTCCTTATTGGATTGAGACTTGCGCGTCCCTTATTGGTACGAAATATTGGAAGAAACCAATGCCCCTCATCATGATCATTTCTAATATACATATCATCCTCTCTAATTGGATTAGCCTCACGTGATTGTGACACTCTGAAGAAAGGGTCATCCTCAATATTAGCATCTTCATGTGCTTCATCATCAATCTCATTAACAATTTTTTTGTTAATCAATAGAACAATGGACCAATTCGTATCAGTTGGATCGGTGACATAGAACATTTGTTGAGCTTGCGATGCTAAAATAAAAGGTTAATCTTTATAACCCACCTTATTGAAATCCACCCGCATGAACCCCAACTCATCCATTTGTACACCGTTATTGTTGTCAACCCACTTACATTGGAACACAAGCACTCGAAACATTGTGTAATCCAACCCCCATATGCGTTCAATGACCCCGAAGTATGACATATTCGCGTATATAGGGTTTCTGTCTTTCGTACTTGAGATATGCAAAGATTCAGCTACAAGAGTCACCCCGCTATTCTGCATTGTACTCCGATCATCTTGTTCTTTTGTATAGAATGTATACCCATTCATCAAATAACCGGTGTAAGAGAAAACATGTATAGTTGAACCTTTCGCTAACCATCTCAATCTTTCTGAAATCGAGGCAGGATTTACATCAAACTCTTCAGAAATCTGATCTTTTAGCCAAGTTATAAAACATCGATTATGCTCTCTTGTTAACCAATTTTGACTCTTATTTGAGTATGAACTCTTAAGCATGTTCTTGTGTTTTACAACATATGACTCAACCTCATCGGTGTTCTGTAGAACATACAAGTGTGATTGCTCCCATTCTTTCCTTGGTATAGCCAATATTTCAGTTCCAAAAATCCCTTGCCCTGCGCTTCTTCCTACGTGACGAGACTTTGGCAGCCCTACAGAATTTTCAACATTGGATAGGTAGTCGGTACAAAATTCAACAGCTTCTTCGACTATGTACCGTTCAGCAATACAACCCTCTAGTCGTGATCGGTTTTTAACATAACCTTTTAATATCTTCATATAACGCTCAAACGGATAAATCCATCTCATATAAGCTGGCCCACACAATTGTGTCTCTCTAACCAGATGTACAGTCAGATGGACCATGATGTCAAAGAATGAAGGTGGGAAATACATCTCTAGCTCACAAAAAGTCACAACAATTTCTCTTTGCAACGCTGGCAACTTTCCAGGGTCAATCACTCTACTGCATATTGCCTTGAAGAAAAAATAAAGTTTAGTAAAGGTATGCCCACTTTGTTCGGCAAAATGGACCGTATATCGATGGGTAGAAAATTCTCCATAAGAACATGACAGTCATGGGACTTTAGACCCTTTAACTTAAGGTCTTTCATCGATACGAGGTTCATAATGTTTGAAGAGTACCCCTATGGAACCTTAACTCCATGAAGAAACTTACAAAAAATAATTTTCTCTTTTCTAGATAGAGTATGAGCAACTGGAGGTAAATATGTATTTTCCCCTTCTTTACCGGTCCCAATTCTCGTCTCAATCCCATACTAACTAAATCCAGCCTTGCATTAATACCATCTTTGGTCTTCCCTGGCACATTGAGTAAGGTACCAACGACACTATCAAATACATTTTTTTCAACATGCATTACATCAATGAAGTGTCTTACATATAATGACTTCCAGTATGGCAGCTCAAAGAAAATCGACCTTTTCTTCCACCCTCGTGTGACAAGCTCTCTCGCAAAAGGTTTCCCAAATTCAATACTCAAATCCTATACCTTTTCAAACAGTTGTGCAACCGGCAACGGCAAAGGAGCTACACGTTCTTCTGTATTCCCATTGAATGCCTTTCTCCACGACCGATAATGATGACTTGAATGCAAAAATCTACGATGCCCAAGGAAGACATTCTTCTTGCCATGTCCCAACCGCATCCAATCCGTATTATCTTCACATATAGGGCATGCACACTGACCTTTGGTACTGTATCCTGATAAATTACCATATGCCGGAAAATCATTAATTGTGCTGAAGATCATGGTCTTTAGGGTGAAACTTTCTTCTCTATACCCATTATACACCTCTACACCGGTATCCCACATTTGCTTCAAGTCTTCAATTAAAGGAGCCAAGTATATGTCGATATCATTTCCTGGTTGTTTGGGCCCATAAATTAACATAGACAACATCATGTATTTGCGCTTCATGCATAGCCATGGAGGTAGGTTATAAATCACCAAAATCGCAGGCCATGTACTGTGAGAGCTACTCTGAACACCATGCGGATTAAATCCATCAATAGACAATGCAAGTCGTAGATTTCTTGGTTCTTGCCCGAAATCAGGATAATCATGATCAATTCTTTTCCATCGAGGAGAATCTGCCAGGTGTCGTAGCTTGCCATCTTTAATCCTTTCATCCTCATGCCATGTCAAGTATCTTGCATCTTCTGAACTACGGTACATGCGCCTAAATCTAGGAATTATGGGGAAATACCATAGAACCTTCTCTGGAGCCGATTCTTTCTTCTTATATCGTGAGGCATTACATTTAAGACACGTCTTTAACGATGCATATTCATTCCGAAATAAAATGCAATCGTTAGGACAAGTGTGTATCCTCTCATAGCTCATGCCAATAGAGCGTAACATTTGTTTAGCCTCATATGTCCGACTAGGAAGCACATTATCCTCCGGCAACATATCTTTCAATAGTGCGAGTAAGTCCGTAAAGCTCTTATCAGTCCATCCATTGCCCGATTTCAAGTTATACAACTTTAGCATCGCCGACAATCTTGTGAATTTAGTACAACCCTCATACAACGGTTTCTCAACATCACTTACCAACTTCTCAAACATTCGAGGACAATCACGAAGATCTTCTTCAACCGTGTTTACCATCTCTTCAAAACGGTTGGCATCATATGTATTTATATCGGTGTCATCTGATGCATATCTCCCACTATTCCCCATATCACTAGATTCACCTCTAGTCTCACCATTCTTTGTCCAATAGGTATAACTTTGATCAGTTCCATTGCACACTGAATGTCCTTCCAACTCAGCTACACTAACTCGTCTTGTATAACAACAACTAAAACAAGGACATATGATTCTACTAGGGTTTTTTGTATGCTCAACTGCAAACCTAATAAAATCTTGCACTCCGTCCTTATATTCCTTCGACAAACGATTGGCAGACATCCACTTTCGATCCATATTTTTACGATCTACCATAATTATTTTGAGTTTGAACAGGAAACTAAGGTTAATGCATGTTTATACCAATAAAAACAAACATGTCTAATTATACGACTAAAGGTTTAAATAAAACACAGGGGAATAACAAGTGGTAAAATGTACCAGAGTGAAGTCGAGCAGCTTGAACAATAGAGAGAGTTGATAGACAGACGTACCTGAGAGAATCCAAATTTGTTAGTTTCTTTCTTTCTCCCTAAATGAAATACCAGTATGAATACACTACTACAGACTAAAATCCATCAGTTAGTTAAGTTGCACAATTAATATTTCATTAGATTGTGCTAATGAATATCGACAAGGGTGATTCAAGTCAAAGAAACTAATTAGCATGTATAAAAGCATACCCTGAATAACTTCGGGAATATAAAAGACAAGAAACGTTTAAAATAGTCCTTGAATTTTTAATCTGTCATTGAAGTTGATCCATATCTTAGATGATTTCTGTTAAAGTGTTATAAGTGTCTAACACGTGCATTTTCATAAAAACTGATAAACAAATTTTTTGTCATACTAACTCTATCATAGAAAATAAATTAGCACGTGTTACAATAAACTAATGAAGCATTGAGAGGTGGCAATGGTCAAGAATAACTCTCTCAAGTTAAAGCTAAAGAAGTATATCTCATTGGTTACAAGTAATAATTTTTATTGTACATTAATGATAGCACTTAGAATCACAATTTAAAACTTAAATAGCAAGTGTCACAAGGAAGCATAAAGAACTATGAAGTGAAGAGTAAAATGACACCTTCTAAACAACAATATTGCAATTTCAAGTTTTTCTGCAATCATACCTTCTAAACAATGGCTACAACCCTTTTCAAGCTCAACCCTTATGGTACTAAAACTGAAATCAAGCAAACACAATCACAAACTCAGTTCTGAAGCTTCACGGTTGCTATCTTAAATCTTTCATCAAATCAAAATTAAAATCTATAAATGACTATGGAACCAATTCAAAAAAACCCCAGAAACCATTATTACTATTTCATAAAAGGTATGCCTTGACAAGTATTGCAGACAGATAAGACAATGCATCAACATTTAACAAATTAATCAACAAAAAACTACGCAATGATCTTTTATTCATACATCATCAGAAACAAGAAAAAGTAAGCAATTAGCCATAACATGTTAACAATAATTGAGAAATAGATTTTGTTTATAGATTTATAGATGAAAGAAACTTGGTACAGATGAAGAACACACAAAATTCTCCCAAGATGTAATGAGAAAAATTCTAGAAAAAGAAAAAACAGAATACACAGTACAGAGAAAATCTTGAAACCCCTTTTTTTTTGCTATCACACTTATCTTGTTTCTGAACTTTCTACCTATATTTTATTCTATCAAAAGGAGATGTTCTTCTTGTTGATGTTGACCCCAAGTAATATCATCCTAATTCCCCTAATAGAGCCACCCACATACGTATAAGTGGAATCACCACTTCACATGTAAAAGACTTCAGAGACAAAGGAGTTTTCAAAACAGTCTAAATATTGTTTCCAGTGAAGACCTTTGTAGCTTATGCAGTTTGTCATGCTTTAAAAAAAAACTAAAGAAAGCCACATAGCCACATAATTAAGCTTAAGTGAAATGAATCAGCAGTGGCCACAATGTTTCACATAGTTTGCCTAGTGAGGATGTAGTAGCCTTTTAATGATAAAAATCACACAGATGATGGAAATGAAATAGCAGGTGCCAGCACCATGGAACCTGCCTCATATGATGGTGGGTTGATTTATTACTACCGAATAAGCCACATGACCTCAAAAGAAATCAACCTTTTCTAATCTACGATTAAGCTACTTCATTATGTGGCTAACTAAGTAGGTTTACAAGAGCAATTGGAAATTAAGACCCTTAAAATTTAAAGTAGTGAAACTAGTACAATGGACACTCTACTACCTTAATCTCCTTTCAATTCTCAAGACATTACAGTGAAACCATGTCCCCAATTTTGTCATTTTAGAATCTAACTTTGAATTGCAAGAGAAATTACTTATGCATTGGGGTAGTTCTGTATCTCCTGCTTGAATAGCAGGATAGGAACCTCTGCATTGGTCCATAGCCATTTAAAGACAGTAATTTCATCTCAAATGAATTAATTTGGTATTTCAAAGTCTTTTACCAAATATATAAACTGATAATAGGTAACAGTAAGTAACAAGTGAGACCAAAACTCAAACAGTTTTGTTTGGCCTTATTAAACTGATCCCATAGAACATAAACTTGAATCAATAGATGAAGAACACATGGTACAGATGAAGAACACACAGAACTCTCCCAAGATGTAAAGAGAAAAAATTCTAGAAAAAGAAAAAATAGAATACACAGTATAGAGAAAATCTTGAAACCCATTTTTATGCTATCAAATTTTCAGAGTCCCCCATAGAACAACCAAGACAGTGGTTTTGTTAACCACGGTGAGTGAAGGGGCGGAAGTTGAGCGAAGAAGCAAGTGAGTGAAGGATAACCTGGAGAAGGCACAAACGTGTGTGGTGGTGGTGGTGAGAGACGACGCTCGGTTGTGTGGTGGTGGTGAGAGACGGCGCGCGTGTGGTGGTCAGCTTTGGTTCGACTCGACGCGCGATGGAGGGAGACACAGTCGCGAGCAGTGGAAGGCGTGGCGAAGGGAGGCAAGTTGCGAGTAGTCGAAGCTAGGCGCGGCAGAGGGAAACACAGGCGGCGCGGTACTGTTAGTCTCGAGCAGGGTAGGGTTTGAGAACGAGGGACAAATTTGAGAGCAGGATACTGGAAGTCGTGCACCGTAGAAAGGAATATACTTAGGTGCGTGAATTTGAGAACGAGGGAAAAATTTGCGTGGGAGGGAACCATTTTTTCAGAGAAATACTTAAGGAATAGGTAGCGTTTCCTAAAAGAAGTGTTGTCTATTATTATACCTAAGATAACGCTTTCTTAAGAAGCGCTTTCTTAAGAAAGTTTTATCCATTCCTACCCATTAGGAATAAATAGCTCTTGCTTAAGAAAGCGCTATCTTAGGCTGAAGCTTAGATAACGCTTTCTTAAGCAAGCGCTATTAAAGGTCTTCTACCTCCTTTGAAATAGCGTTTCTCGTTAAAACGCTATTGAAAGTATGCTATTTATTGTATTTTCTATAGTAGTGATTTTGGTGCCTATAGTTTACAAACGTGCTTTACACATGCGTTCCCTTTTAGCATTTTTTAGTTGCTGCATCTGAAATCAGTTACAACAACTTTACTAATCTTGATAACAGATAACAAACTTAAGAGCTAAAGCTATTTGATAAAAGTGCTAACTGACTAACAGACATAACAGAATGTCGGTTCCTTCAGGTATATTGCAGCAATCTCCCTCTCTTACTAATCCATTCACCTTCCTCTTTTGAGTTGGCTAAGATCTAAGTTGAATGCTTGGTAGGGTTGCACATATAAAAACTTTAACAGTTCAAAAATCTATTTAAAATTATTTACATATAGTCTCACGGATAAGACTGAACACGATTGTAAAGTGAAAATGTAAATGGTTATCTACCATTAATTAATTAAAATGTATTGATATCTCAACCCACTTAAATGTGAATACATCCTTATTTTCCCACTTTATAATTTAGCCCCACTTTAGAGGAGTTAAATAGAAGTTGTTAATTTGCTTTCCATTGTACATTCCATAAATGCCTAAAGAATGAAAATAGTATATTGCACTTCAGTTAATTCTTTTTTGGCTTAATTGTACCTTTAGTCCTTCTATTATTGGTTATATGCGATTTTGGTCCTTAACGTTTTTTTTTTTTGCACATTTGATCCCCTATTTTTTCGATATTGCGAATTTGGTCATTCCGTTTAATGTTCGTCAATTTTTCAATGATTAATATAGAAAAATCACTACTCTAAGCGCATAGACCTATGTGGTAAATGACCCTGAAACCAAAAAAAAATCCCGAAAAAGGAGAGGCAAAACCAGTAAATAGTAGTGAGAAACCATTGAATCATATTGAATGAGAGTGGTAGGGGAGAAAGAACCTCAACCGTAGGTTTTTCGTTTGAGTTGATTATGGAAAAAAATTGACAAACATTGGATATAAAAATCTAATTTGCATCACTCAAAAAAATATCATGACCAAATATGAATAAAAAGAAACTTTAATCAAAATTATACATAACCAATAATATGATGATCGAAAATCCAATTAAGTTTTTTTTTTTAGATTAAAACGTCTAGAGAAAGTCATGGAAGGGGTGCAAGCAACCGCTTCAATTTTTACTTGGGGAGGGTGGCCTGGGGTGGGGGGATATGTTGTGTTTGAGCGATGGACAAAGTATCGACATTTGACTCTCGGATCAAGATGTTGATTTCATTTCAATTTTAGTGGCGTGCCGCGCCTGCGTTCAACGCCCTGCCAAATCCATTGGCTGGTGATTCTTTTTGTTCATTGCGATACAGATAAGTGATAGGAATATAGGATGGTGGAACATGGCACGTGTATATCGCGTGGAACACTCCTTGAGCAGGCAAGCAGCCATGATGATAGAAGCTCAACGGTTTATATATATATATATATATATATATATATATATATATATATATATATATATATATATATAAGAATTAAGTTATGATAATTGTCCAGAAAAATGTCTTGACAAACCTCAAAATGGAAACTGTGGGTAGGGGGAGTGCTAGCAACTAGCAACACATTCTTTCAAACACATTTTCTTATTTGTTGAAATTCATGTTGGTCATATTATTTTGATAATTGATTCTATTAATTTATGTGGATCCCACTTGAATTTTGTAGGTCCCACATGAATTTCAACCAATTGGAGGGTAGTGTGTTAGAAAGAGTGTGTTAGAAAGTGTGTTGCTAACATTTCTCAAATACTCTCTCCGGTCCATAATATAAAAAACAAATTGATACTTTTTTTGGTCCAAAATATAAGAAACATGCATCTATTTTCACACATATTAAATGTTAATTTCCAATATCACCCTCATTTATAATAGTATTTATATTTACGAGATATATCAATTTTTCATACAAGTGAGTTTGTTCATTAATTAGATTGGATATTTTTGAAAATCTATATGAATATTAATTATAATTAGCTTATTTCAATACATTTTCTTGATTAAGAATCATAACAATTAGCTCATGTAGTAGATGAGTATTCATATATATATATATATATATATATATATATATATATATATATATATATATATATATATAGCATGTTACACAATACTTTAAATATACCTTTTAATTCTCTGTTTTAGATAGGGAATTGAGGATTAGTTTTATAGTCAATCCAAAAAGCTGAAGCTTGTGTAAATATCACCGCTATGCGACTGGGGAATCAAAGTGTGGTTCATTAAAACGATAAATAAATATATTTGAGATTTAATTAGTTACATTAGTTAGAAAGTTGATTACTATTTTTATTAGCTATATAATCATCTTTTATACTCTTGTTAGACCACTTTTCTCATTTTTATTACTTTGCTCGTTTCAATCAATATAGATTCGATTTTATTCTCTCCTCCTTTTCATAAATACCATGTTTTGTAACAAAATATATCTCTTAAGAAAAAGTACTTATAACATGATACATATAATCACGTATTTCCTCCGATCCTTAATATAAGAAATAAAATCCTAAAATTGATATATATTTATTATATTTAAGATAAAAAATTATTTATTTATTTCTTACATTAGGGATGGAGGAGAATATTGCAAATTATTTCCGTCTAAGTATTAATTGTTTCCTATACATGTGTCAAGTTGAAGTCATCAGTTCTTTTTTACCAATTATTACACTTGTCTCGACCATAGAAAGTGACATGATTTTTCCTCATCTTGATATACTTGTTAAATTTTAATGTGTATAATATGTGGATTAGCATTAATTGGTGATTAAATTATAATTAAATTATTAATATATCAGTTATAAAATTAATTCTTAATTACGTAACCAATTGGTGAAATTGTTGTTGGGTATTTACTAAGAGTGACCCTATGATGGGCTGGGTCATTCTGATGTTAACCCGTTGAGAGGTCCCTACTCTCTGCTGGTAGGTTAAAAGGGATTGCCTCCACATTAGGCATTCTAAGAGACACATACTGAAAACCAACCAGGAAGAGAGGAGTAACCCTTTCACATTCTGATGGATTCTACGATGCTCCAAGGTAAACAATCTTCTCCTCTCCTTCGATTAACATGTGTAATATGCTATGATTTGTATCTGTATGATGTTTAGAATTATAGGTTATCCTTCAATTGGTATCAGAGCCATACAGATACATATTATAGCTGTTATTTCGTGGTTTATTTCAAGAGATTAGTTCCGTTTTGCACAATCTCATCCTCGAATTCGAAACCCCTATTCCAGCTAATGTTTTCGATAATTGATTGAGGGGTTTTCCTTTCTACATATAAACAAACAACATACTAAAAAATCATGAGATTACATCATGTATTTCGTTGAAATCGAATGGAAGAATTTCATGTTTTCAAATGAAAACCGTTTTTCGATCTAAAACAGGTTCCGCATTTTTCGTTCCATAAAATCAAAAATTTATTTGGGGCTTCTCTTCATCAGTGTTTTGCGACCATAACCCTAGAATTACACATCATTATGTTGTCTGTGTTGAGAGAACGAATCGGGTCTGTATCGCGGGTCACTTCGACCCGTTTTTGGTTCTTGTCGGGCGAGGAAGATGACCTCTCCCGGCATTCGCCCGCGAGTGTATGCTCGCCTCGCGATTCTCGGGCATCGGCATCTGTTGGAATTCCATATTCGCCTCGCGAGATACTTCTCGCCTCGCGAACCCGAAAGTCGGCGAGCAAGTGAAAATTTCATCCTCTCTCGGTTCGCCCGCGACTACTCTTCTCGCCTCGCGACCCCGAAGGCCGACTGCATGGGAAAATGCAAGGTTTCTGGGTCGCCTCGCGAACACTTGACTCGCCTCGCGAGTACCCGCGAGAAGACCAAACGTTGCTGACTTTTCACAATATTCGCCTCGTGAAGGGGTGCTCGCCTCGAGAGTGGACTTAATTTCTGAACAGTATAATTGTAGCATGACTATTGATATTTTGTATAGTTATGAACTCACCTATCGTGGGTATAATTATACAAAATTTGTGTTATTAAATAATTAATTATTCTAATGTGTTATATTTGTATTATATTAATAATAATTATACCCTATCGGTGTACTATTATTAATGTAATTCGTTATTATACATCGTACTATTGTCTCAAGCTTATGTCAATTATGGTTTTCAAGTACCCTATCGGTATTAGAAATTTTGGTGATGTAAGTTTTGTACATTGTATTATTCTTCTTATTATATTTCTTATTTATTATGATTCGGGACCCTTAGGCGGAATTATAATGAATAAGAAATTTGTATTATGGGCAAGATTGGCTGAACATATATATGGAATCATATTACCTTTCAATTCTTAATGATTCCTTATTCTTTGTTTTATATCAGCCTCCTTCCCAAATTCTGTCAAAACTCTAAATGGGACAAACTATGAGGATCGGAAAGAGTCTCTAGATCTCTACTTAACCATTGCTGACTTGGATCCGGCCTTGAGGGAAGACAAGCCAGCCTCTCACAAATGAGTCTACTGCAGACAGAGGATTGCTTATGAGAAATGGGAACACTCTAATAGAGTGTGCCCGAAAGTGATGAAGTATACTATGAAAAAATCCATCGGTGAGTATCATAGAGACCGATAATGCTAAAGAATATCGTAAAGTCAGTTGGGAGAAATTTATGACTTTTGAGAAGGCTCAGAAAAGTCAGTATCTTTCCTTGTTTGACAAGACCAAATATGATGGGGTCAGTGGTGTGCGTGAGCATATCATGAAGCTGATGCACTATTACAACAAACTAAAATCTCTTAAAGTTGAAATTGGAGAAAGTACTTTAATCTACCGGGTTCTTGAATCTCTTCCTTCACAATTCGATGTTATGAAGACCTCTTACAATACACAGAAGGCTGAATGGATAGTGGACGAGATGATTGCCATTGTTACACAAGAAGAAGAGTCCATTAAAAAGGGTAAATCACACAGTGCTCGTTTTGCTGCATCTGATCCAAATCCAACTTCTAAGTCAGGTTCAAGATTTGTAAAGAAAGATCAAAAGGGAAAGAAGAAAAATGCAAAGCAGCATCTGCAGGCTAAGAAAAGTTTCTTCAAGGGTAACTGCAAGTATTGTAAGAAGTATGGCCACAAGGTAGATGATTTCTATTTCTTGAAAAAGAAACAAGAGAAGCAAGGTATATTCCTGGCTCTAACATGCTTTGAATCCAATGTCATTGATGTTCCTCCAAATACTTGGTGGTTAGATTCAGGTGCAACCATTCATGTTGTGAATTCCTTGCAGGGGTTCACAAGCCTAAGGAAACCAAGTGATGCTGAGTCTAAAATTATTATGGGAGATGGAGCTGGAGTTTCTGTTATTGACATTGGAATTGTTTCTTTACTTTTGCCTTCTGGACATAATTTGTTTTTAAAAGATGTTGTGTATGCACCTTCTATGAGAAGGAACTTGATTTCTGTTTACTCTTTGGATAAATGTGGTTACACCTTTAAGTTTGGTAGTGGAAAATTGATTGTTTGTTCGGATTCTATTTCCGTTGGTTCAGGGGTTTTACGTGATGGCCTTTATATGTTGAATCTACATGACATGTCATCACACTTACTGCTGTTGGAAACAAACACAAGTAGGATTAGTGAACATTCTTCTATGTTATGGCATCGACGTTTGGGGCATATTTCTAGGCCCCGTATTGAGAGGCTAGTCAAGGAAGGTATTCTTCATGATCTAGACTTCTCCGATTTTGATACATGTATTGATTGCATCAAGGGCAAATTTACTGCCAAGGTTAGGAATAAAGCAGCAAATAGGTGTGATGATGTGCTACAGTTGATTCACACCGACCTGTGTGGACCTATTACACCCACTGCCATGGGTGGATATGGGTATTTTATTACCTTTATAGATGACTTCTCGAGATATGGATGGATAGATCTCCTTCAAGAAAAGTCTAGTTCCCTAGATGCTTTCAAATCCTTTAAGGCTGCTGTTGAGTTGAAAACAGGTAGGAAGATAAAATGTGTAAGATCTGACAGAGGTGGAGAATTCTATGGTAGATATAATGAGACGGGTAGAAACCCAGGACCTTTTGCCGATTTCTTGAGGAATGCGGTATTGAAGCTCAATACACTATGCCCGGTACTCTCGAGCAAAATGGAGTTGCGAGAGAGGCGTAACCGCACACTTATGGATATGGTAAGATGTATGTTGAGCCATTCATCATTGCCGACTTTCTTTGGGGAGATGCCTTAAAAACTGCTGTCTACATTCTAAATCAAGTACCCAAAGAAGTCTGTACCAAAAACTCCATATGAGCTCATGAGTGGAAAGAAGCCGAGTTTGAAACATTTTCATGTATGGGGTTGTAAGGCAGAGTTAGACCTTATAATCCTCAGTCTAAGAAGCTTGATCTTAAGACTGTTAGTGGTTTCTTTATTGGCTATTGTATGGGTTCCGAGAGGTAGCAGATTCTATTGTCCATCTCATTCTATGCGAGTCGTCGAATCGATCGAGCGGTTTTCTTTGAGGATGACTTGGATAGTGGGAGTGATATACCACGACCAGTTACTCTTAGAGAAGATCGCACCATAGTTCCTATACCAGCTGTTCCTTTTCCTACGAGGTTATGATTCCAGCTAATGATGATGATCGAATCTTCAACATGAAGATGGTGTGGCAAGCACCACTAGTAGATGAACAAGAACATGATCTTATTGTTGATGAAGTTCCACCGAGACGATCTCAAAGAGTGCGCGGACCTTCCATACCGGATGATTATGTTGTATATCTTCGGGAACATGAGTTTGACCTCAATGATGATGATGATCCTATTACCTTTAAGGAGGCAATTTCTAGCTCTCATGCTTCGATTGGCTGAATGCTATGCATGATGAGTTGTCTTCTATGTCTCATAATGGTGTTTGGAATCTAGAGGATTTACCAATTGGTTGTAAACCTGTTGGATGCAAATGGGTTTTCAATACCAAACGTACTCCAGATGGTAAAGTTGAAAGTTACAAAGCCGATCTGGTAGCTAAAGGCTATAACCAAAGAGAAGGCATTGACTATAAGGAGACTTTCTCACCAGTCTCTACAAAAGATTCATTTCGAGTTGTCATGGCTTTGGTAGCTCATTTTGATCTAGAACTTCACCGAGATGGATGTGAAGACGGCTTTTACGAATGGAGACCTTCATCAAGATGTTTACATGGTTCATCCCGAAGGTTTTACTTAAAACAGGGCAAAGAACACTTGGTTTGCAAGCTGAATAAGTCTATTTATGGACTGAAACAGGCCTCCAGGACAATGGTATTTGAAGTTTGATCGAGGTTGTCACTTCTCTTGGCTTCAAAGAAAATGCCTCGGATCGGTGCGTTTACTTGAAGACTTGTGAGGGTGAGTTCATCATTCTCGTTCTATATGTTGATGATATACTTCTTGCTAGCAGTTGTGTTAAAATTAACCGAGACAAAACTTATGTTGAGTAGCCACTTTGATATGAAAGACCTTGGTGATGCTTCTGTTGTTTTAGGCATCCAGATTTATCGTGATAGGTCACGTGGTGTTCTTGGATTGTCTCAAAAAGGATATATTGAAAAGGTCCTCAAAAGGTTTAATATGCATTCTTGCTCCCCATGTGTCTTTTTGTTCAAAAGGGTGAGGAAAAATTTTCTAAATCTCAATGTCCTCAAAATGATGTAGAAATAAATGAAATGGAAAAAGTCCCATATGCTTCCGCTGTTGACAGTTTAATGTATGCTCAAGTTTGTACTCGTCCCGACATTGCTTTTACTGTAAATGCTTTAGGGAGATACTTGAGCAACCCAGGTCACTGGTTATTCTGATTCTGATTTCGCAGGTTGCCCTGACGACCGAAAATCTACTTCTGGCTTTATCTTTAGACTAAACCCCCAATTTGGTCCCTGAGAAAAACACTCGGGTCTGAAATAGTCCCTAACCAAAAAAAACTATCCGTTTAGTCCTTAAGAATGTATTTCCGGGACAGATTAGTCCTTCTGTCACAAATTAGTCCCTAACAATTTTTAAGTGATACCAGTAAAGTCCCTAAAAAACATGACCGTGAGCCAAATTAGTCCCTATTAACATGCACTAAACATGATAGAAACACTACAAAATATGACAGAAGGACTAATCTGTCCCGGAAATACATTCTTAAGGACTAAACGGATAGTTTTTTTTGGTTAGGGACTATTTCAGACCCGAGTGTTTTTCTCAGGGACCAAATTGGGGGTTTAGTCTTATCTTTATGATGGCAGGAGGAGCTATTTCTTGGAAAAGCGTCAAACAGATGCTTACAGCTACTTCTACCATGGAAGCAGAGTATGTTGCTTGCTATGAGGCTACTTGTCAAGCCATGTGGCTGAAAAATTTAATTTCTGGCTTTCATATTGTTGAAAGCATATCTAGGCCACTTGTGATATATTGTGACAATCTCGTCTGCTGTGCACTTCTCTCATAACAATAGAAGCTCTTCTCGCACTAAGCATTTTGATGTGAAATATTTGTTCGTTAGAGAGAAGATTCGGGAGTTTCGGACTCGTATTGAGCATATTGATACAGGAAACATGCTTGGCGATCCACTAACCAAAGGCTTAACTGTTGGAATATTCCTAATCATGTAATTCATATGGGCTTAGTTAAGTCTTTTGATGTATTGGATTAGTGGGAGTCCGAAACCATTATTTGCCCATTATCGTTTTATGAGATATGTAAATTGACGTCATTCTTGTTTTCATATCTCTTATAGCATTTTAAGATGCTTGGACCATTCTTGAATTGCATATTTCTCTTTATTAATTATATGCAATTTTATATTCATCATTCTTTATGTGAGATATGAGTCTTTAGCATGTATGATTTACTTCCCTATCGGATACTATTTCTCGCATTGTTAAAGCTTATATTTCTTATATCATTTGGTTAACGTGTGCTTTGATCGTGAATCGGTATTTCTTCTTAATAATTGTTATATTTTAATAATTGATTAATGCTATCCAAGTGGGAGAATGTTAAATTTTAATGTGTATAATATGTGGATTAGCATTAATTGGTAATTAAATTATAATTAAATTATTAATATATCAGTTATAAAATTAATTCTTAATTACGTAACCAATTGGTGAAATTGTTGTTGGGTATTTACTAAGAGTGACCCTATGATGGGTTCCGCCATTCGATGTTAACCCGTTGAGAGGTCCCTACTCTGGTAGGTTAAAAGGGATTGCCTCCCCATTAGGCATTCTAAGAGACACATACTGAAAACCAACCAGGAAGAGAGGAGTAACCCTTTCACATTCTGATGGATTCTACGATGCTCCAAGGTAAACAATCTTCTCCTCTCCTTCGATTACCATGTGTAATATGCTATGATTTGTATCTGTATGATGTTTAGAATTATAGGTTATCCTTCAATACTTGCCGGAGGTAGTATGTACACAAATTTCAGTTCTATATTACTAACATTTAGATGCATACAATATATTGAAAAAAGAAATGAGCTGTATCTAAGTGCTTCCGTCACTACAGACATCATATTATCCCCACCACAATCCCACTGTCCCCCACCGCATTCTATAAATTTCTTAGCTTATCATTATCACTTCACTTTTCCCATTCTGATCCAACTTCACTTCTAGCAATAATGGGAACCGTGTTTGGCTTATGCTTCTTCCTCTCCTTACTATTGTTCTCTCCAATTGCACTCTCCAAACGGTGCAACCCACAAGACCAGAAAGTGCTGCTTCAAATCAAGAAGGACCTCAACAACCCTTACGTGCTAACCTCATGGAACCCAGACTTGGATTGCTGTGACTGGAACAATGTCAAGTGTGACCCTAAAACGCACCGCATCAACTCCCTTGTCGTCATAACCGACGATAAATTATCGGGCACAATCCCTCCCGGTGTAGGGTACCTCCCTTACTTGGAGACCCTTGAATTCCACAAGCTACCCAAGCTCACGGGCCCAATCCAGCCCACCATAGCCAAGCTCAGCAATCTCAAGGAGCTCTATCTCAGCTGGAACAATCTCACGGGCCCAGTACCCGATTTCTTGGCCCAACTTAAAAATCTCGAGTTCTTGGATCTTTCATTTAATAACCTCTCGGGCTCAATCCCAAGCTCACTCTCCCTAATGCCCAACCTCTTGTCCCTTCGCTTGGATAGGAACAAGCTCACGGGCCCAATACCAGATTCATTTGGGTTTTTCAAGAAGCCCGACGTTTCTCTTATCCTCTCCCACAACCAGCTTTCTGGGCCTATTCCGGCCTCCTTGGCCCACTTGGACCCACAGCGTATAGACTTTTCAAGGAACAAGCTGGAAGGTGATGCTTACATGCTTTTCGGGCCCAACAAAACGACACAGCAGCTTGACGTTTCGAGGAACTTGTTGGCGTTTGATTTGTCTAAGGTGGTGTTTCAGACGAGCTTGATAGCGATAGATTTGAATCACAATCAGATATATGGAAGCATTCCCGTGGGGTTGACCGCAGTGGATTTTTTGCAAGGGTTTAACGTGAGCTACAATCGGCTGTGTGGTGAGATACCACAAGGGGGTAGGTTGCAGAGGTTTGACGTGGATTCGTATTTTCACAATAAGTGCCTGTGTGGATCCCCACTACTTAACTGCAAGTGATAGGAAGAGGATCCATGCATGTAATGATTGTAACCTACTATCAAGGAGGCTAGCTAAGCTACCAACCTGAATTAGATCATTACATTTCAAATAAAAATAAATCTCTTGTTTCAACACAATATTCCATAGGTGAAAAACTAAATATATATTTAATTTATATTATTTAACAAATTTAAATTATGATTTTTTTGGGGGGTTAATATGATATCCTCTTGTTGGGAGTAGAGACTAATCTTTTGAGATACTGAGATCCGTTAGAAGGGTTGATCTCTCCTAACAAATACTCTTCCATATACATGAACCTCTGACCACATATTTAATAAACTCAATTAGATACCAACCATATCACACCATATTGATTATGATATATTTAATCAAGTGAAAGTTGGATGTATTCTTATTTTTATTATTTTAAAAATAATCTCACTTTAACTAGCCTTTCTCAAAAGTATGGTGTGCTTCAAATGCATCAACTTTTTTTTTTGGATTTTGGGGGGGGGGGGGGGGGATATCATCTCTATTTTTCATTTCTCCATTTCAATTTATTTTTAAAGTTTTGGAAAAATAAATATATATTATATATGTGTACGTAGTTCATTCATGTATTTATTATTTTAAAACTTTAGAAATAGACATATCACTTGTCTTATAAGAGTGTCTCATTTTCCATCTCACCTCTATAGATCGCATCACTTGACAAATTAATTATATTATATATTATAAATATATTCTATTAAATAACATAATACAATTTAAGTGAGTGAGAGGTAATACAATCTAAGTGCATGGAAAATGATATAGAATATTCTTTTGAGACACATGATGTCTATCATTTTTTGGTGTAAGTGGATGTATCGTTTTGACATTTTTTTTTATTGAGTAATAATATTTAGATATAAAAATGGTATTCAACATCGAATAAAAATACTTTTTTTCATTTATTTATTATTTTCTTCTTTTTCATCATATATTTCAACATTCTCAAAATACTTATAAATTCTACGATATTTATATAAGATGTCTACCTCATATGTTAAAATATATTTACTCTTTTGATTTGACCATAGCCAATAATCCAATGAAGTCACCCCCGTCAATTATTCTAAGTCAAACAGATGCCCCTCCAACCGTTGGATTCACTGGCTTTGCGGGTCACGTGTGGTATGATATCTGAACCACATTTATACTTGCTATGTAATACTTGTAACGATAAAGGGCATTATTAAGCACATGAAGGTCGCAAAACCTCAAACCAAACCACCATGATAATTTGGCTTACAGAAATGATGCCACGCTATCGTACGTCATTTTTGAATCACTGTTATAACTATATTTGAATTCAATTTAGCATCTTACTTTGTGTATAAGCAAGTTCGTTTCTGTGGCTCCTCATATTTGAAGGAACAATAGCCCGGCAATATTTGCTTTTCATTACCGTCATCGAACCATCACACGTCTAAACTATTCCGTCTGATATGAATAACAACCAAGGATTAGGGTCATGCTTTTAGAGCACTATATAAGAAATTAAAAATAAAATTAGTAAAAAAAAAAATTAATATAGTAGAATTTAAAAATTTAAAATTTTCAATAAAAGTTTCTCATATGATTTTTTAACCAACGCCCTAAAAAACTTGGAATATTTGTTTTGTTTCCCGTATTTTGTTTTCATTTCCTGTTTTAAAAAATAATTACAAAATTATCGTATTGTTTTCATTCGGATTTTTTTTAAATATCATTGTTAATTTTTTTATTTACATGAATATCATCCTTTTCATTTTATATACCAAAGTAGCATGATTTTTAAAATCATTGAGAAGTCGTTTTAGGCCGACAAGACTTATCAACATGGTTTTTTTTTAGATATAGGTGAGAAGTCGTGCTAGCCTAAAACGACATCTCAACTTGCATTGTCTTGTACCATGGAGCATCAATAAAATGACTTCCCGTGAATTGTCTTGTACCATTGTATTATTATGATTATTTCAACTTGCATTGTCTTGTACCATGGAGCATGAATAAAATGACTTCCCATGAATTGTCTTGACCATTGTATTATTATTATTATTATTATTATTATTATTATTATTACTTGCATTGTCTTATACAATGGAGCATGAATAAAATGACTTCCCATGGATTGTCTTGTATTATTATTATTATTATTATTATTATTATTATTATTATTATTATTATTATTACTTACATTGTCTTGTACCATGGATCATGAATAAAATGACTTCCCATGAATTGTCTTGTACCATTGTATTATTATTATTATTATTTCAACTTGTATTGTCTTGTACCATGAAACATGATTAGCAAAACTTCCTGTGAATTGTCTTGTACTATGGTGAGAAGTCGTTTTAGGCTAGCACGACTTCTCACCTATATCTAAAAAAACCATATGTTGAGAAGTCGTGCTAACCTAAAACGACTTCTCAATAGTTTTGAAAACCATGATACTTTGATACATAAAATGAAAAGATGGTATTTATGTAAATAAAAAAATTAACAAAGATATTTAAAACAAAAATTCCGTTTTCATTCTGATTTTGAAAAGAAGGAATGAAAACAAAACAAACCAACCATTGATCTCCACTTGGTTCGATTTCAATAACATGGCCTCAAAGTGCGATTAAAAGTGACAGGGTCAAAAAGAACCACAACTAAGCTAAGTGATGAAAATTTCAAAAATGTCAGGTTTATTTTAAGAGTTTAATTATGATATATTTACACTATAATTTTTTTTATACTATCAACCAATCACCAATCATGATATGAATGATTTTTTAGGTATTTAAGATAAGAGTAAAAAAAATTACCGACGTGATAATATATGATTGAATGTCTGTGTAAAAAAAATTTATACTATCAGTATATAATAATTAAACTCTTTATTTTAAAAACACTGGAATTGAGACCTATTTGTTTTCAGTATTTCCATAAACGAAACCATTGATAAGTCTCTGGCTTATCTAGTTTTATGACTAGATGAACTAGGGTTTATGTGCCAATTTATTCGAGTTCACTCTCGTTTTCGCCCAAATTTGCCTTGTTTTGTTCCTAAGTTGGACTTTGACTCGTTTTGCGTATTTTGTGTAGTTTTTAGGTTATTTTGAATAGAATTACGCTTGTGGGTGCTTTCGTTGTTTCGGGTTAAATAAGTGAAGCTCCGGGAGTCAAGGAAAGTCGAAAAACAGTGGAAATTGCAAGGCTGGAGACACTCGCCTCGCGAGTGTATGCTCGCCCCGCGAGCCTGAAAGTCAACAAAGCAGCAAAAGTCATCACTTCAGTCTCGCCACGCGAGAGGTGTCTCGCCTCGCGAGATCATGAGGACTCGCAAGACGAGAGACCATCACGGCAAGCCGTGATGAAAACCACGCCCGTGGCGATTTAAGGTTTGAAGTCTCGCCACGCGAGACTCTTCTCGCCCGCGAGAGTCTCAAGACCCCGAAGTCGGAGACCATCACGGCCCAGTAGTGATGAAGGTCACGACCTAGAATTGAAGACTCGCCTCGCGAACACACTTTCGCCTCACGAGTTCAAATTGAAAGCGCGCCAATTTTAATTCTCGCCTCGCGAAAGGCTGCTCGCCTCTGCGAACGAGCGCAGATCGGAATCCTATTTAAAGGTCATGCAGATCGGATTAAAAAACGAACTTTAGGAGGTCAGTAGGGCTTTTGGAGGGCCGCGAATCCTAGTAGTTTTCCACCTTGTTTAGAGTAGCGTTTAGAGTAGTTTCTTTTCTCTTTGGAGTCGCGTCTCCCTTTTTCTTATGGAGATTATGTCCGATCGCTTGTCTATGAGCATGAGGAACTAATCCCATCGTCCGAGGGAACGATGAAGCCACCCATGGCAGCGGTGTAGATCCGATATGATGTATGTCTTTCTCCTTTAATTCAATTCTTGTTTCCGATTCTGATTTGAATGTTTGATCATATGTTTTGCGTGATTAATCGCTTAAACGTGTTTGAGGCCTAACGGCGATTCGCGTTTGAACTTGAATCGGGATCATAAATGTTTTCTAATTCTGACTTGATTGTGTTGATCATATGTGTTGCGTGATTGACTTGTTAACGTTGATGAGGCTTAGTCAGCGATTCACGTTTAGAACTTGAATTAGGATCATCGATCGAATATTGCACGAGAGTGAGTAGGAGATCGGTGCAACCTTATAGGGAACAAGAATTAACAGAATTCGAGATTAGGATTATGAGACCTAGTAAGTAATTAATCCAATCGTCGAATACGTCCTAATGAGCACGAGAGTGGATTTAGGAGAATTTAGGGGTCCCAGTTGACATTGTAATTGAACTTAGGGAGGAATTCATCATCACTTGGGTGTACATATTGGGTAGGTGAATTTGTGACCTTGGATATTTTAATTTTCATATTTTTAGTTAATTATTTAATTAGATTTGTTAATTTAATTTCGATCCTATTTTCTCTCTCTCAACCACCTTCTTCCGTAACTTGACCGAACGTATCCGATTTCCCGCGGATTAGTCGAATTGGTAGCCCAATCCCTGAGTTCGACCTCGGTAATTACTTACCGTGTTTATTTTTATTACTTGCGACGACCCGGTACACTTGCCGGAGTCACAACAACCATCATGTCCTAAAATAGAAAATGAAAACATCCATCCAAACTTATTTTCACCCTCATTTCTAGTTTTCGTTGAGAATGAAAACATTAAACACAAACCAAACATGCCCTTGTAATTCCATCCAACAATTTATCAAGTTTTTCACAAACTTGTGTCCCCATTATTCTAATTTTATTAGTGTACATTTTCTTGGTGAAGCAATTTACAAGTACAACCCTTCCCCTTTTCATTTGGGGTTCTGGGATAAATATGCATGTTACAGGTTTGGTGAGTATTAGAGGTGAAAAGGATAATTGGATCAATCAACAGTATAAAAACAATATCTTCTTCCTGTGCAATAAAATCACAATGGAGACTCACTCTTTCCATGGTAATCTATCAAGACCATCAACAATGGCCCTTCGGAACTCCCCGTTGTGGAGAAGGAAGGACGAGACATGCCCGCCTGTGACCCATCTCACCTCAGAACCTGGCCAAGCTTTCTGAAGTTCCAGGACAGAGTGTTTTGGGATGTATCCATCATCCTGCAAAACAATGCTCAATGGTCAGGAGAGGAGAAATCCAGTGGCAAATGCAGTCATCTCAATAAAACAGAACTTTATAGATGCAGAATGTCCCTTCATTCTCAGGATTTCACAAGACTCAATAGTCAAAACTCAAGCATTAAAGACCAATATTAATACTTATTTCCTCCTAAAATTAGTAGGATTAAATTTCAACCAAATATAAGAAAAGAAATTACCTTTGAAAAACATCAGGAAAACACCATAAAAACAAATAAATACCATTATTTGCACCACATTGAAAATTTCCTTCAGGTATGGTAAACTGTTGACTGGCTTTTTTTGCAGTTACAATAACAGCAAGATTTAGGACCAGAAAGAAAGTAAGGCAGATAAGTTGGGGGTGTTTTCATAAGGCTTCTTTTCGATGCAACAGAACTTCGTTTATCTTATAGTTGATATATATTTAACAACACATCATCAAAAGGATCTAAGCAGCCATGGAAATGGAAAGGAAGTTTAAATAAATAAATTTCAGATGTAAATTTCTTCCAATTTTTACTATACACATTCATAAGTTGATGATGAGATATGGAACTTACAGTGGCAGCAACAAATATTACAGCATTGGGGTTATGGGGGATTGGAAAGCGTGTGACATCTGTGAGAGACAGCACATTTCTCATCCGTTCTCTCACCTCCTCGAGAGTCATTGCAACCTTCTGGGTTGCAAGATCCTCTCTCAGTGCCTCCCAGGCGGTACCGTGCTTCAAAATCCCCTCACAGAATGCCACAACGGCAGAATGTGGTGAGAGAAAAGGGAGTGTTGCAACAGGTGTAGGGTGAATTGATCCAACCATTGCAGCATGTACTCCTCCTAGAATTCATAAAAATATTACAAAAAATTATTCAAAAAAGACAAGCCACAAGATTCTAGAAGTTAAAACCTAATTTGTTTAATTAGTGATTATTCCAATCATGGGACAACCACTATGTTCTTTTACATCTAAAAGGAGAGTTAGTTCAAGCAATAACTATAGTTTATTACTCATGATGCATTTAAAACACTGTAGCATAATTGAAGGTTAAACTTGACAGTGAACATAAAGTAGTGTGAGATCCTGTGTGGGCTCCAGATGAGTCTTACCCATACTAAGTCCACAAACACCCATCTTGCCGAAACCTGCCTCAGAGTCCAACCAGTGTAAGAGACTGCGTGCCTCTTCAATGGTTGCTCTTCCTAATAGAAGCAAGTCACTAACACACAAAAGTTTTGCACCACGCTGCATCACAGGACGTCTTTGTCCATAGAATGGACTGCATTGGTGCATACCAAGAATAAAGAGGTTATTAAATAAATAATCTTTAAAAAATAGGAAGTAGATTATGGTTTCAAAATAAGACCATACAAAATTGACCCTGACCTCTCAAGTACCATGGTTGCAATGTTTTCCTTCAATAATGGTCCACCAAGACGTAATCTTCTTTCAAATGTATGGTCCCCAGTTCCTGCAGGGGGAAATGAATATAACTTTCAAGCAAATTGAAGAGGTCTTAATGACATAATTACAGCTGAAAACAAGTTTAATATGGCCAGATAGGTGTGTATTAGTTTGTCTCAGCTATATGACGACCTTATCAGTTATCAAGCATTTAAGTCTTAACATAATTGTTTATTCCAATCGTCCACGCCTTTGATGCAAAGAATCAATCATATATGAGAAAAAGATATAATAGTAAAATAACAAAAACAAAGGAATATTTCATTCACGGTTTAAGTATGGTCATTACTATACTATCTGTTCAATTACCTAACTCTTTAGACAAGTGAAGTTCTGGAAAAGACAATATTTTACCATACTCATAATTGCTGACCAAATCCGTCACACGCATTATTCCCTGTATGGGAGCCAACAAGCAATTAATTAAATACCTAAATCAGACTTTTCTGCATGTAAACAAATCCAAAATAACATTCATTGTACTATGCTAACCTCAAACTATTTCCTAAAGTAGTGCTTCACGAGGAGTATGATAGGAAGGAAAGAAAGATAGAGGCATAAAAATACAAGGTGGGCAAAACAGAAATATTAAAACAAGAGAGGTCATCATTCTCTTTCCATCCTTTACCATTTCCTTCAAATATAAGGTCAAAGTGAAACAACACAGGTACAGCTGAACTATCAAAACTCTGCAGTTTTACCTAAATGTTGTGGAACTAATGGTTGTATTATGTATGTATTGTCATCAGGGAAACCAAGCGAAATCACATTCCTTTCCTGTCATTTTTTCACAATATTTTACAATTACTTCACTTTTCCACTTTGTGTATCCAATCACCAACTGTGTAAGAGTAAGGTCAAAACTTTCCATCTAACATTGACATATCTCCTTACAATTGGCAATGCTATATATATATATATATTCACAAACGCAATGTTAACATTGTAGCAGTAGACTAGATTCTAATCCAAGACAAAAAAGTCAGCCAATTGATATCCTAACTCCGAAGCCATGAGGAAACTTGACAATGAACAGAACAACCACCACCACCAAAGCCTTTTACTAAGTGGGGTCAGCTGCACACATCAGACAACACCATTGTGTTCTATAAAAAATAATATCATTAGAAAGTCCATTTAGTTCCAAGTCTTCATTGATGGTTTCTCCTATGATTCTTCTAGGCCTTCCTCTACCTCTAACTATTGATTTATCCTCCTTCTGATCTACTCTTACAAGAATAAACACAAACCATGCAAATCAAAGTTGAATCTCCCCCGATAGCGGATAAACAACTTCAAATTCAGTATTATAGTATGCAGCAGAAAGAAATGCTCCCTTTTTTTTCCGTAAAAATCCAAATAAATCTCTAAACTTCAAAAGTTTGTAATTGGGTCCCTATGCTTATAAACATTTATTATTGTGTTCCTCGTACACATCTCTATTAGGATTTTGTTAAGTTTCTATTAGGACTCCATTAAGCATATGTTTGGTTTTACGTTTGCAGTGTGCAGTGGCAAAATTACATTTGGAGTGACAATAGCGTAAATTTTTTACCATCAAAGGTAAAAGCAAGAATTTTCTACCATGGGTGAACGTGCTTTTGAAACGCAAAATCAATCACAGCCTAGAGCCCGGTTTGTTTATGCGTTCTGCTGCCCTCCAACACGCATTAGAAAAAAGGAAGGAGGGAGGTGTTTTGGAAAAAACGCTCATTGAGACTTGTGTTTTCCCGTTTGTGTTAGAAAGAATTTTAGACAAACATAGGCTAAGTGTCCCACCCACCTATGCATTTGCAGGTCTCTCAACTTTCTAGGAATATTCAAATAGGTCTCCATGCATTTTGGAGACTCTAGCGAAATCTTAACATAAATGTATACAAATGACTCAATTATAAAAGACCCAATTATAAACTTTTAAATTTCATGAACCTATTTGAATTTCCCAAAAAAAGTTTAGCCACTAACAAATGAATTAAAACAAAAAAACAAAAATCTTAAATTGACAGTCCACTTGTGCATTAGTGAATTCCTAAACTTTATAGGAAAATTCAAATAGTTCCCTACACATTTTGAGAACACTAGCAAAGCATTGACAAAAGTGTGTATGAATGACTCAATTACAAAAGACCAATCACAAACTTTTGAAAAACTATTTGAATTTGAGTTTAATTTGTATGCTCTTTACTCTAACAACCAATCAGTAATGATGAAATTTATGATTTAAAGGTGGTTAGAATAAAAATCAAACATTTGTAATGATATGTCAAATTCTGATGTAAACAAACTTTATATTATCAATGTATCCCAATTAAATCGTTTGAATTTCCCAAAAAAGTTTAGCCACTAACAAAGTAATTAAACCAAACAAAAAAAATCAAATTGATAGTGTTACCTGCAAGATGAACCACACATGCCATTCTATGTGTGGGAACACACTTGGGCATAAGGAATGCAACCCTTGCATAGTGGCTCTCAGGGGGCAATGCATTCAGCAACTGCTCCTCACATGGTGTTCTAAAGTTCCCTTCTCTCAAACAAGCAGTCTTTGTCTCCCAAATGGTTCTCCAAACCGGTTGGATCAAACTTGGTGGCCAGTTCTGTCCAGCCACTTCAGGGAACAATTGATTGATCATTTTCTCAAGCATCTCAAGCTTTGTCCCACCCCATCCTCTAGAGAAGAATGGGGTGCTGATCTTGGTTCTGTGCATGAATGCTCCATAAATATGGTCCAACACATAATGAAGCATACCCAGATTCACAGTCACCATTGTTTTCCACCCAGAAAAAATAAATCGAAAAAACACAAAAAAGTTCAGTTTTTTATTTTAATCAAAGCAAAGGGTTGAAGATGTTGTGGAGTAATAATAATATAATACACGTTAGATCTGAAAGAATAAGATGAAAATTGAATAAAGAGAAAAGGGGCGAGATTTTTATGGATGAAAGTGTATTATGATATGAGGAGGGAAAGAAGAATTGAAGGAGAATGGTTAAAGGGGTTGCATAAGAGAAGAGGAGAGGGAATGAAGGACGATGATCCAAAGAGATGAGAACTGAGATTATTTGTTATTATTAGTGTAGAAATTAGAATAGATATTTGATAAGGATGGTGAGAGGGATATGAGGGAGAAGAAAGATAAAGAGGGGAGTGGGAACCGCGACCAAACTATAAAACACAAACTGTGGGCGGAGAATGAAAGTGCTATGTGTTGTTGACACTTGACACCGTGGATGAGGGAAAGGCCCATCTTAGTTTTTTAGCTTGTTTTATTTGTTAGGTTGTGTTTGGTTGGCTTTTGCTAGGTTGGGAGATCATCACTTGTCTCCCACTAGGGCAGGGGAAGGGATTCTTTCCATTTCTAACGAGAAATGAAAATATCCATTATTAGAGTTTTGAGATAATAAATATATGGAGAGAATATATACATGTGTATAATTTTTTTTTAAACATTGAAGATAGACAAAAATTGAGAGATGGGAAATGGACTCTATCTTTTCCATATGGTCAGGCCCGTTTAGGGGGGGGAATGTTTATTTGACAACTTTTATATTTTTAAATTTAAAATGTCACTTGAGTAAAATTGAATTGAACCCGGAGAGAATGTGAGTTGGAATGGAGTTCTCGTTTGCTAGGGCTCCAGGAGGATCAGGCTTTCTGAAACAACCACCAGATAGAGGAGGAGGTAAGGATGATGGTTTTGTACAGGGAAGTCCTTCTAATGCAGCTTGGGGAGAGGTTACCAAGGGAGTTTCCTTCAAGGACAAAGTGATGGGAAAACTTGTTTTGCCAGTCAGAGAGAAGGTTGATATTGTGGCTCAAAAACTGGCTAGTATTAAGTTAGTGAATGGTAACAGGTTATCACCTATGGTGCATATAGAGCCGAAGGTATTGGAGGAGCTGAGTAAACCTTGGGAACAGGCTCTATTCGTCAAACTGCTGGGGAAAAGTCTGGGCTTCAACATCATGAAGTCTAAACCGGTGTCAACATGGAAATTAATAGGAACCTTTGAGATCATGGATGTAGGAAACGGTTACTTCATGGTGATGTTTGATGAGGCTGAGGATAGGAACAAGGTCATTAATGGTGGCCCCTGGATGATTTTTGATCACATTCTCTCGGTGAGACTTTGGTCTCCTAAGTTTATTTCGGATAGAGCCACGATTGAGAAAACCCTAGTCTAGATTCGTATCCTCAGTTTGAATTTTGTTTATTACGATGAGAGCATTCTTCTTACCTTATTGGCTGCCATTGGCAAACCAGTGAAAGTTGACATGCATACGCTTCAGGTGGAGAGGGGCAGGTTCGCTAGAATCTGTGTCGAGACACTACAAAAAAAAGGTTATTTAGCGACCGAAAATAGTGACTGAATTTGTTGGTTTCTGTTTGCGACCGAAATGACGACCGATTGTAGGATCTAAATCAAACACTGATTAGAGTTGATATTGCGACCGAAATAGCGACCGAAATAGAGCGTAGCAGAGTTATCGGTCTCTATTTCGGTCGCAAAATAAAGGAAAGTAAAAGTAAAAAATTTATGACTTTTTTGCGACCGAAATGGCGATCGAATTAAATGCAACGGTTAAATTTTATTTATCTTTACGACCGATATTAAATCGGTCGTTAAACGGCGTGTAAAAAATTAAAATAGAGCGTGTTAGCGACCGGTTTTTAAATCGGTCGCTAAATTTATGAATTCAAATTTCAAATCAACTCGTTTAGAGACCGAAAAGCTAAAAATGAAATCGCTAAATCCACCAGAACCCCCCTTTCTTCCACATTTCTCTCATTTCTTCTCTTTTCTTCTCTCTCTCTTGCACGCTCTGCTCCTCCCTGCCACCATACCACGCGACGTCTGTGCTCCAGTCACCACTAATGCAGGCCACCTCCGGTGAGTGATTCCACCTTTTCTCTCTCTCTCTCTGATGTCTCTCTGTCCCTGTAGCGCACCTGAGCCGCCTCCCTTGAGCCACCACTGTCCGCGGCTCCGGTGACACCACCACCACCAAGGGTAAGCTACCTTGTCTTCTCTCCTCTCCTCTCATTCTCTGTTTCTCGCATCTGATATCAATTTTTTTCTTTGTTTCCCAGTCCCTGCTCCCAACTTCGGCTACCATTACATGCTCACTGCCATTGCCACTCCCAATCTCCGGCCACCAGTACCACTGCTCACTGGTAATTTTGTAGTTTGGTACCTCAGAACCCTAAATTTGATGTTGCCATCATTGAAACTGACATTGATTTAGATGAACTGATTCAAATTTTTCTTGTTATCTAAACATTGTAAACCTTAGGTTGTTTTGATTTTGTGCACATTAGGAATTAAATAAAGATGCATTGTAAATGGAGTGCAAATAGGAAACACCGTAAAAACTATGTATTTTGATTTGTTGTGTATTTTTTAATTTTAATGCACCTTCTTCGTTCTTTGTTAACAGAGGCACATGATTGTTTAATGTTAAGTGGGTGACTTAAGGTCATAATGATTTATTAATTAAAGCATAGACAAAAAAACATTAGATTGGGCAATTATTCCTATGGAGGGGGATAGATGGGTATAGAGGTGTACTTTGGAAAAAGTTAAACTAACATGTTGAGGTGATATATCTATATGTTACGTTTATTTTGGGAAGTAAGGGATTACTTAAGAAAAAAAGGAATCACTTGATTCTGATAGATAACACTCGTACCAAGTTGCAAGTTGTTCTAAATTTGTAACCGTATATTATTGATTATATTTTATATTAATTTATGTGTTTCTAGTCTTATAAATAGTTGTACTGGATTCTGTATATATAGAATAGTGATTTGATTTGAAAGGACTAATTTCATTTATGCACGATAGGTCCTTGTTGTCATATTCTTCTACTCTCTGTTGGCTCCAGCTCCTCCCCTTATCCTTACTCGGTTGTGTTTTCTCTCTCAGGTAAGTTCTCTGAACACTCAGTGTAATGTGTTATGTGAAGGCATAAATGTTAATAAATGTGTAATAAGTAGACATTAGAAATAAATGTTAATAATGGTGATGGAATTATTTTTATAATAAATACCTATATAATGAGTGATTCGGGCAAGTTGCAAAACTACTACTTTAAGTTGGTTATTTTCAGTCAGAAAGTTGAACATTTGGATTGCTCGTTCCCCAAACAATGTCACACGAACAAAATTATTGCTAAAGTTTGAGAAAAAAAAATGAAGTTTAAGTATAAATTCTATGTGAAATAAAATGTTTAGTTAAGAGTATAATAATGTAATTGGGAGGACCTTTCATCAAGAAGATTGAACTCAATTCTCTTTCCTATTATACCTTCATGTTGATAATCCTCAAAATTTCCATGTTCGGAGACAACACCAATAGCATTTGTAGTAATAGCATATATATGAATGTTAAAAGCATAAATGAATGTATTAAGTCCAAATGTTGTCATTTCAGCTCTGACACGATTATTTTTATTTATGCATTATAGGTCCTTGTCTGATCTTCGTTTTTCGCGGCTCCTCCCTTATCCTTACTTGGTTTTGCTTTGTCGAATATGTAAGTTCTCTCAATACTCTCTTTTAAGGTTTTTATTTGTCTAACAGGCACTGATATGTGTGGTGCTTCTAATGTATTATGTGAATTATCGTGTTGTTTGGTAGTGGAGAACTGAGCTCAATAGGATGTGATCTTGTCTAATTGTATGCTGATAATTTAATGTTTATGCATGTGTTTGTCAATATGTGTTGTTTGTTAGGGAGAGCGGAGCTCAATAGGATGTGATCCTGTCTGAAAGGCGGGATGCTGGTTGTGTACTGATAATTTAGAAATTATGTATGTGTTTGACAATTAACTGCTACTTGTTAGTGGAGAGCGGAGCTCAATAGGATGTTTGCTACAATATTTTATCTAAGTTTGTATTGATTTACGCTGCAATTTATATAAGCTCAACAATGTTGCAATACTTATAGGTTAATGGTTTTATTTTCTGTTAGAGTTAATAATTAATTTACGAAAGCCTTAGTTTCCTATTTGAGATTCAATATTAATGAGCATGCGTAACTTATCAAGGTATGCATGCTCATTGTATTGAATCTTGAATTGTCCAAGTGGGACAGTTTGGGAAAAAACCTTTTTCACACTCGTACAATAGTCATTTCAATGTTCAAATGCCTTATATACTTGTTGAAATCTCGGTTTGATGCACTTCCTTTTGTTCTCCTGATGCATACTTGATCGCGGTGATTCTCACCGTGCTCGAGTCGTGTATTTGGAGACATATGGGAAATGCTGTCGAAATTTTGTAAAGCATAAGGTATTTGAATAAGGGAATAACTATTATTAGCTGAGTGTGGTAAAGATTTCTTATCGAATGGGATAGGTTCATACCTTGTCATAAGAACGAGATTGATGGAGTTATTGGAATGCACCGTAATATATAAGTGTTAATTTTTTTTTGTCAGGCTATTTAATTGCCAGCAATGGATATTCCGGAGAATCAGAAATGGATGTATCGTAGGTTGGATCGGAATAAACGTCTTAGGGAAGAGTATAGAGTTGGAGTGGGTGAGTTTATAGAGTTTGTTGTTAGCCAGGAGAGATTTATACGGCTGGACGATGATCATTTGAGGTGTCATTGCAAAAGATGCAAGTGTCAATCTTTTAAAAGCGTGGATGGAGTTGTAGCCGATATTTATGAGAAGGGATTCATGTCAGATTACTATTGGTGGAGTAACCATGGTGAGACGTTGCCTGATTTAAACCCGATTGTATTTGAAGGTCCGTACTATGGAAGTGGTGACCGGAGGGAAGAATTGAATCCATACGAGCAGATGATAATGGATCATGATGGACCATCGGTTGGTGTTGTACTAGAAGAAGATGGAGGAGAAGATGGTGGAATGGGTTCCCAATACATAGAGGAGAATCCGAATCCCGAAGCTCAAAGATTCTATGATATGTTGAGTGCTGCACTATCTCCATTGTGGGAAGGATGTCGGGAGTACACGGAGTTGTCGATGTGCATGGAATGGTTGAGTATCAAATCTGACTACAATATGCAAGAAGGCTATTTTAATCGCCTCACCAGGTCAGTGTCCAAGGCGTTGCCAGAAGACAATTGGATGCCTACTATTTTTTATCATGCTAAGAAGTCTGTGGAAAATTTGGGTCTGGGGTGTTTGAAAATTGATTGTTGCCCGAATGGATGTATGTTGTACTATAAGGATGATTCAGTGGAAAGCATAACATGTTGTTGATTTTGTGGTGCGGATCGGTATAAGACAACCACTAGGATAGGAATTGAGAAGAAGAGGTCGCTAAAAAAGATGTGGTACTTTCCGCTCGTGCCAAGACTTACAAGATTGTACTCTTCGATGGCCACTGCAGCTCACATGAGGTGGCATAGTGAGCATGAGAGGGAGCAAGATGTCTTGTGTTAGGCATGGGGGCCTAACAGATGGGTTACATCATGGAATACTTATATTGTAAATGGATATAAATTTAACACAAAAACATGGAATGAAGGAATGCAGTCGTGTAACTATGGTGTTTGTGTGCGAGCCACTGATGGCAATGTAGAGGATGATTTCTATGGGGTTCTAACTGACATCCTTGAACTCGATTATACCGGTTTCCCCGTGATGAAGTTAGTTATCTTCAAGTGTGATTGGTTTGATCCTACTCTTGACGCAGGGACAAAAATCGATAAAAAATATGGTATTGTTCAAGTTAGGCTATCTCGAAGGTATAATAAGGCGTACGACCCATTCATTTTTTCACAACAGGCATATCAGGTTTTTTACTCGCCATATCCTGAAGGACATCAAGGCTGGTTTGGTGTTATTAAGATAAAGGCTCGCAGTATAATTACTGATAATGTAATCAACCAGTCTGAAAAAGATGCTCCGTATCAAGATGATGAGTTTTCAAGACCACACGTACCGTTGCAAATTACGTCGGACATTATTGTTAATTCTCTGGCAGACATTTCCGGAAATGGGGAAGAAGTTGAATGAGAGTTAATGGATCAATCTGAGTTGGACGCATCTAGAGAAGGCACATTCCGATCAAGTGAGACTGATGAGAGTGAGGGTGAATTTACTGACGGAGATTCTACTTAGGTAATTTATTTATGTCATAATTCATTGTGTAAATGTCATTCTACTTAGGTAATTTATTTTTGTATTATTTACACTACTGTGTAATCATCTTTTCATTTTTTTACACAGATGGCAGATTCCTCTAGAGGTAGGGGTCGTCGTGGAGGTCGTGGCAGAAGTCGTGTTGCGAGAGTCCCTTCGCCGACCGACCCACAACCTTCAGATCGAGACCACCCTACCAGCACCTCTATGGACGGGACACCTCAGGGTGATGGAGTTGCACCCCCTACCCAGCCTCATGTGGTCGGGACACAGGCTGCGCCCTCATCATCCACACCTATGACAGGACCATCATCATCATCGGGACAGGAGAGTCGTGGTCCATCCGACAGGAGGATTCTTCTTATACCCAGGGGGGATAACGAGTAAGCTAATTTAATTTTTTAATATATATAAAGTATCGTTAATTTCTATTTACTTGTTTTTTAAATTTATTTATAACATTTATTAACGCTCTAATTTTGCTGCAGCTTTCTGCCCGCGAAGGGCCCTTCTGATACGATATCGAAGATCCTGCGACGCAAGTTTGATGGTCCATGACCTACATGGAAGGCCATCCCAGGGGGCCATAGGGATCAATTGTTTCTAGAGTTTAAGGTAACAATTTATTAAGTTATTTAAATTAAATTTACATTATGTATATATATATATATATACACACACACACACACACGAATTTCCTAACAAGTGTACGTTGCAGAAAGAGTATAGATGGGACATAGCTTTAGAGGGTCTCGTCAGGGACATATTTGAGCATAAAGGCTTACTGGTCATGAAGAATCTGACGAACAAGCTGAGGAAGGGTAAGAATAAGGGGAAGTGGGTGGATCCTGAGATCAGGAGGCAGCTGAACCAGTACTGGGCTACTGAGAAGTTCCAGGAGATCCATGCCACAGCTCGGGGTAATCGAGCTTCTGATGGTGGTGCATGTGCTTGGACCGGCGGGTCTAAATCAGCCGCCGCCCACTACGACGAGCTGGCAATACATTAAACTTTTGACTTATTATACTATTTAATTAATTAGTTTTCATTTTTAATTATTCTTATGAATTTAATATTATATTTTTCTATGCAGAAAGCACAGAAACAGCAGGCCCCCACTGCTATGGAGTTGGTGGAGAGGACGAAGAAGTTGAAGTCGGGGACATGGGTCAACGACAAGGCCCGTAACTATGTTGTAAGCAAAAAAACAATTTAGTATTTACTTGTAATTTATTATAAATGATTTGTTCATATTGATTATAATTTTAACTAAATCTCTTCAACTATACTTTGTAGGTGGGCTTCAACGAGAAGAAGGACGATGCCATATCACGTGTCTCACAGTCACAAGATGAGGCCTTGACTGGTGATGGGCCCAGCTCTCCTATCTCCGTCGACGATAATGCCATTTATTTGGAGGTCGTCGGGGGCAGGAACAAGAAGGGGCACGTGTATGACCTCAGACACCTGGGAGGCGAGTTTATCGCTTCATCATCCGGCACGCCTGCTCCTTCCTACGCCGATACCGTCCCTCAGGAGCAGTTCAACCAAATGCAGGACACCATTACGCAGCTGAATGCGGAGCTTCGGGAGAAGAGAGAGAGAGCAGCAGATGGCGAACCAGATTGCACAGTTGACTCATGCACACCAGCAACTGATGCAGACGAGCATCGAGCAGGGCCAGACACTGCGGCTAGTGTTAGAGCAGATGAGGATTCAGACTCCAATTGCTCAGGGTGATGCTCTGACGGTTGTGCCGCCTGCTGTCGCTCCTCCAGTTCCACCGCCAGCTACTGATGCTGCTACTGCAAAGGACGATCAGATAGCAGACGTCGGTGGTACGGACGCTGAGGATGATTGGATTCCTGCATCTCCCCCTCATCTTGACTGATTTTTTTTTCATATTTTTTACTTTAAACGATTCTTGTACGACACTTTGGATTAATTTTTTTATATATATATTCATTATTTCTTATGATTGTATATTTCATTTGTAATTTGGTGTGTTTTATTAGTATTTTTGCTAAACTTTAAAGAAAAACAGAATAAATTTATTATTTTAAAAATTAAATTTTAAAAAATTAATAAAAACCAGTTTAGCGACCGAATTAGAAACCAATAATTCGGTCGCTAAACTTTAGTTACCATTAACAGATTGTGGTCTAGCGACCGAAAATCCGTCGCTAATACAGGTTAACAGTAACCAACATTGGTGACCGAACTAGCGACCGATTATAGGTCGCTAAAAATGGTTACCCAAACAATGCGACCAACCGTGTAGCGACCGTTTTTTATTATTTAGCGACCGAAATTACGGGCGCATTTTAGCGTCCTAATTATTTTTTCGTTCTCTAAAATATTAGCGACCAGGTTATCAGCCACCACCATGAATCGGTCGCTAAATTAAATAGCGACCGAATTAGAAAGTTTAGCGACCGAATATGCCGGTCGCTAAACACTTCTTTTTTTGTAGTGAGATTGGTCTAAACCAGCCGGTGGTTGGGAAGGTAGGCTTGTGTGGGGAATGGTACAATGTCCAATACGAGGGCCTTCATCTGATTTGTGCTCAATGTGGTTGCTATGGACATGTGCTCAAAGATTGCAAGGTGGCTCCGCCGGTCTCAATTCAGGAGCAGCCTAAGGAGACTGCGGCTTCAGGTCAAGCTCCGGTGAGTGGTAGTTTAGTTGAGAATCAGCGCATTGATGGGAAAGATCTGGAGGAGAAAAAAATGGAGAATGCTACGGGTTTGTTACATGGGGATTGGCTTGTGGTCCCCCCAAAAAAGCGGACAATCAAGAAACCGGTTAACCCTGGTGCGAATTCCAAGGGATCCTATGATAGGGAAAATCTTTTTTCCTATGATTGGCTTGAGAAAATCATGAAAGAATCAACTCTGAATCGTAATAGCTATTCGACTCCTATAAATGAGGAAGTTTCAAAAAAGAGGGATAAAGGAGGATATTTCATTAAATGGCCCAGAAAAGAGTATAGTGGAACATTTTTCCCAATGCTCCTGTTTCGCTGAGTAAGAAGGATGACAGTAACAAGCCCGAGAGTAATTTGGGGCCCACTGGGAAAGGGAAGGAAATTGCCTCTCCTATCCCTAGTCCCAGCTCTCGGCCTTGCCGTAGTGACCGCCCAAGCAGTGGGGCCCAGTGAATCCTTTGGTCCACTAGCCTAAGCTCTAACCCGACCTAGGTGAAGTGAACGTAAGTGGTGATCTTGGAGCCCATTACGTGCAGGAGGATGTGCCTAGCCCAGATCTTTCGAAGGTCTTTCCCAAGTCTAGGAGTGTGCACATTAATCACGTAAGGGACATGCATGTGGATGGAGGACATGCAGCGTAACCAGCTCCTTGGAGCCCTCCTTTTACTAAACCTTTTGTCTATGATGGAGTTCTCGGATTTTTCTATTCTTATTTGGAATATTCGTGGTGCTGTGAGTAGTAGAGGTCATAGGCATACTGAGGATTTAATCCATAAGTACAAGCCATCTATGTTTGTCTTGTTGGAAACCCACACTCAGTTTGATGGGGCTATGGGTTTTGGGAGGAGACTTGGGTATGAGCCTATAGCGATTGAGGAGGCTTTGGGGGCATGCGGGTGGCATTTGGGTCCTTTCGACTATGAATGATGTTAACGCTACCTTAGTTAACTCATCGAACCAAGTTATTTCTTTGAAGCTTAGCAAGGGCAATTGTGAGTGGATTTGTTCTTTGATCTATGCCAGTCCAGTCCCTTCCGTTAGGACTCTGCTTTGGGATCATCTGGAGTCTCTCCGTGATAACATCTCTCCTCCTTGGATGATCATGGGGGACTTCAATGAAGTTCTCTCTCCTTCAGAAGTCCGGGGTGGTAATTTCTGTGCATCCAGAGCTTTGAGATATGTTGATTTACTCGACAAGTGTTCTATGGTTGACTTGGGTGCCTCGGGTTGTAAGTATACCTGGCACAGAAACAATAGAGGCGTGCACACTGTCTCTAAAAGGTTGGATAGATCTATTGTAGATTGCAATTGGAGGACTCTTTTTCCAGAAGCTTTTGTTGAGAACCTGTGTAGGCTCAACTCTGATCATCACCCGGTTCTGCTCAGGTGTATGGTGACGCCTAAAGGCCCTCGTCCTTTCAAGGTTGAGGCGGCTTGGAGCTCTCATGAGGACTTCAAGCAGATAGTGTATGAAGCTTGGTTTAAAGGTACCCATGATGTATGTTTAGGGCTTGAAATGGTCAAGGAGGATGCTTTGAAGTTCAATGAAGAAGTGTTTGGAAACATCTTTAGTAGGAAACGTCATCTGGAGGCAAGAATTTGTGGTGTTCAGAGATGCTTGGAAGAGGTTGACTCAGCTAGATTCTGTTTACTAGAGAAGGAGCTTCAAGAGGAATATGATAAAGTTCTCCATCAACAAGAGCTTTTGTGGTACCAGAAGTCTCGTGAAAAATGGGCAAGGTTTGGTGATAAAAATACCAGCTTTTTCTATACCCAAACAGTAGTTAGAAGAAAGAGGAATAAGGCTGAGGGCTTGACTTTGATGGATGGTAGTTGGTGCATGGATCAAGAGGTGCTTCGGGTTGAAGCCATGCAATTTTTTAAGAATCATTTTGTGCCTGATTCTCATTTTATCTAGCAGCCTCTTGATATGGATGGCAATGTTGTTCTTCCTTTGGATGGCATTAACTCTCTACTTTCTCCTATGTCCAAGGATGAAGTGTTTCAAGCTCTTCGACCAATGAAAGCTTACAAAGCCCCGGGTCCCGATGGTTTTCAACATTTCTTCTTTAAAACTTATTGGGATATTATTGGGGATGACGTTTGGAATCTTGTGAAGAATGCGTTTGAGCATGGCAGTTTTGATAGTAAGCTCTCGGATAATTTGATAGTTTTGATTCCCAAGGTTGATCATCCTAAGAGGTTAGCTCAATTTCGCTCTATTAGTCTTTGTAATGTTGTTTACAAACTCATTACAAAAGTCCTTGTTAATAGGTTTGTTAGCCCAAGTGGCCTCTAACAAGCGTTGGAATCCTAGAGGGGGGTGAATAGGATTCAAAAGATTTTCGTAAACTTTTCAAAAACTTTTGTTGTACGAAGGTATAACGTATTTATCAAGAGCGCATAGTGAATCTTTAGATGATGTGAACGTAATTGAAATGATGATTCAACAAGATTGTTTCAAATGCAAAGATTGTTTCAAATGCAATTCTATATCAGTTAAACCCTAATATGTAATGCAAATTGAAATTAAAGAGAGAAGGGTTAAGGAGAATTGCAAACCGATATTTTTACTGGTTCAATCACAATTTCTTGTGATCTACATCCAATCTCACACCCACCGGTATGAGAGTTCCTTCACTAATCAGGATCTTGAGTACAACGTTCAAGAAATTTTACACCAGAGATACCCCACTATGCAACCTACACACAACCAGGGATTCCACACCCTGAATCCAACCCAGAAGAAGATCCCTCACTTCTTCCAAACCAAGAACGTCAAAAACAAGAGAGTAGAATATGTTTGAATCACTCTTGAAAGTGAGAAATTACAACTTGAAGCTCTAATGATCACAATGAAAGATCGAGAGAATGAGACGCAAGGATCTTGTGAGATTTCGTGTTTCCTTTTGTTTGTTAGATGATGTCTAACGATTTTGAATGAAAGAGATGAATAGATCTATTTATTAAGGGTGTTTGTTACGTTAAAAAACCAGATCTGATAGCTGTGAATCGATTCACAGACCCCTTGAATCGATTCACAGAGCTGAAACACCATGAATCTATTCATGAATCTATTCAGAGACTGATACATCGTGAATCCATTCATGAATCTATTCAGAGACTGAAACACATGAATCTATTCATGAATCTATTCACAGAGATTGAAACATCTTGAATCCATTCATGAATCTATTCACAAAGAGTAAAATGCTTTGAATATATTCACATCAATCAGTGAATCTATTCACAACATATTTACGTACACTAAGGTTTCAATCATCTTATTTGTAAATATATTCATTTAAACTTAGATTTTCAACATGAAACTCATTTAATGATCAAGTATTATATATCCATGCATTAAGTAAAGATTTAAAACATTTCAACATGATGAATGCATGAATTCAACTTGATTATGTTAACCTATGTTGATTTTAATTTCATTTTATTTGCGTCTCATTCAAACATCTTATATGATCTTACAAAGGTACTAATAAAAACATAAACCTTTAAGAACTGCCCTTTGTAGATCTAAGTCTTCAAAACTTGATATAGTTGACATGTTGCCCTTTGTCATCTTCAAAATTTTGTACTTTAAATATCCAAGTCATACTTGGGGAATGCGTTCATTCACAAGGTTGAGACCTTTCTTACATGACTTAATTAGCCCTCTCCAGAGTAGCTTTATTCCAGGGAAAGGAACCTCTGATAATGCTATTGTGGCTTAGGAAGTTCCGCATTACATGCATTGTTCTCATAGTAGAGAGGGATCAATGACTTTTAAAATTGTTTTGGGAAAAGCCTTTGATAATGTTAGTTGGGATTTTTTGAAATCTACTCTGCAGGATTTTGGCTTTCTGACTCACACCATTGAGCTTATTGTTCCGTGTCTCCTCCTCTTCTCTTTCCATATTATGGAATGGTGATATACTGGATAGTGTTAAGCCGACTAAGGGTTTGAGACAAGGCGATCCAATGTCGCCTTATTTATTTGTTCTTTGCACGGAGAAGTTGGGTATGATGATTACAAAGAAAGTGGAGAATAGAGATTGGTTACCCATTAGAGTTTCCAAAGGTGGTCCCTTCATCTCTCATCTATTCTTCGCGAATGATGTTCTCTTATTTGCTAAAGCTGGGAATTCTCAATTGGAGCTTATTTTTGATTTATTGGATGAATTCTCAGTCGCTTCTGGTCTTAAAGTCAATTACGCAAAGTCAAAAGCCATTGCTTCCTCTAAAATGAGTCATGCTCGCAAGAACCACCTTTCTAATCTTTCCCCTATTCGGTTTTCCAATAGCCTGGGTAAGTATCTTGGATACCCTCTCATGCATGGTAGGGCTAGAAATGCTGATTTTAACATTATCATTGACAAGTTGCAAAGCCGTTTAGCCTCTTGGAAAGGTAAACTTTTGAACAAAGCTGGTAGAGTTGCCCTAGCTAGGTCTGTGTTAACTTCTTTACCTATCTATGCCATACAAACTATGTGGATGCCGAGTGGTGTTTGTGACTCTATTGATAGAACTGTTCGGAAGTTTATTTGGAAGGGCACGGATGAGGGTCGTAGCCTTAATCTAGTTAACTGGCAAATCATCACTATCCCTAGAAACTGTGGTGGTCTTGGCATTCGAGACACTCGTTTGGATAATGTTGCTTTACTTGGTAAAATTATTTGGAACTTGCTTGTTTCGGCCAAATATCTCGGGTATGAAATACTCGGCTGAACGAGGATTAGTGGGGTGTTTCTGGATTGTGCTTGACAGAATATGGATTCTGCTCCTACGTATCCAAAAGGGAATCAAAGAAAACGTAGTTCTAGAATGAGGGGTAAGCCCCCTATTTATAGTTGTTCTCTCAGGATCAGGCTCCGAAATAAGCGGAGGAATATTTGGATCAGATCGCGATCATGGGGAGAGATATCCGGGGCCTGATTGTCCGGAGTGACATTATGGCTAGCGAGATATTCGGCCCAGTTAGCTGCGAATGGATAGCTTGGGGCCGAGTAGTTATTCTCGGGTGTCAGGTGTGCTGACATGTCCTCGGCTTCGGAGGAGTTTGGGTCAAGGCCCATTCGTGGGGGTAAGCTCGGTTGGTCCAGTGTATAGACGAGTTCTCGGTCTTACATTCTCGGCCAGTACACAAGCCCTCCGAGCTCCGAGCTTGAATAAGCGAAGGAGCTGATACGTATGAAACCGAGCTTATTTTTCGGTTATGCAGTTATCCACATTCTCAGCTGTCGTTTCAATCAAGTCTTCTCTCTCTGTTAGAGAAAGCAATTATTCCCCTATTACTTCTTCGGCACGCCGTAGACAAGAAACCCTAGAGTTCTGCGCCCATTTAATGGAGGGAAAATCAAAAGTCGCATCGGGGCAATCAAAAGTCGCGCCCCTTTTTGGGCCCGATGGACAATGGGCTTCCAATCGCAGGCTATAAATACCTCCTCCGGCGCCAACTCCCTCCTACTTTGCTTACCCTTCTTTGCCATTCACCCTCGTCTTCCAAGTTTCTGCCATTGTCTCTCTGCTTGTCATCCTCCAGGTACGCTCCGTCTCTTCTTTTCCTTCGTGCTTCTAAGCTCTATTTCTGGCCTTCAGATATGAGTTCTTCTGTGTCTTCTGAGTCAAATACTTCGCCTCTGGTTGAGCGCGAAGTTTCCCCAATTGGGGGATCCCTTTCTGTTTCTTCTGTTCCTTCACGGGAACTGAGCGTTGGGGAGGCGGAACCGTCCTCCTCCGGGTCATCTTCGACTGACTCAGATTCTTCCGAGTCTGATTCGCCTAGGTCTGGTTCTCCCCCTCCTAGAGTGTCCAAACCCGCCGCTCGCAAACAACGCCTTAGGGTTCCTAAAGACCCTATTCCCGATATTACCCTTCCCGGGTATACCTGGGTTAAAGGGGAGGTTGGAACCTTTTTTTCTGACTACCAGACTCCTGATTCTATTGTTGAACTTCGGTCCCATATCAATATCTCGGCCTCAGGAGACGAGTCCGAGTTTATCTGCTCTCCGTGCTCGAGCACCGAGTGTGTCTTTCTAAGGGCTCGTCCTTCCGAGCCCCCTTTACATATATGTATAAAACACTTTTTGACAAACTGCATGTGTCTCTTCCTTTTACTGAGTTTGAGTGCGACGTTCTGAGAACCATGAACGTCGCACCTACTCAGCTTCACCCTAACAGCTGGGCTTTTATGAAAGCCTTTCAGATTCTATGTAAATACATAAGGATAGAGCCCACCACTCCAAAATTTTTGTATTTTTATCAAACCAGATTTGGCGAGAAAAAGGGATGGGTATCCCTTAATGGGTTGAACCGAAGAGGTCTTCTTAGTTTATTCGCTTCGTCTTATAAAGACTTCAAGGTTGACTTTTTCCGTGTTCGCCCTTCGAGTTCTCATACCTCCCACTTTTTTGACGAGAATAAATATGCCAAGTTTCCTTTATACTGGTAATCCTCTCCCACAAAATTCGTCAGCTTCGAGTATCATTCCCTGCCGGCCGAGGATAGGCGGGATATAGATGTACTAGAGGGTCTTCCTCGGCCCCTCCATTGTGCACGCCTTATGAAACTCCCCTTCTCCTCCACCCCAAGGTCCGACCTTAAAAGTAAGTGCTCGGCTTTTTAGTTTCTTAAGTATTTTCTGCATGTGTTGTTATACTAACAACTCTTTCTTTTTGACAGTCATCATGGGAAAATTCGACTTTTCAAAGCTTGTCAAGGCTGGTGTTGGTAAAGAGGGTCAGGGTCCCTCTTCAGCCGAGAAGAAGCAGAAAAGACCTCCTCCCACCAAGGCTTCTGCGAAGGGGGCTTCGTCATCTGCCCCTCAAAAAAGAAAGAGGGCAGAGGTTGAAGTGGTCGCCGAAGATTCTCCCCTTCCTGGCCCAAGCTCCCCTCGCCCCACTACTCAGGGGACGCAAATCGTGGGGCGAGAACAGCCACTTTCTACCCCCCTCGAGCCAAAATGGTACAACACCACCCTGAAGGCGGGGACTTCATCCCTCTGGGGTGAAGACTTCAACCCCTCCTCCTCATTCGACTCGAGCCTCTTAAAAGCCGTTGATCTTCGGTTTATCAAGCAGCAGGGGCCCGATCCAAGCATGGAGGCCCTCTCGGTCCCTGCCTTGTGGCTGCGGCTTTGGCTCGTTTACGGCCGAGAGGGTGACGGAGACCGAGAGGAAGTCTCAGGCAATTGGAGTCTCGAGTTTGCTTTGCTATAGAGAGGTTGAAGGGGGATCTTTCCCGGATTTCCTCCGAGAATGAACGCCTGACTACCACCATTGCTGATATTAATGCTCGGAACTCCGAGCTGGATTCTCGGGCAAAATCAGCCGAGGAAAGCAGAGCTCGAGTGGAAGAAGGCAAGGCTCGTGCCGAAGAAAAGATCAAAGAGGCTCAGGCTGAGATTGATCGGCTCAAAGCTGCCTTGGAGGCTGAGATCCAGGCTAAGATACTGCTCGAGGAGGACGTAAAGGAGGCCACCTGCTGCATTGTCATCGAGCACCGGAAAGGTTTTGACAAAGGCATTGCCCAAGCTGAGGTTACTGTTCCGGCATCGACCTTTCGGGGCCGATGTGAACATGGAAGTGGTAAATGGGGAACTTGTTCCCATTATTCCCGAGGGGGAGGAAGAGGTGGACGTAGTGGGGGGCTCTCCCGACGGTCATGTAGAGGCCGAGGAAAGCCATAGGGGGGAGTAGCTGTCATAGTTTTTTGTTCATCCTTTGTACTGGGCTTATGCCCTTGTAACCTGATTACTTGAATGAATATCATTATCATTTTGCTAATTCTTTGTTGTGTTTGGCTTGTCCATCGAATCTTCGGCTAAGGCCGAAATACTCCGCCGTCCAAAATGGACGGTGGTCGTATACACTAAAGCACGTGTTTTTCATTTTGCGTTGTCATGCATTAAATGCTTTTGGAAACCGTAATGGGTTCACGCAATCGCTGCCTTTTGCTTGGTTTCGAGGTTTGTTTTCCCAACAAATTTTCACACATACTACTTCCTTTCTTGCCTATAAATAGGGCCCTTCTCACTTGTTCATTCCTCATCCTTTTCTATCAGCCAAGTTCGTTTCTTACTTCTCTTCCACCCGAGTAGTTCTATGCTAACATCAGGGGTTTACGTTCCCCTCTCCCAGTTAACATCTTTTTTTGGGTTTCACATCCGCCAAAAAGGATGTAAGTGGGAGATGGGATCCAGAATTCCTTTTATGGTTTAATCCTTCAAAAAGGATGTTAACTGGGAGAATAGCAGTCTTCGGGCGTGGCGAAAGGGGTAGAGGTCGTCTACTCCCGGAGTCAGCCGAGCACCTCATCGTCCAGCTTTCTCAGGGGGAGTGTGAACTACAGCCTCCCTTAAGAGAGCGTGGTGGCGTTCAATCGGGGGGACTGGGGGCTGAGTGGCCCTTATTTTCAATTTCGGCTTTCAACCTCAGCGCTGCACTCGGTCCCGTGAATGTACTTTTCAAGAGTCAAACTTAGCTTTATTTTTGCGCATTGTACTCGGTTTCCTTGAATGTATCAAACTCGGCTTTATTTTTTGCCTTGTGCATTGTACTCGGTTTCCTTAATAAAATAATGGCTTGTACTTGGCCTTTCCGAATTTTGTTCTTTGCCCATATTCAGCTTTATTAATTTCGCGGCTTAAATTCAACGTCTATAACGTAGTAATAACTCGGATTCGGCTATTAAGATCGTGCTTGACCTTTATACTTAACTTTATGGCTCATATTCGGCCACCAGACTCAAACTTGGCCTTGAGAATTTAACGGCTCGGATTCGGCCATTGGCTCGTACTCGGCCACTAGGCTCAAACTTGACCTTTGGAATTGAACGGCTCGGACTCGGCCGCCGGGCTCAAACTTGGCCCCTTTGACTGGCTCGAACTCGGCCAACGGCTCGTACTCGGTCACTAGGCTCAAACTTGGCCTTTGGAATTGAACGGCTCGGACTCGGTCACCGGGCTCAAACTTGGCCCCTCTGACTGGCTCGAACTCGGCCAACGGCTCGTACTCGGCCGCCGGGCTCAAACTTGGCCCCTCTGACTGGCTCGAACTCGGCCGCCGGGCTCAAACTTGGCCCCTCTGACTGGCTCGGACTCGGCCATTAGGCTCAAACTTGGCCTTTGGAATTGAACGACTCGTACTCGGCCGCCGGGCTCAAACTTGGCCCCTCTGACTGTCTCGAACTCGGCCAACGGCTCGTACTCGGCCGCCGGGCTCAAACTTGGCCCCTCTGACTGGCTCGAACTCGACCAACGGCTCGTACTCGGCCGCCGGGCTCAAACTTGGCCCCTCTGACTGGCTCGAACTCTGCCAACAGCTCGTACTCGGCCGCCGGGCTCAAACTTGGCCCCTCTGACTGGCTCGGACTCGGCCATTAGGCTCAAACTTGGCCTTTGGAATTGAACGGCTTGTACTCGGCCGCCGGGCTCAAACTTGGCCCCTCTGACTGGCTCGAACTCGGCCAACGGCTCGTACTCGGCCGCCGGGCTCAAACTTGGCCCCTCTGACTGGCTCGGACTCGGCCAACGGCTCGTACTCGGTCGCCGGGCTCAAACTTGGCCCCTCTGACTGGCTCGAACTCGGCCAACGGCTCGTACTCGGCCGCCGGGCTCAAACTTGGCCCCTCTGACTGGCTCGGACTCGGCCAACGGCTCGTACTCGACCGCCGGGCTCAAACTTGGCCCCTCTGACTGGCTCGAACTCGGCCATTAAAATAAGATGTCTGCAAAATAAATACTTCGGCAAAGCAAGAAAAAATAAAACCATATTCATAATAAATTTTGCTTTTTATTGAATGGAGTCCGCGGTGTGCCTCGTTAAAACCTCCCCGGTCAAAACCCATTTTGGGAAAAAATACCGAGGTAGGAAAAAGAGTACAGCACCCGACTATATACATCAGCTGTAATAAAACTTCAAATGAGAGGCATTCCAAGTCCTCGGGATAGGATTTCCCGACAATTCTTCTAACCTATAAGCCCCGTTCCCCAGGTTCTCAACTACTCGGAACGGTCCTCCCCAATTTCCCGCTAACTTGCCTTCCGTGCGGTCCTTCCTCGCTTCCCCCTTTTATTCTCAGCACTAAATCTCCGCGCAGAAAACTCCTTGGCCTTACTCTTGAATTATACCTTCTAGTGGCTCTCTGTTTGCAGGCTTCTTCTCTGATTCTGGCTTCCTCCCTAACCTCCTCTACCAAGTCAAGTTCGATCCTCATATTGCTCTCATTGTCGTTCGGCTCGTGTTGCACACGTCGGAAAGACGCTTCACCAACCTCTACTGGGATCATGGCGTCAGTTCCGTACGTCAGCCTGAAGGGTGTTTCTTGAGTGGTAGATTGAGGCATACAGTGGTAGGCCCAGAGAATACTCGGTAACTCCTCTGCCCAGGCTCCTTTAGATCTTCCTACTCTTTTCTTCAGTTCCCCGAGGATGATCTTGTTAGCTGATTCGGCCTGCCCATTGGTTTGGGGGTGCTCAACGGATGTAACTTGGTGCTTGATACCGAGGTTGTCATAGAATTCCCGTAGCTTCTTATCCACAAATTGTCTTCCGTTGTCGGTGACGATTGCACAGGGAATTCCGTGCCTACAAATAAGGTTCTTCCACACAAATTTCTGCACCTTCTCAGCGGTAATCTTGGCCAAAGGCTCTGCTTCGATCCATTTGGTGAAGTAGTCCACTGCTACCAGTAGGAATTTGACTTGGCCTTTGGCTACTGGGAAAGGCCCCAGTATGTCCATTCCCCACATTGCAAACGGCCAAGGCGAGTTTAATGTGTGAAGTCCTTCAGGGGGGGTATGATTTACATTGGAAAATCTCTGGCACTCATCACACCGCTTCGTCCACTCCATGCAATCAGCTCTAAGGGTAGGCCAATAATACCCTGCTCGGACTATCTTGGAGGCCATTGATCTGCCTCCACTGTGAAAACCACAGATTCCTCGGTGAACCTCTTCCATGACATACTTAGATTGTGCCTTGGTCAGACATTTTAGCAAAGGCGCCGAGAATCCTCACTTATACAGCTCCCCGGCGATTATAGTGAAATGACTCACCCTTAGCCTGACTTTCCTGGCTTCGGCCTGATCCGAGGGTAGAGCTTCTGAGGATAAGTACTCCCATATAGGTGCCATCCACTCTCGGTCAACCAACTCGTTGGCCATCACCTCTTCTGTCCCAATGCTTGGTTCATTGAGGGTTTCTTGAATAACCGTTCTGTGGTGTCCCGGCTTCTTTGTGCTGGCAAGCTTAGACAGCAAATCAGCCCGAGTGTTTTCCTCTCGGGGAATGTGCTCAATGGTGAACTTTTCAAAGCCGGAGATTAACTGGTTGACCTTACACAAATATCTGGTGAGCTGAGGTTCCTTCGTCTGATAGCCTCCGGATATTTGTCCGGTGACTAGTTGTGAATCACTCCGGCACTTGACAGCCTTCGCCCCCATTTCATTCGCCAGCCTTAGTCCCGCTATCAGAGCTTCATACTCGAGAATCACCCCCGCTCCACCGCCCCTGATATTTGAGGATCCATCCACGTATAGATTCCACCATATATCCTCGGCCTCTGGTTGTGGATGGAGCTCGGCTATGAAGTCAAACAGGCATTGTGATTTCAGAGGTCCTCTCATTTCGTATTTCAAGCCAAACTCGGACAACTCTACTGACCAAGCAATCATGCGCCCCGCCAGTTCGGGCTTTTTGAGTATCTGTTTGATTGGGTGGTCCGTCTTAACAACCACTTGGTGACTCTGAAAGTATGGGCGCAACCGCCTAGCTGCGGTCACCAAGGCTAAGACCAGCTTCTCAATAACTTGATACCGAGTTTCGGCATCATGGAGCACCCTACTGATGAAGTATACTGGCATTTGGGCTTTCTCTACCTCTTGCACGATGACTGCGCTGATAGCATTCTTGGAGGCTGACAGATACAGATACAATTCTTTCCCCGGGATGGGTCTTGTTAATATCGGCAGGGAGGACAGAAAGTTCTTGAAGTCGACAAAAGCCTTTTCGCAGTCTTCGGTCCATTTGAAGGTTTGGGGCTTCTTCAGCAGTTTGAAGAAAGGCCGGGCTTTGTCTGCGGATTTGTGTAGGAACCGAGATAATGACGCGAGCCATCCTGCCAATATTTGTACTTCTTTAACGTTCTGCGGGCTTCTCATCTCAATTACGGCCCGACACTTATCGGGATTGGCTTCAATTCCCCGGTGGGTAAGCATAAAGCCGAGGAATTTACCCCCCTGGACACCGAAAACACACTTCTCCGGGTTGAGCCTCATGTTGTACCTTCTCAACTGCTGAAATATTTCTTCCAGATCTATAGGGTGGTGGTCGGGGTCATCGATTTCACTACCATGTCATCCACATATACTTCCATGGTTCGCCAATTTGCTTCCCAAATACCCGGTCCATAAGTCTCGGTACGTGGCTCCCGCATTCTTCACCCAAACGGCATTACTTCAGAGCGGTAATTTGACCCCTCAGTAATGAAGGCTGTTTTCTCCTCATCCGGGGTACATTCTAATTTGGTTGTACCCGAGTACGCATCCAAGAAGCTTAAAATTCAGTATCCGGAAGCCCTCACAACAACCAGCCTGTCAATACTCGGCAAGGGATAAGAGTCTTTCGGGCATGCTCTGCTCGAGATCCGTATAATCGGTGCACATGCGCCACTTGCCGCTTGCTTTCTTGACGAGAACGATGTTGGCCAACCATGTGGTGTATTCTACTTCTCGGATAAATTTGGCCTTGACCAACTTCGCTCTCCTCTTCGACTACTTTTCTCCTCTCTTCACCTAATCTCCTTTTTCTTCTGGGCCATCGCCTCGCCTGGACAGATTGCCAATTTATGGCATAAAAGTTGGGATCAATTCCTGGCATGTCGATGTGGTCCAGGTGAATAGATCGGCATTTCTGCGCAGCAAAGACTTGCTTTATTTCTTCTTTCGAGTAGGCTCAAGGTGACCACCGAGCTTAGTACACTGCTTCAGCTGCGGCTTGAGTTGGAACTTCTCTAGCTCCTCAATAGGTTGTGGACGTTGTTCCCGCATGTCCATCCTGGGGATCCAGCTCAACGGAGTTTATCGAATTCACCGCCTTGTCCTTCCCCCCGTCTAGGGCTTCTATCGAAGTGCGGGTTTAAGTTTGCTCACCCGTAAACTATCGGGCCGTAGCATTGTCTCGCCATCCTCCGATCTCGCTCGGACAGCCACTATATCTCCCGAGCTGGAGGGGAACTTCATAGTGAGGTGGGGAGTAGAGACCACAGCCCCTAACTCGTTCAAGGACGACCTTCCGATCGAGGATATTATACGATGTAATCGCGTTAACTAGCACATACCTGACCATGATGGTTTTGGAAGCTCGCCATCGCCAAAAGTGGTCAAGAGGTCAATATATCCCCGAGTATCAACTCTGCTCCCCTGCGAAGCCAACGAAGTTTCTTCGTCAATGGGCTGAATTGATTTCTCCGGGATCCCGAGCTTCTGAAACGTTGAGTAGTACAATATATCCGCGGAGCTCCCCTGATCGACGAGGGTTCTTTTGACCGAGAAATTGGCCAACTGTACGGTGATCACCATGGGGTCATCCTGGTTGGGATCTACTCCCACAAAATCTTCATCAGAAAAGATAATAGGGGGGAACTCCGGGGAGGCTTGCCAGATACCGAGTTAACAGCTCGGATGGCCCGCAGATGTCTTCTCCGAGTTGAACTTGTGGTCCCTCCCCCCGCGAACCCTCCTGAGATGGTGTTTATCACCCCTCGGATGACATATCCTCTTCCCGTCTTTCATTCTGCCTTTCTCTGGTCTCTGCTCTCTCCTCATTTCTTCGATCGCCGCCCCTCCTAAGCCGGTCCACCCTCTCTTCTTCTGTTTCCCCGCCTCTCACTCATTGTTGTTGTTTCTTCGGACAAAGTTGCTTGAGGTGGCCACCGAACCAGTTCTTCAATTTTATCCCGTAGGACCCAAAGCACTCCTCGGTGGTATGGCCATAGTTGCGGTGATACCGACAATGCTTCCAGCGATCCGCATTTCGGGGTGTGGCCACCTTTGGGAGCTGCAGAAGCTCCCAACAGACGCTTCCTCGAACACCCGAGCCCGATTTGTGTTGAGGGGAGTATAATGATCATACTTCGGTCCCCTCTGGAAATGCTCTACGGGCCTTTCAATCTCGGCTTATCACCCCCGCCTCCTCTTCTTGTCTCTACTCTTCTCCCGCTGACCCTCATCGGTCCGATCCCTTTTCTTGGACTCCTCTACCTCCTCCATATTGATGTAACCTGCAGCTTTTCTTCTCAATTCGTCCATATCGGCTGGTGGTTTTCGAGCTAAGTACCTAGCAAAAGGGCCAGGTCTCAACCCGGTCAGGATGGTGTGTAGTGCAACATCGGCACTGAGATTGGGGATGAGTACCGCCTCCTTGCTGAATCTGGCCATGAAGTTGCGCAGGGATTCATTCTTCTCTTGCCTGAAGTTCACCAAAGGAGGCCGAGGTTTTACGGTGGGCTCGGCTCGTGGGCAAATCGAGGCCGAGCCTAGCCACGAATGTATCAAAAGAGTCCACCGAGGCTGGGGGTAGCTGGGTGTACCAAGTCAACGCTGCCTCCTTCAGTGTGGTTGGGAAAACTTTGCACATGACGGCGTCTTCATCCGTAAAAAGGTACATCTGCGTGGTGAAGGCGTCCAAGTGGCGCTCGGGGTCCGAGGTGCCATCATATTTGTCAATGTTGATGGGCTTGTAGTTGGTGGCAAGGGGACCCCATGATATCATTCGTGAAAGGATGCCTCGGCTTCCGCAGCTGGCCCCGTCATTAAGTCTGCTTCGTTTGGGAGTGAAGATTCTGGGCCTGCTTAGGGAATCCCTCTTCCTCTCGCTTCGGTTGTTGTGGTGGGAAGCCCGGAGGCGAGGACCTCCTTCCCGATACAAGTTTCTGACCCCTCAATCTCGGGAGGTCGGCGCTCTCTTTCATGTGAGGAAGAGACCGACCTCTCCTCGCTTCGGCTCTCTCTCACGACGGTCATTCTCACGGCGGATTTCTTCATTCTCCCTTCTCGCCGCTGCAACCTGCGCGAGAAGCTCTCCCGAACCACGGGATTGTCGGGTCATTCTCGTTGGGCCTACTGACTGTTCTCCATTATCCCCGTTAACTCCGTTGTTGGCATTCCTTGGCTCCTCCCTCCTGCAGTTTCCGCTTCTCGTCCTCACCATTTTTGTGTGGTATGGGAAAATATTTGCTTCGATCCCCACAGACGGTGCCAAATGTTCCGGCCAAATATCTCGGGTATGAAATACTCGGCTGAACGAGGATTAGTGGGGTGTTTCTGGATTGTGCTTGACAGAATATGGATTCTGCTCCTACGTATCCAAAAGGGAATCAAAGCAAACGTAGTTCTAGAATGAGGGGTAAGCCCCCTATTTATAGTTGTTCTCTCAGGATCAGGCTCCGAAATAAGCGGAGGAATATTTGGATCAGATCGCGATCATGGGGGGAGATATCCGGGGCCTGATTGTCCGGAGTGACATTATGGCTAGCGAGATATTCGGCCCAGTTAGCTGCGGATGGATAGCTTGGGGTCGAGTAGTTATTCTCGGGTGTCAGGTGTACTGACATGTCCTCGGCTTCGGAGGAGTTTGGGTCAAGGCCCATTCGTGGGGGTAAGCTCGGTTGGTCCAGTGTATAGACGAGTTCTCGGTCTTACATTCTCGGCCAGTACACTGCTCAACAAGACTGAGAAGCTTTCCTCATAGGTCCTGGCTAGCAAATATGTTTCCCAGGGGCGCCTTTTTTATGACAATAGTATTGCTGGATCGTCCTTCACTTGGAGATCCATCTTGAAAGCTCTTCACCTCTTGAAGGACGGCTATGTTTTTAGATTTGGCAAGGGAGATGTTTTCTTTTGTTATGATAGATGGTTAGCGGATGAGAGAATCTACAATTTGGTGGATTATGTTAATATCTCAGACTCAACTTTGAAAGTCCATGATGTTTGGAGAGATGGTAAGTGGCATGTGAATGAGTTATCTACTATCTTACCTTCTGGGGTTAAGGACAAGATTAACAGTTGCTCTATTCATCTTAATGAGCAAGTTGAGATTGTTTCATTTGGAATGCTCAGTTTTCGGGGGTCTATGATGTTAAATCGGGTTACAAGTGGTTGATTCAACAGCATAGACAGCTTGATAACTTTGTGTCTTGGAGATGGATTTGGCGCCTCCCTACCTCTGAGAAGTGCAAGTTTCTAGTTTGACTGGTTTGTCATGATGCAGTCCCCATTAATGAGCTCAGGATGAGGAGAGGTTTATCTTCGAGTGCAATCTGTCCAAGATGCCATAATGAGCCTGAATCTGCAGCGCACTGTTTGAGGGGTTGTTTTAGCTCCTGGAGAATTTGGCATGCCTTAGGCTTCTCCTCAGAGAATAACTTCTTCACCAATGACCTCGTGCAGTGGCTTGCTAGCTATGCGAGTCATGAGAGGGCTATCCTTTTCTTTGCTTCCCTTTGGTGGCTTTGGCTTAGAAGAAATAAAGCTGTCTTGGATGATGAGCTTTGACTTGATTCTGATGTTCTGAGAATGATTAGTAGAACTATCGAGGAGCTGGGTAGGGTCTTCTAGAAGAATGATCAACATGTTAAAACTCCCGTGCTGATTGGTTGGTCTCCTCCTCTTCCTAACTTTGTCAAGATTAATGTAGATGGAAGCTCCATTGGTAATCCTGGTCCGGCTGGGTTTGAAGGCCTGCTGGGTGAGGTGGTTGATGGGCTTTAAAGGGAGTATTGGTCAGTCTCAAATTCTGTTGGCTGAGTTAAGAGCTATTTATCATGGCATCAAAATTGCTTGGGAGGTGGATTTTAGAAATGTTCTTTGTGAGAGTGACTGTTTGGAGGCAATTCGTTTAACTACCATGGAGGTGGAGCAATTTCATTGGAGTCTGCAGCTTGTTCATGTGTTTAGAGAGGCAAATTTTTTGTGTTGATCACCTTGCGAAAAATGGCGCGGATGGGTCTTCCTCTTGGACCGTGATGCAGACTCCTGCTGGCATTCTTCCTTTTTTAGAGGCTGATGCTGTAGGAATTGTTTTTAGTAGGGCTTAGCTTTTTCTTTTCTTTCCCGGTTGCACCAAAAAAAAAATGTCACCATGTTTCTTTCTCGCTCACTCCCTTCTCTCTTCTTCGCCCTCGAGCCTCTATCGTCTGTCAGGAATGTTTATATTCAAACCGATCAAAACAAAAATCGAAAATCGAACAAAATCAAAGTTTATTGAATTTTTTGGATCTTATTTTGTGAAAACCGATCGGATCGGATTTCGAAATATTTTTTTAAAACTAAACCAAATAAAAATTAACCATAAATATAAAATTTAATATATATCTATTCTATGTTTTTACATTATTACTTTTTTATTTGTTGATTTTTTTCTAATAATACTTGTTAGTTTGATATGATGTAATTTTCTAATATTTTTAATGTCTCAAATATAAAATTGATATTTGTTAGCTCGTAATGTTTAAATTTTTAGTATGTTTTAGACTTATTAATGTTTAATTTTCTACTGTTTAAAAACTGCCAATCCAATCCAAAAAAAAACTTTTAATTGTATTGGATTGATTCGAATTTGATATAAGAACAATCCAGTATAAATCGAACCACAACATTTTTTTTTTGGATTAGATGACTTATTGAATCAAAATCCATTCAAATCGATTTGCCAATACCCCTGTCGTCTGCGCCTATTAGAAGGACTTCAACCTCAACGTCACTGGAATTTTGGACGATGCATACAGCTCACACAGTTTGCTCGTTTTTGGTATGCGCCTTTTTTCTGGTCAGATTTATATTTGAGTTATTGTTCTTTTTCTAGTCGGAGTCAGGGATCAAATCATGGTTCTAGATGGGCGTGAACCCATGGTGAGTGAATCCAACTCGTTCCACACCTTTCGTATCTTTTCAAATCATTTGCCGAGGGTAGGTCCCAACCGCCTCTCCAACTCCAGCAACAGATTGAAGATGAAACCACTAGTGCACAAAAGGGATTCCACGTCGGTTATTTTTGGCTTTCCACATCGGTTTTGAAACTGATGTGGAAACGACCGATGTGGTTTATTGCCACTTTACACATCGGTTTTAAACCGATGTGTAAAGTATATTTTAAAAATCGGTTTAATACTAACCGATGTGTAAAATTAATTTAGCAATTGATAAGCAGTTGTAAATTTAACTTTGTACATCGGTTTTGCTTAAAACCGATTTGTAAAATTGACTTTCTACATCGGTTTTCTAAAGAACCGATGTGTAAAGTTAAATTTACACATCGGTTTTAAGCAAAACCGATGTAGAAAGTTAAATATACACATCGGTTATTGAGAACCGATGTGTAAAATCTCATTTTTTTTAATCTATTATTTACATTTCAATCATTCGTGTTTTCACTCATGCAGTTCTATAAACACACCAGCAGAAGACTCGATCAAACAAGAAACAACAACAGAACACCAAACCAGTTTTGACACAATCATTCAAAAGCAAAACATACTTCATTCAATTTTCTTAGCACAGCCAATTAGCTCTTACACATATGGTTAAAAATACTGACATTTCATCAAATGACTAGTGAGCACAGAATCTAAAACAGAGGGGCATCGTGCCTAATTAATTTCGAATGAATGAAAACAACACTTTATCAAAGCTACACCAAAACACGAGAGAAGAAGAATTGAACCAGACCTGAGCACTAATACGTATCATCAGTCAAAGGTACGTACACTATAGCTAGTATATGATAAGTTTTTAAACTAACTACATATATACAAACTATGGGTGGTACACTTCAAGAAAGAAAGTTGCCCAACGCCTCTTAATGATGTTGATGTCAGAACCAGACAATGGAGATGGATTGTTGAATATCTGCAAGTTTAATTGGACAAAAGATTATATCTTTTAAGTAATAAACTAACATAAAACATATAACGAATCTATACTATTACTTCTAATTGTGTCAATTAACATTTACCTCACTCCATCTTTCAGTGATCCCGGAGGAGATAATTTCCAACATCCACTGCATCACATAGTAGCCACATTCCCATGACCCACGTTGTATACGTGACTACGTACAAATGAAACCCAATTAGAATATGAGGAATTAAATAAAATAGAAATCAATTATTGTACCCACTGCATTTGATGCATTTGAACTAATAAATATCTTACGCTGGGAATAATCCATCTGATAGCCCGAGTACGCCTTTCACCACACTGCATGTGGGATGCATTAATAGACCTATCATGACAAAAACATTAATTAAAGTATATATAATAGATTTCAGATAATTAAAACAACTGCATTACTGATTATAAAGTATTTTAACGCTTACGTTTCGATGATCGTCTTCGATTCATTCGCCGGCTTATGTCCCAATGAGCAGAAGAAGACCAGGACGTTCATTCTTGGGTACAAGAGCAACAGTTGCCAATGCTTGCTGTATTTGCGGAACAATTAGTGACTGTAAGTCATATATAGTTATACTTAAATTAATAACCGGTACTTACTTATTGAGATAAGGCGCAAGATAGAATTGATGATCGTCTCGGGCAAGTATATCACGTATGGTAGTGACCGGGTCTTCCGATGCTACGAGAACATCACCCTGAATGAACATGGGGTCAATGAACCCATAAAGGGCGAGGTTACCCTGATCGACTAACATACGATGCAGATACCTAATATATTGGAAAAACATGTTAATTATCATTGTATTTAAAAATTAATTACGTACTTAACTTATAAATAAAATGTACTTACGTGCACCAAAACGATATGTGTGCAGAACTGGCCATTTCTTTATTGAGTGTCATCTCCATAAGTTCTTTCTTTGGTATATACAGTTCACTGGGCTGGCATCATGTTCCAACGTTACCAATGCCGCATCATCCTCCATGGTGACAACCTCGTATAGCAAGATCTTTGAAAACATCACCATGACCAGGTGCCCCTTTGTCGATCCCCTAAACAACATAGATATATATTAGTAATCACGGATAATTAAGTTATTTAATTCGTTATGAACTAAATGGTCAAATGAATACCTTGACAGGAGCGGAGACATCTCTGGTCTTCCTAGATCCGACCTTTTAGGCACAATATCATTTCCAACATCCTATAACAAATACAAATAAAGCATTATCTTTAAACAATAATAAATATATTTCAACTATGAATATAGAAAAACACAACTAACCGAATACCTCGGATGCAACAAGAAAGCTGACCAGTCTTCTTGGCCGAGAGGATGAAGTTATCGGGGCCCGACCCCTTTGTTTGAACCTCCTCGGTGGGCACGGGGACTCGAGCATCAAGCATCTCGAATAATCTCAACAGACACCCTCGGATGATCATCCGGTAATAACCGATGGTGTATGGTATTACCTAACTTATTATATGCCCTACCCAATGCCACTTAGCGGCGATGATGATGATGATCATCAACATACAGCTCACACCTATCGGGTCGTCATCATCATCATCATCATCATCATCATCATCAAGACATCATCATCATCATTTTCGGGATGATGAGGAGGATCACATGAGCCCTTAGTGCTCACATGGACAGAGGGTTGGACAGAGGGTTGGACACCGCTGTCATCTGCTGGGACAAAGAAGTAAATATTGCCATCTCTTTGGGCAAACCGCTTGGCCATCTCTCTGTCGAAGCTCACTGCAATCTCCTGTTTTAGTTGTGCTCTATCTGCAACCGAATCCCTGTGGCATTGGTGTGAAGATGAACCATGGTATTGGCGAATGCCGACTCCCCATCCAACACCAATGACACGGCCGGGTGGTCCGGTTTACCGATGGCGATAGATAAGATATCATTGCGTCCTCTAGGAACAAAGGTTCCTTGGGTTAGTCGATCATCCAAGGCATCCTATCACATAAAAATATCAGGTCACATTACAATTCGGTAACAATCTTAAAATGACAATTACAACAAACTATACTTACAATCCTCTCAGCTACTTGGCGGGCCTCCTCGGATGTATATTGTCCCGTTTTTCTTTGTCGGCCCCTCTTCCATGAACGATGGCGTGGGGGTGGAGGTGGATCAACAACCTCCTGGAAGATTTTCAGCATTAGGATCCGCTCGAGATGCTTTCTCACGACGTGCTTTCTTTTCCTCTTCAACCATTTTCTTAACAAGCTTTTTATATCCCCCACGAGACATGACATGGGGGTAGACATTCTTGCTTTGGTTTTCCTGCCCCTTTTTCCTCTTCTCCTCGTTATAAATAAAAGACAATTAAATTACAAAAGTAAATGAATTTAATGCATTTACATATATTTATAGACAAATCAATTTAGTTAACCAGACAGCTTGGTTCACGTCGGCTCTGTACAAAGCTATCCCACGTCGCCTTGTCAAGAAACGGATACACCTCAAGTGGGTTCTTTTTACTTTTGGACCGAATATATAGTATCTGCCCAGGTCGGCCTTAAAACCCCTCCAACGCTCTCCAAAGATACTTCAAAGAAACGCTTCTTCATAGCGTATGTATCCTGGTATGTCAAATGTCAACTACATTAAGACCAAAAGAATCAACGAATTACTGTATGATATTATTAAGATAAAAATAAAGTAGATACAGAAAAACACAGGACGTAGAAGTATAGATACCAGAATACTCTCCCATATCTGCTCCTTCACGTCCGCCGGTACATCTCTCCACCTATCAATGAGTATACTAGGCCTGTTCCTAGCAAGGGTCGCCACAAAACTGGTAAACTGATCTTCCATTGGCCCAATAGGTTTGAGGTTATCATCAAAATCTACTCTTATCCTCTGATTTGACCCACGGTTGGCAGTCAAATGCCTCATCCGTGTGGCACGTCTACCCTTTCTACCGGTAGACGGGGTCTATGACCCGCTGCATGAAGGAGGTGTATCCTCATGATCAGCCATGTATACCTGTTTAAACACAAAACAAAAAAAAACTTGTTAGTATGTCAGGATAAATATCAAACATAACTTATAAATATCGATCAACGTACATAAACATAACTTATAAATATCAATGTAAACACATAATATGCCAAACTTGATGGTAATATCAAACTAAACTTACTTTGTGGTCAATTAGTAAAGTTCTCCCATAACCCTTCTTGGTGATCATTACGAGTAGCATGTACATCATCCACTTCATTTTCCTCATTGAAATTAGGCACTCGTGTTGAGAAAGAAGGAGTATCAGAAATATCAAGAGTTGAATCGTGATTTCCCTCACTACCGTTATACATGTTTTTTCCCTGGAGAACCACTGACCACCTTTTGTTAGAAGGATCACGGATATAAAACACTTGTTTTGCTTGGGATGCCATGATGAAAGGTTCCTCTTTATTACCTACCTTACTAAGGTCCACCAATTTGAATCCTAACTCATCGGTTTGCACACCATTGTTATTTGTCGACCCACTGACATTTAAAAACAGGTACTCTAAACTTCGTGTAATCAACCTCCCATATCTCTTCAATGATTCCAAAGTATGAAACTGATGCCATAACAGGGTTTTTATCTTTCGAACTAGAGAAATGCATGGACTCAGTGACGACCATAACCCCACTGTTTTGCATAGTACTTTTGTCATCCTGGGACTTTGTATAGAAGGAAAACTTATTGATATCGTACCCACTCCAGCATATGACATCAAAGTTAGGCCCCTGTGCTAGCCATTTTAATGTAGCAGAAGCAGTACCATCCTTTGCAATTTTTTCTTTAAACCAGTTCAAGAAAGTCTTGTTATGCTTGTTCAAACACCATTTTTCATTCATTCTAGGGTAAGTTTCATTGATAATGCTTTTATGCTCACATAAGTATGGTTCAACCTCATCAGTGTTATTCAATATATACAAATGTGCTTGAAGCACTTCCTCCCGATCCATGCTCTTAACAGTGATACCTCGTGTACCCTTACCATCATATCTTCCTTCGTGACGAGACTTCGGAAGCCCTACAGGTTCCGCTTCTGACATGTAGTCTGTACAAAACTCAATAGCTTCTTCTGCAACATACCTTTCAACAATAGATGCTTCGGGACGGTGTGGATTTTTCATATATCCTTTCAGGATCTTCATGTATCGCTCAACCGGGTACATCCACCTTAAATAAACGGGACCGCACAATCTAATCTCCCTCACTAGATGAACAATCAAATGAACCATGATGTCAAAAAATGAAGGTGGAAAATACATCTCCAATTGGCACAATACAATGGCTGCCTCATTTTCCAACTCATCCAAATTTTTAGTGTCAATGACCTTGCTACATATAGCATTGAAGAATAAGCATAACCTAGTAATGGCATGTCTGACTTTTTTAGGCAATATGTCACGAATGGCCACCGGTAGTAGTTGTTGCATCAAGACATGACAATCATGAGACTTTAAGCCAACTAATTTGAGATCTTTCATTGAGACAAGTCTTCTGATATTTGAAGAGTAACCCCGTGGCACTTTGACTCCCCGTAGACATTCACATAAACTTCTTTTCTCTTTTTTTGATAAAGTATGACATGTCAGGGGCAAATAAGTCTTCTTATCCCCCACTTTAAGTGGAGCTAACTGCTCTCGTATACCCATCGCAACTAGATCCAGACTTGAGCATTCACACCATCCTTTGTCTTGCCTTGAATGTTGAGAAGCGTTCCGATTAAACTGTCACACACATTTTTCTCTACATGCATCACATCAATACAATGTCTTACATCAAGCTTGCACCAAGATGGGAAGATCAAAGAAGATCGACCTCTTCTTCCATATTTTCTTCTCTCGTAGCCTTCTTCTCGGGTCTTCCCATAGATAACATTAGTGTTGTTCACCCTTTCATAAACTTGCTCTCCAATCAAGGCCACGGAGCAATTTCATTCTCCGAAGTCCATCGAAAGCTTTCCTCAATCTACGATAAGGATGATTACGCTCGGAGAAATCTCCGATGCCTAAGGTAGACCGCCTTCCTTCCATGTTGCAGTTGATGGTAACATGTGCCTTCTTCACATATTGGACATGCTTTATGCCCCTTAACACTATACCCACACAGGTTCCCGTATGCTGGAAAGTCATTGATGGTGCAAAATAACATGGCACGCAATCGAATGTCTCACGGCAATACCCGCCGATCACATCAACGCCTTCATCCCACATCATTCTCAAGTCTTCAATCAAGGGACTCGAGATAAACATCAATATCATTTCCTGACTGTTTAGGACCCGAAATCATCATACTTAACATAATGTATTTGCGCTTCATGCACAACCAAGGAGACAAAGTTGTAAATTACAAGGAGAACAGGCCATGAACTATGAATACTACTTAATTTTCCATATGGATTCATTCCATCGGTAGCAAGTCCAAGCCTGAGGTTTCGGGCTCATTGCCGAAATCCGAAACAAACTATCAATTCTCTTCCATTGCAAAGAATCGGCCGGATGGCTAAGTCGTCCATCACACTTCCTCTCATCTGCATGCCATCTAATGTTCTTTGCGTCATTTACATTAGCAAACAATCGCTTGAACCGCGGAATCACGGGAAGATACCATAACACCTTCGCAAGAGGACCTTTGGTGACCACATCACAACTAGAATCACCATCCTTCACTTTGTAGCGTGATACCCCACACCTGGGGCACTCGTGCATCTCTTCAAACTCTTTCCTGTACAATATGCAATCATTGGGGCAAGCGTGTATTTTCTTATACTCCATACCCATCGGACACAATATCTTCTTCGCCTCATAGTTTCGAGATGGCAATGTGTTGCCTTCTAGAAGCATTTCTTTCAACAACTCAAGCAATTCGGTAAAGCTTTTATCGCTCCACCCATTTCTCGCCTTCACATTGAACAATCTTAACACCGCTGACAACCGTGTGAAATTAGTGCACCCCGGATACAAAGCCACTTGCGCATCACTGCACAAAGTATCATACACATGTGCGCGCCGAAAAGACTCTTGCCCAACATCACGAATCATGTCCTCTAGTCCATCGTCCATTTCCACGTCATCAACTTCCTCTCTATCCGACACCCTCGGCCTGTCTAACGATTCACCATGGCATATCCATGTTGTATAACTCTTGCAAATCCCCTCACAAATAAGATGATCACGTATCTCCTCAGCTTCTAGTCGCTCTCTCATTCAAACAGCTTAACACAAGGACAATAAAACCTTCCGTTACCACTATCAGGAGCATTTGTTTTTGCAAACTGTAGAAAATCTTCCACTCCATTCTCATACTCATCACTTGTCCGTCTAGCATTCATCCAACCGCGATCCATGACTAAACCAATACCTTCGTACTTAGTCCAACATATTCATCAACCACTTCTTATGACAGGGTATGGCCCTATCCCATTCGAGAAGAAACTTTTTCAACATTCGGTTAACAGTTAGTCCTTAACTCTCATGCTCATACTCGACAAAATTTCGGCAAAGCATTTCCCATGGTCTCCGACGTACACTACTTGAACGCGATGACATCCACCACGATAAAGTATGCACCGTGAGAACGAAAGGAAATGTATCAATCCGAACTTTCATCAAGTATATAACATTAGAACCAATGAATAACTATTTTAACTGAATTAAGAAAAAGTTTTTTCCCAAACTGTCCAACTTTGGACAATTCAAGATCCAACACAATGAGCGGTACATTAAGCACGTACACGTACGCTCATTAGTATTGCATCTCAAACGGGAAACTAAGGCTTTACTATTATGTAGCTTGCATGAAGATGGGGCTTGAAAAGTGAAGAAAATTAGCCAAACAGAGCCCTTCACGGCCTAGCCTTGAAAGCCATCACGGCCGTGATCGAGTATAGCTTAAAAGAAAGAATGGAAAAGTCGAATCTGGTCACGGCCATCCCGTGATGCCCATCACGGCCGTGACATGTCACCGCACTGCACCCTCACAGTGCAGAATCGATCACGGCCTAGCCGTGATGGTGGTCACGGTCGTGACAGCACCAACCAATGGAAGCAACCTCCAAGGCGCGAACCTATCACGGCCGGCCGTGATGGCCATCACTACCGTGACATGCCAATCGAACCAGACCCTCACAGCAGAATCGATCACGGCCTAGCCGTGATGGTGGTCACGGCCGTGACAGACAACCAGATAGATGTAACCTCCAAGGCAGAACCTGTCACGGCCGGCCGTGATGGCCATCACGGCCGTGACATGCCAATCGAACTAGACCTCACAGGCAGAATCGATCACGGCCTAGCCGTGATGGTGGTCACGGCCATGACAGAAACAACCAAGAAAGGGAAAAAGGGAAAAAGGACCTGGGAACTCCAAATGGTGTCTTTCTAAGACCTTCCCTATCTATATCTTCCCCAAGACCCAAAGCAGAAAAAACCTTCACAAAGATCTTCAAAAGAATTGAAGCTCTATCCCTTTCTTCCGTAAACCCCACATCACCACAACCATATCATACATTAGGAGACAGAGATAGAACTATAAACAAAAAAGTAAAAGAAAAATACCTTTCACGCCTTGAGAGACAGAGATGGGAGGGAGAAGCGTAAGGTGAAGCGGAGGCGGAGGGAGGCCGCGCGTTAGCAGAGGAGAGATGAGTACCGTGCAATCTTGGTAGAAAAAAAAACGAAACAACATAACAGGGATGCTCATAAAAGAACAAAACATAACCATCCAGCTCCAACAACAGCAAAATCCATTACCTATACACATCAGTGAATGAACCACAACAACAAACTGAACAAAGTGAATACTGGAGAATGAAGCAAGGTGAAGGGAAAGTGAAGCAAAGTAAAATGGAGGAAGCACTCACCAGAGAATGAAGCAATGGCGGCAAGCGGACAGAGAGCGAGGTGAGGCGAGCATCCAAACGCAAAGGTAAAGCACAAGGTGAGGAATGAACCGAGCAAAGGGTGTTTTTCTGTTTTAGGGTTCAAAGAAAACTCGAAATCAAGAATGGAGGGATAGCGCATGGAACGTAAATAAAAATTGGCAATATTACACATCGGTTATGCCATAAACCGATGTGGTTAACCATATTATACACATCGGTTATCCTGAAACCGATGTGTAAACCTTAAACTTTTAATTCCCAATTTTTTTTTTAAAATTTTATACATCGGTTATTCAAAACTGATGTGTAAAAGTAAAATTTTAATTTCTATTTTTTTTATTTATAATTTTATACATCGGTTATCAAGAAACTGATGTTGTTAATCACAATTTTACACATCGGTTCATTGAGAACCGATGTTGAATGTTAAAAATTCTGACTTTAAATTTTTTTTATTTTAATTTTAAACATCGGTTAGAAATAACCGATGTGGAAACGTTTTACACATCGGTTATTCTCTAAACCGATGTGTAATACTTTGGTTTTAATTTCAAAAATGCCACCGCCTCGTTTTACACATCGGTTTCTAATAAACCGATGTGTAAACTCCGATGTAGAATCCCTTTTCTGCACTAGTGAACCCGGTTATTCGGAGTTGTATCTGCTGAAGCTTGTTTCACGTATGCGCAGAAGAATTTCCACGCGGCTCGCTCATTTTGTATGGTTGTAACCATCTGGGCGAGAAGCAATGTCCCCAATAACACAAGCACTAAACCCATCCGAGACCTCATTCCACTAGAGACGCGACGACATCTGATCTATCGACGACGGTGGACTTGGAATTGGTTGTGGAGGAACACAACTGACAAGGCGGTGGGGATGGGGTGAGGTGGCAGTGGAGATAGGGGGAGTGAGAGAGAAGGGGAAGGGGTGAAAAATAATAATTATTTTTCATGTAAGGGCTCTATGATGTCTCTCTCATAAGGCAGTTTTTTTATTCTTGGAAATCATCATTATTCCTCGGAATAATAACATGTATTTTATTTTGAGAATGTTAAAAATGTGTTTAATAAATCTTAAACTTTCTTGGTAATGTACTAACATGTGGTTGGTCCAAAACGAACTCGGGCTCCTTAAGCAAGTGGTCAGGGGTTCGATCACTGACACCTTGAGGGATTAGTTTGGAAAACCTGGTAATGTTACTTGAGAATTTTTGGGAATCTTCGATTCTCATGTTTGGTTTAAGGGCATCTTTTCGAGAAATATTAGTATTATTTTTTACAAATATAGATTAATTAAAAAATATTAAAAAATTAAAATGATTTAAAAAAATAAGTTAAACAAATAATTTTAAATTCCTTGATTTTATGTGTGTTGGAACCAAAGTAGTTATGATTCATAACCCTCAATTTTTGATGTTAACAAGATGATTAAATTAGAAGAACAAAGATATCTTATAAGCTAACATATCTTCTTGAAGTGAGCAGGAAACAAAAAGACTTATCTTAAAGACTAACGCTTTATCTCTTATATAATCAATGGACGTTAAATGTTTGCATGTTTGCTCGTCCAAAGTCGTATGTTACATGCTACTTTATTACGTCCAAAGACGTACCTTAAAACTCTAAGCTAATTTTACTCGTTCAATATGTCACGATCAGTTTTATTATCTACCGGTCTTTACTTTTCTTACTCTTCATGCACTACTAAAAATTTTGAAATTACCGACGAAAATTAATGATGGAAGTGCATCCATCGCAAACTGGGACAGACTTAGCGGCTTAATTGTGTTTTGATTTACAATGTCTACTTGTTTGCTATTTAGTGACGGATTCAGTGACGAAATACGACATTTTCAAAAATCTCGTAACAAAATCTGTTGCAAAATTTTTCCTATGACTTTAATGACAGAATTAACGACAAAAATAGTTCGTCATTTGACACCCCGTCACTAATGTTTTGATTTGAATCTACTGAAGGCTTTAACGACGGACTTATGGTGTCGCTAAAATTTTTGTCACTAAATCCCTGATTAATATTTTATTAGAAAACTTGCACTCAAGAATGCGTCGTTAATTCCGTCATTGAATTTTAACGACTGAATCAACAATGGATTTTTCTGCGATGCAATTCCTTCGTTGAAATCAAAATTTAAATCAATTGATTAAAGGATATTGTCAGTATTATTGTTGTTAAAACATTTTTTAACAATATTTAATTGTTAAAAATGTATTAATTTGAAATTATTATTATTAATTGAATAAATTGAAAGGTATTAAAACAAATAATTTTCTAGTAAACTCTTGACCAGATTTTACTTACCTTCCGATCGAAATCGAGATTAGTCAAGGTCAAAGACTCTGGATAACGGGACAAGGGTCAAAAAGGACAAAAAAAAAAAAAATCCTAGTGAAAGTGTTATTATATTCTATTATCAATGTGTAATATATGATATTGATGGCTTCATTACTTTTGTGTCCAATGTGAATGCGCTTTCAAATTGATTGCAAATGACTGCAGGTTTCTACTACCATGAAGGACTTATGCCATGATGTTTTGGGGGTTGCTAAAGAAAAGAAAGATCCTAGAGAAGTAAAATCAAATCGAGGTACATGTCATCTGTCAACGATCTTACCATATAATTGAGCAGGATGTATTGCTTAAACTAGTCCCATTCGGCCCTTTTCTCATCTGTGCTATGGATGGTGTGGGTGTACCCTCCCTTACTGTGTCATTTTATGAAATGCTGTGAGTTGATGGCTGAAGAGTTAAAGGTCAATATTTGTTTTTTCTTATAATTTTTAAATTTTCTGAAATTATCAATTCACTATGGAAGATGAGTGCATTTCTTATTTTACCAAATCTGATACACTTAGATCTATTATATTTATATCAATGTAGTTCATTCTTTGTTTTATTTATCCTTTGCAGGAGCTAGTCAACATTCACGTGAGAAGCTAGAATTCAAGCATAGACTTTCAATAGCGCTAGGTGCAGCTAAAGGTGATCCTCTGCTGGTATCAGTTTTCTTCTTTTTTTGATAAAACACCCAAGTATCTGAATTGGTCTGAAAAATTCTTTCATAAGCCTTCCTAAGACTTCCAACTGTTGCGTGGATTGATTTGTATTTTCATTTTCCTGTTTTTACTTTCTAAAATCAGTATTGATTTTAGTATTTATCACATCATTTTCTTTTTTAATTTTTGAAAACACATCCGGTATTTTTAGAAATTTTGAAAATGTCAAATAGTTGTTTTCATTGTTTGTGGAAATGCATTCTTCCTAACCAACCTTCCATCCTCTCTGCCACAATTGTTTATTGTAGGAGTCTTTCATCATCTTGTCAGCAATTTAAAATTAATACAATAATACAAATTTTAGAAAATAAAAATGCAAACCAAACATCCATTCTCCATGCATAAAAGGCCCGGTTAACTTGTCTCTGATTTACAAATTAAAGCTCATTCATCCTATATATTCTAAGTTTGGCTCATCTTCTTCCTGTATCAACCTGCCTTCCTATATTTACACGTGTATCATTTGAGTTAGATTATATAATTATAAATTATTGCAATTAATTATTTTTCAACCATATTTCTTTAATTCCCTAAACTACTTGTAGCAATTAAAAATTAATTTGGCTTTGATATATGTAGCAAGTACTATGGGGAGGCGCAAAAAGTTGAATACTATCCAGAAAAGTGACCAATCACAAGCAAGTACATGATATATATTTCAAGTACCATGGTAGTACAAGTGAAAGTTCAAGTAAAGGTAATTAAGTATATTTTTTTGTCTTTTTAACCATTCAAGTATATGCACTTTGCTTGATATACATTTCATTAATGTAGCAATGATACATGATTTAGGTGAAAAGAAGACTTGAGGTTATACACATATGTTATATGTGTGGGATATATTTGTAGTAGCCATACTTTTGAGGGAACTTAAAGCCATGTGATCTTTATAGTAGCGGCCAAGTTTTCTTCTTCTCTGGAACATAGAGCATCCAATTGGTATTAATTTGGTCAATACTTGTATTGTGAATTTGTGCTTTTCAAGATTTCAGTCTCAGCTTTATTTATCCTTTGGCAGTCGATATTTTGCCATTCTTTTGTGGAGAGGAAGTGGATATAAGGCATTGTTTGTTCAAGGTATGATAAAATTTAGCCTCTCTCCCATCATTTATGTTCTAAAATTTAATAATTGTTGTGAATCAAAATTGTGTTACACTTGATTGCTGATTTGTATGTGGAAAAATATGAGAGAACCTGAAAGAGTTGTATTGTTTGTTGTTGCAGACAACTTAGAGAAGAAGCAGGTTGGTATTATATCCTCAACTTACCTTTCAAGTGGTGTATCACAAAGTTTCTTCAACTGTAGTGAATGGACTAGGTAAAGTAGAGGATACATAACAGGAAATTCCACAAAAACAAAAGCCAATTATTTCTTGATAACAGATTCTGGTTTACATACCAGGCCCATGTTTTACTAATTACTACAAATGATGTTACCTCATGTGAACAATTAAGGTTGTTTCTTATGCAATGTACACATAAGTCTTTGCTTTGGGTTCATAACTAAGTCTATGATAGTCTTTGTTATCCACTAGTACACTATGGTTATTCAAAGTTGTTATAAGAAAGAGATTGATAGGATGTAATCCAATATTGCCAGGCACTATAAAATATATATATACACGTAAAGGGAGAAATTATAGGATACCCAAAATTGTGAATGTCAGTGTCATTGACATGAATATTTTGTTGTTGTCTCAGTGTTTTAGATATGGTTGAAAGTAGAAAATGAGGTGCTACACCAGTTTTATTCTCATGGTTTGTTTAATCATGCATTGACCTTGGCTTGATGTTATGTTCACTCCATTCGTGTCTCAGTAGCATAGTTAAACATCTACGTGATATTTTACTCTTGCAAGTTTAAGATATGTGCTTGTGGTCCTGCACCATGGCAATGGGCATCATTAAATCTCATCACTTGCGGTTAGATGTGGAGCACATTGAGGAAGCAATGCAGAATATTTTGGTATGTCTATAGATGGTTGTCTTTTCTGTTCTTCAACGGTATGCTTATCATGTTGCACCATACAGTGGGAAAGTTGAACAAATGCTGAAACAAAACAAGAAAAATGAGTGATGTGATATGGACAAAGAAAGAGAGTAAAGCTATTGTGATAGATGTGTTTTAAGAGTTCTTTTATGGCACTAGTATTGGGAAAGAACCCAAATCCCACGTTGACTAGAGATAGTATCTAATGAAAACTTATAAGTAATGAGCAATCCTCATCGTATGAGCTAACTTTTGGGATGCTGAGCGTAAGGGGTGTATTGGAAAAAAACTCAAGTCACATATTTACTAAAGATAGTATTATTTGCCTTATATAAGGCTGTCCATTCACTACCACTCTACAATTTGTGCCTGCTCTGTTTCATGCTCATTTCTTCATTAATTTTAGGGGGAAGGGAATCACCATAAGTTATGCATTATATCATCTGATGCATTTGAAGTTGATGAATTGCAATTTATTTCCCTTCTTTCTTATTTATTTGTTACACGGCTTATATTAATCAGGAAATAGCCAGAAAACAAATACAAATTGTGCAAACTGTTTTTAAGGAGTGTCCAAAACACTAGAGAAATTTGAATTTAATGAGTCAAGTGGAGAAGTTGATGAGTGAGTTTTAGATTACATGTTGAGTCAAAACTTTAAAATAATGGATTCATGTGCTTATTCCATTTACTTATAAAAAAGTGGATATCATGACATCAGTATGGCTTCCTCATGTAAAATGAGCAAATAATGAGCTCCTTTGTTTGTGCACCTTATAGGCAAAAGTATGGCTTCTTTCTTTCTTTCTCTTTCTCTGCGTTCTTTCACTTCCAAGCTAAAAAATATGGTATCATTATCAAGTTTTATGGACTTGACAAAAGGTTGAAATTTGTGTCTCCTACTTTTCGTTCACCCTCTCTATGCCTATGAATTATTTTTGTTTGGAGTAGTGTTTTTATATTGTGTGTAGAAATTGAGGGCTTGAAGAGAAAGTTGATTGGCAAGCTTGGTGCTACTAACTCACGAGATCTTATACTTGACTTGCCTGGCAGGTATTATTACTTACTCTTTAGATGCAATGTATGGACTTGGAAAAGACAAGTTAAATTACGTAGGATAGAATGAAATTAATCATTACTGAAGTAATGTGGGCTTATGAGTAGTCACATCTTTGCATAAATTATGAATCTGTATATTTTGCTTACTTTTTGGGTATTTTGATTTCAGGAAATGAATCTATATATAGCTTTAATAGTTCCTTCGCTTGTACTGTATTTTGTGCTGGTTAAAATCGTGAATTACTATATAACTTCTGCATTTTTTCATATGCCATATTGAAGACCATTGTCTAATGAGTTTAGGGGTTGGGTTCAAGTTAAAAATGTTGTAATGGGAGTTCGGGTGTGTTTGAAAACATGCTCTGAATTTGAAATTTGAATCACTCTTGCATGGCCTTGGTACATAATGATCAATGGGTACACAATAATTCTGTCCTGAAACTGAACTATGTGAATTAGTCTTGTGTAAGCTAATTGCTTATAAAAAAAAGTGGTGTATTATTGATCTAATTTTGATATAATCTACTAAATGTGAGAAATAGGCATTGTGCTGCATTGAAGTGTTTGCATTGGTTTCAAATATTAAACCTGAATCCCTGAACTATCAGTTTACCAGTTTGAAGCATTTGTAGACTCCGTGAATACACTACTGTCTATCTATTTATAAATGGAAGTATGGAACTACATGGAATCCCTCAACTCAACAAGGCAGAAAGAGCAAACTACATTACTACTTAGCCTATTAAGACTTTAGCCTTGTTGAGAAGTAAGTTGCCAATCTCTTTATAGTAAATGCTAATGAGTATACTAAGTACATTGTTTAAGAAGTCTAAAAAAGTAAGTTTTATGGGAAGTTGTGTATTCAACACATTGGGAAGAGATATACTTAGTTTTTCAATGAATAATTGCCTTGTTTAAAATCCTTAAACAATGCCCTTAGGACATTCGTTAGTAAGATCCTATCTTTATATATCGGGGGTATTTTTTCCCGCCTAAAAGGAGGGCATTTGGGTAAATGTGATTTTACAATTTGTTTTCAGTAATTTAATTTTTTAATATATAATAAATACTGATTATGTGATTAGAAGCAGTGGCAGGCAACTCATTTTTCTTTTCATCTAAGTCTACGCATAATTAGCTATAAATTATGACTATTTTAGTTTAATCTGTGCATGCAATTCACGTTAGTGCAATTGTGCAACATAATAAAGTTCCCTATTTTTTTTTGGTTACAGGGATGCATATATGCTTAAATTTGTGTCTCGGGTCAATCAGTTGAAGGAACTAGGTTAGTGCAGATTACAGATCTCCAGAAACTGAGAATGTTCTGCTGTTTACAGATTCTGTTCTTCTTATGCTTAGTGCAATAAGGTCAATAGGCTTATAAATTTCATGGTATATCTTGAAGGAAATGCCAGAAATCCATTCAGTATCTTACACGAGTAAATGTATATAAGTTGGGAAGCTTGAGTCCAATTCATGACACTTGTATTCTTCAACATTTTTCTGGATATGCAGACAATTTTTTATATTCTATGACAACTTATTGTTATGGTTACATGCTAGTAAAAGATTCAAGAAGAACGTTTCACAGCAAAATAATCATATAGAAGGAAATGGATGAAGCCTTGGAACAGGGGCATAGATTATGGGGTGAGCCCTCCGAACAGTGAGTCCAGGCTTCTCTTCCATGTCAACCTTCTCCCTTCCATCATCAACCTTCCATTCGAAACACTGAATCATAGCAGCTAGATTCACATGCACGATCGGCAATGCCAAAGATCTTCCAGGACAGCCTCTTCTACCACTCCCAAAAGGAATTAATTGATAATGTTGTCCCGTAACATCCAATTGACTAAGCCCATTTCCCTCAATAAACCTCTCTGGCTTAAACTCAAGTGGGCTCTCCCAAAGTTTTGGGTCCCTACCAATAGCCCAAACATTAACAAATAATCGAGTCTTTGCTGGAATCTCATAACCACAAACCATGTCCCTTTTAGATGATTCCCTAGGAACTAATGGGGCAGCAGGGTGAAGCCTAAATGTTTCTTTGATTATGGCTTGCAAATAAGGAAGGTTGATAATATCTGATTCTTCTACTATTCTATTCTTTCCGATCACTGCATCAATCTCTTGCCTTGCTTTCTCCATCACATGTGGATTGTTAATTAATTCTGACATAGCCCATTCCATGGTTACAGCAGGTGTGTCGGTTCCTGCAACAAATACGTTCTGCAAATTGACATTTGAAACCGCAGATATGTATGTTAGTCTTTTTTAACAAGAAGAAAGTCCAAAACATTGCATCATTTCTTTTGTTGACCAAATTAATTAGCAAGAATATCATACATAGCTGTTTGGAATTACTTAATTTATTTAAAGGGAAAAAATCAAAAACTTTTAACTAATATTTTAATTAAATTATTTTAAATATAACAAATCAACCTAGTTTTAAAGCTCATATCAAAAGATGGGTTTAATTTGTATGTACTGTCAGTGTAAAGATTTTTACAGTGACAACCGATCATAAATTATGGAATTGATGGTTTTTAAGGTGGTTAGGATAAGAATCAAACATTTATAATGATGTGTCAATTTCTGATTGATTGACAGTATAAAAAAACTTTACACATATCAATTAAATCCTTAAATGATATAGGAAATTTTGAATATATCAATATTATTTGAATTGGAGTAAGTACTTCTTAGGGAAACAACTGTATTTTGTATACAAGTGCATACACTTTCTCTCATCAACTATTTGATATTATGAGAAGCAGATGAAGATTTGCTTCTCACTTTGGTGTCATTTATTTTATCCCCACTAATATTAACTAGTCATATGAGTTAAAAATTTTATGTAATATTAGAAAGATGAAAATATGTGATAATTATAGTATTGATTGGATTGGATGCGTGACAACAAATCTTCATCAATCACAAGTGGTGTGAATTAATTATTAGTTTTTATAATCACAAGTCACAACTTATTTGGAATGATAAACTACATACTTACCACGATGAAGGCCTTTATGTTGTCTTTAGTGAGTTTGAATTCAGAACTCTCATCTTCATATATGTCTAACAAAACATCAAGTATATCCTTAATTTGATGAATTGTACCCATTTCCTTATCATTCCTTCTTTCCTCTTGATGCTCCTTTATCACTCTATCCAACATGGTGTCAAACCTGTCCATAATCCCCTTGAGCCTCTTGTTTAAACCCTGCAAATCAAAACTCTTCAAGAACCAAATGAAATCCGATATGTTAAACTTCCCAACAACCTCTGCGGTATCCGCCACCAGTTTCCTCACCCCTTCTGCTTCATTCTCATCCCCATAACTCCTTTGACTAAGCATCATTCTCGACACAATGTTATTCACGAGTGTCATGAGTTCTCCTCCTAGATCAACGGTTTCACCAGCCACCCCTTTCTCGAGCACAACCTTCACGAGTCTCGTCGCCTCTTCCTTCCTCACATATTGGAGCTGGTCGAGCATGCGTCCACCCAGGAGTTCAGAAACGCAAAGCTTCTTCATGAACTTGAAATAGGGTCCATAGGGTGCAAACAAGAAGTCTTGGAAGCCATAAGATATGGTCTCAATAGCAACGGTGTGAGCAGGGCGATCTGAGAAGGAGGTTTCGTGGGTTTTGAGGAACTCTTTTGCAGCTTCTGCGGTTGAAGCTACTACACAAGGTGTGGAGCCAAAGAAAAGGTGCATGACGGGTCCATAGCGGAACGAGAGATTTTGGAAATCATGGTGAGGTAGTGAGGAAATAAGGTGGAGGTGTCCAATGATGGGTAAGGCTTGTGGACTTGGTGGAAGGAGGGTTTTGTTTTGTTTTCTTGATAATATGGATCTAAGTAGGATGGTGGAGAGTGCAATAATGAGCAAGAGTTGAATATAGCTTTGAAAATCAGCCATTCCTTGAATGCTATTAAATGCAGCTCTTTTGTGTTTTGCTATGGCTTGTGGGGTAGCAATGTAGAGGGTATCTATTTATAACAAAAACCTTCAAATATATTGGATAAATTTAATGTATCATGCATGAATAAAGAGTGGACTAGAGGTATAATATGTATTAAAGAGGTATAATAAAAAAATATGTTGCTAGACAAAAGAAAGAGAAAATAGATGTACCTTGAGAGTGACATTCAAATGAGAACAAGTCTTGCAAACCTCAATTTCAAGTCTTTGCAGTAGTTAGATTTTGACAAGGCAACCTTTTTAGTAAGTGCCCTGTGGCATTTGCATTTGAGATAGTAGTTGATGAAGCACTGTAGATAGTCAAAATTCAAACGGGTCAAAAAGGGGCTAAGTCAAAATTTTCGGATGAAAAATATTCACTGTCCAATGGCAATTTGCACCCATACGACCGGCACTGTCTTATAACTAGTGTTGACCGAATCAAAACAAGTTCTAATTATAAACATTTTTATACTTTATTATTATTATTATTATAATCAAACTAATATTTTTTTCATATCAATGACCACAGCAAGAGGCTGCAATTTCTTTGATAACAGGCTGCAAACTATAAAGGGTTGGAGCGACTTCCCTTTCAGATGGAAATTACCTAACTTGTTTAGTTAAGGTCCAAAGAAGCAAATTTTTTATACACAAAAGTTTCTCTTGTAGAGACCAATCTAACTCCTTAAGCAAATTCCTTTACTATCAGGAATTTAATACAAATTAATAGATTAATAGATATGCATTTAGTTCAATGCCATGATCAATAAAAAATAAAGGAAAGGAACTTTTCACAGTTGGTCAGTCAATTCTATCACCACTATTCTATCGATCCTTCCTTCCCTCTCATATTCTTGCACGGGAAACTGCAATCACAGATCAACAACACTGATCAATCACAGATCAACCACATATTACATGAACAAAAAAAAAAACCCAATCATTTCAAAGACACTAATTAATCACTTTCATATCTAAGTTTTCTTTATGTACATAAACATGGATGAAAAAAAAAAAATTTGTTACCCCCAAACCAATAACTTGAATGTTTGATTAATAACAGCTTAGACATATTTAAAAAAGTAAAAAAAAAAAATCATATAAGCATTAAACCAGGCTCTATTTCAAACCTGAAACCTGGTCAAAGATCAAAGCAAATGGAAAACCAACATACTCCATGCCATATCATGAAGCCAACTAAAACAAAAGGAACCTTGCACATATAATAGTTTATTACTCACTACTTAGTTTATTAATTCCATTTATAATATAGCTCATAAGAATCATATATCATTATTCTTTTCTTTTGTCATCTATCAAACTTAACATTCTTATATAATAACTAAAATTTGGTTTCATGATTATTGTAAATTTTAACATCTTTTAGTATTATTTTAATAAGATAGAACCAATCAGGTTCTCTTGTCTTCCTCACAAAAATAAGGAATTGAAGAACATATACATGTAGTCTTGTATTTTGATCTGTCACTCTTTGACTTCCACGAACAGGATGACATCTTTCAAAGTCTTCTCGCTAAGCTAGAGTTCTTAAATATCTATTGCACAAATTTGACGGGTGCAGAATCCAACAAAATTATAAAACCGAGCTAATGACCAACTATAGCAAAGGATATCAACCTGAATCATTTTTCAATATATAAATTTGGTGAGTTGGGTCCCGGGACTCATCGTAGTCGGAAAGCCTCACGGCTCATGTAACGCTTACAGAGATACTTACAGATTAACCACCAACGAGGTCCTCACATCGGTAGCGAGATTTGAACTCACAATGATGAAACTTTTCTATTTCGGAGTAACATTCTAAATGTTCGAAATTTAATTTCCGGACTGTTTCAGTAAAATAATTTTCGAAAAGTATCAACATGAACACACTAATGAGATGAAAATGTCATTTTTAGAAAAGAAATTAAAAAAAATGCAAGGTATAAAAAGTAAGCCCCTGAATTTGAAATCTTGCTCCGTTTAGTTCAATACCTGAAATTGGACCAATAAAACCTTGCCCAGCTCATAGCAACCACCAAAAGCACTAAACCTCATAAAGTCTTCCAAATGAATTTAGGGTGTTGCTTTTTACATCACAATTTTTCTAATACATCATAATTTTGTTAATATCTCCAAAATACCCCATTGTTTCTTTTTACGGTATATATGTTTAGGGTATTGTTGCCGGAAATATATTTCCAGTATTATAAATTATAATACCGGAGTTATAGTTCTGGTATGTTACCAACAAGTTACAATATATACCAGAAATATACTTTCGATATGTTACCAAATTTCTGAAAAGATTGCAATACCGGAAATATACTTTCGATATGTTGCTGATTTTGTAGTTTAACCTATTGTTGAGTTATTTTATGCCAGTTAAAGAATCGTCAAGTTAGGGTGATATATTTATTTTAACACCGTAAAGAATGGTTTGATAACTCTGAATAAGTCGTGTGCATCGACTTTTCTTTTGAAGTGTTAGTATTTGAAGTTAGTTTATCTTCCACAGTATAAAAAATGACTTGATCTTTGTTAAAACAACTGAACAAGTTTGAATTTAGGGTGATTTATTTCAACAAGTAAAAAATGTTTGATTAGTCTTGATAAGTCCTGTGCACACATTCTTATGAATTGTCAGGTGTCAGCATTAATGACCAAAATCAGCCGCATACTGGAAGTATACTTTCGGTATTGTAATTTTTTCAGAATTTTGGTAACATACCGAAAGTATATTTTCGGTGTTGTAATTTGTCGGTAACATATCGGATCTATAATTTTGGTATTATAATTTTATAATACTGGAAATATATTTCCGATTATACACCCTAAACATATGTATGGAAAAGGAGATAAAAGGGTATTTTGAGGGTATTAATTTTTTTGTGGTGTATCAGAAAAATTTGTGGTGTAAAAAGCAACACCCATGAACTTAACCCATATAACAAAGGCTAAAATGCAGTTTTGATCCCTCAACTTTCTCACTTTGGTGAAAATAGTCACCCTATTTTATTTTTGGGGATTTTAGTCCCTATAAAATTTTGAAGTTGCACAAATGATCCGTCACCAAGTCATCATTAAAAAACTAACGAAATCTAGCAAATGTTCTAGTTATTGACACATGTCCTTCAGAGATTACATCCACGTATAACCAATCAATTTAACTTATAAATTAATAATAATAAAATAAATGATAAATTATTAAATATTAAATTTACCATTATTTTATTAAAAGAATCAGACTTCATCCTCTTCCTCCTGTCGATACCACTACTCTCTCCTTCGTACCTCTTTCGGACTTTATCCCTCGCATCGTCACTCTCTCCATCAAGAACAAAGCAGCCGTGGTGTCAATGGGTGGAGCATGTGAAATGTCCTCAGGCGCATCATCCTTTGAGTGCAAGTGAAGTAGAGGACGGCGGTGAAGATTAAGTAGCAGGTACATCCTCTCGTTTAGCTACATTGGTCAAAGTACTTGCAGTAGATTCACTTGAGCCCTGACTCCGCTGCAACCTTGTTTTCCTTGATCTTTTACTTTGTTGCATTTTTGGTTACTGATCATTTTTGTTTTTCTACAAATTCCATTTATACAACTTAGTAACCAGCACATATCAGTGTTTTATAAATCAGTACACAAGAAGCCAAATAAAGTAACATGGTACAAAACACATCCCATCCTACCATTGTTAAACAATGTCAATAAATCAACAACCATTATTAAAAATGTTAAAAAAACAAAAACCATTAGTAGAAGTGTCATGAAGCATACAAGGAACGCATAAAGGAACAAGGACCTCATCCATGAGCCAATGGATAAATCATATGAACAGGGGCGGACGCATGTACAACTGAGGGGGTGCATGTGCACCCTCTCAATCTTTAAAAATATTTAAAAATTATCTTATATATATATATATATATATATATATATTTGCCTTCATAGTAAAAAAAATTGCATCCATGCCACTAGTCCCACCTCACTCAGCACCTCTCTTCTCCTCACATGACATCAGAGAGCACCTCTCCTCTGCCTCACCGTGGTTGGTTTTGAGGAAAACAAAAGGAAAGAGGAAGACCATCTGAACCAGCTTGTCAAAAACTCGTTGAAGGTTGCTCCAAAATGTTAAAGAATACCAAATGAGCTTGAGGAAGAAAGCTGCGATTTTGACTCTGAATTGGATGAAGCTAAAGAAATGAGGATGGGGAAGAAGAAGAAAAAGAAAAGGAAGAGGAGTAGAAAGGCGGAGAAAGCGAGGAGGAGAGCGACATTGAAGAGGAGGTCACAAAGTGCGTTACAATACTAAATTGATTTGATACTATTTGGCTTGTTTTTAACTAGTGTTTTCACCTGGTGCCCGGACACGGGTATAAAGTTTATTTAATATATATTAGTGTGACCAGGCACGGGTATAAAGTTTATTTAATATATATTAGTGTGCCCCGGTCACATGTGTTTCCCCTCTTTCTTCATAAAGGAACGTACAATTGATAAGGTTCTGACACTCATGCCTTCTATTTTATTTGGTTATCAACTAATAGTAGTAATTACTAATTAGTGTGTGCGGTGGTTTACAATACTTATTTTTATTTATTTATTTATTAAAAGTAGTAAAGTAAACACTATACACATATTTTTGTTATAAATTTTATTTACATCCTATTTTTACTTAAAGAACACTTTGATTTTAATTTATAGTGTATTTTTGAAATTCTATTATCCACTACAAGAATAATGGTGATTTGCGACGGCCTCAATTCCGTCAGTAAAATTATCATTGGCGACGGCCTTTGCCGTCGCTAACAGGAACGATTGTATTTCCCAAATTTGCGACGGCCTATGTTGTCACTGTTGTTGCGCGCATTTCCATGAAATTTTGGCGCCATTTCGGGTGGAGAAATATTCAAGTTTGCGACGGTCCGGCCGTCGCTAATGCACCATGAAGTTTGCGATGACCTCCTGCCGCCGCGAATTAACAACGTTTGCGACGGCCAGTCCCTCGCTAATATGCCTTACAGTTTGCGACGGCCTTGGCCGTCAGTAATGGTGATGGTTTGCGACGGCATAGCCGTCGCTACGAAGTTTTCTGTTTTACAATGGCTTGGGCAGTCACTGGTCTGTCGCAAAACCTTTAATAAAGACCCAACCTGCCCCACTTATCCCTAGTCCCTTCTTCAACCTGCAACTCCACTTCTCCCTTATTCCAAAACCCTTACACAGAGCATTCTGTTGGAACCAAAGTGGTTTTTGATTTAATAATCTCTAAGTTTTGATGCTAACAAAAAGATTAAATTTGCTTGACAAAGTGTTAGTTGAGATCTAACATGTGCTTTCAGTTATGCAGGAACACTTTAAAATAAGTAAGATAAACTTGGGATAAGTTCTAATTGAAAAATACGCGTCCACCCCTGTAGACGGGCTGCTCAAGTAATTTGGTAAAGTTGCTTAGTCATTTAATTAAGTAGAATGGTTTTTCTTAAGTAGATGAGGCTCTAAATATTTACTAGATAAATACCTAAATAACTTGTTAGGTACAAAGAAGTCCAAAAACTTGAAAATAAGCGCGTTCATCTTTCCACGTAAGCAGACAGAAGTAATTAGTTGAAGAAAATGAACTAAAACACAAAGTAATATAGTAGACGAGCTCTAACTGCCACGTCACTAGACGGAGATATTTATAACTCATTAAGAAATAGCAAGTCCGAAGGCTTGATGGATAAGAGGATATGTCACGTCATGAGACGAGCTAAGTAAAATATAGAACAGACTTGAACTCTCATATGAATGAATAGGCGAAGTTTCTTTGTAGACGAGATTATTCAAAGTAACCGTTGGAGAAATACAAGTGAAGAAGAAGGTCACTATAAATTGAAGACCTCAGATATTGTAGAATAACTCTTGCCTGCACAATCTTGCTAGTTGAACTTTTGCCAATTGATAATCACTTATTCCATTATTCTTTCAAGAGCAAGAGTCTCAGATTCGTAGTTTGAATATTGTTGTAATATTCAACTGATCTTAAACTGTCATAATTTCACACATAGTGAGTTAAGAAGATCAAACATTAAATCTCTTTGTTAGAGTTAGAGCCCGAAGAGGCTTGGTAAGAAAGGAATACTTGTAGCCTGGAGAGGTGTTGAATACTTGATTGTAATCTATTTGGAGAAATAGTGGACAAATCCTTCTAGTCGAAGGGACTGGACGTAGTTCTTGGTTGGAAGAGAATGAACCAGGATAAAATCTCTTGCGTAAATCTTCTATCCCTAAACTCTTCAGTTTTATTTGCTTATACTAACTGTGAGGTTTTGATATTGCTTTTGTTAAAGTCTTTTAAGAAAGATCTTTGTTCTTGTGCTTGCTTTTGTTTCTAATCTCCTTGTGTGTAAAATTTGTTTTAAAGGTTGTTTTCGAAAATTATTAACAAACACAATTCAACCCCCCTTCTTGTGTTTGCCTCGTGTCAACTTCGCATTAGTATCGTAGCTCAGCCTCAAAAGGGTTAAGCATCTAACAAGTGCTGATGGAGTACGATCTAATAACCATGGATGCAGAAGGACAAGCTATCAATAGACCTCCTCTCTTTGATGGTTCTGATTATGACTACTGGAAGAAGAGGATGATGGCCTTTTTGGATTTACAAAGTCTAGACATCTGGGAGCTCATAGAAACTGGTTATACCGAACCCAGAAATGAAAATGGAGCTGTTGTTGCTAGAGCAGATCGGGAAAGAGATCAAAAGGCAAAGCATCAACTCAATCTTAAAGCTAAGCATTATTTGATGTGTGCCATCACCAGATCTGAACATGACAAAGTTCACAGCTACAATACTGCTAAAGAAATCTGGGATACTCTTGCCCTAGCTCATGAGGGTTCCTCACAAGTTAAAGAATCTAAGATCATCATGCTGGTTCATCAGTATGAGCTGCTCAAGATGGGTGAACATGAAACAGTAGACCAAATGTTTCGAAGATTCCAAACCATCACCAAAAATCTCAGAACTCTTGGAAATATCTATGAAAATAGAGATCATGTCAGAAAAATCCTGAGAAGTCTATCCAAGCAATGGAGACCCAAAGTAACTATTATTCAGGAAGCAAAAAGCCTGAATACACTCTCTCTGGAAGAGCTTCTAGGATCTCTCAAGGTTCGTGAACTTGAACTCAATGAAGATGAAAACTCTAGAAAAGGAAAATCTATTGCCCTAAAGGCAAAGAAAGCAAGTTCATCAAAAGTTCTCAAAGTTTCTGAGTCATCTGATGAGTCTGAATCTTCTGATGATAATGAAGAATCATAAGAGGATGAATTATCCTTTATCTCCATAAAGATTCAACATATGTGGAAAAAGAAAGGTGGTTTCAGAAGGAAGCAATTAAATAAAAAGTTTTCCAAGGAGAAGTCGACTCAAGGAAAAAGGTCAACCCTTGTGCTTTGAATGCAAGAAACCTGGTCATTTCAAAGTCGATCGCCCGAGCTAAAGGACAAAAAGAAGAAAGGTTTAATGGCTACATGGGAAGATCTGGATCTGTCATCATCAGATGAAGAAAATGAAGCTAAGGAAGAGGCAAATATCCGTCTCATGGAAGACACTAGATCAGAAAGTGAATACACTGATGCTGAGGTAATGGACTCTGACCCATCCACTCTTCAAAATGATTTTGATGCACTGTTGTATTAGTCATCTATACTATCACGAGAATATAAGAGTCTCAAAAAGAAATTTTCTAAACTATCTAAAGAATATGATAGGGTTTGCACTGAGAAGCAAAACCTCAAAAATGAAAACGACATGCTAAAATCAGTGAATGTTAGTCTAGCTGACAAAGTGGTGTGTAAACCTGGTGTCTCTTGTGAAGTTGCAAAACCGAAGCAAGATATAACATATCTAACTGATTCTCTGTCAAAGCTTGTAGGTGGCTCAGATAATCTTAGCCTTATTTTAAGGTAATCTAGGTCACCTTATGATAAATATGGTCTTGATTATGACAAAGAGAAGCAAGACGCATCTAACAAAAAGTCAAAATCACTTAAACATCATAGAGCTTCAAAAGTTCCAAATAAAAATACAAAAGCTAAGTCTAGCTCATCTAACACCTTTTGTAAAGTATGTGGAAAAAATGGGCATATTACATCTAGATGCATACACAATAAATATGCTAAACATACTCGTCCCGAAGACAACTAACAGGAAATGACCCAAGTCAGTTTGGGTGCCTAAAGATAAAATAATACTTGTTACAGATTTGCTTAACAACAGGAAGAAAACAATGCCTTGGTACTTGGACAGTGGCTGCTCACGACACATGACGGGAGAAAGGCCTATGTTCCAAAACCTTAAGCCCAAACATGATGGCTGGGTCACATTCGGAGGAAATCAGAAAGGGAAAATCATTGGTATAGGTAAAATTGGTAAACATCATTTTCCCTCCATTGATAATGTTATTTTAGTAAATGGCTTGAAGCACAACTCACATCGAGCATAAGTCAATTATGTGACAGTGGATATGCAGTGTCTTTTGATAAGAACATGTGTACTGTCAAGGAAGATGATGGATCACTTTTATTCACTGCAAAAAGGCAAAACAATCTCTACAAGATTGACTTGGAGGACCTCTCAAATCAAAATATCTCATGTCTGGTGTCCATTGAAGATGAGCGATGGATTTAGCACAAAAGGCTAGGTCATGCAAGCTTGAAATTAATTTCAAAGCTAAACAAGCATAACCTCGTGAGAGGACTACCGAACCTTAAGTTCAAATCTGATGCTCTCTGTGATGCATGTCATAAGGGAAAACAAGTCAAAGGTTCTTTTGAATCTAAGAATGTTGTTAGTACCAATAGACCACTAGAGTTGCTACATCTTGATCTTTTTGGTCCAATAAGGACTGCCTCTGTCAGTGGTAGGAAATATGGTCTTGTCATAGTAGACGATTACACTAGATGGACATGGGTTATGTTCCTAACTCACAAGGATGAGTCTTTTAAGGTCTTTTCTGTATTCTGCAAACGTGTATAAAATGAAAAAGTCACGTGTATCACTTCAATCAGAAATGACCATGGGGGAGAGTTTGAAAATGAGCTATTTCATAAGTTCTGTGAAGAGAGTAGTATCCTTCACAACTTCTCAATACCTAGAACATCACAAAAAAATGTGTGATAGAGAGAAAGAACAGATCTCTTCAAGAGATGGCTAGGACTATGCTCAATGACAACTCGTCCCTAGACACTTTTAGGCCGGGTCATTAATCTTGCCTGCTACATTCGTAATGCAAATATACATTAGACATATCCTGAATAAGACTCCTTATGAATTGTGGAAAGGAAGAAAACCCAACATGTCTTATTTTCACCCCTTTGGTTGTAAATGCTTTATACTGAATACTAAAGATCAACTTGGTAAATTTGATGCTAAAACATATTGTGGAATACTATTAGGATATTCTGAAACATCTAAAGACTTTGGAGTTTTTAATTCTAGGACTCTGATAGTAGAAGAAAGTATTCATGTCAAGTTTGATGACAAACATCTTGATAAGAAATTATCGGAGCTAGATGAAGCTTTTGCAGATCTTAATCTAAGCAATCCAGGAGACTCACCTGAGATAAAAGTTGATGATCAAGAAGATGACCCCACACAACAACCAGAAACTTCCACTTCTCAACTTGATACAGTTAAAAAATCTTGGTACTTCAAGAATTATCATCCACAAGATCCGATCATTGGAAACCCCAATGACAAGCTAAGAACCAGATCAACCTTCAGAGAACAAGACAATTCTGCACTAGTCTTTGAGTTGGAACCAAAGACAGTAGACGAGGCTCTGCTGGATGATGGTTGGATTCTAGCTATGCAAGAAGAACTCAATCAGTTTGAAAGAAGTGATGTTTGGACTCTGGTTCCACTGCCCAAAGACAAATCAGTGATTGGAACAAAGTGGGTTTACAGAAACAAACTTGATGAAAATGGTAAGGTAATCAGAAACAAAGCAAGACTTGTTGCTCAAGGTTTCTCTCAATAAGAAGGTATAGATTATATTGAAACCTTTGCACCTGTTGCTAGATTAGAAGCTATTAGAATTCTACTTTCACTAGCTGCACATCATAGTATTATGCTTTTTCAGATGGATGTTAAGAATGCTTTTCTAAATGGGTTTATTAATGAAGAAGTCTATGTTATGCAACCTCCGGGTTTTAAGTGTGAAACCCATCCTGAACATGTATATAAGCTTAAGAAAGCTTTGTACGGTCTTAAGCAAGCTCCTAGAGCTTGGTATGATAGACTAAGTTCCTTTCTTATGGAAAATGGATTCAATAGAGGAAAGGTTGATACAACCTTATTTAGAAAATCCATTAAGTCTAATTTCATAGTTGTACAAATATATGTTGATGATATTATTTTTGGTAGTACTGATGAGTCTCTGTGCAAAGAATTCTCTAAGTTAATGCAGAAAGAGTTTGAAGTGAGCATGATGGGAGAACTCAAATTCTTCCTTGGACTTCAAGTAAAACAAACCATGGACGAGGTGCTCATCCACCAAACTAAGTATACAAAAGAACTTCTGAAGAAGTTTAAGATGGATGATTGTAAACCAATGAATACTCCTATGCACCCCACCTCCATACTGAACAAAGATGATAAAGAGAAAAAGGTAGACCAAAAGGTATACAGAGGTATGATAGGATCTCTCTTATATCTTACAGCGTCTAGGCCTGATATTATGTTCAATGTATGTTTATGTGCTCGGTTTCAATCTGATCCTAGAGAATCTCACTTATCAGTAGTTAAGAGAATTTTTAGATATTTAAAAGGTACTACTAATCTTGGTTTGTGCTTTTAAGAAAAATGAAGATTACAGATCAGTTGGTTTTTGTGGATGTTGACTATGGTGGAGATAGAATTGAAAGAAAAAGCACTAGTGGAGGAAGTCACTTCATTGGAGCTAATCTTGTCTCTTGGTCAAACAAAAGACAAATTACCATTGCTTTATCAACTGCTGAGGCTGAGTATATATCAGCTGCTAGTTGTTGGTCACAACTTCTCTGGATGAAACATCAATTGGAGGACTACAATATATTTGTAAGTAGTATTCCGCCTATGTGTGATAATACTGCTGCAATAAATCTATCTAATAATCCAATTTTGCATTCTAGAGATAAGCACATAGAGATTAAACATCATTTTATTAGGGATTAGGTGCAAAAAGGTGTGATTGATATTCAATTTGTAGATACTGACCATCAATGGGAAGATATATTTACTAAACCTCTTGCAAAGGACAGATTTATCTTTATTAGGAAGCGTCTTAATATGATATGTGTGGATTAGTTTCGGCATCCAGCCTCGAGAAATTTGTTTTGCTAATCCTGCGTCTATTACCTATGCTCGTCCAATACATATTTGAAGCTGTGCGTCTATTGCATAATGTATTGCACGTACATATGACGTGTCCACTGATATTGGTTATCGCGTCCATTGTATATTTTCAGACGAGTTCACATCTGCCGATGATTAATTTTTTTTTGTTAATAAATGCATTTATTTTGTCACAAGACAAATTTATCCTTTATTCTCTTTACTGAGTCAGTACTTCCATCAACCCCATCAAGACCTTTTTATGGTCCCAAGTTACCAACACCGTTTTATCATAATGACATGTCATGTCAAAAGTTCTTTTTAAAAAACCTTTGATATTCAAAATTCCTTTAAAAGCAATCTTTTCCCTATGAGAAAAACTTTACGCTTTCAACCTTCAACATGGACAAACTCAACTTAGCTATAGAGCATCATTTTAACCTTAGGATGCTGAAAGACTACAATCTTGAAATAAGCAAATATGTCAATGCAGCTGGGTGGGAAGGGCTCTTCGCGGAGAAAGTCTCTATCTTTCCCAACCTAATCAGGGATTTCTGGAGAAACATCCAACTGACAGAAACTGACTTCTAATCAATAGTGTTAAGAAAGAAGATTACAGTCTCGGAAAAGACTATTGCTGATGCAATCTTCTGTGCTCAGGAAGGTCTAGTCTTCACTGAGTTATAGGAAGAAGACTTGGGTGGCTCTGAGACTATAGAAGTCTGTCTCATGAAGGAGGATACAGTTAGGACTCACTTGAAGGCTACTGAAATGAAGGACATCGTCAGTATCCTTCCGATAAGCCTCTCGCTCATCTAGTTTCCAGCTAGAAAAGGGGTAGATTTTGTGCCTAATTGGGCGAGTCAACCTCGCTAATCTCCCAAATTGACCTTGTTTTGTTCCTAAGTTAGAATTTGATTCGCTTGATGCATTTTTAGTAGTTTTTAGTTTATTTTGAGTAGAATTATGCTTTTCGTTTCCTTTTATTGTTTCAGAGTTAAAAGTGAAGCTCTTAGAGTCAAGGAAAATGAAGAAAACAAGTGGAAAATCAATTCTGGAAGTTTCGCCTCGCGAAACAGGATCTCGCCTCGCGAGCCTCAAGACCACCCGGCTAGCAATAGCAGCTCCTCTTCTCGCCTCGCCCGCGAATCACCATCTCGCCTCGCGAGCTCAAGGCCTCGACCGTGCCAGAGATGTCACCCTTTCTGTCTCGCCTCACGAATCACCATCTCGCCTCGCGAGCCTGAAGGCCTGACTGTGCCAGAGATGTCACCCTTTTTGTCTCGCCTCGCGAGTATTCAAATCAAGTTGGAGCCAAAAGCTGAAATTCGCCTCGCGAGAGCTTGCTCGCCCAGTGAGCGGGCGAGACACATAACTTCTATTTATAGGCTGTTTTAGGGCAGATGAGGGACCTCTTGTTCACCACTTGTTTTAGATCGCTTTTGAGATACGAATCCTTATTATCTGGAGCCGCGTCTCCCTATTTCTTTTCCTATTTGACAATTATGATGAATTCAAATTGTTTGTGCGTTGTTACAAGCATGAGGAACTAATCCCCTTGTCTAAGGGATCAATGAAACCACCCATGACGGTGTAGCGTTCAATGTGATGTATGTTTCCCTCCTTTACCTCAATTCATGTTTTCCAATTCTGAAATTATTGTGTTGATCATAAGCATGCATGATTGACTTGTTAACGTGATGAGGCTTGATAGGCAATTCACGTTTAGAACTTGAATTGGGATCACTGATTGAATATTGCACGAGAGTGAGTAGGAGATCAGTGCAACCTTATAGGGAACAAGAATTAATAGAGTTTGATGATTGGGTTATGAGACCGTAGCAAGTAATTAACTCAATCGTTGAATACGTCCTATTGAGAACGATAGTGTCATTAGGAGAATTTTGGGGTCCTGGTTGACATTGCAATTGAACTTAGGGAGAGGATCATCATCACTTGGGTACTATGCATGATAGGGTAGGTGGATTTGTGACCTTAGATGTTTAATCCAGATTCTAATTCTCGTCTCATCTTATTTCTTCCTACTTTATCTCTAATTGAATTGTTAATTTGAATTGCGATCCTATTTTCTCTCTCTTCTCAACCACTTGCGGTTACTTGGTCAACATATTGAATTTCTTGCAAATTGGTAGAATTGGTAGCCCAATCCCTGTGTCCGACCTCGGTAATTACTTACCGTGTTTATTACTTACGACGACCCGGTACACTTGCCGGTGACTCAACAAGTTTTTGGCGCCGTTGCTGGGGATTGGCACAACCAATTTTCCTAATTTTTGGGAAGTTTGATTATTTGGTTAAGCTGTTTTTATTTTTATTTTATGTTATTTATTTATATTTATTTCTCTCTACTTCTTTGATTTCACTTGGTCTTGCCTAGTTGTTGTATGCGAGGTACCCTTTCACAAGAGGACTTGCTATTTGATTCGGAGATCACCAGGACCGAGAAGCTATTAAGGAAAGAAGCCAGAGAACGAAAGAGGCTTGAAGCAATTAATTTTGAGAGGATGGCCGAAGCAAACCCTCCTTACAAGCCTCTCTTCGAGTACAATCTACCCAACTTGGAATATTGTGCTTCTTCTATCGTGAAGGGCAACCTCAATACAGATTCCTTCAGAGTGGAAGGATGTGTCACAGCCCAGATCCGTGAGAATCAATTTGATGGGGGTGGCAAACAAGACACTCATAGACACATCACTCGCTTCCTTGAAGCTTGTGACATGCAGAAGACAAGAGGAGTTTCTCAAGATGAGTTTCGCTTGCTGCTATTTCCTCTCTCTCTTAGGGATGTCGTTCGTGATTGGTTTGACAGCTTGGATCACAACAGTATCACAACATGGGAGCAAATGGCCCAAAAGTTCCTCATTAAATATTTTCCTCCTCAGAGAGCGGCACGAGCAAGAGTAGCCGTCACATCTTTCAGGCAGACAGAAGATGAATCTTACAATGAAGCTTGGGAGAGGTATAATGTGCTCTTGAGAAGATGTCCCTCTGATTTCCTTGACCCGGTCTCCAAGGTTCAACATTTCTTTAACGGGTTAAGGGGGCGCTACCAGATGAATTGTGATGCCGCAGCAGGCGGTTCCTTTTCTTATTTATCAGCTGAGGATGGATGGGCGCTATTGGAGAAGATGTCGAACAATGATTAAAACCGTGGTAGGGAAACCTTAAGTGGAGTCAGTTCTGCAACAATGGAAGCCATTCTAGAGCAAAATAAACTGTTGAAGATGCAAAATGCGGCATTGTCTGGGAACAAAAAGGTTAATGTGATACACGAATGGATGCCTCCGGGTTGTGATAATTGTAATGGAGATCATGACACTCAGTTGTTCGTTCAACTTCTCTCAAGAAAATGTGGACTCATGCCACAATTTCTATGACAATGAACCCTTAACAACTATCGGAGGAAATGACATGTGAATGATTACAGTCAGAATCAGAATAGGGGTTATATGAGGAGAGACCATCCGGGTTTCACTTGGAGTAATGCTAGTGGTGGTCTAGCCGGGCAACAACAACAACCTCAACAGAATCAGAGGCTAAACTATGGAATCCATCAACGCAATACTCAGCAGGCTCTTCCATGGCCTAATCAATGGCAAACAACAGATAGTGGAAGGCAACCTTGGGAGTTGGCTCTAGAAAAGACGAATGCAGCAATTGAGAAGTTGTCAATCAATACAAGCACGACCATTGACAAGTTGGCAACTCATACAGGATCGGCAATTCAAAACCTAGAGACGTAGATAGCTCAGCTCGCAAAGCAACTAAACGAGCGTCTCTCAGGCACTTTCCCAGGTGATACCGAGAACAACCCTAAGAAGCAATGCAATGCCGTAACAACTAGAAGCGGTAGGGTGTTGGGATCTAACAGGGGTGAAACTAGTTCTCAGGAAGTTGAGACCTCAGAACAACCACATGTTGAGGAAGAGCAACCTAAGAAAGAGGATTTGGCAAGTGACAAGGCACCGGAGCAAGGGGGAAGGTTAAAACTTGTAGATGAAGAATTCCGAAGAAAGAAGTGGGTTGAACCCAAAGACCTCCCGCCCTTCATGAAGGTACCATATCCTGAAAGATTGAAGAAGTCTCTACAAGATAAACAGTTCAATAAATTCCTTGATGTCTTCCGCAAACTTCAAATTAACATTCCATTTGCGGAAGCCTTGGAACAAATGCCATCTTATTCCCGGTTTATGAAGGAGCTTCTCTCCAAGAAGCGGAAAATAGTGGATGAGGAAACGGTTGCTTTGTTCGAGGAGTGTAGTGCCATTCTTCAAAGAAAACTACCTCCAAAGTTGAAGGATCCTGGTTCCTTTTCTATACCATGCACCATTGGGGAGATGACTCTAGGAAAGGCATTGTGTGATCTAGGGGCAAGCATCAACTTGATGCCCCTCTCTATGATGAAGAAGTTGGGGATCAAAGAAGCCAAAGATACACGGATGTCACTCCAACTAGCCGATCGTTCTATTAAATATCCTTATGGGGTGGTCGAAGATTTGTTAGTGAAGGTGGACAAGTTCATATTTCCGGCGGATTTTGTGGTGCTTGATATGGATGAAGACGCCGAGATCCCTCTCATATTGGGTAGGCCCTTCTTAGCCACTGGGTGTGCTTTGATAGATGTGCAACAAGGTAAGCTCACCCTATGGGTGCAAGATGAGAATGTAGTCTTCAATGTCTTTGAAGCAATGAAGCACCCCGCTGAGAGGTCGGATGTGTATCGAGTGGATATGGTGGACTCAATTGTCAAGGCAAAGGCCACTAGAGAAGCCCATGGTTCTTCACTTGCACAAGTGTTGGTAAAATCCCATGATGATGATAGTGACGAAGAAGACCGTTTGGGGGATGAGGACTATCACGAGTTCTTAAAAAACATGGAAGCCTTACCGAGTCTCCCAAAGGATGAATGTGCAAAGGAAAAGCTCAACAACGAAGGAATGGAAGAAGATAACAAGGCACCGGAGTTGAAGCAACTCCTAACCCACTTAAGGTATGCATTCTAGGGGGAGAAGGGACAACATCCGGTAATCATTAGCAATGACTTGAAAAAGGATGAAGAAGAAAAGCTATTGAGAGTTCTTAGGGAACACAAATCCGCCATTGGGTGGAAGATTTCGGACTTAAAAGGTATAAGCCCTTCCCTATGCATGCATAAGATTTTGATGGAGGATGATTATAAGCCGGTGGTTCAACCACAAAGACGGTTAAATCCCATCATGAAAGAAGCCATGCGTAAGGAAGTGATTAAACTTTTAGATGCCGGAATCATCTATCCAATCTCGGATAGCAATTGGGTTAGTCCAATTCATGTGGTCCTAAAGAAAGGTGGCACAACCATGGTGGTCATTGAAAGCAATGAATTGATCCCAACAAGGACCATCACGGGGTGGAGAGTATGCATCGATTATAGAAGGCTAAATGAGGCAACAAGGAAGGATCACTTCCCTTTTCCTTTCATTGATCAAATACTTGAAAGGTTAGCCAGATATGAGTACTATAGGAGGATGCCCTTTGGATTGTGCAACGCTCCTGCTACTTTCCAAAGGTGCATGCTTTCTATTTTCTCAGACATGGTGTAGAAATGCATTGAGGTGTTCATGGATGACTTCTCGGTCTTTGGGACCTCATATGACAATTTCTTGAAGAACCTGACTTTGGTGCTTAAAAGGTACCAAGAGACTAACCTTGTGCTCAATTGGGAGAAATGCCACTTCATGCTCAAGGAAGGTATAGTCTTGGGGCACAAAATCTCCCAAAGGGGGATTGAGGTTGATAAAGCCAAGATTGAGTTGATTGAGAAGCTTCCCCCACCAACCAATGTAAAGGGGGTGAGGAGTTTCTTGGGTCATGCCGGGTTCTACCGGAGATTCATCAAGGACTTCTCCAAAATCGCAAGGCCTCTTTGTGACCTTCTTGCGAAGGATGTATCCTTTGAGTTTAATGCTTCTTGTTTAAATGCCTTCACTATTTTGAAAAATATGCTTGTCACCGCACCCATAATCACTGCACCTAATTGGAATTTACCATTTGAAATCATGTGTGATGCTAGTGATTATGCGGTGGGGGCTGTTTTGGGACAACGGGTGGAAAATTTAGCTCATGTCATTTATTATGCAAGTAAAGTTTTGAATGAGGCACAAGCTAATTATTCCACCACTGAAAAGGAACTACTTGTTGTGGTTTTTGCTTTAGATGAGTTTAGATCCTATATTGTGGGGTCTAAGATTATTGTTTTCACTGATCATGCGGCCATAAAACACTTGATGACAAAACAAGAGGCCAAACCTAGATTAATTCGGTGGATTCTTCTTTTGCTGGAATTTGATCTAGAGATTAAGGATAGGAAGGGATCCGACAATGGTGTGGCGGACCACTTATCTTCAAATGTGGTTCCGCAAGGTTGGACTAATCAACAAAGGAACAAGTTCTTCTTCTGGATTAACCCTTAGGGGTGACTTGAGTCAGGCTCTGGACGTTAAACAAGCGCTACTTGGGAGGCAACCCAAGCTAGGTATCCTTTCCCTCACTCTTATTTTATATTTATGTTCTTTCATTGAGGACAATATGTGCCTTAAGTGTGGGGGAGGGAACCAATTGCTTTGTTTTTGTTTTCTTTCCCTTCTTCCATTTGTTTTTGAATTTTGCTCTTGAATAATTTGAGAAGTTCAAGAGTATGTGTGTGAGTGTTGTGTCGACAAGCTTGGTGGTTTTTAATTAAATTTAGCATAGATTGACTGCATGAATTATGTTGACCATTGATGATTTCCCCCTAGGTTCTGAAAATCGAAAATTTGATCCCCATGTGAAAAATTGAAAATTGAACTTTGAAAAATTTTATTGTGATTACTTGATTTATGACAAGTTTGGGGTGAAGGGGTGCACACACTAGGAATTGTATCTCGGTCAAACAATTTGCAAAAATGTCCAGGTGAGAAATTTGAGCCTCCAACATGTTCTTAACTATGTGAATCGCTTTTAAGTTGCACCTTCTCGGATTTACTTGAATCTGTGCATGGTTTGCATATTTATATGTTGCATCAAATGATCTAGGCAATTTTTCTTTGAAATAACTACTTGGCCATAAATTGAACCAACCTTGATGAATGATCCCTAGTTAGCCACATTGAGCCTTGAAGCCCATTATTCTTGATGACCTTACATTACAAGCCATTAACTCAGAAAGACCACGATTTTCCCCTATCCTAGGATTTAGGAGAGCATGGAATTTTAGCTTTGTGAGTGTTGTTGTGGAACTAAGTTTGGGGTGGCTACAAGGTTCATGAATCATAGTTGAGAAAAAGAAAAGCGAAATTAAGGGCCGAAGGCTTGAAAAAAAAAATGTGATGAAAAATATTGAATATATGCCAAAAAGGGCAAAGAAAAAAAGTATAAAAAGGAAAAGGTTTGTAGCCACCCAATGCAAGGAATAGAATAATAATATGAGAGTAAATTCAATTGTTGCGATGCTAGTTTCATGCTCTCATTGATCCTAGGTACTAAGCCTCTATCCTTTGAACATCTTACCTTGAGCCAGGCCTCATTACAACCTATGAAAGACCTTTTGATGATGCATACATATTTTTGTGGGAAATTTGTTTAGATGAAAATCAAATCCATGGAAGGTGCTCTTGAATTGTGAAATAGAGTGAATGTTGCTAGCCTAGACAAATTGAGCGAATGAGTGAAATATTAAATGCCCTTGTGAGGAAGGCAATTGTTTGAATTTGGTGATCTCCCTTTTGTGTGTCACTTGGATCCTCAACTCAGATTACCGATTGCATGAATGATGGAATTCTCAATTGTTTAAAGTAAATGAATGTGGGGATTACATTGTTGCAAGGGGGGAAAACATTGAAGAAAAATTGTTGTGTTAAATTGCATGAAATTTGTGCAAGAATTGATTGAATCCTTTAAGCTTGCCAAGTTTTGAGTCTTTTTGAGTTTTAGTTTGCTTGGGGACAAGCAAGGTTTAAGTTTGGGGTGTTTTGATAAGCCTCTGACTCATCTAGTTTCCAGCTAGAAAAGGGGTAGATTTTGTGCCTAATTGGGCGAGTCAACCTCGCTAATCTCCCAAATTGGCCTTGTTTTGTTACTAAGTTAGAATTTGATTCGTTTGATGCATTTTTAGTAGTTTTTAGTTTATTTTGAGTATAATTACGCTTTTCGTTTCCTTTTATTGTTTCAGGTTAAAAGTGAAGCTCTTAGAGTAAAGGAAAATGAAGAAAACAGTGGAAAATCAATTCTGGAAGTTTCGCCTCGCGAAACAGGATCTCGCCTCGCGAGCCTGAACAGCAACAGTCGCCCTTTATGTCTCGCCTCGCGAATCACCATCTCGCCTCGCGAGCATTCAAATCAAGTTGGAGCCAAAAGCTGAATTTCGCCTCGCGAGAGCTTGCTCGCCCCGCGAGCGGACGAGACACAGAACTTCTATTTATAGGCTGTTTTAGGGCAGATGAGGGACCTCTTGTTCACCACTTGTTTTAGATCGCTTTTGAGATACGAATCCTTATTCTCTGGAGCTACGTCTCCCTATTTCTTTTCCTATTTGACAATTATGATGAATTCCAATTGTTTGTACGTTGTTACAAGCATGAGGAACTAATCCCCTTGTCTAAGGGATCAATGAAACCACCCATGACGGTGTAGCGTTCAATGTGATGTATGTTTCCCTCCTTTACCTCAATTCATGTTTTCCAATTCTGAAATTATTGTGTTGATCATAAGCATGCATGATTGACTTGTTAACGTGATGAGGCTTGATAGGCAATTCGCGTTTAGAACTTGAATTGGGATCACTGATTGAATATTTCACGAGAGTGAGTAGGAGATCAGTGCAACCGTATAGGGAACAAGAATTAATAGAGTTTGATGATTGGGTTATGAGACCGTAGCAAGTAATTAACTCAATCGTTGAATACGTCCTATTGAGCACGATAGTGTCATTAGGAGAATTTGGGGGTCTTGGTTGACATTGCAATTGAACTTAGGGAGAGGATCATCATCACTTGGGTACTATGCATGATAGGGTAGGTGGATTTGTGACCTTAGATGTTTAATCCAGATTCTAATTCTCGTCTCATCTTATTGCTTCCTACTTTATATCTAATTGAATTGTTAATTTGAATTGCGATCCTATTTTCTCTCTCTTCTCAACCACTTGCGGTTACTTGGTCAACATATCGAATTTCTTGCAAATTGGTAGAATTGGTAGCCCAATCCCTGTGTCCGACCTCGGTAATTACTTACCGTGTTTATTACTTACGACGACCCGGTACACTTGTCGGTGACTCAACACCTTCACCAGATTCTCAACAAGGTAGTGCTTCACAAGGTTGGATCCAAGGATAACCTCTCATCTCTTCACAAATTCTGTCTCTGCCATCTTCTCACAAACAAGAATCAATCTTCCAAGAATCCTATATGGAAGATTCAGAGATGCTGTGATGAACAAGAAAAGACTCTGTGCACTTCCTTTCTGCCATCTTCTCTCAAAGATTTTCAAGGCTCAAGGAGTACATGAGTTTCTTTCTGCTAAGACTCCTGAGGAGCAAGCTAGGTTATTGATTGATAAACCAATGTCTGTGGTCGCGCTGTCGCGCATGCGCCAAAAAGAACGAGCGGTTCTTAAAACTGTAGTTAGGGCGACAACTCGGATGTCGTCTCACAAGGACTCTTGAAGTGTTATTTGTCACAAAATCAGTTTTTGGGGGGGTTGGATTGGAATGCAAATGGAAAACAATGCAATAACAGAGCAATAAAACAGGGCAATTAAAAGATTATCAAGTAGTAAAACACGATTAATCTACTGTTCTCGAATCCCCAACTATCATCGGTTCGTGTAATTTCCAAGCCCTAAGCAGATTCTAATCCCCTTTCGGTTGTAGCAACAATTAACAACGAAATCGCTACTACGGATATATTTTCCTATTCCCGAATTAACAACCGGGGTTAAGCCCTCATGAACTAACGAACATGAACGAACACACACGAAATAACAAACGCGATTAAGTATAAGAACATAACATCACCGAAATGAATCAACACAACACTATACACTCCTGAATTAACAAACAGAAATGTATAATATGGTATTAAAAAGGGAAAAGCAATTAAAATAGGAATTACAAAACCTCAAGTGTAGTGGAATTCGATTACAGTAGACTAATCTAGAAAATTAGTTCTCCATAAAGAAAACGAAACACACAGAAAAATGTAAAAACTATGGAGAAGCAAAAATTCTTCCAATCTGCCCAGAACAGCCTTTTATAACATTCAAGAACTGTGCCAATTCGCGAGGCGAACCTTCTCTCGCGAGGTGAATGTTATGAAGAGTCAGCAACCTTTGGCATTCTCGCGAGGCGAAGAACGGATCGCGGGGCGAAGAATTGAAGAGTCTTCTTATTACGCCCGTTATGAACATCAGGGGCCAACCGTGATGCTTTATGACTTCCATGATCGCGAGGCGAAGAGGTTATTCGCGAGGCGACCCCGAGAGCTTGCATATTTCTGGAACAGTCATCCTTCAGGGTCGCGAGGTGAGGTGCTGTTCGCGGGGCGAACCAGAGAGGATGACATTTTTACTATTCTGCTGGCTTTCAGGTTCGCGAGGCGAGGAAACTCTCGCCAAGCGAATTCCCTGTTTCTTTATTCCCTCAACTTCTACTTAACCTGAAAACAAAGAAATAGCTATAAGTGCTTTATTTGACTCAAAACTGGCTAAATTAACCTAAAACTACTTTAGAGACTCAAAACCTTGCTTGAGGACAATCTAATCTAATTTGGGTGAAAATAGGATATAATTTGCACAAAACCCTGGTCATACTAGCCATAAAACTAGATGAGCCAGAGGCTTATCAAAATACCCCAAACTTAAACTTTGCTTGTCCCCAAGCAAACTAAAACTCAAAAATCAAAAAGCCTCAAGACCTGGCAAGCTTAAAAGATTCAATCAACCTTGCACAAATTCAAGCAGTTTCATCAAAACAGTTTTCTTCAATGTTCCCCCCTTTCAAGCAAAGCAATCCCCACAATCATTCATTCTAAACAATTGATAATTTCATCATTCAAACAATCATTAATCTAAGCAGGGGATCCAAGTTACACACAAGAGGGAGATCACCAAATTCAAACATCTGCCTTCCTCACAAGGGCATTTAGTGTTCACTCAATCGCTCGCTAGTTGTGTCAAAGGGCTATCAACATTGCACTCAATTTCACTTTTAAGAACACTTCCCATGAATTTGATTTTCATCTCAAAATGATTCCTACAGAAAACATGCATGCAACATCAAAAGGTCTTTTATGGGTTGTAATGGGGCCTGGCTAAGGGTAGGATATACAAAGGTACTAGGCTGAAGACCCTAGGAACTAAGAGAGCATTAGCTTTTTACACTTTGAATTTAAACTCAAGTTCCTTTTTTCATTTTTCACTTGACTTGGGTGACTACAGCCTCTTTTTTTTTCTAATACTTTTATTTTTACACTTTTCTCTTTTTTTTTTTTTCTGCTTTTCTTGTTTTTTCTCTTTTTTTTTCCTGCTTTTCTTGTTTTTTTTTCTATTTTTTTTTCTTTCAATCCCAAACAACACATTACACCTTGTAGCCACCCCAAACTTAGTTTCTTGCAACCATTCTCTTTCTAAGGATCCATGCTCTCCTAATCCTAAGATCGGGTTAACATGGTTTTTCCAGATTTTAGGCTCATAACATAAGGTTATCAAGAATAACAGGCTAATCAGGCTCAATGGGGCTAACTAGGAAACATGCATTAAGAATTGGTTATTTTTAGGCTAAGTAGTTATTTACAAAGAAAATGCCTAAATCATCTGAAACAAACACGTAAACATGCAAACCATAAAGAGATTCAAGCAAATTCAGGAAAGTGCATCTTGAAAGTGAGTTCACACAGTTAGAAAACATGTTGGAGGCTCAAAACCTCACCTGGACATTCATGCAAATTGTTTGACAGAGATTCTATCCCTAGTGTGTGCTTCCTATTACCCCAAACTTATCATAAATCATGCCATCACAACAAAATCTCAAAGTTCAGTTTTCAATTTCACATGGGGATCACTTTTCAAAAACAAAAATTTGTTCAGCCTAGGGGGAATCATCACATCAATCATGCAATCAATCTGTGCAAAATCAATCAAAATCCAGCAAACTTGCCGACTCAAGACTAACACAATTTATTCAAAAGAAAAAAAAAACAAGACAAAACAAAACTACAACTAGTTCCCTCCCCCACACTTAAAACATGCATTGTCCCCAATGAAACAACATAACAATAAAATCAGAGTGAGGGAAAGGAAAGGGTACTCCCTGATTAAGTGTCAGTGTAGGTGGGAGCTTCCAAGGAGAGCTCCTCAACATTAGCATCCACAGGAACACCAGCATCCACACCATGGAATGGCTTGACCTCTGCCTGCTTAACCTTGAAGGGCTTGTGGGTACCTGCACGTGTAATCTCTACTGCACCATAAGGAAAAACGTTAGTAACAACAAAGGGGCCATCCCATTTTGACCTAAGTTTCCCAGCCATCAATTTCAGGCGGGAGTTAAATAGTAAGACTTGCTGGCCCACAGAAAATTCTTTTCTAGCAATCATCCTATCATGAAAATGTTTTGTTTTTTCTTTAAAAATCCTGGAGCTTTCATAGGCTTCTAGCCTAAGCTCCTCAAGTTGCTGCAACTGTAGTTTCCTTTCAACACCAGCTTTCTTCATGTCCATGTTACATCACTTGACTGCCCAATATGCACGGTGCTCAACTTCCACCGGGAGATGACATGCCTTTCCAAATACAAGCCGAAAGGGGGACATTCCTATAGGCATCTTGAAAGCAATCCTCTGAGTCCACAGTGCGTCTTCCAGACGACGGCTCCATTCCTTTCTGTTCGGCTGCACCATCTTCTCCAGAATCTAGTTGATCTCCCTGTTTGATATCTCAGCCTGGCCATTGGTCTGGGGATGGTAAGCAGTGGAAACTCTATGCACAACCCCATACTTCCTGAGTAAGGCTTCCATGGTTCGGTTGCGTGTAGTGAGTGCCACTGTCACCGATGATAGCCTTAGGTATGCCAAACCTGCAAAAAATGTTGGACCTAACAAATTTGGAAACAACTTTAGCATCGTTAGTCCTAGTGGGGATTGCTTCCACCCACTTTAAAACATAGTCAACAGTCAAAAGAATATACAGAAACCCAAAAGAAGCAGGGAAAGGACCCATAAAATAAATCCCCCACACATCAAAAACCTCACAAAAAAGCATGGGCTGCTGAGGCATCTCACTCCTACGAGTGATGGCAGGGCCTGCAGTTTGACATTCCTTACAATTTCTGTAGACCTCATAGGCATCTTTAAAAATTGTGGGCCAGTAGAACCCAGAATCCAGGACTTTTCTTGCCGTCCTCTGTGGTCCAAAGTGTCCTCCAACTTGAGAGGCATGAGAGAAGTGCAAGATGGACTCTGTCTCATGATCGGGGACACACCTCCGAATCACCTGATCACTACAAAACTTCCAAAGGTACGGATCATCCCACACATAGTACTTTGCATTGCTCTTGAGCTTGTGGAACTTGGATCTACTTGTACCTGCAGGAACAACACCAGCAACAAGAAAGTTAACTATGTCAGTGTTAGACGAATCTGGGCAAGTATACCAAGTCGTGCAAGTAATACGGTGGTAAGACCGGTTTATCGTATCCACGGGGACTGGATGTCAAGTACCAATTCACAAACTCAGCAACTATCTAGACTAAACAGAGAAATCAAGAGAAAGTAAAACAAGCAAAAGAAAAGAAATAAAATGTTTTTGGTCTTTTTGGGGATTTTTGACAAACACTTGGAGTGCAGAAAGATGTGTTGGGATCAGATTTCACCAAACCTCTATCTCATGTACTATCAGGACTAGATACCTCCCATTCATGCTTCAGATATTAAAATCAATCCACTAAACTACTCAAGCCCCGATCTCTCGGATGACAAGAGCCTAATTCCACTAATAGACCCTAATCTCTTAGGTGGCCTAGATTAATGAAATTGCATTAGGATTAGGGATTACACGATTATTAGCAAACCAAACTCCATCTCTAGATGTAAGGGTTACTAGGTGATTAAATTCAATTCCGGTTCTAATATGAACGTCTCCATTACATACTAAAACACAAATCGAGTCATGGGGGTGCTAGCCACAACAAGCATTAAGCACAGAAAATTAATCACTAATATGAAGACATGAACATAGAATAATCAGTCAAGATAAATACATAATCAATCAGTTTGGCTACATCTAATCCCAACAACAGGGATTTAACTACTCATAAACAGAGAATACAAAGAGAAAGAGAGAAGGGATGAAGCAAACTCCATAGAAGCATCCTCCAATCTTCTTTCAGTCCCAGAGCAAGGAAAACATCCCCTTCAGGGCTTGAACCCTCTTCCAGCCGCAGCCTCCAAGTCTGCCTCCAATCCTCCAAGAGACTCTACAATTCTGCCCTAAAACAGCAACTTATACCAATCAGTTCTGCGCTCGCTCGCGAGGCGAATGGCTTCTCGCGAGGCGAATATTAAACTTTTCGTGTTCAGGATTGGAACTCTCGCGAGGCGAGAGTCTGTTCGCGACGCGAGACCGAAGAAGTTGCATTTCCAATATGCCCGTGAGGAGCATCATGGCCTGGGCGTGATGGCTTCTGGTTTCCAGACTCGCGAGGCGAATCCAGTTTCGCGGGGCGAATCTCCAGAGTTCTGCTTGGCTCAATTTCTTCTCTTTTCAAGCTCCAAAATCATCCAAGCTTCATTATAGCCAAATATGCACAGTTTTCCTTCAATTTCTGCAAAACAATACACAGAAACCGCTTCACCCGTTCCAAGGGAAAATCTAATAAAAATCAAATAAAGAATGCCTAATCTATATGCAAAATGCATGCAAAAGTGTACATAAAATATCATGTAAAATCACACTATCAGTCAGCAAACCAGGGGGTTACCCCATACAGATGTAGGAGTCGCTCATCAGGGAAATCATCTTGGATGGGAGAAGGATCCTCATCCCTTGCTATTCGGCTCAAGTGATCGGCTACCAAATTTTTAGCTCCACTCTTGTCTTTTATCTCCACATTGAATTCTTGGAGAAAAAGCATCCACCGGATCAGTCTTGGCTTAGCTTTTGGTTTCTTTAACAGGTACTTCAGAGCTGCATGGTCAGTGAAAACAATAACTTTTGAACCTAGCAAATAAGACCTAAATTTATCAAGTGCAAACACAACAGCTAGCAGTTCTTTCTCAGTGGTGGTGTAATTGGATCGTGCAACATCTAATGTCCTAGAAGCATAATGAATGACATGGGCAACCTTGCCCACCCTTTGTGCCAGAACTGCAACCACAACAAAATTAGAAGCATCACACATGAGTTCAAAAGGGAGTGTCCAGTCTGGGGGCTGGATGATGGGGGTAGAGGTCAATGCTCTTTTCAGGTAGTCAAATGCCTTCTTGCAATTTTCATCAAAATGGAACATGGCATCATTCTTCAAAGAGGTTTGATAATGGCAGAGCTATCTTGATGAAGTCCTTAATAAAGCGCCTGTAGAAACCTTCATGGCCAAGAAAGGAACGGATCTCGCGTACGCAAGATGGGTAAGGCAATGAAGAAATCACATCAATTTTTGCAGGATCTACGGAAATACCCTCTTTAGAAATTACATGACCCAAAACAATCCCCTGTTCTACCATAAAGTGACATTTTTCATAATTCAAAATCAGATCAGTCTCAATGCATCTTTCTAGAACTAAACTCAGACTATGCAAACATGCATCAAATGAGGAGCCATATACAGTGAAGTCATCCATGAACACCTCCATGCAATTTTCAATAAATTCAGTAAAAATGCTAAGCATGCATCTTTGGAAGGTGCCAGGAGCATTACAAAGGCCAAATGGCATCCTCCTATAGGCAAACGTACCGAAGGGGCACGTGAAAGTGGTCTTTTCCTGATCCTCAGGGGCAATATGGATCTGGAAATACCCGGAAAAGCCATCAAGAAAACAATAATGAGATTTACCAGCCAGCCGATCCAGCATCTGATCTATGAACGACAAAGGAAAGTGATCCTTTCCGGTGGCCTGGTTCAACTTCCTATAATCTATACTGAGACTACTTGACTATTTTGGACTCTAGTGGGTACAAGCTCATTATTATCATTTCTAACTACTGTGAGACCGGACTTCTTGGGTACAACTTGCACCGGACTTACCCAAGTACTATCAGAGATGGGGTATATAATACCTGCTTTCAGAAGTTTAGTCACCTCCTTCTTCACCACATCCAGAATCAATGGGTTTAGCCGCCTTTGGGCCTGCCTTACTGGTTTAGCCCAATCCTCCAATAGAATTTTGTGCATACATCTGGAGGGGCTAATTCCTGGAATGTCAGCTAAGGTCCACCCAATAGCCTTCTTGTGCTTCTTCAGAACCTCCAATAGTTTTGATTCCTGGTCAGAGTCAAGGCTGGAGGAAATGATGACTGGAAGTTTTTCATTCGTCTCCAGGTAGGCATACTTCAGGTTCCCAGGAAGTGGCTTGAGCTCTAGGGAGGGTGGCTGTTCAACGGATGGTACATTAGGAGTAGCCATGATGTCAAGGACTTCTGCTGAACAGACAGCTTCACTCTCACTATCACTATCACCCTGCAAAGTTGAATCAAGAAACTCAGCACAAACAGCACACGGGTTAGTGTCATTACAGTTAGTACATGAATATAAATCATCAAACCCAGAAATAAAAGGAAAATCAGAAACTAGGTCCTCATGGGTATCATCAATGATCTCAGAAAGCAACTCTAATTGGAAAACCGAGTGCTCCTCCAGTGGGTGTTTCATAGCATCAAAGATGTTAAACTTTGCCACAATATCACCAAACTCCATAGACATGGTCCCATCATTCACATCAATCTTAGTCTTGGCTATCTTCATGAATGGTCTGCCCAAGATTATTGGTGATCTACTGGAATTTGTCTCTCCTGCCATGTCCAGGATGTAGAAGTCAGCAGGGAAGATCAAATCATCAACTTGTACTAGCACATCTTCTACCATTCCCATGGGGCGGGCATTGGTCCTGTTGGCCAACTGGATGGTGAGACCTGTATACTGCAAGGGCCCAAGATCAAGGTTATTAAAAATAGATGTAGGCATGACATTTATGGAGGCTCCCAAATCCAGCATGCAATTTTCAAATCTTCTATCCCCAATAGTGCATGGAATAGTAAATGTGCCCGGATCCTTGCACTTTTGTGGTAGTGCCTGAGTAGGTGCATAAGAGCTGAAACATTTCTTCCCAAATCAACTCTCTCATTATTCTTCAACCTTCTCTTGTTGGTGCATAGATCCTCTAGAAATTTTGCATACTTAGGCACCTGCTTGATCACATCTAGAAGGGGAATATTCACAACGACCTTTCTAAACACATCAAGAATTTCCCTCTCCTTGTCTTCACCACCAATCTTCTTATTTTTCTGAACTCTGTGTGGGAAGGGGATTGGTGGTATGTATACCTTCTCAGCTTCAACATCAACTGAAGGCTCAGGGGTTACCTCAACAGTTTCTTCATTTTTCTCAGAGGATGCCTCAACAACTCTTCCAGATCTCAGAGAAATGGCACTCACATTAGGATTGGAGGCATTGGGATTCATCACTGTCTGTGCAGGCAGTTGACTTGTTCTTTGAGTTTGCTGTATGTTATTTATGGAGGAGGCCAGTTGTCCAACCTGTGTCTCTAAATTTTGAATGCTGGCATCTGTTCGCTGCTGATACTGTGTCTGTGAGGCCTGGAGCTGTCCAATTTGTGCAGTTATTTGTGAAGTCATTTGTTTGAGCAGGTCCTCTAGTGAAGGTCCAGAAGGTGCAGAAGTGGTCACTTGAGGAGGATTCTGAGGTGCCATCGGTTGTTGTTGGGATGAGTTCCCATACCGAAGATTAGGATGATTCCTCCAGTTTGGATGGTACCTATTTGTGGAGAGGTCTGGAGTGCTGTACCGGTTCTGGTTATTGCCTTGATTATAGGGATGGACTGCATAAGCCTGAGACATATCAGTGACGAACTCTTCCTTCGGAATGGGGCATGCATCATACGGGTGCTCAGGAGAGTTGCACATGCTACACAACCTTGCAGGCTGAACCCTATCTATTGCCAATTGCCTTACAAAAGAAGTGAGTTCATCCATTCTATTCTCAAGGGCCTGGTTGGACGAAGAGCTATGGACCTCATGCACACCTCTTGTCTCAACCGAATTTCTCCTGGTAGTAAACTGCTGGGAATTCAGTGACATATTTTCAATTAGTTGCTTGGCAGCAGCTGGGGTCTTATCAACAAGTGCTCCCCCACTAGCAGCATCCAAAAGATTCCTATCCATCGGCAGTAACCCTTCATAAAAATACTGGATAAGAAACTGTTCAGAAATCTGATGCTGGGGGCAACTGGATACCAAATGCTTGAATCTTTCCCAATATTCAGCTAACGACTCATTCCCTTGCCTGATGCCACATATTTCCTTCCTTATTGACGCAGCTCTGGAAGCAGGAAAATATCTCTCTAAGAAAACCCTCTTCAAATCATTCCAGGTGGTGATAGAGTTTGGCTCAAGATATAACAGTCAATCCTTTGCAGCTCCCTGGAGTGAGAACGGAAAAGCTTTCAGCTTGATGCTATCCTCAGTTACTCCCTCTGATCTCGAGGTTGTGGAGCAGACAACTTGGAATTCCTTCAAGTGCTTGTGTGGATTGATGAGTGTGATTTCACCTCATTTTCCATGTACATTTCTGCATGCATTTGCATATAGTTAGGCCATTTTAGTTGGATTTTGTTTCGTTTTTCCTTTGGAACGGATAAGGTGGTATTGTGTGTTGTTTTGCAGGGATTTATGATTAAATGCCCAAGATTTAGCCATGAGGAAGCTGAGATGAAGAGAGAGCCTGAAAACTGAAGAAAAACCACCAAAAGTCAGAATCGATCACGGCTTGGCCATGATGGAGATCACGGGCGTGAAAAAATGGCTCGCGACATGAAGGGAGTCTCGCCACGCGAGATCTTGATTTGGCCAGAACTGTGCCAGACCTCCAAAAGTCAGAATCGATCACGGCCTAGCCGTGATGTACATCACGGCCGTGACCCAAAACCACCACAAGTCAGAATCCATCACGGCTTGGCCGTGATGGAGATCACGGGCATGAAAAAGTTGGCTCGCGTCGCGAAGGAAGGCTCGCCACGCGATAGAGTGATTTTGCCAGAACTGCAAGAGATAGAACCCGTCACGGCCTGGCTGTCACGGCCGTGACGGGCCACGAGTTATAAAAGAACCTCTCGAAAGCGAAATGTAAAAAAACATTCGAAAACCCTAAAAATACACACTCTCGCTTTGTCATCTTTGTGGCACCCTTCTATGGAGCCCCTTCCCTTGTTCATCTCTGTAACTCTTTCTTTGATTCTATCTTTAGTTATGTGTAGCTAAAATCCCCTTTGTTGGGGTTAGATGATTGCTCTTCTGAACTTGATTGTAAAATGACTTGATTGTAATGCAGTTTCCTTGTTCTTTATGAGTGTTTGATTCCATGCTTAATGCTTTCTTAGGCTTGATCATCCTAGGAATGATTAGTTGCTTTAATAGATAACTGGAAGGTTGGTGTTAGAGCTTGCTCATGAATCAAATGCCAAGTAGTTCATGAGCCTAGGCATAGGTCTTGAGGTGCTTGCAATCTTATAAGTCTTGACTTAATGCAAAATCTCGAGTTAATCCACCTAAGGCATTAGGGTTTAATTTGGGGTTTTAGGCTCAATGCACCTAAGACATTAGGCTTGAGTATTTCAGAAAAGACTTGATTGTCATAATTGAATTAGGAACTGTGTTACTTGTCATTTCATAACAATCAAGGGAGGATTAGCTTAGTCTAACCCTAACAATTCTATCTAATTGTTATTCACATTTCTGTCTGCATTCTAACTGTTTGATAAAATTCCAAAAAGAACTAAAACATTTTATTCTTGTTTGCTTGTTAGATGATAGAGCTACCTTCACTCCAAAATTTGATCGCCTAGATAGTAGTCTAATTTGCGAAGTGGTAATTGTCCACGATCCCTGAGAACGATATCCGGTCTTACCGTTTTATTACTTGCAACGAACCGGTACACTTGCCGAGTCCGCATCAAGTTTTTGGCGCCGTTGTTGGGATCGGTGTGCCAATATCACGAGTACCAAAGGGGACTCCTAATTTAGGCATTTTTACTGTTTTCCTACTGTTGTTTTTCTTTCTTGTTTTCTGTTTCTCTGCTGTAATTTTCTGTTGTGTGCTGTTTTCTGTTTTTCTGTTCTTTTCTGCGCTACTCTGTTTGTTCATTGTATGCGAGGTACAATCGACCCAGGTGAACTCCAATTCGAACCTGAGATCGAGAGACTCTGTAGAAGGAATAGAAAGAAAGCCAAGGCAAGACAGAACAGAGAAGGAACATCCTCTGCAGTGCAAGAACTGTTAGTTGAATTACTAGCTGTCACCATGGCTGAAGATAATGCACCAAGAAGGACAATGGGGGACTACACTTCCCCTAGAGTTGATAGATGTGGAACTCCGATTATGAGACCCGCAGTGGCTTGCAATAATTTCAAAATCAAGGCATCACTTCTCCATCTTGTGCAGCAAAATCAGTTTGGAGGTTTGGAGAGTGAAGACCCTTATGCTCACATTGGTACTTTCATCGAGCTGTGTGACACCATCAAGCTAAACGGAGCTTTCGATGAGGCCATTTGTTTAAGGCTTTTCCCTTTCTCTTTGAGGGATAGAGCTAAGTCATGGCTGCAATCTCATCCTCATGGAAGCATCATCACCTGGAATGATTTGGTCAGCAAGTTTTTATCTCGCTTCTTCCCTCCGTCAAGAATGATTAAGTTAAGATCAGAGATTAATGCCTTTGCACAAAGGGATGGTGAGTCACTCTATGAAGCCTGGGAGAGGTTCAAGTCCCTACTCACAGCTTGTCCAAATCATGAACTAGAGACATGGCATCAGGTTGCAACATTTGTTAATGGGCTCAACCGGAATTCAAGAAGCATGATTGAAGCGGCTGCAGGTGGGACATTGAGTCAGAAGACGCCCGAAGAAGCAAAGGACTTGATTGAGAACATGGCTAACAATGACTATCAAATGCCTAGTTCTCGATCAATGGTCAAGAGAGGTGTTCTAGAGCTGGATGAAATTGGCGCTCTCAAGGCACAAATGGCTATTCTTACCAAGCAATCGGGGTCGGTTCAAGCTGCAGAATTCTCAACTACAAGCTGTCCAAGTTCAAGGTACCTCAGTGTGTGATTTCTGTGGAGGCAACCATGCAAATGGAAACTGTGAGATCAATGTGGTTGGAAGTTCGGGACAAGAAGAGGTAAATTATATGGGCAACCAAGGGCCTAGAAATGATCCTTACTCCAACACCTACAACCCGGGGTGGCGTAGCCATCCTAACTTTGGTTGGAGACAAGGGCAAAGTTCAAGTTCTCAAGCGAAGCCTCCTCAAGAGAGTTCAAGCAAGTTGGAGAACATCCTAGGCCAGTTCATGCAAGCGACTCAAGAGACTATGAAGAATCAAAATGCCTCAATCAAGAACTTGGAGCATCAAATAGGCCAGCTGGCAAGGCAGATGGCAGAGAGACCTCAAGGACAATTGCCTGGGGATACTGAGAAGAACCCAAAGGAAGATTGTAAGGCCATTATTACAAGAAGTGGGAGAGTGTTAAATCCACAAGAAAAAGAGAGGGAAGAAAAGACAAGTGATGCTGGAATTGATAAGGTGCAGTTTGAAGAGGTAAACAATGAAGAACCCGGAACTTCCCAAGATACTACCTCTATTCCTACTGGTGTAGAAGCTGAAAAACCGCAGAGGGAGAAATTGGTTGATGAAGAATTTGCGAAGAAGAAGACTAAAAGACAGATTCTGGAAGAGGTTGATAATCCCAAAGAGCTGCCCCCATATTTCAGAATCCCGTACCCCCAACGGTTGAAGAAGGAGGCAAAAGATCAGCAGTTTTCTAAGTTTCTGGATGTATTCAAAAAGTTACAAATCAACATCCCGTTTACTGAAGCTCTACAACAGATGCCTTCCTACGCAAAATTCATGAAAGAGATTCTTACAAACAAAAGAAGGTGGAAGGAGGAGACAGTTATGCTTACTGAAGAGTGCAGCGCTATACTTCAAAAGAAGCTACCAGTAAAGATGAAGGACCCGGGCAGTTTCACTATCCCATGCACTATCGGTCATCTGAACATCGGGAGAGCATTGTGCGATCTAGGGGCAAGTATTAATCTTATGCCGCTCTCCATTTTCAAGAAGCTGGGGATTGGTGAGGTAAAACCAACAGGGATTTCTCTTCAACTGGCAGACCGCTCCATTACATATCCCTATGGTGTAGTGGAGGATTTGTTGGTGAAGGTAGATAAGTTCATTTTTCCAGCAGATTTTGTGGTGTTAGATATAGCTGAAGATGGTGATACTCATCTAATTCTTGGGAGACCATTCCTAGCAACAGGTAGAGCCTTGATCGATGTCAATCAAGGGAAATTGGTGCTTCCGGTACAAGACGAAAAGGTCACCGTTAATGTGTTTGAGGCAATGAAACACCCAAGCGACAAGGACACATGCATGAGTGTGGACCTCATTGATTCACTATCTGACAAAGGTGTACACCAAAAGTTTGAAGATTCATTGGAAGCAGCTTTAATGGTGGAGGATGTAGAAGAAGAAGTATGTTCAGAAGAAGTTGATCTCATGGTTAAATCTCTGGAGGCCTGTTTGGTTGTGAATACTGATGAAGACAAAGTGGTGGAAGATGTGAGGATTGAAGACAAGGGTGAACCACCTGTGCTAGAATTGAAAGAACTGCCATCCCATCTCCGTTATGCTTTCCTTGGGATGAAATCTTCATTCCCAGTGATCATTAGTAGTGGGTTGAATTCCTTGGAAGAAGAGAAGCTGTTGAGGGTGCTTAGGGAGCACAAATCTGCAATCGGGTGGTCTATGTCCGATTTGAAAGGGATAAGTCCCTCATTTTGCATGCACAAAATCCTTGTGGAGGAGAATTTCAAGCCGGTTAGACAACCCCAAAGAAGGCTCAACCCGAATATGAAGGAAGTTGTGAGGAAGGAGATTGTAAAACTTTTAGATGCGGGCATTATCTATCCCATCTTCGATAGTCCATGGGTGAGTCCGGTCCAAGTTGTTCCGAAGAAAGGGGGGATGACAGTGGTAGCAAATGAAAAGAATGAACTTATTCCCTCTAGGACCGTGTCTGGATGGAGGGTATGCATTGATTACAGAAGACTGAATGAGGCCACCAGAAAAGATCACTTTCCATTGCCCTTCATTGATCAGATGTTAGAGAGGTTGGCGGGCCATGCTTTCTATTGTTTCCTTGATGGATACTCTGGGTATAACCAGATTGTGGTTGACCCAGAGGACCAAGAGAAGACCGCCTTCACTTGTCCCTATGGTGTCTACGCATACCGGAGGATGCCATTCGGGTTGTGTAATGCACCCGCCACTTTTCAAAGGTGCATGCTATCCATATTCTCTGATATGAATGAAAAATTTATTGAGGTATTTATGGATGATTTTTCTATGTTTGGTGATTCTTTTGATAACTGTCTGAATAATCTTGCATGTGTTCTGAAAAGATGCCATGAAACTAACCTTGTTTTAAATTGGGAAAAATGTCATTTCATGGTTAGGGAAGGTATAGTTCTTGGGCATAAAATTTCATCACGGGGGATGGAGGTTGATAGAGCCAAAATTGAAGTGATTGAAAAACTTCCCCCTCCCTTAAATGTGAAAGGTGTTAGAAGCTTCCTTGGGCATGCGGGTTTCTATAGGAGGTTCATAAAAGATTTTTCAAAAATTGTGAAACCCTTATGCAAGCTTTTGGTAGCTGATACTCCTTTTATATTTGATGATGATTGCATGCATGCCTTCAAAATTTTGAAAGAAAAACTCACCACCGCACTTTGATCATTGCACCTCCAGATTGGAGTTTACCATTTGAGCTAATGTGTGATGCAAGTGACTATGCGGTGGGAGCCATTTTGGGACAAAGAAAAAAATAAAGTTTTGCATGTCATTTACTATGCCAGTCGTGTGCTTAATGATGCTCAGTTGAATTACACCACGACTGAAAAAGAATTGCTTCTTTGTGGTATTTGCATTTGATAAGTTTAGATCCTACTTGATTGGTCAGAAAACTACCGTCTACACCGATCATTCCGCTTTGAGGTATCTTATGACCAAACAGGATGCCAAGCCAAGGCTCATTAGGTGGATACTACTGCTCCAAGAGTTTGATCTGGAGATAAAGGATAAGAAAGGAGTGGAGAATGTGGTAGCCGATCATTTGTCTAGGCTTCCACAAGCAGATGTTCAAGCAGAAGCCAAATTGCCGATTCAAGAGGAATTCCCAGATGAGCAGTTGTTGGTGGTGCAAGTGGCACCCTGGTTTGCGGACATTGCAAATTACAAGGCCGACAACAAGATTCCAAAGGACTTCAATGCACAACAAAGGAAGAAGCTCATCCATGATGCCAAATTCTATGTATGGGATGAGTCGTATCTTTTCAAAAGGGGTTCGGATGGAATTCTGAGGAGGTGCATTCCGGAAGAAGAAATTAACGGGGTGTTGACCCACTGCCACAACTCACCCTATGGAGGACACTTTGGTGGTGAGAGGACTGCCATGAAGATTTTGCAAAGCGGGCTATTTTGGCCCACTATTTTCAAGGACTCCAGGGCTTGGGTAATGAATTGTGATAAATGTCAGAGGACCGGTAGTATTTCCAAGAGAAATGAGATGCCCTTGAAGGGTATACTTGAGGTGGAGCTCTTTGATGTATGGGGGATTGACTTCATGGGCCCTTTCCCGTCATCTTACAACAACAAGTACATTCTGGTGGCAGTTGATTATGTGAGCAAGTGGGTGGAAGCCGTACCAACTCTGAAAGATGATGCAAGAACTGTGATCAGTTTTGTGAGGAAGAATATTTTTACCCGGTTTGGGACCCCTAGAGCTATCATTAGTGATGGGGGTACTCACTTTTGCAATAAGGAGTTCAATGCAGTGCTTGCCAAGTTTGGGGTGAACCACAAAGTTACCACACCATACCATCCCCAAACCAGTGGGCAAGTGGAATTGTCTAACCGGGAGTTGAAGAGAATTTTGGAAAAAACTGTGAACAATGCAAGGAAGGATTAGGCAAAGAAATTGGATGATGGACTTTGGGCCTATCGGACTGCTTATAAGACACCTATTGGTATGTCACCTTACCAATTAGTGTTCGGGAAATCATGTCACCTTCCGGTAGAGCTACAACACCGTGCTTTTTGGGCAGTGAAAGCCCTAAACTTTGATACAAGGCTGGCCATGGATAAGAGGATGCTTCAATTGAATGAGTTGGATGAGTTCTGACTCTTGGCTTATGAGAGTGCCAGGATATACAAGGAAAGAACCAAGTTCTGGCATGATAAGTACATTCTTCCCAAGCAATTTGAAGAAGGCCAGTCAGTTTTGCTGTTCAACTCAAGACTCAAGCTTTTCCCGGGCAAATTGAGATCAAGATGGTCAGGCCCATTCTATGTCAAGTCAGTCTCCCCATTTGGTTCAGTTGAATTGGAAAATCCATCATCCGGAAATACTTTCACTGTCAATGGGCAAAGGCTCAAGCACTACCTTGGAGGAGATTTTGATCGTCAGGCAGTCTCCATCCCTCTTGAGGCACCATCTTAGAAATCATCCGTCAAGCTAGTGACGTTAAAGAAGCGCTTATTGGGAGGCAACCCAAGTTTTCTTTTCATTCACTCTTTTATTTTTGATTTTTCCCCTCTTGAATAATTTGAGAAGATCAAGAGGTTTGTTAATAGTTTTGTTAAGTGCTTTCAGATTTTGAATGAAGGAAGGAGAAAAAGGGCAGGGGAAAGCAAAGCCAGAAAGCATGTGAACCAGCACCCGCTACCACCTTGGTGAGTTGTTCCAGTTTTCTCCCCTCTCTAAACTTAATTATTTATATTGAGGACAATGTAAGTCTTTAAGCTTGGGGTAGGGGTAATCTTTTTGCTTGCATTGTAAATATTGCATTCATATAGGCTTAAGTTTGCATGATCGCATGATTCGGTTACCCCTGCTTAGATTGAGCTTATGATTGTGAGAACTGAGTGCCAATTTATCTGTGTTAGTGAATTTTTGGACCCTGATTTTTCTATTCATGTGATATGGCTTCAAATAAATATTCTTGAGATGGTCTTGGATAGTTGATGATTAGCATGTGTTTCTATAGACTTGTGTTCCTCACTGGTTTTTGAACTGATAAATGTGAGCTTTTGAGCCATTAGGGGGTACTTACTAACTCTGCCCCCGTTCTTTGTGTAGAGTGTGTTCCTCTTGGATTGTTTTTCTCTAGAACTTGACTTGAAACCATTTCGAAGCTTGAAAATTTTTTAGAACATTTTTGAAAAGGATTGAGGCAATAGGTGTTTTTTCTGGCCTTCTGAGCTTTGAATGAATAATGCTACCCTTAGTTGCCCCATTTTGAGCCTGAATGAACAGCATGTTTTTCTTGGTACCCTGAAATGTTTTGTTAAATATGCTTATGAGGGACCTTCTAAAGTATTGTGCAAAAAGGGTTGGAAAATGTAGTTGAAAGTTTGGGATGATGAAAAAAAAAATGAATCTGAAAAAAATTATTTCTCTTGAGTTGAAAATTCTCCCTTCTCCAAATAAAAGAAAAAAAAATATAAAAGGAAAAGGAAAGTATATGGAGAAGGGTATGACAAAAGAAAGTGAGAAATAAAAAAGCAAAAATAAAAGGAAAGAATGGTGGAAGAGTAAACTGAAACCCAAAGAAAGGTATTTTAGAAGGTCGTGCCTTGCAATGCTTGATTGTTTGTATAGCCTTTTGAAATTTCCTGTGCTTGAATTTCCCACCTGAAAATTGATCCCATGGCCCCATTGCAACCAAAGAATAAGACCTCTTGATTCTTAGATGTTTTCATTAATAAAGTAAAGATTTGGTTGATAGTCAAGCTTATGGTAGGAATCATTCTTTGAGGAAAATGGAGTGAAATGTCATATTCCCTTAACACTTGAGTGAGTGAGGCAAGAAAGAGAGCCAAGCAAATGAACAAGCTTGGGGTGAGCTTCAAGTGAGATAGTGCCCGAATCAGTGAGAATGTGAGTCTAGGAAAACTAAGCCCCTAATTGGACTTGAATTGATTGTCTCTTGCTGAAATAATTGAATGCCTGTTGCTTGGATCATTTTACTCGGGTTCTTAGTTCACTATCATTGTCCTGGTTGTTTTCATCTTCTGGCATTGGTTCTTGCTTGAGGACAAGCAAAGTCTTAAGCTTGGGGTGATTTGATGAGTGTGATTTCACCTCATTTTCCATGTACATTTCTGCATGCATTTGCATATAGTTAGGCCATTTTAGTTGGATTTTGTTTAGTTTTTCCTTTGGAACGGATAAGGTGGTATTGTGTGTTGTTTTGCAGGGATTTATGATTAAATGCCCAAGATTTAGCCATGAGGAAGCTGAGATGAAGAGAGAGCCTGAAAACTGAAGAAAAACCACCAAAAGTCAGAATCGATCACGGCTTGGCCGTGATGGAGATCACGGGCGTGAAAAAATGGCTCGCGACGCGAAGGGAGTCTCGCCACGCGAGATCCTGATTTGGCCAGAACTGTGCCAGACCTCCAAAAGTCAGAATCGATCACGGCCTAGCCGTGATGTACATCACGGCCGTGACCCAAAACCACCACAAGTCAGAATCCATCACGGCTTGGCCGTGATGGAGATCACGGGCATGAAAAAGTTGGCTCGCGTCGCGAAGGAAGGCTCGCCACGCGATAGAGTGATTTTGCCAGAACTGCAAGAGACAGAACCCGTCACGGCCTGGCCGTGATGGCTGTCACGGCCGTGACGGGCCACGAGTTATAAAAGAACCTCTGAGCAGAACAGAAAAAAACATTCAGAAAACCCTAAAAATACACTCTCTGCTGCTGTGGCTGCTGTGCACCCTTCTATGGAGCCCCTTCCCTTGTTCATCTCTGTAACTCTTTCTTTGATTCTATCTTTAGTTATGTGTAGCTAAACTCCCCTTTGTTGGGGTTAGATGATTGCTCTTCTGAACTTGATTGTAAAATGACTTGATTGTAATGCAGTTTCCTTGTTCTTTATGAGTGTTTGATTCCATGCTTAATGCTTTCTTAGGCTTGATCATCCTAGGAATGATTAGTTGCTTTAATAGATAACTGGAAGGTTGGTGTTAGAGCTTGCTCATGAATCAAATGCCAAGTAGTTCATGAGCCTAGGCATAGGTCTTGAGGTGCTTGCAATCTTATAAGTCTTGACTTAATGCAAAATCTCAGGTTAATCCACCTAAGGCATTAGGGTTTAATTTGGGGTTTTAGGCTCAATGCACCTAAGACATTAGGCTTGAGTATTTCAGAAAAGACTTGATTGTCATAATTGAATTAGGAACTGTGTTACTTGTCATTTCATAACAATCAAGGGAGGATTAGCTTAGTCTAACCCTAACAATTCTATCTAATTGTTATTCACATTTCTGTCTGCATTCTAACTGTTTGATAAAATTCCAAAAAGAACTAAAACATTTTATTCTTGTTTGCTTGTTAGATGATAGAGCTACCTTCACTCCAAAATTTGATCGCCTAGATAGTAGTCTAATTTGCGAAGTGGTAATTGTCCACGATCCCTGAGAACGATATCCGGTCTTACCGTTTTATTACTTGCAACGAACCGGTACACTTACCGAGTCCGCGTCATGGATCCTCACCTGCAATACCATTAAACTTTGGCAACAAGTGAATGAAACCAGATTTTAATTCAAAAGGAGTATCAGCACCTGGATATGCAATACACAAGCCATTGTAATTGACATCAGGGGAAGCAAGCTGTCTTAATGTCCTTTGGTCACCCATGTTTTCAAAAACAGTTTTAGAATTAGAATGACCACTAGTGCTAGCCCGAATTTCTCTACGGCGTGTGTGCATTGTTCTTTCAATTTCAGGATCAAAACCACACAATTCAGGGCAATTAGACCTAGTAGCCAGACCAATTCAAAACAAAAACGAAAATAAAAGAAAGAAAAGAAAAATAAAATGTGAGAATAACAAACAAGAGTCCCCGGCAACGGCGCCAATTTTTGGTTGCGCTGTCGCGCACGCGCCAAAAAGAACGAGCAGTTTTTAAAACTGTAGTTAGGGCGACAACTCGGATGTCGTCTCACAAGGACTCTTGAAGTGTTATTTGTCACAAAATCAGTTTTTGGGGGGGTTGGATTGGAATGCAAATGGAAAACAATGCAATAACAGAGCAATAAAACAGGGCAGTTAAAAGATTATCAAGTAGTAAAACACGATTAATCTACTGTTCTCGAATCCCCAACTATCATCGGTTCGTGTAATTTCCAAGCCTTAAGCAGATTCTAATCCCCTTTCGGTTGTAGCAACAATTAACAACGAAATCGCTACTACGGATATATGTTCCTATTCCCGAATTAACAACCGGGGTTAAGCCCTCATGAACTAACGAACATGAACGAACACACGCGAAATAACAAACGCGATTAAGTATAGGAACATAACATCACCGAAATGAATCAACATAACACTATACACTCCTGAATTAACAAACAGAAATGTATAATATGGTATTAAAAAGGGAAAAGCAATTAAAATAGGAATTACAAAACCTCAAGTGTAGTGGAATTCGATTACAGTAGACTAATCTAGATAATTAGTTCTCCATAAAGAAAACGAAAACACAGAAAAATGTAAAAACTATGGAGAAGCAAAAATTCTTCCAATCTGCCTAGAACAACCTTTTATAACATTCAAGAACTGTGCCAATTCGCGAGGCGAACCTTCTCTCGCGAGGCGAATGTTATGAAGAGTCAGCAACCTTTGGCATTCTCGCGAGGCGAAGAACGGATCGTGGGGCGAAGAATTGAAGAGTCTTCTTATTACACCCGTTATGAACATCAGGGGCCAACCGTGATGCTTTCTGACTTCCATGATCGCGAGGCGACCCCGAGAGCTTGCATATTTCTGGAACAGTCATCCTTCAGGGTCGCGAGGCGAGGTGCTGTTCGCGGGGCGAACCAGAGAGGATGACATTTTTACTATTCTGCTGGCTTTCAGGTTCGCGAGGCGAGGAAACTCTCGCCAGGCGAATCCCCTGTTTCTTTATTCCCTCAACTTCTACTTAACCTGAAAACAAAGAAATAGCTATAAGTGCTTTATTTGACTCAAAACTGGCTAAATTAACCTAAAACTACTTTAGAGACTCAAAACCTTGCCTGAGGACAATCTAATCTAATTTAGGTGAAAATAGGATATAATTTGCACAAAACCCTGGTCATACTAGCCATAAAACTAGATGAGCCAGAGGCTTATCAGTCTGCTGCAGGCTTTGGAAAGATGAACATAGCCAACATGAATCTCAGTACCTATGCTGCTGGTGTAATGGCCAAGACCGAGGAATTTATGATGGCTAAAGAAGAGATGGTTGAACAAAATAATGCTGAAGTCCTAGGGGTTAAAAGGGTAACCAGGCAGAAGATCACTGCTACAAGGAAGCCTGCCCCCAAGAGGCCAACAAGTGGGATTGCTATCAGGGAGTCTTCTGATGCCCCTGCTGCAAAGAGGCCAAGAAACAATATCCTCTCTCATAATGAAGATGAGGAAGCTGATGAGGATAGCATTCCTATTAGTTCTATTCTAAAGAAGCAGAAGACCTCTGCTGCTGCTGCTGAGGCCATTGTGCCTGATCCATCAATTGTATCAACTAAACCAAGGAGGCAACCATCAAGAAAAGCTAGGTCGACTAAGACTTCTATGATATCCATCTCTGCTAATGATCCTGTTCAATTAGCTGTAGATGCCCTAGTGTCTACTTTAGAAACTAGGATAGATGATATGCCTGTATCGACTCTAGATGACGTGTATATTCCCACACCTCTTTCACCCCAACCAACACAAACAACCACTTCACAAGCCGATGATCCCTGGTTAAATCAACCAGATGAAGGCATTTCCCCTGGTGCACCTTTCCCCAAACCTCTGAGAACCCTATTTCCTTCCCTCACCCTAACTTCTGTCCTTTATAATGACAAATCTGAGGATTGGGCCAAAGTTAAAAAGGAATGGAAAATTATGTTTCATTCTCACCAATCTGAACCAGAACACATTCCAGACAGATGGTATCCTCTACCTGAATATGAGGAAGAAGTTAGCCAATCTGTTGAACCCCTCTACCTACCTCACCCTGAGTGTCAATTAATCAAAAATGAGCCTTCTCAAATGCACAATGACTTAGGGCCTTTAGTCACTCTCCTACCTTTAGCCAAATTCCCCCCAATAAAATTTACCCAAACCTTGTCAAAACGCCTCCAATCATACCACTCACTGATGGAGTTGAGAGGCATATTATCCCCGTCCGGGAGACTGACCCCAGTATGAAAAATATTCCCACTATTCCTGAGAAAAGAGCAAGATTGTCTAAGCATGTCCCCATGATCATGCCAAGGGACACAAAAAGGGTGTCCTTTGAGCATCCCAGTATCTATGGGAGGGCTGCTGACTTGTTTCTAGATCAGCTCTGCTATGATATGCTGAAGTGGTAGTTCAGTCAAATCAGAGCTGATAGAGCTGCAAATTTTGTCCCTCCATCCTGGCTGAGGCATAATGAAGCAACCAGGATTGGAATCAAGCCCTACAGGATCTGTCCGAGATTGCCAATGTTGGATCTTAATAAGGACAAGGACCCGAAGAACAGAAGATTCAAGGGAGTGATGCCTGAAGCTGAGTCAGCATTGCTTGATCTTGATCAAGAGACTTTTGACTACTCAATGTTGGATTTCCTTCTAAATACTGAATCCATTGAGTTGATCAATGAGCACAGAGCTGCTGACTTCTGGAAATCTCACATAATTCGCTGCACCAGAGAGGCATCTTCCTCTGGTTTATCTGAAGAAGAAAAGGAAGATATTCCCAAGGTCAGAGGATAGTGTGGTCTCTCACACTTTAGATATATGATATATAAAGACCTCTGGGGACTTCCAATAAACAGCAGGAATGTGGAATTCATATACCCCATTAGATAGGCAAAGGAAATCACAGTTAAACCCAAACCTACTCCAAAGCTTATCACAGACGAACTTGTTGCTGAGGAAAATGGTCAAATTATCATTACTGATAATTTAGAAGATACTGCTGAATCCTGTCACCAACAAAGCTCATCCGAAAGAGAATCTTCTCAACCTTTAGCACTAGTTGTAATGCACCCTGAAGATTAGTCAAGAACTCTGAGTACTTTTCAAGAATCTACAGAAAGCTCAAGGCAACAGACTCTGCCATCAAATATTGAAGAAGTTCTTGGAAAACTGGTTGATGAAAGGGTTGGCAAGTTAGTAGATGAGAAGGTTGAAAAGATAGCTGAAAAGATCAAAGAGGATGTTCATCAGCAAGTTCAAACCTCAATGGCTCCAACCTTAGAGGTTTTTAGTAAAATGCTTGAATTCCTCATGGACTTCAAGAAGAGTCAAACTCAGAACCCTCCTCCACCACCACCTCCTTCTGCTTAGTCTTTATTTGTTATTATTTTCCTTCTTTTGTACTGACATTGATGGTCCTCCCCTTTTACCTTTTTGGCTGATGACAAAAAGGGGGAGAAAGGAAAGAAAAGAGAATTATATATATGTAATTTTTTTTCTCTAAAATGCTCTTATGTGTTTGCATTTGCATATTCTTTTCTACTTGCTAAACTGCTCTGATACTTATGTTTGCTTATTTACTTTGATATCTGCTGATACTCGTGTTTATATAGATTCTAAGTCCGCTTAAGTATTTGAATGCTTTGTCTTAGGGGGAGACCTGCAAGCTCTCTTAGACTTTGCTTTTCAAATTTAATTTTTGTGATCATCAAAAAGGGGAAGATTGTTGGAACCAAAGTGGTTTTGGATTTAATAATCTGAGTTTTGATGCTAACAAAAAGATTAAATTTGATTGGCAAAGTGTTAGTTGAGATATAACATGTGCTTTTAGTTATGTAGGAACACATTATAATAAGTAAGATAAACTTGGGATAAGTTCTAATTGAAAAATACGCGTCCACCCCTGTAGACGGGCTACTCAAGTACTTTGGTAAAGTTACTTAGTCATTTAATTAAGTAGACTGGTTTTTCTTAAGTAGACGAGGCTCTAAATATTTACTAGATAAATACCTAAATAACTTGTTAGGTACAGCAAGTCCAAAGACTTGAAAATAAGCACGTCCATCTTGCCACGTAAGCAGACGGAAGTAATTAGTTGAAGAAAATGAACTAAAACACAAAGTAATCTAGTAGACGAGCTCTAACTGCCACGTCACTAGACGGAGATCTTTATAACTCATTAAGAAATAGCAAGTCCGAAGGCTTGATGGATAAGAGGATATGTCACGTCATGAGACGAGCTAAGTAAAATATAGAACAGACTTGGACTCTCATATGAATGAATAGACGGAGTTTCTTTGTAGACGAGCTCCATCTTGAATGAATTAAATGCAATCCAAATCTCTTATATTTATTTCAAATGATTGACATTTATTTCAATAGAATATTTGTTCTTCACATTTGTTTTATCTTCTTTAATGTTTCAACTTGTTGTAAAAGAAACATAATACAATCAAGAAATGCAAAAAGCAGAATCATACAATAAGATACTGCAAAAAGATCTGTATGATGACAACTTTATGACTCAAAAAGTTGGATTATACACAAAAGAGGAACAACAAGTGATCAAGCTGCAATACTCAGGAGTGAACCTCCAAATTCATGCTACCTCGATAACCAAGAGTACTATTCAGCATTGCTACAACTAAGCTATCAGTCACAACGGATATCATGCATTAAATGCTATCTCTAAACGGGATTATTCAAAGTAACCGATGGAGAAATACAAGTGAAGAAGAAGGTCACTATAAATTGAAGACATTAGATACTGAAGAATAACTCTTGCCTGCACAATCTTGCTAGCTGAACTTTTACCAATTGATAAATACTCATTCCATTATTCTTTCAATAGAAAGAGTCTGTATTCTTTAGTTTGAATATTGTTGTAATATTCATCTGATCTTAAACTGTCATACTCTCACACAAAGTGATTTAAGAATATCAAACATTAAATCTCTTTGTTAGAGTTAGAGCCTGAAAAGGCTTGGTAAGAAAGGAATACTTGTATCCTAGAGAGGTGTTGAATACTTGGTTGTAATCTATTTGGATAAATAGTGGATAAATCCTTCAAGTTGAAGGGACTGGACGTAGCTCTTGGTTGGAAGAGAGTGAACCAGAATAAAATCTCTTTCGTAAATCTTCTATCCCTAAACTCTTCAGTTTTATTTGCTTATACTAACTGTAGGGTTTTGATACTGCTTTTGTTAAAGTCTTTTAAGAAGGATATTTGTTCTTGTCCTTGCTTTTGTTTCTAATCTCCTTGTGTACAAAAGTTGTTTTAAAGGTTGTTTTCGAAAATTATTAACAAACACAATTCAACCCCCTTTCTTGTGTTTGCCTGTGTCAACTTCACATTCGTCCCCCACGCTATTGCCGTCGCACACTACCTCGAAAAGCATGAACCTGGTGAAAGGGATGATGGCAGGAAGATGCATCCAAGATCATCATTCAATGCTTTCCTTGAAGTTTTGAAGACATGGCACTGTAGGGTTTGTCTTTTTTACTTTCCCCATCTTTTCCTTAAGCATTTTTTCTCTTCTGTTTTTTCTTTTTAGCCTTAGCATTCATGAGCAAAGAATATTGAAATTTGTTAAGTATTTATATGTGAGTATGTCTTGTTCCATAATGCTATCCATGAATACTTCTTTACAGAACTTAATTTTATCCTAGTTTTTCATATGTCTAAGTAATTGATTTGATTTGTTACAATGTAATTAGGCGAAGAAGAGAAGAATGTCCAATTTGAGATTTGACACATAGTTTGAAGATTGATTATGGTCCGATAAGCTTGGTTGTTAATGCTTGTGCAAGCAGGGATCTTCAAGAGAATGTAGTGCTCAAAAGATATAACTGCTCAAAAGACTGTCATGGACAAATTCACCAGGATTGAAGGTGACTACAAAGCAATTGTACAGAATCGAAATCCATTGATCCCCCAATGTTTGGCACCGATGAATTTGGCTGGTGTTGTGAATGGAATCCAGCTATGACAAAATTAACTGGATGGAAGGGTAAATAATTCATATTTTTAAATAATTAATTATTATAAATTTAATTATTTTAATTATTTTTTTTAAAAAAATCCATTGCATTTGCGACGGCCAAGCCGTGGCTACTTTTTGATGATTTGCGACGGCCAAACTGTCACTAATTTCTGGTGATTTGCGACAGCCAGGCTGTCGCTAATGTCTAGTGATTTGTGACGGTCAATAACAAAAGGCTGTCACAAACGATTTGCGACAACCCTATATGCGACGGATATGTGGCCATCGCAAATCCGTCAGAAACACTTGTTTTGCGATGGATTTGTGCGATTTGCGATGGCTTTTGGCTCTCGCTAAAACCAATTTTTCTTGTAGTGATCATAATTTGTGTTTATAATTTTATCTGAATATTTATTTGCCATTTAATTATTGTTTTTTAAATTGGTGATAAATTTCATCGTTCAGGGACTTGAGACTTACATTGATAAGTATAACAATGTTGAATTTGCATCTTTGAAAGTAATCAATAATTTTTCGGAGAAGTTAGTTGAAAATTGAAAGATATATTGTTTATCCATTAATTTATCTTCTTTTGAAGTTAGTAAAAGTTTTACCTATTGCCACAAAAACCGTAGAAAAAGTCTTTTCTGGTATGAAGATTATAAATAATAGAATGCGTAATCAAATGACATAATAATAATTATTAATTTTTTTTAGAAAAAGGTTGCCCCCACTGGCTTGGGGTCCTAGATCCTCCACTCCATGTGAAAATAACAAACCTAAAGCAAACAGGGATAAGAAAAAATGAACAAGCATCGACCGAATCTTGCAAGACCTCGAATCTTCTGCACGAAACTCGTCCCCAGAATCGTAACCCCAAGTCCTGCTTGCAAAAACCCTAACCTCTCCCTCTTCCTGATTGTATAGTGTAATTGTGAACCCTAACTCACCATTTTATCTTTTGTTTCTAATTTCTTCTGATTTTTGTTATAAGGTCTAGACACATCAGCAAGTGCCATTAGATTTTTAATGGTAACTAAACGGGGGATCATTTGTGTAACTTCAAAATTTTATAGGGGCTAAAATCACCAAAAAATAAAATAGCGGGACTATTTTCACCAAATTGAGAAAGTTGAGAGACCAAAACTGCATTTTAGCCTATAACAAAAGAGCAAGTCCAAGACATCACAACCAAAAACATCTACCCGACCCAAGAGGCAAAGAAGCTCCATACACCAGCAGTCATGCAAAAGCACATAAAGATGCAAAGGCAAAACCGCATCATGTTGAAGAGAAGGAAAATGAGGCAAGCTTGCTAATGACACCACGATCTTTATAAGAAGCAAAAAACAAATGCTCATAACCAAAATCCCTCCAACAACAATAGACAGTCCCCCCACCTAATCACAGAGATAATCTGCAATGCCTTGTTGCAGCAAAGAGACAGGTAACAATTGCCATACTGCCACTAAGGCTGATAAAATCACATTTAAAGTCACTGCTACAGCACTGATTGATCTTGAAACCTCAAGAGAATCCTTGCAATGCATAGGAGAGAAGCACTGTAAGAGCACCTAAGAATTACAAACTCAGGAGCATGCTGCATGGACTAGCATAAAAGAAACCAGAAGAATAACATCTAAAGAAGTGATCACATGTAATGAGGATTAGAAAAAAAAAACTGTCTTTTTCTTTCTATCATAAGGCATAATAATAATTAAACTAATATAGAAAATACTCTTACTCAAAAAATAACTTGTGAATAAATAGACTTGTTAAACTAATAAAGACAACTATTTGCATTAAACTAATAATAAAGCTTGTTCTTCCATAGAGAGGTTGAGGAAATCAGTTATCTTGCTTGTTGGCTCATTCTTCAGCCATATAAAAAATGATAACTCTTCATAAGAATGACAAATGAAAGTAATTCAATCATCACTAAACTCTATCTTGATTTAATTTTCTTGGCTGGAAACTCGTCATAGAATGTGAGAGATCAATGGATAATCATCATGCACCACTTGTTATTGTTCTGTCATGATAAATTTCCATTACATTCCAACAAAGTCTGCAATATGCTTTTGTAAATCATTACCTAGTGTTCTAGCACCTGTTATACCAATGATAATCATTACCTAGAGTTACAGGAGAAGGGAGATGAGGGTCGAAAAATAGTGAGAATAGATGACATGGTTGAGTTTGGCACTTTATGTGACGAAGAGAATAATGCTAGACAGATTTTAAAATATCTTGGAGTTTTTTTTTATCAATATCCCCCCAAAAAAATTATACACTACACTACCCACATTCCACAATTAAGTACCCATTTGCCCCTTTTTTTCTTGTAGGTGGGAAGTCGGATCCCGTATTGCCGACTTCCCAATAGTTTTTTTAAATTTATAATTAAATCATTGAAAAAAAGGTGAGAAGTCGGCTTCTCCAATGCCGACTTCTCACCATAATTAAAAAAAAAAATTCACACGGGGAAGTCGGCACCTCTAAAGCCGACTTCCCACCTAAATCAAAAAAGGATGTACTTTGGTACTTAATCCAAAAACGGGGTATTTTGGTGTATAATTTTTTTTTTCCAGGGTCATTGATATAAAAAAAAACTCAATATCTAGGCATTAGAGTTGTCATGTCCAGCCACCGGTCCAATTTAAATTATATTATTTAGCTTGCAAATGCTGCATACTCAAATCTGTGATCCTCCATGAAAGTGATATTCTTGTATTCCACATTGTGTACATGAATTGGAAATTTTACTGTTATGCTTAGCTCGGACATGTTACATGGATACCAGCAGGAATGTAAATATGCATGTATTACAGCGGCATAAGAATTGATCATATACTGTATAATCCTCCATTTGTCAATCATCATTAAACACACAAATGCATTTGGATTCTTTTATCATTCACTTCCTGCGTTTCATCATCATAGTCCATAGAGAATGCTTAATATACCACGCCCAAGATCTCCAATCAAAGTTATTAAATATTTAAAGGAAACCTGCTTTGATTCAGATTTTAGTGGCTAACGACTTTCTACAATGATTCTTAAGATGCATAAACAACATAGGACAATGATACAACTCATATCAAAGAGAAACTACAACTTAGGCATTGTTTGTGAGTTTTGTGAGAATCTCTCCCTTATTTGTGAGTTTAAAAATTTGGAGGGGAAGGTGTTGATGATTTTAGAAAACCCCCCAAATCCCTCCTAAGCCCACTTTTTTGTTTACCCCAATTTGGGGTTTTTTTAGGGGAAAATAATTAAATTACTAATTTACCCTCCCAGTCTTTACTAATTTGCATTAATATATTTTTTTAAAAGGTGTATTAATATTATTTAAAAAATATTACTTATGTTGATTTTCTAAAATAAGGGTAATATTATAAAAATATGTTATAAACCCCACATTTACTCACTTCATACAATATTCACTCACAAACTAGGGGAGGGATAATACTCTTCTTCCCCTCCCCTTTGATCCCCTCTCTTTCCTTCCCCTCCAAACTCACAAACAAAGCCTTAGAGTACCTTGGATGTTTAATCATACACGTGATGTGTAATTTGTAACACCCCAAATTTTTCTCGCTTTCTAAGATCGGTATAAATATAAATAAACGTTTATATTTTTATCTGAAACTTAGAAAATGATTTAGGAAAAACCAAAGTCATATTCATATTATACTTATTTTTATAAGTGTATGGTTAAATTTTTGGTTGAAAATTCAAACGGAACCCGATCTGCGTTTTCACTGACAATAAGATTTTACTAGTCGGAAAACCTAATATTGACCTGAGAATGAAATGAATAGATTTTATATCTCATTTCCAACAATATAGGTTATGTTCCTGCCAAATATCTCGGGTATGAAATACTCGGCCGAACGAGGATTAGTGGGGTGTTTTTGGATTGTGCTTGACAGAATGTGGATTCTGCTCCTACGTATCCAAAAGGGAATCAAAGCAAACGTAGTTCTAGAATGAGGGGTAAGTCCCCTATTTATAGTTGTTCTCTCAGGATCAGGCTCCGAAATAAGCGGAGGAATATTTGGATCAGATCGCGATCATGGGGAGAGATATCCGGAGCCTGATTGTCCGGAGTGGCATTATGGCCAGCGAGATATTCGGCCCAGTTAGCTGCGGATGGATAGCTTGGGGCCGAGTAGTTATTCTCGGGTGTCAGGTGTGCTGACATGTCCTCGGCTTCGGAGGAGTTTGGGTCAAGGCCCATTCGCGGGGGTAAGCTCGGTTGGTCCGATGTATAGACGAGTTCTCGGTCTTACATTCTCGGCCAGTACACAAGCCCCCCGAGCTCCGAGTTTGAATAAGCGAAGGAGCTGATACGTATGAAAACCGAGCTTATTCTTCGGTTATGCAGTTATCCACATTCTCAGCTGTCATTTCTATAAAGTGTTCTCTATCTGTCAGAGAAAGCAATTATTCCCGTTACTTCTTGACGACGCCTACGGACAAGAATCCCTAGATTTCCGCGCCGTTTTAATGGGGGGAAAATCAAAAGTCGCATCGGGACAATCAAAAGTCGCGCCCCTTTTTGGGCCCAACGGACAATGGGCTACCAATTGCAGGCTATAAATACCTCCTCCGGCGCCAACTCCCTCCTACTCTGCTTACCCTTTTCTGCCATTCACCCTCGTCTTCCAAGCTTCTGACCTTGTTTCTCTGCTTGTCATCCTCCAGTGCGCCCGTCTCTTCTTTTCCTTCGTACTTCTAAGCTCTATTTCTGGCCTTCAAATGAGTTCTTCTGTGTCTTCTGAGTCAAATACTTCGCCTCTGGTTGAGCGCGAAGTTTCCCCAATTGGGGGATCCCCTTCTGTTTCTTCTGTTCCTTCGCGGAATCGAGGCGTTGGGGAGGCGGAACCATCCTCCTCCGGGTTATCTTCGACCGACTCGAGATTCTTCCGAGTCTGATTCGTCTAGGTCTGGTTCTCCCCCTCCTAGAGTGTCCAAACCCGCCGCCCGTAAACAACGCCTTAGGGTTCCTAAAGACCCTATTCCCGATATAACCCTTCCCGGGTATACCTGGTTAAAGGGGAGGTTGGAACCTTTTTTTCGACTACCGGACTCCGATTCTATTGTTGAACTTCGGTCCCATATCAATATCTCAGCCTCAGGGGACGAGTCCGAGTTTATTTGCTCTCCGTGCACGAGCACCGAGTGTGTCTTTCTAAGGGCTCGCCCTTCCGAGCCTCCCTTTACATACATGTATAAAACACTTTTTGACAAACTGCATGTGTCTCTTCCCTTTACTGAGTTTGAGTGCGATGTGCTGAGAACCATGAACGTCGCACCTACTCGACTTCACCCTAACAACTGGGCTTTTATGAAAGCCTTTCAGATTCTATGTAAATACATAAAGATAGAGCCTACCACTCCGAAGTTTTTGTATTTTTATCAAACCAGATTTGGCGAGAAAAAGGGATGGGTATCCCATAATGGGTTGAACCGAAGAGGTCTTCTTAGTTTATTCGCCTCGTCTTATAAAGACTTCAAGGTTGGCTTCTTCCGTGTTCGCCCTTCGAGTTCTCATACTTCCCACTTTTTTGACGAGAATAAACATGCCAAGTTTCCTTTATACTGGCAATCCTCTCCCACAAAATTCGTCGGCTTCGAGTATCGTTCCCTGCCGGCCGAGGATAGGCGGGATATAGATGTACTAGGGGTCTTCCTCGGCCGCTCCATTGTGCACGCCTTATGAAACTCCCCTTCTCCTCCACCCCAAGGTCCGATCTTAAAAGTAAGTGCTCGGCTTTTTAGTTTCTTGAGTATTTTCTGCCTGTGTTGTTATACTAACAACTCTTTCTTTTTGACAGTCATCATGGGAAAGTTCGACTTTTCAAAGCTTGTCAAGGCTGGTGTTGGTAAAGAGGGTCGGGGTCCCTCTTGAGTGAAAAGAAGCGAGAAAAAGACCTCCTCCCACCAAGGTTTCTGCGAAAGGGGCTTCGTCATCTGCCCCTCAAAAAAGGAAGAGGGCAGAGGTTGAAGTGGTGGCCGAAGATTCTCCCCTTCCTGGCCCAAGCTCCCCTCGCCCCACTACTCAGGGGACGCAAATCGTGGGGCGAGAACAGCCACTTTCTACCCCCCTCGAGCCGAAATGGTACAACACCACCCTGAAGGCGGGGACTTCATCTTTCTGGGGTGAAGACTTCAACCCCTCTTCCTCTTTCGACTCGACCCTCTTAAAAGCCGCTGATCTTCGGCTTATCAAGCAGCAGGGGGCCCGATCCAGCATGGAGGCCCTCTCGGTCCTCTCGCCTTCGTCTTTGCGGCTTTGGCTCGTTTCTGTAGTCGAGAGGTGACGGAGACCGAGAGGAAGTCTCAGCAATTGGAGTCTGAGTTCGCTGCTATTGAGAGGTTGAAGGGGGATCTTTCCCGGATTGCCTCCGAGAATGAACGCTTGACTACCACCATCGCCGATATCAACACTCGGGCGCCGAGCTAGATTCTCGGGCGAAATTGGCCGAGGAAAGCAGAGCTCGAGTGGAAGAAGACAAGGCTCGTGCCGAAGAAAAGGTCAAAGAGGCTCAGGTCGAGATTGATCAGCTCAAGGCTGCCTTGGAGGCTGAGATTCGGGCCAAGATACTGCTTGAGGAGGACGTACAGGAGGCCACCCGCTGCATTGTCATCGAGCACCAGGAAGGTTTTGACAAAGGCATTGCCCAAAGCTGAGGTTCTGGTTCCGGCATTGACCTTTCGGGAGCCGATGTGAATATGGAGGTGGTAAATGGGGAACTTGTTCCCATCATTCCCGGGGAGGAAGAGGTGGACGTAGTGGGGGCTCTCCTGGACGATCATGTAGGGGCCGAGGAAAGCCACCGGGGAGTAGCTGTTAATAGTTTTTTGTTCCTCTTTTGTATCTTGGCTCATGCCCTTGTAACCCGATTACTTGAATGAATATTATTATCATTTTGCTGATTCTTTGTTATGTTCGGCTTGTCCATCGAATGTTCGGCTAAGGCCGAATACTCCACCGTCCAAAATGGACGGTGGTCATTATACGAAAAGCACGTGTATTTCATTTTGCGTTGTCACGCATTAAATGCTTTTGGGAACCGTAATGGGTTCACGCAATCGCTGCCTTTCGCTTGGTTTCGAGGTTTGTTTTCCCAACAAATTCTCACACATTCTACTTCTTTTCGTGCCTATAAATAGGGCCCTTCCCATTTGTTCATTCCTCATCCTTTTCTATCAATCAAGTTCGCTTCTTACTTCTCTTCTACCCGAGTAATTTTATGCTAACATCAGGGGTTTACGTTCCCCTCTCCCAGTTAACATCCTTTTTTGGGTTCCACACCCGCCAAAAAGGATGTAAGTGGGAGATGGGATCCAGAATTCCTTTTATGGTTTAATCCTTCAAAAAGGATGTTAACTGGGAGAATAGCAGTCTTCGGGCGTGGCGAAAGGGGTAGAGGTCGTCTACTCCCGGAGTCAGCCGAGCACCTCATCGTCCAGCTTTCTCAGGGGGGAGTGTGAACTACATCCTCCCTTAAGAGAGCGTGGTGGCGTTGAACCGGGGGGACTGGGGGCCGAGTGGCCCTTGTTTTCAATTTCGGCTTTCAACCTCAGCGCTGCACTCAGTCCCGTGAATGTACTTTTCAAGAGTCAAACTTAGTTTTATTTTTGCTCATTGTACTCAGTTTCCTTGAATGTATCACTCGGCTTTATTTTTGCCTTATTGTACTCGGTTTCCCTAATAAAACAATGGCTCATACTTGGCCTTTACGAATTTTGTTTTTTGTGCACATTCAGCTTTACTATTTTCGTAGCCTGAACTCAACGTAAATAACTATAAAGTAGCTCGGATTCGGCTAGTTAGATCGTACCTGACCTTTATACTTAACTTTACGGCTCATACTCGGCCATGAGGCTCTGACTTGGCCTTTGGAATTGAACGGCTCGCACTCGGCCGCCGGGCTCATACTTGGCCCCTCTGACAACGGCTCGCACTCGGCCGCCGGGCTCATACTTGGCCCCTCTGACAACGGCTCGCACTCGGCCGCCGGGCTCATACTTGGCCCCTCTGACAACGGCTCGGACTCGGCCGCCGGGCTCATACTTGGCCCCTCTGACAACGGCTCGGACTCGGCCGCCGGGCTCATACTTGGCCCCTCTGACAACGGCTCGGACTCGGCCGCCGGGCTCATCACCAGCCCCTCGACAACGGCTCGGACTCGGCCGCCGGGCTCATACTTGGCCCCTCTGACAACGGCTCGGACTCGGACGCCGGGCTCATCACCGCCCCTCGACAACGGCTCGCACTCGGCCGCCGGGCTCATCACCAGCCCCCTCGACAACGGCTCGGACTCGCCGCCGGGCTCATCACTTGGCCCCTCGACAACGGCTCGGACTCGGCCGCCGGGCTCATCATGGCCCCTCGACAACGGCTCGGACTCGGCGCCGGGCTCATACTTGGCCCCTCTGACAACCGCTAGCACTCCGCCGCCGGGCTCATCTTGCCCCTCGACAACGGCTCGGACTCGGCCGCCGGGCTCATCCTTGCCCTCTCGACAACGGCTCGCACTTCGGCCGCCGGGCTCATACTTGGCCCCTCGACAACGGCTCGCACTTTCGGCCGGGCTCATACTTGGCCCCTCTGACAACGGCTCGCACTCGGCCGCCGGGCTCATACTTGGCCCCTCTGACAACGGCTCGTACTCGGCCGCCGGGCTCATACTTGGCCCCTCTGACAACGGCTCGCACTCGGCCGCCGGGCTCATACTTGGCCCCTCTGACTGGCTCGTACTCGGCCATTAAAATAGGATGTCTGCAAAATAAAGACTTCGGCAAGGCAAGGAAAAATAGAATCATATAATAAATTCTGCTTTTTATTGAATGGAGTCCGCGGTGTGCCTCGTTAAAACCTCCCCGGTCAAAACCCATTTTGGGAAAAAATACCGAGGTAGGAAAAAGAGTACAGCACCCGACTATATACATCAGCTGTAATAAAACTTCAAATGAGAGGCATTCCAAGTCCTCGGGATAGGATTTCCCGATAATTCTTCTAACCTATAGGCCCCGTTCCCCAGGTTTTCAACTACTCGGAACGGTCCTCCCCAATTTGCTGCTAACTTGCCTTCCGTGCGGTCCTTCCTTGCTTCCCCTTTTACTCTCAGCACTAAGTCTCCGCGAAGAAAACTCCTCGGCCTTACCCTTGAATTATACCTTCTAGTGGCTCTCTGTTTGCAGGCTTCTTCTCTGATTCTGGCTTCCTCCCTAACCTCTTCTACCAAGTCAAGTTCGATCCTCATATTGTTCTCATTGTCGTTCGGCTCGTGTTGCACACGTCGGAAAGACGGTTCCCCAACCTCTACTGGGATCATGGCGTCGGTTCCGTGACGTCGGCTGAAAGGTGTTTCTTGAGTGGTAGATTGAGGCGTACAGTGGTAGGCCCGGAGAATACTCGGTAACTCCTCCGCCCAGGCTCCTTTAGATCTTCCTACTCTTTTCTTCAGCTCCCGAGGATGATCTTGTTAGGCTGCTTCGGCCTGCCCATTGGTTTGGGGGTGCTCAACGGATGTAACCTGGTGCTTGATACCGAGGTTGTCATAGAATTCCCGTAGCTTCTTATCCACAAATTGTCTTCCGTTGTCGATGAACGATTGCGAAGGGAATTCGTGCCTACAAATAAGGCTTTTCCACACAAATTTCTGCACCTTCTCGGCGGTAATCTTAGCCAAAGGCTCCGCCCGACCCATTTGGTGAAGTAGTCTACGGCTACCGATAGGGAATTTGACTTGGCCTTTGGCTCTTCGGGAAAGGCCCCAAGTATGTCCATTCCCCACATTGCAAACGGCCAAGGCGAGTTTAATGTGTGAAGTTCTTCGGGGGTATGATTTATATTGGAACATCTCGGCACTCATCACACCGCTCGTCCACTCCATGCAATCAGCTCTAAGGGTAGGCCAATAATACCCTGCTCGGACTATCTTGGAGGCCATTGATCTGCCTCCGCTGTGAAAACCACAGATTCCTCGGTGAACTTCTTCCATGACATACTTAGATTGGGCCTTGGTCAGACATTTTAGCAAAGGTGACGAGAATCCTCGCTTATACAGCTCTCCGGCGATTATGGTGAAATGACTCGCCCTTAGCCTGACTTTCCTGGCTTCAGTCTGATCCGCGGGTAGAGCTTCTGAGGATAAGTACTCCCAGACAGGTGTCATCCACTCTCGGTCAACCAACTCGTTGGCCATCACCTCTTCTGTCCCAATGCTTGGTTCGTTGAGGGTTTCTTGGATAACCGTTCTGTGGTGTCCCGGTTTCTTTGTGCTGGCAAGCTTAGACAGCAAATCAGCCCGAGTGTTTTCTTCTCGGGGGATATGCTCAATGGTGAACTTTTCAAAGCCGGAGATTAGCTGGTTAACCTTACACAAATATCTGGCGAGCTGAGGTTCCTTCGTCTGGTAGCCCCCGGATATTTGTCCGGTGACTAGTTGTGAATCACTTCGGCACTTGACAGCCTTCGCCCCCATTTCATTCGCCAGCCTTAGTCCCGCTATCAGAGCTTCATACTCGGCCTGATTGTTCGAGGTTTTGAACTCGAACTTCAACGATTGTTCCAATATCAAATCTCCTGGTCCTTCCAGAATCACCCCCGCTCCACTCGCCCCGATATTTGAGGATCCATCCACATATAGATTCCACCATGTATTCTCAGCCTAGGGTGTGGATGGAGCTCGGCTATGAAGTCGAGACAGGCATTGTGATTTCAGGGGTCCTCTCATCTCGTATTTCAAGCCAAACTCGGACAACTCTCACGACCAAGCAATCATACGCCCCGCCAATTCGGGCTTTTTGAGTATCTGTTTGATGGGGTGATCCGTCTTGACAACCACTTGGTGACTCTGAAATGCGGGCGCAACCGCCGAGCTGCGATCACCAAGGCTAAGACCAGCTTCTCAATAACTTGATACCGAGGTTTCGGCATCATGGAGCACCTGGCTGATGAAGTATACTGGCATTTGGGCTTTCTCTACCTCTCTGCACAATGATCGCGCTAATGGCGTTCTCGGAGGGTGGCCAGACATCTGAGATACAATTCTTTCCCGAGATGGGCCTTGTTAATATCGGCGGGGGAGGACAGAAAGTCCTTGAAGTCGACAAAAGCCTTTTCGCAGTCCTCGGTCCATTTGAAGGTTTGGGGCTTCTTCAAAAACTTGAAGAAAGGCCGAGATTTCTCTCTTGATTTGGGTAGGAACCGAGATAATGACGCCACGGCCGTCCCCGCCAATCTTTGTACTTCTTTAACGCTCTGCGGGCTTCTCATCTCAATTACGGCCCGGCACTTATCGGGATTGGCTTCAATTCCCGGTGGGTAAGCATAAAGCCGAGGAATTTACCCCCATGGACACCGAAAAACACACTTTTCCGGATTGAGCCTCATGTTGAACCTTCTCAATCTGCTGAAATATTTCTTCCAGATCTAATGGGTGGCGGTGGGGTCATCAGATTTCACTACCATGTCATCCACATATACTTCCATGGTCCTTCCAATTTGCTTCTCAAATACTCGGTCCATAAGTCTCTCGAGTACGTAGCTCCCGCATTCTTCACCCAAACGACATTACTCAGGTAGGATAATTTGACCCTTCGGTAATGAAGGCTGTTTTTTCTTCATCCGGGGGGTACATTCTAATTTGGTTGTAGCCGGAGTACGCATCCAAGAAGCTTAAAATTCTGTATCCGGAAGCCCCGTCAACCAGCCTGTCAATACTCGGCAAGGGATAAGAGTCTTTTGGGCATGCTTTGTTCAGATCCGTATAATCAGTACACATGCGCCACTTGCCGTTTGCTTTCTTGACGAGAACGACGTTGGCCAACCATGTGGTGTATTCTACTTCTCGGATAAAGTTGGCCTTGACCAACTTCGCCGTCTCCTCTTCGACTACTTTTCTCCTCTCTTCACCTAATCTCCTCTTTCTCTAGGCCACTGGCTTCGCCTCGGGACAGATTTCCAATTTATGGCATAAAAAGTTGGGATCAATTCCCGGCATGTCAGATGTGGTCCACGCAAATAGATCGGCATTTCTGCGCAGTACTTGTTTTATTTCTTCTTTCAGAGTAGGTTCAAGGTGACCACCGAGCTTGGTACACTGTTCAGGCTGCGCGCCGAGTTGGAACTTCTCTAGCTCCTCAATAGGTTGCGGACGTTGTTCCTGCACGTCCATCCTGGGATCCAGCTCAACGGAGTTTACTGAACTCACCGCCTTGTCCTTCCCCCTGTCTAGGGTTTCTACTGGTGCGGGTTTAAGTTTGCTCACCCTCAAACTATCAGCGTAGCACTGTCTCGCCATCCTCTGATCTGCTCGGACAGCCGCTATATCTCCCGAGCTGGAGGGGAACTTCATCGTGAGGTGGGGGGTAGAGACCACGGCCCCTAACTCGTTCAAGGACGGCCTTCCGATCAGGATATTATACGATGTAACTGCGTTTACCAACACATACCTGACCATGATGGTTTTAGAAGCTCTGCCATCGCCAAAAGTGGTCAAGAGGTCAATATATCCCCGAGTATCAACCTGCTCCCCTGCGAAACCAACGAGTTTACTGTCATACGGCTGAATTGATTTCTCCGGGATCCCTAGCTTCTGAAAGGTTGAGTAGTACAATATATCCGCGGAGCTCCCCTGATCGATGAGGGTTCTTTTGACCGAGAAGTTGGCCAACTGCACGGTGATCACCATGGGGTCATCCTGGTTGGGATCTACTCCCACGAAATCATCATCAGAAAAGATAATAGGGGGAGAACTCCGGGGAGGCTTGTCAGATACCGAGTTAACTGCCCGGATGGCCCGCAGATGTCTTCTCCGAGCTGAACTTGTGGTGCCTCCCCCCGCGAACCCTCCTGAGATGGTGTTTATCACCCCCCGAATGACATTATCCTCTTCCCGTCTTTCATTTTGCCTTTCTCTGGTCTCTACTCTCTCCTCATTTCTTCGATTGCCGCCCCTCCTCGAGCTTCGGTCACCCTCTCTTCTTCTGTTTCCCCCACGCCTCTCACTGTTGTTGTTGTTTCTTCGGACAAAGTTGCTGAGGTGACCCGCCTGAACCAGTTCTTCAATTTTATCCCGTAGGACCCAGCATTCCTCGGTGGTATGGCCATAGTTGCGGTGAAACCGACAATGCTTCAGCGATCCGCATTTCGGGGTGCGGCCACCCTTTGGGAGGCTGCAGAAGCTCATGCGGCACGCTTCTTCGAACACCCGAGCCCTATTTGTGTTGAGGGGAGTATAATGATCATACTTCGGTCCCCTCTGGAAATGCTCGGCTGGGCCTCTCAATCTCGGCTTATCACCCCCTGCCCTCCTCTTATCTCTGCCTTCTCGCCGGTCAGTCTCATCGGTCCGATCCCTTTTCTTGGACTCCTCTACCTCCTCCATGTTGATGTAACCTGCAGCTTTTCTTCTCAGTTCGTCCATATCTGCCGGCGGTTTGCGAGCTAAGTACCTAGCAAAAGGGCCAGGTCTCAACCCGGTCAGGATGGTGTGTAGTGCAACATCGGCACTGAGATTGGGGATGAGTACCGCCTCCTTGCTGAACCTGGCCATGAAGTTGCGCAGGGATTCATTCTTCTCCTGCCTGAAGTTCACCAGGGAGGCCGAGGTTTTCTGGTGGGCTCGGCTCGTGGCAAACTGAGCACTGAACCTCGCCGCGAATGTGTCAAAAGAGTCCACCGAGGCTGGGGGTAGCTGGGTGTACCAAGTCAACGCTGCCTCCTTCAGTGTGGTTGGGAAAACTTTGCACAGGACAGCATCGTCGTCCGTAAAAAGGTACATCTGCGTGGTGAAGGCGTCCAAGTGGCGCTCGGGGTCCGAGGTGCCATCATATTTGTCAATGTTGATGGGCTTGTAGCTGGCTGGCAAGGGGACCCCCATGATATCATTCGTGAAAGGATGCCTCGGCTTCCGCAGGCTGGCCCTGTCATTAAGTCTGTTCGTTTGGAGTGAAGATTCTGGGGCCTGCTTAGGGAATCCCTCTTCCTCTGCTCGGTTGTGGTGGGAAGCCCGGAGGCGAGGACCTCCTTCCCGATATAAGTTTCTGGACCCCTCAACCTCGGGAGGTCGGCGCTCTTTTTCATGTGAGGAGGAGACCGACCTCTCCCTACTCGGCCCTCTCTCCCGACGGTCATTCTGCCGGCGGATTTCTTCATTTTCCCTTCTTAGCGCTGCGACCTGTGCGAGAAGCTCCTGAATCACTGGGTTGTCAGTCATTCCTGCTGGGCCTACGGATTGTTCTCCATTATCTCCGTTAACTCCGTGGTTGGCATTCCTTGGCTCCTCCCTCCTGCAATTTCCGCTTCTCGTCCTAACCATTTTTGTGTGGTATGGGAAAATGTTTGCTTTGATTCCCACAGACGGCGCCAAATGTTCCTGCCAAATATCTCGGGTATGAAATACTCGGCCGAACGAGGATTTGTGGGGTGTTTTTTGATTGTGCTTGACAGAATGTTTATTCTGATCCTACGTATCCAAAAGGGAATCAAAGAAAAAGTAGTTATATAATTAGGGATAAGTCCACTATTTATAGTTTTTCTCTCAGGATCGGCTCTCAAAATAAGTGGAGGAATATTTGGATCAGATCGCGATCATGGGGAGAGATATCCGGAGCCTGATTGTCCGGAGTGGCATTATGGCCAGCGAGATATTCGGCCCAGTTAGCTGCGGATGGATAGCTTGGGGCCGAGTAGTTATTCTCGGGTGTCAGGTGTGCTGACATGTCCTCGGCTTCGGAGGAGTTTGGGTCAAGGCCCATTCGCGGGGGTAAGCTCGGTTGGTCCGATGTATAGACGAGTTCTCGGTCTTACATTCTCGGCCAGTACAGGTTATTTTGAAAATTTTCAAATAAATAGGTTATTATACTCGATTCGGACGTAAAACCCTAAATCGGGTAATCGACGGAGTCGAGAACGGATGTGCAGAGACAAAACCCGACATCGGATGCTGAGACCTCTTGCCACCTAAAGTGGTAAGTCATATGGATGAGTCACCCATGTCATGATTGCTTTCAACAAAAAATATAGATATTTCTTTAAACTAGTGTAATAACCCGTGCAGTACGCACGGGTGCCTATAAGATTTTTTTTTTCAAAAACGATATAATGCAGATTTATTGAAATATGAGTTAAAATATAAATCATAAATAATATTATATCTATAAGAATATTTTACTCTTTTATCTATCAAACAATTTCAAAATCAATTCTCAACGATGATTATAATTTACTTATCTACCGTTTAGCACAAGGATCAAGAGGATGTTAATATATAATTAATATTTATATTTAAATATAATAAATATTAAGTATTAATATATATATATATATATATATATATATATATATATGTATGTATATAAAAACTAAAATATAGTAATTAATTTGGTTTCAAAATTCTTGAACCTGATAACCGAACCAATCACCATTGGGTTTGGTTCAGACCCGAATACAAAAAAAATACAAACCAATTTAATTGGATCGGTTCATCAAATTATTCGTTCGGATTTACGCCGCTAAACTTTCCGAAGAACACAGTAGTTTCCTATCCTAATGGTAGCCTTATTTATAGGCAAACCCTTAACAGCACAACTGAACAAACTCCTAACACAATTATCTAACAAATCCTAACAGCAAAACAGAAATTCCTACTGCTAAGGCACAACTGAAAAACTCCTAACAACCACCAAAACCGACTCTAACAAACCCCTAATCACAAAACAATTATGTAACAAATCCTACCAGCAAAAACAAATTCCTACTGCTAAGGCCCATCGAAATTAAGGCCTAACAAACATGATCAAATATTACAAATCTATCCTTCAAGTTATTTTTCTGAAATAAGTGCCCATTTATTTAATTTAAGTACATTCTATTCCTTAGAGGATTCAAATTCTACTCTACAAAGGTAGAGCCTAAATAAGGTGACAACAATTGCATAACAGGACGCACAATATTTCACACCTACAGCAAGGTCTATTTCGACACCAAGGCACATTCCACACAATAATTGGACGCACCAAATTTAGACCAAGTCCCTGCATTCCATCCTAGAAAATAAAAAAATAATTATAATAGTTGTAGGAGATTACTATAGTAAACAAATGCTGAAGTTTTATACTATGCTAGCAACTACGCCAGCGGGCCACAGGTTGTAGTTATCCTCACCTTGTCATCAACATCGGTGAAATTCCACACATATGTTACCTCATTGCCCAAGTGTTTGAGGTACCTACAAGTCTTCATGTTAAGCATAGGTAAAGACCAAATTTAACTCTATCTTTATTTGAAATCTAAAATTAAGGCCCGTGTACCAGAATTGAAATTCCTTTGGAGATTGAGTATGAAATTGCACCGAACATAATGATAATGTTTTTTCATCTAAAACACACAATGGTAATGCACATATATAAAACAACAAATAACGATGAAAACATGTGCCATGCCATGTTTCATTCATTGTATCCATGCCTATGCTTGATATAATTAAAAACATATGACAGAAGTAGAAAAATAATCTTCACCTATGAAATTGTTCACTTCACTAAACTCATCCTTAGTTTCCTGTAAACGAATTTTATGACTTTGAATGCTGAATAATTAACATCATTCTTTTCCATTGACATAAGATGCCATATTAGCCACTCACAGACTGCTCATACCTAACAGAAGTCCAAGAAGACAAGAAAGATCAAGATAGCCAGTGTCAAACCTCCAGCAAGGATCTTTAGCATATTAGCAAAGTTGAACAAATAAAAAAATTGAAGAATCAATTTTGCAAGTGCATAACAATATTCATTCATATGCTATCAAATTAACAATACATCTAAAAACCAAATAGAGTTCAAAGAAAAAAAAAGGTACTTTTAACATTCCTTTGCAGTGAGTGATATAGCACAGAAAGTGAAACATGATACCTCTAGAGCAGTGTTGCCATGTTCAAGTGCATTAAGATTTGAGACTTTTCCGAACCTGTTGTAATCGAAAAAAGACTTCCAAATGGCTATAATGGTCTACTCGCATTCATTGATTCTGAAAGCAAACTCATGACCTCTTGATAATGTCTACATATAGGCATCCAGATGAATAATTTAACAACATCCTAAAAAAAACAATGACAAGACAATGAAATAAATAAACACAACCAAATGAGGCAATTGCTACAACAACAAAAAAAAAACAATGAGGCAATGACAAATAAATTATATTAATCACTTCATTGACATGCTGAAGTGCAAAAATATAATGCTAAATCTATAATACTATATTACACTAATCAATTAATTGACAAAAAAAAAAACAAATTATAAAATTCTGTGTCATATAAAACATGTGCCGTGCCATGTTTCATTCATTGTATACATGCCTCTGCTTGATATAATTAAAAACATATGACTGAAGTAGAAAACTAATCTTCACCTATGAAATTGTTCATCTTCACTAAACTCATCCTTAGTTTCCCATTAAACGAATTTTATGACTTTGAATGCTGAATAATTAACATCATTCTTTTCCATTGACATAAGATGCCATATTAGCCACTCGTAGACTGCTCATACCTAACAAAAGTCCAAGAAGACCCGAAAGATCAAGATAGCCAGCGTCAAACCTCCAGCAAGGATCTTTAGCATATTAACAAAGTTGAACAAATAAAAAAATTGAAGAATCAATTTTGCAAGTGCATAACAATATTCATTCATATGCTATCAAATTAACAATACATCTAAAAACCAAATAGAGTTCAAAGAAAAAAAAAAGGTACTTTTAACATTCCTTTGCAGTGAGTGATATAGCACAGAAAGTGAAACATGATACCTCTAGAAATTCCTACTGCTAAGGCCCATCGAAATTAAGGCCTAACAAACATGATCAAATATTACAAATCTATCCTTCTAGTTATTTTTCTGAAATAAGTGCCCATTTATTTAATTTAAGTACATTCTATTCCTTAGAGGATTCAAATTCTACTCTACAAAGGTAGAGCCTAAATAAGGTGACAACAATAGCATAACAGGACGCACAATATTTCACACAATATTACAAATCTATCCTACAGCAAGGTCTGTTTCGACACCAAGGCACATTCCACACAATAATTGGACGCACCAAATTTAGACCAAGCCCCTGCATTCCATCCTAGAAAAAAAAAATTATAATAGCTGTAGGAGATTACTATAGTAAACAAATACTGAAGTTTTATACTATGCTAGCAACTACGCCAGCAAGCCACAGGTTGTAGTTATCCTCACCTTGTCATCAACATCGGTGAAATTCCACACATATGTTACCTCATTGCCCAAGTGTTTAAGGTACCTGCAAGTCTTCATGTTAAGCATAGGTAAAGACCAAATTTAACTCGATCTTTATTTGAAATCTAAAATTAAGGCCCGTGTACCAGAATTGAAATTCCTTTGGAGCAGTGAGTATGAAATTGCACCGAACATAATGATAATGTTTTTTCATCTAAAACACACAATGGTAATGCACACATATAAAACTACAAATAATGATGAAAACATGTGCCATGCCATGTTTCATTCATTGTATCCATGTCTCTGCTTGATATAATTAAAAACATATGACTGAAGTAGAAAACTAATCTTCACCTATGAAATTGTTCAGCTTCGCTAAACTCATCCTTAGTTTTCCTGTAAACGAATTTTATGACTTTGAATGCTGAATAATTAACATCATTCTTTTCCATTGACATAAGATGGCATATTAGCAACTCACAGACTGCTCATACCTAACAGAAGTCAAAGAAGACCAGAAAGATCAAGATAGCCAGCGTCAAACCTCCAGCAAGGATCTTTAGCATATTAGAAAAGTTGAACAAATAAAAAAATTGAAGAATCAATTTTGCAAGTGCATAACAATATTCATTCATATGCTATCAAATTAACAATACATCTAAAAACCAAATAGAGTTCAAAGGAAAAAAAGGTACTTTTAACATTCCTTTGCAGTGAGTGATTTAGCATAGAAAGTGAAACATGACACCTCTAGGGCAGTGTTGCCATGTTTAAGTGCATTAAGATTTGAGACTTTTCCGAACCCGTTGTAATCGAAAAAAGACTTCCAAATGGCTATAATGGTCTACTCGCATTCATTGATTCTGAAAGCAAACTCATGAACTCTTGATAATGTCTACATATAGGCATCCAGATGAATAATTTAACATCCTAAAAAAAACAATGACAAGACGATGAAATAAATAAATACAACCGAATGAGGCAATTGCTACAACAACAAAAAAAAACAATGAGGCAATGACAAATAAATTATATTAATCACTTCATTTACATGCTGAAGTGCAAAAATATAATGCTAAATCTATAATACTATATTACACTAATCAATTAATTGACAAAAAAAAAACAAATTATAAAATTCTGTGTCATATAAAACATGTGCCATGCCATGTTTCATTCATTGTATCCATGCCTCTGCTTGATATAATTAAAAACATATGACTGAAGTGGAAAACTAATCTTCACCTATGAAATTGTTCAACTTCACTAAATTCATCCTTAGTTTCCCTATAAACCAATTTTATGACTTTGAATGCTGAATAATTAACATCATTCTTTTTCATTGACATAAGATGCCATATTAGCCACTCATAGACTGCTCATACCTAACAGAAGTCCAAGAAGACCAGAAAGATCAAGATAGCCAGCGTCAAACCTCCAGCAAGGATCTTTAGCATATTAGCAAAGTTGAACAAATAAAAAAATTGAAGAATCAATTTTGCAAGTGCATAACAACATTCATTCATATGCTATCAAATTAACAATACATCTAAAAACCAAATAGAGTTCAAAGAAAGAAAAAAAAGGTACTTTTAACATTCCTTTGCAGTGAGTGATATAGCACAGAAAGTGAAACATGATACCTCTAGAGCAGTGTTGCCATGTTTAAGTGCATTAAGATTTGAGACTTTTCCGAACCTGTTGTAATCGAAAAAAGACTTCCAAATGGCTATAATGGTCTACTCGCATTCATTGATTCTGAAAGCAAACTCATGAACTCTTGATAATGTCTACATATAGGCATCCAGATGAATAATTTAACAACATCCTATAAAAAACAATGACAAGACAATGAAATAAATAAACACAACCGAATGAGGCAATTGCTACAAAAAAAAAAAAAAAACAATGACGCAATGACAAATAATTTATATTAATCACTTCATTGACATGCTGAAGTGCCAAAATATAATGCTAAATCTATACTACTATATTACACTAATCAATTAATTGACAAAAAAAAAACAAATTATAAAATTCTGTGTCATATTCTAATCAATTCATATGACAGGCCAAGGGTCACCATAATCTCGCATTCATTGATTCTGAAAGCAAACTCATGAACTCTTGATAATGTCTACATATAGGCATCCAGATGAATAATTTAACAACATCCTAAAAAAACAATGACAAGACAATGAAATATATAAACACAACCAAATGAGGCAATTGCTACAACAACAAAAAAAAAACAATGAGGCAATGACAAATAAATTATATTAATCACTTCATTGACATGCTGAAGTGCAAAAATATAATGCTAAATCTATAATACTATATTACACTAATCAATTAATTGACAAAAAAACAAATTATAAAATTCTGTGCCATATCCTAATCAATTCATATGACAAAGACCAAGGGTCACCATAATTTCGCATAAGCACTATCGATTATTGGATCCTCCAAACATTCCTAAAGCAAGTAGCAATTCCACATTGAAGAAGCAAAACAGAACAGTGGCTAAAAGCCTAAAACCACAAATCTGAACCTGATTCATCATTTGTTTCCTATATATGAAATGAAGTTAACATAGTAAAAGTTCCAACTTAGTGAATACCCTAAAAACACATCAGTTCAAGATGCAGTTTCAAAATTTGACACGAACCCAAAATAACACAGGCAAGAAATAGAATCTGTAACAAAATCATTAAGAAGTGGAGCTCGAAATATCATATTAAAGACTTCAACCCCAAAAAAAATGCATAAATTCGGATTCTTCAAAAGAACCCTAACTAATCACAGATATCTTCAGAGAGAAAGAGAAGTTCATACCTAGCTCTTGATTTTATCCACACCCACGCAACTGATTCATACCGAGGGAGATGAAGCAAGCCAAAAATGCATCAGATTCGTAGATAGACAAAGCAAATCGAAAACGCAGCTGTTGCGGGGCCCACTCATGGCAGACAGTGCACCTTGAACCATTCATCAACAATTTCATAGTTCATAAGTTATAATTTACTCCTTTTCTTTGGGTAGAGACAACAAAACAGAAGAGAGAGAGAGAGAGCGAGCGAGCGAGCTGGAGGAGGAACCAGAGAAACATGGACCCGAGTAGATAACTTCATTACCATAGATCTGATTTAGACACCAATATAATGTCAGCCGAAATCAGTAGCACCATTCTGACCATTTTAACAAAATAATCCATTCAACCATGGTTCAAACATTTCAGCAAACACATGATGGACAGCAAAAGATAATATGCATAAGCAAAACACATCAAGCAAAGAGTAAGATTATAAAGGAAACAAAATTAAGGAGGAAGAAGAAGGGTATGATTTACCTAGCAGAAGAGGAAGAAGAAGTTCAGACGAAAGGAAAGATGGTGGAAACCACCATAGGCGGTGGTCGGAACCCTTACCCGCGGCTGTGACAGTGACCTAGCGAAAAACCAAACGAACCAAAGTGAGCGGGACGGTGAGCTCGAACGCGGGTCAACTTCTTCTATTCAAGCGTGACCGAACGACAATTGAACAACGGCTGAACATTGTCTGGTCTTAGAGAGAAGGAAGAGAAAACTGAAGTGAAGAGGGTGAGACGAGAGATGAGTTCCGAAAGGAGAAGAAAGAAGAAGATAAAGAATAAAAGAAAGAAATTGTTGTAGCTTCCTACTGAAGCTATGGAGGAGAGTTTTACTGTACATGTCAATAAAAAATGTTGAACCATAAGTGGGCCCCGGAACAGTAACATGTGTCGGTCAGCAAGAAGTGAACAGTAAATAATGGAGGGACCAACACGTGTTAATCAACAGGGAAAATGGATTTAGGCTTATTCCATGTACTAGTGTAATTACCCGTGCGTAACGCACGGGTAGTTTTTCAAAATAAATAAATAATATTATAATATTATTTTTATTTTTATTTATTAACACTCTTCATCTTTCAATATAGTTATATCATGAATACATATTATAATGTTGATAATGAAAACACATTTAAAATGTTAGTTTCATGTTAATAGCAAGATAAAATATATCAATATTACCAAAATGGTGTAGCATGGTTAGCACATAACTGGGTCCTTGAAGTATGTGCTTAGAGGTTCGATACCATGTTACTGTGTATGGAAGAGAATTTATTGGGAGAGGTAAGCCCCTTAAATGAATTTCAATACCTCGAGGAATTAACTAACTCCCGGCGAGACGATGCCGGATTCACACAAAGAAAGATTTTGTTGACATTAACTTTTTAAATATTTGTTATGGAGGAGAATAACATTGAACTAATAAATTTATGAATTTAATTGTTATACAATGCCAGTGTAAAAATATTTTACACAGTCAACTAATTACCAATTGCCATATCATTAAAATTCATTGAATCTTATTCTAACCACCTTAAAAGTAATTCATATCTTGATTTGCGATTGTTTACCAGTGTAAAGAATTTTTACACTAATAGTATACAAAAATTTAACTCTAAATTTATTTGATAACGATAAATGGTTAAGGTTAATATTTAATGTTTGTAAACATTATGTATGTTATTATTCACTTCATTTTCCGTTTCTTTCACGCTGCCCCTCTCCACTCCAAAATATACCATTCACCCGTAAGTATGCATCAGAAGAAAAGTTGTCAATTGATAAATTGATATAGATATTGAATATTAAAATATATTAATTGGTTCGCTTCGAAAATAACCAAACTAATGATCGTTGAGTTTGCTTCAATTCCTAGCCGAGCACAAAAAAAAAGAACCAATTTAATTGGTTTGTTCGGATTTTCAAATTCATCGAATTATTGGTTCGAGTCTTACGACCCTAAACTTTTTCGAAGAACACGGTAGCTAAAACCAACAAAATATGTTTAAAAAATAAATTAATTAATTAAAATAATCCACCAGCTTACAACTGCTTCTACTGTTACAGGAATAGTAGAAGAAAAGTTGTCAATTGATAAAGTGATATACATATTGAATATTAATATATATAAATATTAAAATATAATAATTGGTTCGGTTCCAAAATAACCGAACTAATGATCATTGGGTTTGGTTCAATTCGGAGCCGAACACAAAAAAGAAAAAAAAACGAACCAATTTAATTGGTTGGTTCGGATTTTCAAATTCATCGAATTATTAGTTCGAGTCTTATGACCCTAAACTTTTTCGAAGAACAGGTAGCTTTGCTACCTTTTCTAACTAAAAATATTTAAAAAACAATAAAATTATAAACTTTCTAAAGCCAATAACAATATCAAAACCAAATAAAATTGGTTTGGTTTGATTCGGCTCGAACCGAAAAATATTAAAATATATATATATATATATAATATAAAAAATATAATAATAAAGTGTAAACCATTAAATCATATATACATTAAAATATAAATATATAAAAATTAAAACATCAAGAACATGATAACTCTACTTTTATTGTTTGCCAATTTATGATAGGTTGACAGTGTCAAAAAACTTTACACTGTCAGTGTATACAAATTAAATTAAAAAAAGTATTAGAAAAAAAATTTATAAAAAAAATGTTATTAAAGAAAGTAAGGAAAAAGTAAAAAAAAATATAAAAAAAATTCATTAAAAAAGGAAAACGGAAAAAGGTTTAATAAAAAGAGTTTAAAAAATTTTTAAAAAAATTTATTAAAAATAAAATTATTTAAAAAAAGGAAAATGTAAAAAAATAATAAAAAATTTATTTAAAAAATTATAAAAAAAAAAGTAAAACTTACAATTTTTTATAAAACAATATTATTAATTTCTTTTATAATAAAGTAAAAAAAATTATAAATAAAAAATCAAAAATACCGAAATTAAAAAATTATAAATTAATTGCTTGGTTCGGATTTTCAAATTCATCGAATTATTAGTTCGAGTCTTACGACCCTAAACTTTTTCGAAGAACACGGTAGCTTTGCTACCTTTCCTAACTAAAAATATTTAAAAAACAATAAAATTATAAACTTTCTAAAGTCAATAACAATATCCAAACCAATTAATTGGTTTGGTTTGATTCGGCTCGAACCGGAAAATATTAAAATATATATATATATATATATAATAGAAAAAATATAATATTAAAGTGTAAACTATTAAATTATATATACATTAAAATATAAATATATAAAAATTAAAACATCAAGAACATGACAACTCTACTTTTATTGTTTGCCAATTTATGATGGGCTGACAGTATTAAAAAACTTTACACTGTCAGTGTACACAAATTAAATTAAAAAAAGTATTAGAAAAAAATTTTATAAAAAAAATGTTATTAAAGAAAGTAAGGAAAAAGTAAAAAAAAAATTATAGAAAAATTCATTTAAAAAAAGGAAAACGGAAAAAGGTTTATTAAAAAGTGTTTAAAAAATTTAAATTTTTTTTAATAAAAATAAAATTATTTAAAAAAAGGAAAATGTAAAAAAATTATTAAAAAAATTTATTTAAAAAATTATAAAAAAAAGTAGAACTTATAATTTTTTATAAAAAAATATTATTAATTTCTTTTATAATAAAGTAAAAAAAAATTAAAAATTAAAAATTAAAAAATACCGAAATTCTGGCGCTAACACGTGTCCGGTTAGTGTTACAGGAACCGTAACAGGGGAAACTTTACAATTGTATCCATGTATTGATGATATAGATACTCCCTCCTGTCCATATTATAAGCAAAAAAATTCTAACTCTTTTGATCTAATATATAAGCAAATTTTGTTTTCCAATGACTCATTTAATGACATTATTCCCAAACTACTCTTCATTTAATACAAATTTTGTTTTTCAATAATTCCTTCTATTCCCAACAATACAAGTAACTTCCCATTACCATAAAAAGTAATTTAGGTAAAAACCTACTCCCTCCGGTCCATAATATAAGCAAAATTTTCCCAATTTTTTTGGTCTAACATATAAACAAATTCAAACTACTTTCATCTTATTTAATGAAATTATTCTCAAAATACCCTTCATTTAATGCAAATTTTGTTTTCCAATGACTATTTTCATTCTTAACAACACATGCCTAATAAATAAGAGGAAGAGTATTTTAGGTAACAAACTCATTTTTTTATTCCCAATGACTGTTTTAAATGAGATTAATTGACTTCGTTAATAAATGTAAAATTAATTACTTTTTCTTTATAATATGTACTGGAGGGAGTAATATTTTAACTAAATTAAATGAAATGAATTAATCATCATAATATGTGTGTTGTATTAATTTTTTTTTCTAATAATATGGAATGAAGTGAGTAATAATATAATAGAGCATCTATTCCCGACAACACAAGTAACTTCTCATTACCAAAGTAATTTAGGTAAAAACCTACTCCCTCCGGTCCATAATAAAAGCAAAAATTTCCCAATTTTTTTGGTCCAACATATAAACAAATTCCAACTACTTTCATCCTATTTAATGAAATTATTCTCAAAATACCCTTTATTTAATGCAAATTTTGTTTTCCAATGACTACTTTTATTCTTAACAACACAGGCCTAAAAATAAGAGGAAGAGTAATTTAGGTAACAAACTCAATTTTTTATTCCCAATGACTGTTTTAAATAAGATTAATTGACTTCGTTAATAAATGTAAAATTAATTACTTTTTCTTATAATATGTACTTTTTAGTAGTAGATACGGATCTCTTGGTTGAAAATCAAAAAACAAAACCCGAAAAAGCAAAGTCATTGTGATTATAACTCAAGTTTGAAATAGGCAACTGATGGAGTAAATTGCAGTCTTATACAAAAAAGTCCTATAAATTTATTCACAGCAAGTACATCGATATGCAAAGGTATAGGCCTAAAAAAGTCTGCATTGATATCATGATGAATAAATAAGCACACATATAACAAAAGAGAGACAGATCAAGTGAAGTGAAAATGACTGCTATAATTTGTTCACCATTGGTTTTGCTGGTCTTCTTAACATCAGTGTCCTCAAAATGTGGTTGACAATTTCAAGGCTCTTGGATCACCATTCTCATAAGTTCTTTGAATAAATTTATTTGACTTGCACAAAAGTAAATTACAAAAGTAACATGCACAACTATTATGGGGAGGAGAAATCTTACCTTCTTTTAGTTTTTGTCTTAGTGGGAAGTAAACAAACATTAGAGTTAGCTCTATATGATGTGAAGAATAAGATATACAACCACAAATAATAAAATTTGGCATTACCCACAATGAGTAAATATCTCGAACACCTCATGTGCATTATTTAGAACCAACCCAATTTTCACACACAACTTAGAATTAAACCCCAATTTCAGAGTCAAATAAAGTAATATATAGCAAGCATAAAGAAAAGAATATAGCAGCTGTAAAAAACAAAGAACAAAGAATCTGTCCAAAAAAAAAAAACAGGTGTTCTAAAATTTAAAAAATAAATAAAAATATATATATTCTGGGGAGATTATTTTTTGATGCACAGCGAAAATACACAGCAAATTGACACCTAACCTTAACCACATAATCCAAGTCTCTCAACAACAACTATGACACTCAAAGCCAGCTCTTGTACAGATTCTAGCAAAACCTTATTCGAACAAGACAATACAACTGAAACCAGTGCAGCAATGTGGGCCCAACTCCAAGGGAGATCTGCATATGTCAATCTAAGTAACACCTGATTTTCAGTGAGAGAAACAAATTGCACAAGACAATACAGCTGTTCATGATTCTTTTAAAGGCTTGAGGAGATTAATAACCAAATAAAATACAATAAAATAAAAAGCATAAATAACCCAAAACCAATATCCAGCATGCTCAAAATCCTATGACCACCTTACTTCTCCGAAGAAAAACAAAAATGTATCCTCTCCCTATTATCTTATTTGTACCGCATGTGTAGCCCAAAAAGGGCTGTGTAATCTAATCCAACATGGAACATGCAGAAGATATGTAAATTTAATCACCTACTTACCTCACTGTAACCCCTTCGCTTCCTCCAGCAATGCCCTCTCCGTCGTCTTCTGCCCCCTTAATGAAAGAGAGGAGAAAGGGACCATAGAGGAAAGTCTATGTTTTGGGAGGACGCGAGAGAGAGAGAGAGAGATTGAAGTAGACGAAGCGTTGAAGTAGAATGGTAATTAAAAAAACCTCTTGTACACAACTATGAATTAAATTGCAGTATCAACATTGTCAGTTAAGCAAATGGTCAAACACATTGTATGCATAAAAAATCTTAACCTTAATTGATGTAATGTCAAGATCCTGAACAAACCTCTCAAGCATATCCCACAGCAGCCGCAATTCAAGTCCTATAAGAATGATGACACACACAAACATTAGAGCCACAAATTGTACAACCACAAATATATAATTTGGTATTACCCACAAAGAGTAAATTTCTCGAACACCTAACGTGCTTTATTTAAAACCAACACAACTTTTACAAACATCTTAGAATCAAACCCCAGTTTCAGTGTTAATTAAATAGCAGCTGTAAACAACAAATAACAAAGAACGGGTAAAACATTCTTACCATGGATGCCAAACCACAGAGCAACATCTCTGCTATCATGCTCTGTCACAAAACCATGACTATCTTCAGCTGAGTAACAACTCAATCGGAAAGGCAAACATCGGTTAATGCAACAAAAAACACAGAATAACAATTAAGAGCATCTGAAAAATAAATTAGAAACCTTTGACAGAGCTCTTGTGAAGATAATATCTAATACCTAAGGTTTTTTCTTTAGTTTTGTGTGTGGTTGTGTCTGGAGGGAGGGGTCTTTGCGTATGAAAAGGAGAAAATTGCTGCCAGTGATGTTCAAAAGGTATAAAAGGTAATAAGAACCGTTCCTACCAGTGATTTCCCCAACACACGACCTATCTTTATCAAAGTTGACTTTCAAGAAGATGGAGGAATGAGAAGCGTGAAGAAGATTAAGAGGGTGAAGTTTGATTTTATTTTTTGGAACCATCGAAGGAGAGAAAAAGAGAAGAAAATAGGAGAATGGTTTCTATCATCTATTGCTGAACCTATCATCTATGATCTGATAAGCTTTCTGTCCACTCTCATAGTTGCCGTGTTCGACTGGAAAAACAGGGAAGGGGCGGGTGGAGCCATGTCACTGTCCTCTTTTTCAAATAAAACAACGTCACTTTAAGAAAGAGGAATAGTAAAGCTAAGCTAAGCTATCCTCTTTTTAGCACATGATTGATAGGCTAGATAACCTATCAACTCTTATCCTAACGAAATCTTCTTGTGTAAGGAACCCGAATCATTTATTAAATAGAAAATCAGAAACAAATCAGAAATAAAAAACTGATTATGCCTCCCTAAAAAGTAGTTTATTTTTTAAAATGAAAATGGTCCAAAAAAATTTAGGAACCAACACGTGTTAATGAATAGGGAAAATGGATCCAGGCTTATTCAATGTATAGATTAATTAGTGTAAAGACCCTTTTGCCCTTGGACCATTTTACCCTTGAACTTTCATTGAAATGACAAGTTTACCCACAATTTGTGGACACAAATCAGCCACCTCTCCTTCAACCCCAACCACATAATTTTCATGATTACTTTAGACATGAAATTACCAAAATGTCCTTAAGTCCTAACTTAATCACAAAAATGCCCTAAGTGAAATTACACCTTTGTCCTTAAATGAAAAACAATTTGGACCTTTTAGCCCCCCAAAACCCACAGCCAACACAACACATTAGGCCATTCCATCCATTTTATTAAGTCATAATCTTCTTCCTTTGCTTTGTTCTTCATTTTCTCTCAAAATTCTCTAAGTTCCACAAGCCATTTTTGTGAAGAAACTACTTGATTCCTTGCTTATTTTTCAATTCCAAGAGGTATACCATACTCCTCTCACTCAATCATCATCATGTTCTTCATTCATTTTTGTGATTTGAAGTCTTGACCATATTTTTCAATTCTTAGATCTAGAACTTTGAAAATTCATAGAAAATCATAGAAAAATCCTTTTAAAGTGAAACCAATTTCTATGATATTATTATCCTCTCTATATTCAAGATCCAAGTGGATACATCAAACCAAAATTTCGTGCCTATTGATCTTGTTGAGGCCAAACCCTAGTTATTATGGGGGGAGGACTTTGTTCATTTTTTTTAAACTAGTCTTGGTTGATTCAATCTTATAATTCATATATATATTGAATCCATGATTATTGAATCAAAAAGAAACCTCTAAGCCATTTTATTTCCCATAGCCGAAATTATTTTCTTGAGAAGTTGAAAGATTTTGTTTCATTTTTCAACTTATGATAGTTTATCTTAACTCTACACTACTCTAAGGTCATGGATCTAAGAGTATGTAAATTTTTGAAATCTCTAGCCTATGTTAAGTGTCATGGCCGAATTAGGGTTCTTGAAAGGTTGAAATATTTTATTTCAATCTTTGTATTCTAATCTTTGTTTTAGGGTTTCAAGTGATTAAAGAACACTAATCCAAGAGCTTATGATTTTTAGAAATTTTTAGCTAATTAATCCCCTCATGGCCGAACCAAGCATATAGGAGTATAGGTGCATTTAGTTGTTTGATTGTTAATTATTTGTTGTGTTTTGATTGAAGGATAAATTGTTGTGTGAGTCGTGTACGTGTTGTGCCGAGACCGAACGTTTGACGGAATTTCAATTCGACAAGAAAAAAAATCTTCAAGAGGTAAGGGGAGTACCTGAGGGATTTTTTCGATAGCTGTATATAATTTGTTTGTGGTGTGTATGATTTATTTGGGTGTAATTGTTATTTTACGTAGTTAGATTTATCTGATTTTAATGATTTAATTATCTGCATTTAGTTGTTATTATGTTTTATCGTATGTCATTAATTGTACTATTTGCTATATTATTGGCATGGTTGTTATTGATGTTGTTTGTGGATTGTAAAGCCTGACAGATGTCAGTGCTCAATTAATAATGAGGTTAAAAGCGTTAAAAAGCTTTTTACGGAATAATGAATTTTAATTGATGAGAAATAGTAATATAATATTACTTAATTATTTGGTTGGTTGAAAATGAGAAAAATTTGAAAATAATATTATTTTAATAATTAATTAGAGTAAGAGTGTTTTATGAGTCGTAGTGAGGACGTAATCGTGAAAATATTTTAGTACTGCTAATTTTGACGTAAGAAATTTCTAAATATTAGAAAATTTTATTTTAAGAAAATAAGTTTCAAAATTAATTTTATTATAGTTTTGGAAAAATTATTTTACTAGAAAAGTCATTTTTGGACTTATAACATTTTTTAAAACGTCAAACGTTAGACAATTCCGACAATATTTACGGTAGTATTATTAAAAACGGTAATATTAGTGAAAATAGAGAATTTGTATCAAAGCAATATTTTCGGGTTCAAAATATTGATTTTATGAAAGAGAATGAATTTTAAGTGATTTTGTAAAATGAATTTCCAACGTAAAAGGATTTTTTGTAAAGTATACAATGGGTTATTTCCGACAGCTTGGATAAGTTAAGGAAAATTTGTTTTGGATTTGTGTTTCACAGAGCGAAAATGATGTTAAATTGAAATACGAACCTAGCTGCCGAGATGTAGGTGTCTAGAGTTCTATGATATGGACCCGGGGTCCGAAAGGTTAAGTTATGGACTAGATGTCCTATAAAAATCTATATTGATTTTTGTGCGCCAAAAATCTACAAATCTAAATCTGGTGCACGGGTCTAGATTTCATGATTTGCACATTTTTGACTTGGAGTCTGTTTGATTGGTTTGGACTTGGAGTCCTTTTTATTGGTATTATTGTTAAACTTAAATTTTTAAACCTTGGTTGGTCGTGAGCCTTTGAGGCTCGACAAGGAAAGAATGAACACAAAGAAAATTATGTGAACAAAACGTTTTACATGCATTTTGGGCAGACATGCCTTTGCATAGGACTTGAATGCTTGATGGCAAGTATTCATGACATTTGCATCATTGTGCCTTGATGGATATATGACAACGAAAACCATGTGTTATATGTAGTCACCACTTTGCCTCGTTTTGGACTGTGGAATGGTTATTTGAACTTTGCCATATCTGGCATTGATTCTGCCTTATTTGGCAATGAGAGCCTGATCAGCTCATTTACTTGTTGGTTGGAGCTCCGGAGATTAGGTATCAAAGTTAGTTGATGAATATTGAAGTGCCGTGGTTTTTAAAACGGCTACAACTGTCGGGTATGAAACCCTTTGATAAATATATTATTTATATTTGAATATTCATGTTAAATGGTATTTGAGAGTCGTGCATATGGTTATCGTTTTAAAATCCATATATTGGAACTCACCCTTGCGTATACATGTTGTTCTGTCTTGCTGTTGTACCTTGGTACACGAGTGCAGATGTTGCAGAAGAGTTCCTTAAGTCACTTGGAGACTTAAGTCCGGATTGTGGGAAGAGATGTGTGATCATAGGGATGATCACGAGGTCTTTTCAGTGAGTGTCTTGTAGAGCGACCAGCTTAGGATATTTTAAATTTTGTTGGGTGGTATGTTTTGAGAAAGTCTGTAGGTATTTTGAAAACTTTTATATGTTTGGAAATTTGATTGTGAATTAGATGGTTATTATTATTGTGTTATGCACGTTATACTCAAAGTATTCAGAAGAAATTGCTTTACACCCAGATTTTATGACTTCAAATAAAATAATTTTCCGAAAGCAACCAGCAAAATTCTTTTTAATTTATTTCCGCATGTGTTCGTATAATAATGCCCGGGGGGTGTTACATAATCCAATTAATAACTAAGGTTTTGTTTGTGAGTTTTGTTTTGGAGGAAAAGTAAGGGAAATGGAAGGTTTGTGAGAATCTCTCCCTTATTTGTGAGTTTAAAAATTTGGAGGGGAAGATTTTGAGGATTTTAGAAAACCCTCCAAACCCCTCATCATCCTAGTTTTTTTGGTTTACCCCAATTTGGGGTTTTTTGGGGAAAAAAATAATTAAATTACTAATTTTCCCTCCCAGTCTTTACTAATTTGTATTAATATTTTTTTTTGAAAGGTGCATTAATATTATTTAAAAAATATTACTTATGTTAATTTTTTAAATAAAGGTAAGATTGTAAAATATATCATAAACCCTCCATTTCCTTTCCCTCATACAATATGCACTCACAAACAAGGTGAGGGATAATACTCTCCTTCCCTTCCCCTCCCACTTGTAACACCCTGCTTTTTATATATGTTGTATTACCGATAACGATATATCTATATATATTTTTACCTGGTACCTAGAAATTTATTTTGGAGAAAAAAAATCATATCTATAACCTACTATATTTTAGGAATTTATGGTTAAATTTTGAACCCAAAATTCAGACGGAACCCGATCTATGTTTTCGCTGACAGTACAATTCTGTATCGGTCAGAAAAATCCTAATTTGACCGAAACTGAAAAGTTGTATATTTTTATCACTTTTTAAGTGATATAGTCTATTTTTAAAATTTTTGCTAAAAAATAAACATTTTATTTTATTCAGGAGAATTTTCAAAGAAATCGAGCGGAAACCCTAATCGGGTAAACGACTGTGATAGGACACGGAACTGTAGAGATAAAACCGGATGTTGGATTGATGGGACAAGTATCCAACCTCATGTGGTGAGTCACATGGTGAGTCACTACCATGACTCACCCATGTCATGATGACTTTAAGAAAATATCCAGATATTTTTTATGTGAAAAAATCATTTTACCCCTAAGTCTTTTTTGTAATTCCTTTTGTCTCCAAAAATTGTACTACAAACTCATATTTGGTGCAAAATTTCGTGCAGCTCCTCATCCCTCACCTAAACCCATTGGTTTGTCACATTTCTTTATTTTCTCACACAAAAGTACTAAGTTCATATTCAAGGTTTCCATTGGAGCTCCAAGCTCTTGATCATTTCTTCAATTTCTAGAGGTATATCCTCCATCTACATGACCTAAACTTCCTTCCCCTTCATGAAATTTGTGATCATCCTTTTGTTTTTCACAAGTTCAAAATCAAATCCATTTCCTTGATAAATCTCTAGAAAATCATAGAAAAATGATTTTGAGGTTGTGATAATTTTTATGAACTCTCTAAGACCTCTAAACTCTAGATCCAAAAGGTTGAGAGCAAAATAAACTTATACCCTAATCTTCTATGTATGACGGAAACCCTCACAAAGTGGGTCAAGTGGTTTTTTTTTCCATTCGTTAACTTGTTTTGTTGTTTGATTGTGAAGGTGATTGTTAGTTGTTGATGTATTAATTGTGTGGTGGAACAAAACAAGGAATAAGGACTTAGATCAAAGGAAATTGAGTTCTTCAAGAGGTAAGGGGAGTTTACCTGAGAAGTTTTGATAGTCACATACTATGTTGTTTGAAGAGTGTATATTGGTTGTACTTATTGTTGTGATGATTCCATTGATGGTTGATAATTTTAGTGTTGTTGAATTTGATATGTGAATGTATGCTCTAAGTGATATATGTATGTATGTGTTGAATGAGACTATTGGTTGATTGTGTTGGTTGAGAGCATGACAGTGGTCATAGCTTGATAATGAGGACTAAGCCATTAAAAATTTTAAATCAGAAAATTTAAGATTTTGATTATTGGTAAGTGTAAGAACTTTTAAAAATAAAAGATAATTGTAACTTAACAACATTTTTGTTAAGAGAAAATCACAGATGATTTTCAAATGATGTTTAAGAAATGAGGGTTAGTGAGGACGAACCGTGACAAGTTGTGTTTTCTTTGATTTTCCCTAAAACATTTCGAAAAGAAGAAAAGGAAGAATAAAATTTATGAAAATGTTTCAAATATACTCAAGGAAAAGTATTTTGAAAGAAAAGTTTTTAGTTTTACGAAAATTGTATTCTAAATGAGAATATTTCGAAAAATGCCCTATGATGAATTCATCAATAATAATCTTGTGGTTTTAGTCAAAAAGTTGAGGAAATGATTTGAAGTTTTCCGAAACGAATTGTAAAAGAAAAGGATTCTACAAAATGTGTTTATACGAGCAAAAATGTTTTTATGACAAACGTTGACAAACTTTGGTATTTGTTTTTGATTTAGTTTTCACCGAACGAAAACCGTGTTGAAAAGTATGAAAGTCGAGGGAACCTAGCAACTGAGACGTTGGACTAGAGTTCCGATGAGTAAGTATGCTGTCGTATATTAAAAATCCTACGTTGGCGACTTGACTTCATGTCAAAAATTGATGAACCTAGTGACCGATGATTCGGACTAGAGTTTCGTAAATGAGTACTTCGACTGTGTGTCCTGTACTAAGGGTGAAAGTGTGAATGAGCTTAATGCCTGTATGAAAGTAGTCGTGAGCCTTGAGCCTCGACCAATAAAGAATGAAGGACAAAGAAAACAGAAAACTAAATTGTTTTACATGCATGAACGGGCAGACATGCCAATTGTGATTTCGAACTACAATCCAATGTGGATTGGAAAGTGGGTCCAAGAAAGGCCAAGTTATGCTACGACTATTTTTGGAGCTCAGATATTTGAAATATTTTATAGGCCGGGCTACGTTACAATGATGGTTGGAGCTCGAGATCATATTGAGTTACGTTACCTAAATAGTTGGAACTCGGAACCTTGACGGACTAAATAGTAAGTGCTATTGAAAGGGAAGTTAGGATCTCCGGAGATTACGAAATAGATAGTTGATATTGAAGTGTCATGCATTTTTATAAACCTACGATGGTTGTCGGGTAGAATCCCTTTGCTTAAATAGCATTGATATTATAACTATGAATTATATTGTTTTATATGTCGCTGTTGTCATATGTTGTTGATTGGAGTGTTGCGTATGTGATTATCGCGATAAAACTTACATGTCAGTATCTCACCCTTGCGAGATATCTGCTTTTGGTTTTACTATTGTACCTCGGTACACGAGTACAAATGATGTAGAGGAGTTTCCAGCTTCACTTGGGATATTAGTCCCGATCTTGAAGAGGTCTTTGACAGTGGGGATGACCACGGGGTCTTACTAGTGGATATATTATAGAATGACCAGCTTAGGATTTTCTTTGGGTTGTATATTTCAGAAGGTCGGTACATGTGGTTGAGAACCTTTACTTGGTTTTGATTTCAGTTTTGAATATTGAAACACTTTCAGGAAAACTTATACGCTGTGGCGGACTGGTTATGTATACAACCAAGATATGTGTATTATTATGAAAAATGTGATTTTACTGTTTAAACGCATGTTTTACGCTTCACAGTATTCCGCAGAAAATTTTTTGCTCCTAAGTTTTCTGACTTATAGAAAATAATTTTTCAAAAGCAACCGATAATTTCTTTATATATATCTAATATGTTTTTCCTCAAATAAGCAAGACTTGTAGCATAAGGGGGCGTTACCCCTCTCATTTCCTTCCCATTTGATTTCCCCCCTTTCCTTCCCCTCCAAACTCACAAACAAAGTCTTATATAAATAAGGTAAATGCATAGACAATCTCAACCTTCCTCCAAATCAAGCTACAAATTAACATAAAAAAATTCATGCAATTTGAAGAAATGGATAATAATAAACTAGTGTAGCCCAATGTAACGAAAGAAAAAAAAAACGAGGAAGGGTAAGAAGCTTCGGATGAGAAGAAAAGAAAAGCTTTAGATGGAGAACAGAGAGGAAGAAGAGTGCAAGTGAAACTCAATTTGAGCGAAAGAAGGTGACACGTGTATATTAAGTGTAAAAGGCTATTTGACTGAAGACCTACTTTTAATATAGAGTATAAAGTAAATAAATGTACTAGCTTCTAAGATATTACTATCTTATAAATGAATTTTATATGAACTTCCAAGTTAAACTATTAAAAGCAGCTCGAAGGGATGAATCAAAATATTATAGTGAAATTTACTTGTAAGTCTCCTTTATGCTTCTAAATTAGAAACAGCATAACTATATATATATATATATATATATATATATATATATATATATATATAATATTTTTAAATCGGCAATATGAAATGATATGGTGTAACTCAAAGGGGTTGGTTTAGTGGAGAATGACAAGGTCTTATATCTGATATGTTATAGGTTTGAGCCCCCACTAGTCTTTTTGGGATGAGGTAAATGTAAATTCATTTGTAAGTGCTCATAGAGCCTAGAGGTTTTCCCTACTATGGACTGTGGCACCATCCCATTACCCTAAATTCAACAAAAAAAAAACCGATTTGCTGTCATAGCTCCTTTGTGGAAGCTAGTTGTATAAGAAACAAGAATGTGAAGTAAACAGATGGACTTTGTGTATTTTTTTTTGGTAACCATGACATAGGTATGAAGTATATCCATCACCGTTAGCAGTGACTAATCTCTATCGAGAAACCTGTTGGGCATACAAGGTGGGTTCTTCCCTCCCAACCCGGTTTTCTACATACACAAGAATCAGGATTCGAATCCCTGACCACTTACTTAAGATGATCAAGTTCCTTACAACTTGAACTAACCACATGTGAAACAATCATATGGACGTTGTGTATTTTGATTGTTTATTATGTGTTAATAATTTTGGGAGAATTTTTGCAATATATAAATCGGTTTTGAGCAATGAAACTATGTGATAGACATACTCTTGTACACAATAAGGACACTAATGGACTTAATACTGAATTGCATAACTTGCTGCATTGTCAATTTGTCAATTCGTATATCTTTCTCATTATTTTCTCTCTATTTCTTTAGGAATACTGTGAGTTTTTTTCCATTTGAATTTATTTATATTGTAAGTTAAATTTTGGAAATGTTTCTTTATGTCACTGGAATGGTTAATTTTTTAAAAACCTTTATATTATAAAAAATATATATTAAAATGCCATTAATTATTTTATTATGTGTGTTTTTAATTTACAAAAGAAAATCTCTTTCTAAATAATACAGTATTATACTCATCGTACTTTTTTTTTGTTGATACAAGGCTAGTGGTATGTAAAAGTATCATTATAGGTAGAGAAATCCCAACTAGGTTGACACATCAAATCCTAACTATCATTTGCAACACGTCACCAAATATTATTAAAAGAAAATTAAAGAATACAAAGAATAAATGGGGGGACCATAGCCAATCCATTTAGAAGAATCAACAAAATCTATAATTAGGTAATCCTAATCTATTTCGAAAAAATCCACTCTAAGGGAATCAGGAACAAGATCCCACCAAGAATAAGCGCGACTAGACTATCCAAAAGAAGCTAATTTATCCGCACAGACATTTCCTTCCCGATATATATATGGGACACTTTTAGCTGCATTTAATTATACAAAACCATGCAATTCTTCCATCTTGTCCTAAGTATCCATGGTACAATATGAAAACTTAGAAAAGCCTCCACCACAAGCTTAGAACCATATTCAATCCAAAGAGGATGCCAACCTTTATTAAAAGCAATTTCAATAGAAACCATTGTTGTCAACAATTCAACATTAAGGGCATGAGAAATACCAATGTAATTTGAAAAGCAACCCAAAATAGCACCACTTGAATCTCTAAATAAACCACCACTTGCTGCATGACCAGGAAAGCCCTAGCCATCCCATCTGTATTACATTTTATCCAACCACAACTAGGAGGGGATCAAACAACTTCTTTAATAGAAGGTGCCTTACAAGAATGACCTTTTACAAAGAATGTTTTTAGACTTAGAAACTCATTGATCGATGATGACATTACACCCTTTGAATAGTTACCTGAAAGGGAAGATGCTGCCACAATAGAACTAATGATGGAGGTAGCAGGAATTAACTTGTTTTGATATTTGCCTTGGTTCCTACAATACCAAATTGCCCAAATACAATTCAAGATTAAAGCTTGCACCAAATCCTTTACTTGGCTGCTCCAATTTCTGTCACAAACAGCAAAAATAGAAGCCAAAGTGGAAGTATCAATTATGCAATGAAAAAACGTGCCAATTTGAAAAATGTTTCCTTCATACACAAGAATCAGCCCCATACTTTATTTACTCGTGCATCACACATGTTCATCGTCTAGTTAAGTTATTAATTGGTAAAATGTTGCCAATTTTTCTATAACTTGGTCATCTGAATTGTGCAATTAACATTAGAAGGATGACAATATATGGGTTAGACTATGTAGCTATATTTGTGTATAATGTGTTCTTTGTTTATTTTTTTAGGCAATGATGATATGCAAAAGCATCACTATGAAATCTAGCACCCTAACTAGGTTGGCACCCCTAGACTTTATCAATCATTTGTAGCATATCATCAAAATTTTATTAAAAAACAAAAAAAATAAAGAAGTTACAAAGAGACCATGGGGGACATGAAGCCTAAACCCATGTGAAAAATACAAGTGCTACTTGTGTTCTCCATGTGAAGGATTACTAGATATATGGTTTATATTTGTGTGTACGACATTCTCAATGTGGAGAAGAATAGCATTTATACATATGTGGGTTATATTTTTTTATAAATGACATTCTCTTTATAAAGCAAAATAGACTAAAATATATTTTTGGTCTTTTATCCTTTGGTTAGAATTCATTTTGGTCCTTTATCTTTTAAAATATTAATTTTAATCCTTTATCTTTATAGTTAATGTTAGACAATGATTATTTTTGTGTTTGAGAATATGTGTTGATTTTGATTATAATTTTACAAAAAGGAGAGGCTACCTTGCATGAGCTCTGTTAGGGTTTGCATGGTTGATGCATCCTATGCATCATGACTAACTTTTCATGGCATGATCTTTTCCCATAATCCTTTCTCCCTCCTTCTACATCTCCATCTCATTTCCCTTCTTCTAATCCATCTTCTTCTCCTCCACCCAAGACTTTTGCACAAGCAATCAAGAATTCTTATAGCTTTCCTTTAAGCCAATTGCCAACACCAAGGATCAATGGTGATGTAGTGGCAGTGAAAATTACTGAGGACGAATACAAGGCAGGACTTGAGGGATGCAAAAATGACCTGCAAGGTAGATTGATGTTAGCAAAAGGAGATTCCCCCTGAAGGCTACTGATCTGCGATCGAAACTCCTAAAACTATGGCAGCCTATTGGTCAATAGAGGCTTGTTCCAATTGGGAAGGGATACTATGAGTTTTCTTTTTCATCCATTGAGGACTTAAGAAAAGTTTTATCGGTGGGATCTTGGAATGTCAACCCTGGAACTTTGAGATTATTCACTTGGACACCAGATTTCTCCCTTAATTCAGTCAACCAAACCAAGGTGCAATGTTTGATTAGAATCTTAGGGTTTCCCTTGGAATATTGGAGACTTAAAATCCTTTTTGTAATCGCTGGAGGGATTGGCAATCCTCTTTCTCTTGATGATGGAACTATCAACAGAACTTTGGGTTCGTGTGGAATATGAATACTTGCCATCCTTCTATTCTTCTTGCTCCAATATTGGACATGTTACTGAGGATTGTTTTAAATTAAGAAAGCAGTCACTCAATAAAAAACTTCTCAGTTTCTTGGATGCCAAGAAACCTGTTGCCCGATATGTTCCTAAGGCTAAGGTGGATCCTATGCAACCTGTGCAGAATAAAGGAAAGGAGGTGATAATTGATGTAACCCCGAAGTTTCAAGAAGAAAGAATTTTACAAAAAGGAGAGTCTAGCAAACCAAAAGAAATCATTGTTGAATCTTCCCCAATTCCAAGTCGGGTTAATCCGGCTGAGGAGGCTCGACAGCAGATTCACGGTGGTCAAAAGTCAGGAAAATTCCTCCCTGAGGATGCAATTCATGTAATTGAAAGGGTAGAGGATTTGGCAATCCAAGAGGAGGATGGAAAAAATGCAGATGATGAATCTTTACATCCAGATTCCCCATCTCATCCATTAGATATTGGAGCATTGGATCATGTCTCAGATTCTGTTTTATCTACAACAGCTAACTCTTCAAATATTGAAGGACAAGGCAAAGTTCAAAAGGATTTGGCCATTGCTTCAAAGTTTTGGGCTGATGAAACTGATCCGGATCAGGGCAGTCCAAGACAACAAGAAGATAATGAAGTTGAAGATAACAGTAATTTCTCTGAGGTTATGTCAAAATCTAAAAAGAAGAGATTAAGGAAGCAAAAAAGGCAAGCAGCTATGACTAAAAAAATCAGAATATTATACCCGATCAAGGGCTGATCATTCCATTGAATTTTAATGAAGACTCTTTTCTAGAATGTGAGAGGTATTGGTAACCAAGATACTAGGTTGGTTTTGCAAAAATTCTGTAAAATTCATAAACCTGATCTTCTCTTTATTGCCGAGCCCTGGATTAATACTAATCAGATTTCAAGTGGTTTTTGGAAGCGGCTTAGGCTTAAGCTTTATGAAGTCAATAGTAGGCAGGGCCTAAAATCAAATTTATGGGGTCTTTGTGCTGAACACTTGGATCCCACTTAGATTGCTATCTCAAACCAGCATATTTATATTTCTTTAAATATTGATCAAAAGGACTTTTTCTTTTCTGTTGTTTATGCTGCTACTACTTATGTCCTGAGAAGGCAGCTTTGGCATGAATTAGCATCCCTTCAGCAAAGCAATGATGGTCCTTGGTGCTTCTTAGGTGATTTTAATTCTGTCCTTGGAGCTCATGAGAAGCTTGGTGGTTCACCACCTTTAAGAATTGCTTGTGATGAATTTGAAGCATGGTCAGACAGTTGCAAGCTCACACACCTTTCAACAAAAGGTGTTGAATTCACCTGGTCAAATGGAAGGAGATCTAGAGCCTTTACTGCTTCAAGGTTGGATCGTGTAATTTGTAATGATTCTTGGATTCAACATTGGAATCAATTCTCTTGCTGCACTTTGGCTAGAAGCAAGTCAGATCAGCACCAAATTCTCCTTAGCTTGTCTAAACTTTTAAATTCTTCAAAATGTGGATAGATCATCCAGATTGTAAAAGAGTGATTATGGAAAATTGGAAAAAACCTTTGTTTGGGTGTCCTATGTTTGTGTTGGTGCAAAAGCTTAAGAATCTGAAATGTGCTCTTAATATTTGGAATAAGGACACATTTGGCAATGTTCGGAGAAATGTGGAAAATGCTATGGCTACTGTGGATCAAATTCAGAAATAAATGTGTGGTTCAGTGTTAGATGAGGATTTGTTTAACTTGGAAAAGAAGGCCCAGGATGATCTTCAAAAAGCCCTGCACTTTGAAGAACAATTTTGGAAGGACAAATCTAGAATCAAATGCCATGTTGAAGGTGATAGAAATACAAGTTACTTTCACAAGGTTTCAAAAATTAGAAATACTTCAAAACAAATGAGTATGCTAAGGAAAGGGGATGTCATTCTGGATAATTCAAGTGATATTGAAGATCACGTGCTACAATATTACACTCAATTGTTTGCATCGGATAATTCTTGTATCAGAAATGAGTTAGTCAGCAGAGTAATTCCTTCTTTGGTCACAACAGAGGACAATATCATGTTCACTATTCCACCTTCATTTGATGAGGTGAAAATTGCAGTCTTCTCAATGAATGGGGATGGATCCCCTGGACCAGATGGTTATGGTGGCTGTTTTTTTCAAAGCTTTTGGGATATAGTAGGAAAAGATGTCTTTGATTCAGTTAGCCAATTCTTTAAGCATGACTGGATTCTACCTAACCTAAATTCAAACCTTGTGACCTTAATTCCTAAAGTTACATGTGCAAATAGAATTGAAAACTTCAGGCCAATCTCTTTGGCTAATTTTCAATTCAAAATTATCACATACTTGCAGACAGATTATCTTTGATAGCTTCAAAAATCATATCTCATAATCAAAGAGGATTTGTTAGAGGTAGGCAAGTCTCTTATTGCATTTGCATAGCATCCGAGGCCATCAACAAGTCTCTTTGTACTGTTTGAATGATATTAGATAGGGAAACTTAAAATAAGTCTCTTTGCTTTACTGTGGAATCATATCGGATTCTATACTTAATCCTCTAAACAAGTCTTTTATCTTTGGTAAAATTTATGAGTCTCTTAAGTTATCGCTAGACGAGGTCTTAAAATATTGGCTAAGGTAATATTCAATAGACGAGTATCTAAGTCTAAGAAAATATGAGTAGACGAGACAATAAGTATTTCTTAGAGAAACACCAAGTCCAAAGACTTAATAATAGACGAATAGTCTCACTAAACACCACGTCAGTAGACAAGCTATTGAGTATAGCGAGTCCAAAGACTTGAAACTAGACAAGAGTTTATAGACGCAGTATCAGTAGACTATCCCGTCTTACTGATAAGTTATTATGCACGTCCAAAGACCCGTGTCTACTAGCTATTAAAAGTGAACCCGTCTAATCATAAACATATTTATTTCAAATGATTGAATATTTAATTCAAGAGAATATATGTCTCTTTCTCTTGCTGCTTCATTTGTTTAACTCTTTGTTTCTTGAGAATAGAAATATAGTACCATCGAGAACATAAACCTTTGTACTCTGTCAACTACATTACTGTAAAGTTCAAACCAAGTACAAAGAATGAAAGTCAGAAAGCAACCTTCGGTACAAAAGGGAAATGACACCTCTACTTTTAGCATTCCTCTGATAAACAAGGGCAATTCTCCATGAAGTATATCAAGTTATTAGTCTCAACGGATCCTAGCATTTAGTGCTATGGCTAAACGGATAGAAATTGAGGACCGTTGAAGAAAATCAAGGCAGAGAAGACCTTCATCTATAAATACTGGACGATCCCCAGTGAAGATAGATCCAAGCTCTGATATTCAAAAGTGCCAAAAACTCTTGTCAAAGTTCTCTTGAACTAATTCATTTTGTAATCGTAACCAATCTTAAACTTTCATACTCTCACACATAGTGAGCTTGTAAGATCATTTTCTTAAATCTCTTTGTTAGAGTTAGAGCCTGAAGAGGCTTGGTAGAGAAAGAATACTTGTAAGCCTGAAGATGTGTTGAATACTTGTAAAGCTATTGGATTATAGTGGAGAAAACCTTCAGGTAGAAGGGACTAGACGTAGCCCTTGGTTGGAAGAGAGTGAACCAGGATAAATCACTTGTGTGAATCTTCTAATCCATTTTCTTTATAGCTTTCAGTTATACTAACTGTGGGGTTTTGAATCTAAGTTTGTTAACTCTTTAAAAAGGTTTTCTAGTTCGTGTGTTTGTTTTGTTATTTTGCTTGTAAAAGATTTGAGAAAAGGCTTTTTCAAAAAACTGTTAAGAAACACAATTCAACCCCCCTTCTTGTGTTTCCCTGTGTCAACTTCTGTTGGTATCAGAGCCAGCCTCGAAAGGGTTGAGCATCTAACAAGTGTTGAGGGAGTACGATCCTACAAGCATGGATACAGAAGGACAAGCAATCAACAGACCTCCTCTCTTTGATGGTAGTGATTATGACTACTGGAAAAAGAGAATGATGGCTTTTCTTGATGTACAAAATGTGGACATCTGGGAGCTGATTGAAACTGGCTACACTGAGCCAAGAGGAGATGACGGAGCTGCTATTCCCAGAGCTCAATGGACTCAAGAGCAGAAAATTCAATATCAACTCAATCTGAAAGCTAAGCACTACTTGATGTGTGTTATCACCAGATCTGAACATGATAAAGTTCATAGCTATAACACTGCTAAGGAAATATGTGATACTCTTGCCCTAGCTCATGAAGGGTCATCCTAAGTCAAGGAGTCGAAGATAAGCATGCTGGTTCACCAGTATGAATTATTCGAAATGGCTGAACATGAAACAATAGATCAAATGTTTAGAAGATTCCAAACTATCACCAACAGTCTTAGATCTCTTGGAAGGACCTATGAGATTAGAGATCATGTCAGAAAATTTTTGAGAATTTTGCATAAACAGTGGAGACCTGAGGTCACTACTATTTAGGAAGCAAAGAACCCCAATACTCTCACTTTGGAAGAACTTCTTGGATCTTTGAAAGTTCATGAGCTTGTACTCAATGAAGAAGAAAGTTCTAGAAAAGGAAAGTTTGTTGCTCTAAAGGCAAAGAAGGCTAGCTCATCCAAAGTTCTTAAAGCTGAGGAATCCTCAGATGAAGCCGACCCTTCTGATAGTGATGAAGGATCTCATGAGGATGAACTGTCTTTCATCTCCAGAAAGATCCAACATATGTGGAGAAAGAAAGATGGTTTCAGAAGGAAGCAGTTCAACAAAAAGTTCATCAAGAAAAAATCTGACTCCAAATAAAAAGGTCCACCTCTGTGCTTCGAATGCAAGAAGCCTGGTCAATTTAAAGTTGAATGCCCAGATCCGAAGGACAAAAAGAAGTTCTTCAATAAGAAGAAGGGTTCGATGACTACTTGGGAGGATCTGGATCTGTCTTCATCTGATGAAGAAGATGAAGCTGAGGAAGAGGTAAATATTTGTCTCACGACTGACACATCATCATAGAGTGAATACATTGATGCTGAGGTAATGGATTCTGATCCATCCATCCTTCAAGATTCATTTGATGAATTATTACACACATCAATTATATCTCATGAATATAGGAGTCTCCAAAAGAATTTGATAGTGTTTGCATGGAAAAACTAAGTCTTGCAAATGAAAATGATAAACTTAAATCAGAGAATGTTAGTCTAACTGATAAACTCAAGTGTGAGCCCAATGTTTCTTGTGAAATTGCAAAACTGAAACAAGATGTGACGTATCTGACAGACACTATGTCTAAATTTGTAGGTGTATCAGATAAATTAAGTTTAATTTTAAGGTACTCCAGGTCACCTCATGATAACTCTGACCTTGGTTATGACAAAGAGAAGCATGAAGCATCTCCTAAAAAGTAAAAACAAGATACGCATAATAGAGCTTCAAAAGCTCAAACACAACATGTTAAGACTAAACCAAGCCCGTCCAACACTTACTGTAAAGTATGTGGAAAAGGTGGTCATATAACATCTAGATGCATACATCACAAACATATCAAACATGCTCGTCCAGTGACTACTAACAAGAAATGATCAAAGTCAATCTGGGTACCTAAAGATAAGATTATACCCGTTGCAGATTTGCTTAACAACAGGAAAGAAACACACATCTTGGTACTTGGGCAGTGGTTTCTCACGTTACATGACGGGAGAAAGGTGTATGTTCCAAGACCTTAAACATAAGGATGGTGGCTAGGTTACCTTTAGAGGTAATCAGAAAGGAAAGATCATTGGAATAGGTAAAATTGGTAAACATCATTTTCCCTCCATTGATAATGTTCTTTTAGTTAATGGTTTAAAACACAATCTGCTAAGCATAAGTCAATTATGTGATAGTGGGTTTGCTGTTTCTTTTGACAAGAACATGTGTAATGTCAATAAGACTGATGGATCACTCTTATTCACTGCCAAGAGGCAAAACAATATGTATAAGATTGACTTGGAGGACCTCACAAATCCAAGTGTCCATTGAAGATGAGCGGTGGATTTGGCACAAAAGGCTAGGTCATGCAAGCTTGAAATTAATTTCAAAGCTAAATAAACATAACCTCGTGAGAGGATTACCAAACCTTAAGTTCAAATCTGATGCTTTCTGTGATGTATGTCAAAAGGGAAAACAAGTCAAATGTTCATTTGAATCTAAGAATATTGTTAGTACCAACAGACCACTAGAGCTGCAACACCTTGATCTGTTTGGACCAACTAGGACTGCCTCTGTCAGTGGGAAGAAATATGGTCTAGTCATAGTAGACGACTACATTAGATGGACATGGGTTATGTTCCTAGCTCATAAGGATGATTCATTCAGGATCTTCTCTGTATTCTGCAAACGTGTACATAATGAAAAAGGCATGTGTATCACTTCAATTAGAAGTGACCATGGGGGAGATTTTGAAAATGAGTTATTCCAAAAGTTCTGTGAAGAAAGTGGTATACTTCACAACTTCTCAATACGTACCTAGAACACCACAACAAAATAGTGTGGTAGAGAGAAAGAACAAATCTCTTCAAGAGATGGTTAGAACAATGCTCAATGACAACTCTGTCCCTAGACACTTTTGGGTTGAAGCTGTTAATACTGCCTGCTACATTCAGAACAAAATATACATTAGACCAATCTTAAATAAGACTCCTTATGAATTGTGGAAAGGACGAAAACTCAACATATCTTACTTTCATCCTTTTGGTTGTAAATGCTATATATTAAATACTAAAGATCAACTTGGTAAGTTTGATGCTAAAGTAGATAATGGAATTCTGTTAGGGTATTCTGAATCATCAAAAGGGTTTAGAGTTTACAATTCTAGAACCTAGTAGTAGAAGAATGTATACATGTTAAATTTGATGATAAGCAGCATGATAAGAAATTATCAGAGCTTGATGAAGCTATTGCAGATTTGAATCTCAAAGATTCTGAAACTCAAGCAAATGTCAAATCTAATGACCAAGTGGACGACCTTCAACAACATGAGTCTGAAACTTCAACTTCTCAACAAGAAAATGTTCAGAGATCTTGGTACTTCAAGAATCATCATCCACACGATCAAATCATTGGGAATCCTAATGATAGGCTAAGAACCAGATCTACATTCAGAGAGAAAGATGATTCTGCATTAGTCCGAGTTAGAACCAAAGACAGTAGACGAGGCTCTACTGGATGAGGACTGGATTCTAGCTATGCAGGAAGAACTAAACCAATTTGAAAGAAGTGAAGTATGGACTCTTATGAACTAGCTTTTGGGATCGAGTTAGGCCCAAAATCTAATAACCAGAAACATGAAAAAATTGATGCCAAGTGGATGTGTTCTTTTCATAAAGATACTATTTGTATTATATAAGGCTGTCCATTCACTACCACTCTACAATTTGTGCCTGCTCTGTTTCATGCTCATTTCTTCATTAATTTTAGGGGGAGGGAATCACCATAAGTTATGCATTATATCATCTGATGCATTTTAAGTTGATGAATTGCAATTTTTTCCCTTATTTCTTATTTATTTGTTACACGGCTTATATTAATCAGGAAATAGCCAGGAAACAAATACAAATTGTGCAAACTGTTTTTAAGGAGTGTCCAAAACACTAGAGAAATTTGAATTTAATGAGTCAAGTGAAGAAGTTGATGAGTGAGTTTTAGATAACATGTTGAGTCAAAACTTTAAAATAATGGATTCATGTGCTTATTCCATTTACTTATAAAAAAGTGGATATCATGACATCAGTATGGCTTCCTCCTGTAAAATGAGCAAATAATGAGCTCCTTTGTTTGTGCACCTTATAGGCAAAAGTATGGCTTCTTTCTTTCATTCTCTTTCTCTGCGTTCTTTCACTTCCAAGCTAAAAAATATGGTATCATTATCAAGTTTTATGGAGTTGATAAAAGGTTGAAATTTGTCTCTCCTACTTTTCGTTCACCCTCTCTATGCCTATGAATTTTTTTTTTTTTGGAGTAGTGTTTTTATACCTTTGTTATTTAACATTGTGTGTAGAAATTGAGGGCTTGAAGAGAAAGTTGATTGGCAAGCTTGGTGCTACTAACTCACGAGATCTTATACTTACTTGACTAGCAGGTATTATTACTTACTCTTTAGATGTAATGTATGGACTTGGAAAAGACAAGTTAAATTAGGTAGGAAAGAATGAAATTATCATTACTGAAGTAACGTGGGCTTATGAGTAGTCACATCTTTGCATAAATTATTAATCTATATATTTTGCTTACTTTTTGGGTACTTCGATTTCAAGAAATGACTCTATATATAGCTTTAATAGTTCCTTCGCTTGTACTGTATTTTGTGCTGGTTAAAATCGTGAATTACTATATAACTTCTGCATTTTTTCATATGCCATATTGAAGACCATTGTCTAATGAGTTTAGGGGTTGGGTTCAAGTTAAAAATGTTGTAATGGGAGTTCGGGTGTGTTTGAAAACATGCTCTGAATTTGAAATTTGAATCACTCTTGCATGGCCTTGGTACATAATGATCAATGGGTACACAATAATTCTGTCCTGAAACTGAACTATGTGAATTAGTCTTGTGTAAGCTAATTGCTTATAAAAAAAAGTGATGTATGCTAATTGATCTAATTTTGATATAATCTACTAAATGTGAGAAATAGGCATTGTGCTGCATTGAAGTGTTTGCATTGGTTTCAAATATTAAACCTGAATCACTACAACAGATTAGACTTTAGATAGCACACCTTTTATAGCATTTCCGTGCAGAAATGCTATTAAAAGTGATGGGGGGACTTTTAATAGCGGTTCCTTAAGGAAACGCTATCTTAGGTATCACCTAAGATAGCGTTTCCTTAAGGAACCGCTTTTAAAAGTCAACCTGCAGGAAAAGATAGCGCTTCCTTTAGGAAGCGCTATCTTAACTAACCACCTAAGATAGCGGTTCCACACGGAAACGCTATCTTTTCTAATTTGTAATAAATAAATAAAATAAAATCAACTTTAGATAGCGTTTAAAATTAGAAACGCTATCTTAGGTGTTTGCTGATTCGCGGGCGCGCGTTTTATCCTGCCATTCTCAGTCTAGGGTTGCCTCCCTTCACTCTCTGACTCACTCGTCTCACTACCGCGCTCCATTCCTGCAGAGTTAAACCCAAATGAGGTTCCCTTGCCAGAGCCGCCGTTCATTCCGCTTCCACCCCTCTCCTCTGTTTCCTCTTTTGCTTTCTCTCACCCAAGAACGCTTTCCTCTTTTATTGGCCGCAAGCTCCACTCCTCCGTCGTCTCTTTCTTTGCGTCGTCTTTCTGCTTCCAAGCCGCAAGCTCTTCCAGGTACCATGTTTGCTTTAATTCTGGGTTTCAGAATTAATTCGCCTCCAATCTTCTTCTCTACTACTGTTTTGTTTGCATTTAGGGGGAATTTAGTTCTATTTTTACGGGTTGATGGCTGATTTCATAGTGATCTTGAATTTGATTTCCTATATTGGGGCTAGGGTTTAATGGGAGTTTAATGTGGAATTTTCCTTTTTGTTTTGCTACTCTTGTGTGAATTTGTTTGAATTGGGGGCGGGCTTTTGATTTTTGAGAGGGTTTTTCTCATTTTTGGTTATCCCTCATGGTACAAAAAAGGAGCTGACTGCAATGAATAAGCTGTTAATGGAAGAGAATGACCGTCTGCAGAAGCAGGTCTCCCATCTGGTTTATGAAAATGGTTTTATGAAACAACAGATACATACTGTAAGCCCCATCTCTTCATTCATGTTGTCATTGCTTTTTACTTTTCTGGTTTCTGAGTATTCATGGATAGCACCATGTTTGTTATCTTTATGTATTGAAGGGTGTCATGTATTGTGTGAACAGGCATCTGCTACTACCACTACAGACAATAGCTGTGAGTCTGTGGTGGTGACTGGGTCGAACCAACAGCAAAACCCAACACCTCAGCACCCTCAAAGGGATGCTAACAACCCAGCTGGGTAAGTAACTCCATTTTTTTCCAGATAACTCTTTATACAATATGTTTTCATTCTAAAAGCGTCACCTCACTTAGCAGGAAATAGCTTTTGATTGTTCTTGTTTTCATTTGTATGTCTTCACATGCCCTTGATTCTTTGTTCTTGCCAGTCTACTCGCTATTCTTTGAGGAGACCGTGGCAGAGTTCCTGTCCAACGCTACTGGAACTGCTGTCGACTGGGTCCAGATGATTGGGATGAAGGTATGACCTATAGCTTTTATGTCATTTATGTACTTTTATTTATATTTATGCATTTGAATGTGAACATTCATTCATTTTGTTATTTTTGTTTGCCACCTCATGATATGTTCCACATTGTGTAGCCTGGTCCGGATTTTATTGGTATCGTTCTTTGTTTCCCCGCAATCGTAGTGGGGTAGCAAAGACGAGCCTCGTGGCCTTGTGAGTCTAGAGCCCACAAAGGTATGATGCTGTCTCCATGTTACCACTTGGTTTTTTGACTCCTTGCTGAAAAATGATAACATGTTTATTTTTTTTACTTGACCTCATTGCTCATTGCATGACTATACGTCTCAGGTTGCTGAGATTCTTAAAGATCGATCATCATGGTATCGCGACTGCCGATGCCTTGATGTGCTGAGTATAGTCCCTACAGGGAATGGGGGCACAATAGAGCTCATGTACATGCAGGTTAGTGGTTATTTTTATCCACCAAAGAAGTTATACTGCAGCTTTAATTAATTTCTATTCATTTCCTCAATGTTGGACACTGCACCATACTTCACACATACTGAGAATTACAATTTCAATTTCCTTGACAAAGTGGCACCATCTGCATCCATTTTGGTTAATTGTCTGTATTGGGAGAACATAATTCCTCTGTTGTTGAGCTATAAACAGATTCCCTAATAAGAATTATCATGGACCTCCTTTACTTCTTGGTGTAGTAAGGGATGATGAGAAGTTTGATTTCTGCATGTGTAATCCTCCATTTTTTGAAAGTTTGATTTCTTATATTTCGGTGTTTATTTGCTTCATTGCTTGTAATAAATATATGCTCATTCAAGTGGCTGATTGCTAGGTTAGGGGTTCAATCGTCAATTAGGTGAAGGGTGTGCATATTCCGAGATAACAAGTGTGGTTGCTAACTTGAAAAGACTTCTGTTAGATGGAAGGGCCACTAATAAGTTCGAAGCTTATCAACCAATTTAGAACAGGAAGGCACATGATTTTGGGCATATCATATGAACCTTGTACAGGATTTTTTTCTTCCCAATGAGTGAATGTATGAGTCATATGGTTATCCTTTGTGATTCCAATCTATTAAATAGATTAAGAAATTTTCTGATGCACACTTATAGATGGTTGAGCATTCAGTTCTAGTTAGTGCACCCAGCCTTCATGTACAAGGTTGTCAGGTAGGAAAACTGAATAGCTTTGTGTGTTTCCAATATGGGCAAAAGTTTCTATTTGATTTCCAATATGGCAGATGTCTTAATTTATTTGACATACATGTAAAATTGCCTTGAAATAATCATCAATTGCACTTGTAACACGTGTTCTTGTGTGTTGTGTCACTTTTGCTTTCCTCCTAATCTTAGATGTCATGAAGCAACTATACTTTTCAGGGTCTTCAATGTCAACATGGTGCCATTAATGTGTTGGAAGCTATCAAGTCTTGCTTCTCTTTGCATGGCCTTTCCTGTACATTGAATACCTCATCTTTCACTGTGGATGTAAGACTAGTTACTCCATGTTAGAACATTAGGATTCTTATCGTTTTAGGAATTTTCTTATGAAAGTAACTTGGTTGTCTTGTTGGGTTGGATACTTGGATTTGTACTAGTTGTACTACACCTACTTATGAAGCAATGGGGCAACAACAATCAAACTCTTAACCACTTGGTCATATAGGCTCTGTGCATAATGTCAAAGATCAATTTTCCTAAATGCTTAAGTTGTTACCACAAAAGTTTTCATATCTATAACAAGGAGTATTAGATTTTTGTTTTGCATTATTTATCTCACTTTAGATCACATTATTAATATCTCTCTTTTCTATTTTTCCCTATAACTTCAACAGTTCAGTTCAACTTTCCTCCAAAGAATGTCTCATGTGGTTCTATTTTTTGTGGCTGCATTGAACTTTTTTTGTTGTTAATGTGCATTAAACGTCTTCAACTAAATTTTGTAGTATATACTAATTGAAATTGAACCAATATTCTTTGAGAATTGAGATTGCTAGACCAAATGATTTCATGACAATTTATGTTTCCAACTTGCTTTTGTTACTAATATTCGAATGTAGGGCAAACGAATGCATTATTGCATAAACAATCATATCGAAGTTTGTAACAATATTTGCTTATGCAGTGGACGGGATCTAAGATTTATAAGTCTGTCAACGAGTGGATGCTTTTGTCTGGGTGCACTCGTATTATCGGTAACAACTTTTTCCTTGTCTCATGGTGTACAAATATTGCTTGAGCCATTTTGCCGTAACACCCAATTCATCTTGATGCCCAGATCGCAAGTAGTAGATATGGTTTGCAAGGTTGTTGGTTTACCCTCGCTCGATTTCGATGGGTAAGACTCCGATCTAGAACTTGCATAAGAAAGTGCTAGTATTATTTCTTTAAATATTCTGACTTGCAATTCTGTTATGGTCTCATTAGGCTCGGTTTGCAATGGCTCTTGTTCGCCTTCTCTCTCCCAATGGCGTTTTATACTCGGAAGATTTAGGCCAAGATGAGCTTAAGGACTGCCTAGTTTTAGGAACTCCTTTTTATATTTATATACAGATACTTATAAATTAATATTGTATTTACATCTTGTAATTTTATTCCTTTCAATTAGAGTTTCCCTAGAAGTTCTGTAGAATCTTCAAATGCTTAGAATTCACAGATGATGATGATGATTTCAGTTTATTGATCATTGTTAATATTATCAATGAGTATGAATTGTCAAAGTAGCTTGTTATATGCATATGGATTGTGCTTCATTTCTTTGTGTAAACCTTCTTTTATTTATAAAAAATAAGCATTAATAGTTAAATTTAAAAAATTGTTAAAATAAAAAAAAAAAAAAAGGGAATAGATAGCGTTTGTTTTAACAAATGCTATCTAAAGGCAGAAAACTAAAAAAAAAAAAAAGGGAATAGATAGCGTTTGTTTTAACAAATGCTATCTAAAGGCAGACTTTAGATAGCGGTTCCGTGTACAAATGCTATCTAAAGGCTGACTTTAGATAGCATTTGGTATAACAAACGCTATTTAAAGGTCGACTTTAGATAGCATTTGTATTAACAAATGCTATCTAAAGTCAGACTTTAGATAGCGGTTCCGTGTACAAATGCTATCTAAAGGCTGACTTTAGATAGCATTTGTATTAACAAATGCTATCTAAAGTCAGACTTTAGATAGCGGTTCCGTGTACAAATGCTATCTAAAGTCATACTTTAGATAGCGGTTCCGTGTACAAACGCTATCTAAAGGCAGACTTTAGATAGCGTTTGTACACGGAAACGCTATCTAAGGTCACCTTTTAATATCATTTCTTAAATGCTATCTTTGCTAACGACTTTTAATAGCGGGGGCATAGATAGCGGTTATAAACGCTATTAAAAGGCATCAGGAAACGCTATCTAAAGTCATTTCTGTTGTAGTGAATCCCTGAACTATCAGTTTACCAGTTTGAAGCATTTGTAGACTCCGTGAATACACTAGTGTCTATCTATTTATAAATGGAAGTATGGAACTACATGGAATCCCTCAACTCAACAAGGCGGAAAGAGCAAACTACATTCCTACTTAGGGTGTGTTTGGGTAAACAACTTAATTAAGAGCTTATCACATAAGATCTTATCGCATGAGAGCTTATGCCATAAGCGCTTAAAGAAAGAAAAAGAAAGAAAGGGGCATGAGAGAATTCGAATAGTGAAAAACACGGAGAGGGTGTTTAGTGCATAAGCTCTTATGATAATTCCATAAGCTTCTCCCAATGACTTATGAAAATAAGTCAAAAACTCTTTATGGGATGTTATAAGTTATTTTTATAAGCTTTGCCAAACACACTGCATAAGAGCTTATGTCATCAGATAAGTCAAAAGGAGCTTAAATAAGCTCTTCCAAACGCCACCTTAGCCTATTAAGACTTTAGCCTTGTTGAGAAGTAAGTTGCCAATCTCTTTATGGTAAATGCTAACGAGTGTACTATGGACATTATTTAAGAAGTCTAAAAAAGTAAATTTTATGAGAAGTTGTGTATTCAACACATTGGGAAGAAATATACTTAGTTTTTCAATGAATAATTGCCTTGTTTAAAATCTTTAAATAATGTCCTTAGGACATTCGTTAACAAGATCTTATCTTTATATATCAGGGGTATTTTTTCCCCGCCTAAAAGGAGGGCATTTGGGTAAATGTGATTTTACAATTTGTTTTTCAGTAATTTAATTTTTTAATATATAATAAATACCGATTATGTGATTGGCAGGCAACTCATTTTTCTTTTCATCTAAGTCGACGCATAATTAGCTATAAATTATGACTATTTTAGTTTAATCTGTGCATGCAATTCACGCTAGTGCAATTGTACAACATAATAAAGTTCCCTATTTTTTTTTGTTACAGGGATGCATGTATGCTTAAATTTGTGTCTCGGGTCAATCAGTTGAAGGAACTAGGTATGTATTTTTTCTCTCTCCAGAAACTGAGAAAGTTCTGCTGTTTACAGATTCTGTTCTTCTTATATATGCTTAGTGCAATAAGGTCAATATGCTTATAAATTTCTTGGTATATCTTGAAGGAAATACAAGAAATCCATTCAGTATTTTACACGAGTAAATGTATATAAGTTGGGAAGCTTGAGTCCAATTCATAACACTTGTATTCTTCAACATTTTTCTGGATATGCAAACAATTTTTTATATTCTATTTATATTGTGATAACTTATTGTTATGGTGATTCAAGAAGAACGTTTCACAGCAAAATAATCATATAGAAGGAAATGGATGAAGCCTTGGAACAGGGGCATAGATTATGGGGTGAGCCCTCCGAACAGTGAGTCCAGGCCTCTCTTCCATGTCAACCTTCTCCCTTCCATCATCAACCTTCCATTCGAAACACTGAATCATAGCAGCTAGATTCACATGCACGATCGGCAATGCCAAAGATCTTCCAGGACAGCCTCTTCTACCACTCCCAAAAGGAATTAATTGATAATGTTGTCCCGTAACATCCAATTGACTAAGCCCATTTCCCTCAATAAACCTCTCTGGCTTAAACTCAAGTGGGCTCTCCCAAAGTTTTGGGTCCCTACCAATAGCCCAAACATTAACAAATAATCGAGTCTTTGCTGGAATCTCATAACCACAAACCATGTCCCTTTTAGATGATTCCCTAGGAACTAATGGGGCAGCAGGGTGAAGCCTAAATGTTTCTTTAATTATGGCTTGCAAATAAGGAAGGTTGATAATATCTGATTCTTCTACTATTCTATTCTTTCCGATTACTGCATCAATCTCTTGCCTTGCTTTCTCCATCACATGTGGATTGTTAATTAATTCTGACATAGCCCATTCCATGGTTACAGCAGACGTGTCGGTTCCTGCAACAAATACGTTCTGCAAATTGACATTTCAAACCGCAGATGTGTATGTTAGTATTTTTTAACAACAAGAAAGTCCAAAACATTGCATCATTTCTTTTGTTGACCAAATTAATTAGCAAGAATATCATACGTAGCTGTTTGGAATTACTTAATTTATTTAAAGGGAAAAAATCAAAAACTTTTAACTAATATTTTAATTAAATTATTTTAAATATAACAAATCAACTTAGTTTAAAAGCTCATATCAAAAGATGGGTTTAATTTGTATGTACTGTCAGTGTAAAGATTTTTACAGTGACAACCGATCATAAATCATGAAAGTGATGGCTTTTAAGGTGGTTATGATAAGAATCAAATATTTATATTGGTATACCAATTTCTGATTGATTGGAAGTGTAAAAAAACTTTACACCATCGATTTATATCAATTAAATCCTTAAATGATATAGGAAATTTTGAATATATCAATATTATTTGAATTGGAATAAGTACTTCTTAGGGAAACAACTATATTTTGTATACAAGTGCATACACTTTTTATCATGAACTATTTGATATTATGTGAAGCAGATGAAGATTTGATTCTCACTTTGATGTCATTTATTTTGTCTCCACTAATACTAACTAATCACATTAGTTAAAATTTTTATGAAATGTTAGAAAGATGAAAATAGGTGATAATTATAGTATTGATTGGATAGGATGTGAGACAACAAATCTTCATTAATCACAAGTGGTGTGAATTATTAGTTTTTATAATCACAACTTATTTGGAATGATAAACTACATACATACCACGATGAAGGCCTTTATGTTCTCTTTAGTGAGTTTGAATTCAGAACTCTCATCTTCATATATGTCTAACAAAACATCAAGTATATCCTTAATTTGATGACTTGTACCCATTTCCTGATCATTCCTTCTTTCCTCTTGATGCTCCTTTATCACTCTATCCATCACGGTGTCAAACCTGTCCATAATCCCCTTGAGCCTCTTGTTTATACCCTGCAAATCAAAACTCTTCAAGAACCAAATGAAATCCGATATGTTAAACTTCCCAACAACCTCTGCGCTATCCGCCACCAGTTTCCTCACCCCTTCTGCTTCATTCTCGTCCCCATGACTCCTTTGACTAAGCATCATTCTCGACACAATGTTATTCACGAGTGTCATGAATTCTCCTCCAAGATCAACGGTTTCACCAGCCACCCCTTTATCGAGCACAACCTTCACGAGTCTCGTCGCCTCTTCCTTCCTCACATATTGGAGCTGGTCGAGTATGCGTCCACCGAGGAGTTCAGAAACGCAAACCTTCTTCATGAACTTGAAATAGGGTCCATAGGGTGCAAACACGAAGTCTTGGAAGCCGTAGGTTAATGTCTCCATAGCAACGGTGTGAGCAGGGCGATCTGAGAAGGAGGTTTCGTGGGTTTTGAGGAACTCTTTTGCAGCTTCTGCGGTTGAAGCTACTACACAAGGGGTGGAGCCTAAGAAAAGGTGCATGATGGGTCCATAGCGGAACGAGAGATTTTGGAAATCATGGTGAGGTAGTGAGGAAATAAGGTGGAGGTGTCCAATGATGGGTAAGGCTTGTGGACTTGGTGGAAGGAGGGTTTTGCTTTGTTTTCTTGATAATATGGATCTAAGTAGGATGGTGGAGAGTGCAATAATGAGGAAGAGTTGAATATAGCTTTGAAAATCAGCCATTCCTTGAATGCTAGTAAATGCAGCTCTTTGTGTTTTGCTATGGCTTGTTGGGTAGCAAAGTAGAGGGTATCTATTTATAACAAAAAAACCCTTAAAATATAGTGTTTTTAGACTCAATTATAAATAAAAAATAGGATGGTGGAGAGTGCAATAACGAGGAAGAGTTGAATATAGCTTTGAAAATCAGCCATTCCTTGAATGCTAGTAAATGCAGCTCTTTGTGTTTTGCTATGGCTTGTGGGGTAGCAAAGTAGAGGGTATCTATTTATAACAAAAAAACCCTTAAAATATACTGTTTTTAGACTCAATTATAAATAAAAAATAGGATGGTGGAGAGTGCAATAACGAGGAAGAGTTGAATATAGCTTTGAAAATCAGCCATTCCTTGAATGCTAGTAAATGCAGCTCTTTGTGTTTTGCTATGGCTTGTTGGGTAGCAAAGTAGAGGGTATCTATTTATAACAAAAAAAACCTTAAAATATACTGTTTTTAGACTCAATTATAAATAAAAAATATTTATATTTTTTGGACTCAATTATAAGGAAAATCCAACCTACTCAACTATATTGAATATAAATATTTTAAAAATAAAGAAAATTAACCAATCAAATCAACATTTCCTTTACTTTTTCAAGAGCATTATACATTCTCGAGACAATTAAAGGGTAATTTAATAATTATAAATCTTTCTTTTATGCATAAATCAAGACAATTAAACTAAATTAACTAACTTTCTTAATAAATATAAAATTATGTATTTTTACTTATAATTGAGCCCAGAAAAAAATACTCTTTATTATACTCTTGCACACATTTTTTTATTTGATAAATTTAATGTATCATGCATGAATAAAGAGTTGAGTAGAGGTACAATATGTATTAAAGAGGTATAATAAAAAATATGTTGCTGTACAAAAGAAAGAGAAAACAGCAAGGTTTATAAAATTGGATCCACTGTCGAACATGTGAAGGCAGCTGTTTGAGGTTCAATGATCCAATCGAGGTTGAACTGTGGTTGAACCGGTTATAATTAAATAATATTATTTTAATTTTTAATATAATATTTGTAACAATATTAAACAAAAAAACAACATAACAACTAAAATTATTAGGCACAATTTTTTTTTATTTTGAAATTAAACTAAATAAATATAAAGATATATGTTAAAATCATCTTCATAGGGAAAACTAACCCAAAATCTATAACTAGCCCACATATGTTAGAAAACAAAAGAATTGGGTTTTGGTTAAGATGACTCAAATCCTTTTATACTAATTTTTTTTAGGGAACCGATTCATGTCGGTTCACTATCGATTATGACCGGTTTTATCGATTTTAAATTGATTCTTCGATTTTTCCATCGGTTTAATACAAGGATGATTTTCTCTAAAAATCAGATCGATCAAGATTACGATTCTCAATTAACCCGATCGAATCGACCAGTCCGATCCGATTTTAAAAACCTTGGAAAATAGATGTACCTTATCACGAGAGCGACGTTCACGTGAGAAAAGTCTTGCAAACCACAATTTAAAGTCTTTGCAGTAGATAGATTTTGACAAGGCAACCTTTTAGTAAGTGCCATGTGGCATTTGCATTTAAGACGTGTTGCAAACCTCAATTTCAAGTCTTTGCAGTAGTTAGATTTTGACAAGGCAACCTTTTAGTAAGTGCCCTGTAACACGTAGACAGTCTTTTGTTTTCAAATATATGTGCACCGGTAAATTTTTGATTTATTTTTCTTACGAAGATAATTTTAATATATATTTTTATATTTATTTAGTTTAATTTTAAAATAAAAAAAATTATGTTTAATAATTTTAATTGTTATGTTGTTTTTTTATTTAATATTGTTATAAATATTATATTAAAAATTAAAATAATATTATTTAATTATAATCGCTTCAACCACAGTTCAATTTCGATTGAATCATTAAATCTCGAACCGCTGTTTTCATCGGTTCGATGACCGGTCCGATTTTATAAACGTTGATTTTATCGATCCTTCCTTATCGATCCTTCCTTCCCTCTCGTATTCTTGCTCGGGAAACTGCAATCACATATCAACAACACTGATCAATCACAGATCAGCCACATACTACATGAACAAAAAAAAAAAACCAATCATTTCAAAGACACTAAATAATCACTTTCATATCTAAGTTTTCTTTATGAACATAAACATGGATGAAAACAAAAATTTGTTACCCCCAAACCAATAACTTGAATGTTTGATTAATAACAGCTTAGACATATTTAAAAAAGTTAAAAAAAAAATCATATAAGCATTAAACCAGGCTCTTTTTCAAACCTGAAACCTGGTCAAAGACCAAAGCAAATGGAAAACCAAGATACTCTCCATGCCATATCATGAAGCCAACTAAAACAAAAGGAACTCATAAGAAATAAAGAGTATAAAAGGAAATGTGAGTGATGAATTCTATATTCAATCAATTGAGATTTTCCAAATACAATAGTGCACTATATATGCTATTAGTGTGGTGTATGAAAGCACTAAAGTGTGCTTTATTACATCAGAAAATCCCTTGAAACAGAATAACAAACTTGCAGCTCCTAAGGTGTGACTTGGTGACCATTTCGTGACTCACACTCTACTGTGATGGAGTCATCTGTGTGATGAGCTTGTAGAACATTCTCAATCTTAGTTGGGCCCAATGGGCCAACTTTATTATCAGTCTTCAACACCCCCTCGCAAGTTGGAGCTTGGTAGATGTCCAACAAGCCCAGCTTGGAAATAAAAGGAAGAAATGAACTTGGTGGCAAGGCTTTGGTAAAGAAGTCTGCTAGCTGTGCTTTGGATGAAATTTGCAGCAGCCTTAGTGTTCCATTCTGCACTTTCTCCCTCACAAAATGGCAATCAATTTCCAAGTGCTTTGCTCTCTAATGGAAAACAGGGTTTGCGGCTATGTGCATTGCACTCTGGTTGTCACAATAAAGAACTGGTGGTCTATAACATTTGACACTCAAATCAGCAAGAAGGTATAGAAGCCACTGTAATTCACAGCAAGCAGTGGATAATGCTCTGTATTCAGCCTCTGAAGAAGATCTTGACACTATTGGTTGCTTATTTGCCTTCCAAGAAATCAAAGAGGATCCAAGGAAGAAGCAATAGCCTGAGATAGACCTTCTTGAATCCACACACCCTGCCCAGTCTGCATCGGAGAATCCAAACAGCTGCAGAGGAGAGCTTCTAGGGAAGAATAAACCTCTCCTTGGACTCCCTTTAAGATATCTTATGATCCTGCAAGCCATGTTGTAGTGAGTCACAGTGGGAGAACTAAGGAATTGGATCAATTGTTGTGTGGCAAATGCAATATCTGGTCGGGTTGTGGTCAAGTATAGAAGTTTTCCTATGAGCCTTCTATATCCAGCAACATCATCATATGCTCTACCTGAATCCTGATGTAACTTGACAGATGCATCTAGAGGAGTTGTAACAGGTTTTGAGCCAAGCAATCCTGACTCATGGAGGAGATCTAGGCAATATTTCCTTTAGCAAATTGAAATTCCCTGCTGTGATTGTGCCACCTCCAGTCCAAGGAAATATTTGAGGGTTCCCAAGTCCTTGATCTTAAAGGATGAATCAAGGACTTTCTTAATTCTATTAAATTATGTCAAGGAATTTCCTGCCAGTATAACATCATCAACATATACAAGCAGGGCAGTAAACTCATCCTTCTTGCTACAAGTGAATAGTGAGTAATCTGAGGCTGATTGACAATATACATGCTCTAAGAGGAGTGAAGTGAGCTTATCATACCACTTTCGACTAGCCTGCTTCAAACCATATAGTGATTTGAGCAATTTGCAGACTTGGTTTTGCTTGGAGGTAGTGACACCATGAGGAATGATCATGTAAACATCTTCCTTTAGTTCTCCATGTAAAAAGGCATTGTTGACATCTAGTTGATGTAGATGCCAACCATAGATAGAAGCTAATGCCAAGAGAACTCTCACAGTGGTGAGTTTAGCCACAGGAGAGAATGTGTCAAAAAAATCCAATCCTTCTATTTGATTGTAGCCTTTCGCCACCAACCTTGCCTTGAATCTCTCAATGGTGCCATCTGCTCTATGCTTCACTTTATAGACCCACTTGCTGCCAATTGGTTTAACATTGGGAGGTAGGTCAACTATGGTCCATGTGCCATTTCTTTCCAAAGCATCCAGCTCTGCCTTCATGGCTTCTTTCCAACAATCAAGCTTGCTTGCCTCTTGATAGGTTTGAGGTTTAGTGACATGACTTAAAGAAACTGAGAATTGTTTGTGAGAAGGAGACAACTTTGAAAAGGAATGAAAAGAAGTGATAGGATAAGGTGTACCTGAAGAGATTGGTGAAGCTGAGTGAGTGGAAAGGCTGCATACATAGTCAGCAAGTTCGTTTGGTTGGTGCCTTGTCCTGGTTGATCTTCTCACTGGTTCTGTTGTTGTCTCCTGCTAAGTTTCTGCATCCTGAGTTTCTGTCACTGATTCTGTGCTGAAATTTGGACAATGCTCTGCCTCTTGGCTGCTGGTTGAGTGGTAATGCCAAGTGGAGAGGGGTCTTGAGGACTGATAGGGTAGTATATGTTCATAAAATGTTACATCTCTTGAGACAAAGAGTTCCTTGTTGTTTAGATCAAGGAGAACAGCACCTTTGGTGCCAACTCTGTATCCTAGAAATATACATTTTCTGCCTCTTGGTTCAAGTTTAGTTCTATGAGAATGAAGAGTAGAGGCATAGCATAGGGAGCCAAATACCTTGAGACTGTGTAAATCTGGTTTCTCTCCATACAGAACTGAAAAGGGGGATTTATTCCTCAAAATTGGGGTAGGGACCCTATTAATAATGTAGATGGCATGCATCACAATATAGGACCAATATTGTTTAGGTAGTTTAGATTGGTATAAAAGGGCTCTACCTACATTTAGCACATGTTGGTGCTTTCTTTCCACTCTCCCATTTTGTTGGGGTGACTCTACACAACTTGTTTGGTGAACAATGCCTTTTGAGGCATAAAACCGACTCATTAAAAATTCTGGTCCATTGTCAGTTCAGATTATTTTGACTCTTGTATCATATTGATTTTCAATGTTCAAAATGAGTTTCTGCACATGTTCCCTAGTTTCAGCTTTTGACCTCATTAAAAGGATCCATGTAAAGCGGCTAAAATCATCAACAGCAGTTAGGAAGTATTTATGGCCATTCACTGATGAAATGGAAATAGGACCCCAAATGTCAAAGTGTATTAGTTCATAAGGCTTTGAAGTTCTATTTGGACTTAAATGAAAAGGCAATCTCTTGTGTTTGGCAAAATGACATACATCACAACCAGAATTTTCATCTACATTAACAAAGGGAAATTGTTCATGAACAATATGTAATCTAGAATTAGATAAGTGTCCTAGTCGAAAATGCCATAAGGCTTCTTGGGGAAGATACTGTGATGCTGAAACTTGGGAATTTGAGGCAAAAGCTTCTCTGGCACCAACCACAAGGTGATACAACCCTTCTCATCTCTCAGCCAAACCAATCATCTTCCGGGACTTCTGCTCCTGGATCAAGCATTCAGAAGCATTGAAAGTTATGACACAATTTAGAGAGGCACATAGTTTAGTGACTGAGAGCAAGTTAAGGGAAAAATCAGGTACATGTAGAACTTCATTAACAGAGAAACCAGGGGAAAAATTTACTGTTCCAGCATACTTAGCAAGTGACAAATGACCATTAGGGAGCCTAACACTAACAGGCTCAATGGAGTGGTAATTATTGAAATGCTTCAATGAAGAACATATGTGATGGCTTGCTCTTGAATCAACAATCCAGGAGCCAACAGTACAATTATTAACAGAAGAGGAAATGGGAATAATACCTGTCTTGGTATTTTCGATGGGTGTTTTACCATGAGAGGAGGCTAAGTAGACCTGATTTGATGAAATTTGTGTTTGTTGGATAAGACTGAGTAATTTTTCATACTGATCGTGTGTGAAAATGGGTGGATCTACCTTTCCATCTTCACTTAGGCTCACATTTTCCTTGTACTCAGGAATTTCACTTGCAGCAGCATTACTAGAACCATAGGAGTTCTTTTGCCAATGAGGAGGGTACCCATGCTTCTTGTAGCATGTTTCAATAGTGTGGCCAGATTTTCCACAATACAAACACATCATGTTAGTGTTTCTTCCATTAGTTCCTTCATTAAAACCTCCTCTACCTCTACCCTGTGACCTTCTATAATCAGCAGCATTGATTAAAACCTTTGATTCATCATTATTCATAAATCCTAATTGCCTTTCGTGTTGGATTACCATGGAGAAAATGCGATTTATGTTTGGTAATGGGTCCATTAGTAGAATTTGAGACTTTACCATAGAGAAATTTTCATTTAGTCCTGTTAGAAATCTGATGGTGCGATTTAAATCATGACAGTACCTTGAATTTCTCACTCCAGTGGCACAGGTGCATTTGACTGGGCACCCACATACTGGCATAGGCATATAGCTCTCCAACTCCTCCCATAGCACCTTCAGTTCCGTATAGAATTCAGTAACAGAAAGAGATCCTTGTCTCAACCCATAAATCTCTTGTTGCAAATCTGAGATTCTAATCAAATCTCCTTGTGAGAACCGCTCCTTCAATTCTTGCCACACATCAATTGAATTTTCGAGAAAAACAATGCTCTGAGCAATGGATTCAGAGACAGAATTCATGAGCCATGAATGTATTAACATGTTGCATCTGCTCCAAGCTTTGTAGCTCGGATCGAATTGGGTAGGTACTGGAATTGTTCCATCTACAAATTCAAATTTATTTTTCGCTCCAAGATCTCTCCTCATTGATCTAGCCCAAACATGGTAATTGGAATTGTTGAGCATTGGTGTGACCACAACTGCAGATGGGCCATCACCAGGATGCACATAATAAGGGCTGATGGGATCCTGGCTTGGATCGGCAGGTTGATTCCCAACATTTGCATTTTGCACCATGGTAAAGGTGAGTAGCAGCAGCGAAGCTTAAAAGCTCTGAGATACCATCATAAGAAAGAAAGAGTATAAAAGGAAATGTGAGTGATGAATTCTGTATTCAATCAACTGAGATTTTCCAAATACAATAGTGCACTATATATGCTATTAGTGTGGTGTATGGAAGCACTAAAGTGTGCTTTATTACATCAGAAAACCCTTGAAACAGAATAACAAACTTGCAGCTCCTAAGGTGTGACTTGGTGACCATTTCGTGACTCACACTCTGCTGTGATGGAGTCATCTGTGTGATGAGCTTCTAGAACATTCTCAATCTTAATTGGGCCCAATGGGCCAACTTTATTATCAGTCTTCAACAGGAACCTTGCATATATAATAGTTTATTACTCACTACTTAGTTTATTAATTCCATTTATAATATAGCTCATAAGAATCATATATCATTATTCTTTTCTTTTGTCATCTATCAAACTTAACATTCTTATATAATAACTAAAATTTGGTTTCATGAATATTTGTAAATTTTAACATCTTTTAGTATTATTTTAATAAGATAGAACCAATCAGGTTCTCTTGTCTTCCTCACAAAAATAAGGAATTGAAGAACATATACATGTAGTCTTGTATTTTGATCTGTCACTCTTTGACTTCCACGAACAGGATGACATCTTTCAAAGTCTTCTCGCTAAGCTAGAGTTCTTAAATATCTATTGCACAAATTTGACGGGTGCAGAATCCAACAAAATTATAAAACCGAGCTAATTACCAACTATAGCAAAGGATATCAACCTGAATCATTTTTCAATATATAAATTTGGTGAGTTCGGTTCCGGGGCTCATCAGGGTTAGGACAAGTCTCACGGCTTATAGAACACTTACAAAGATACATATAGATTACCCACCAACAAGGTCCTCACATCGATAGCGAGATTTGAACTCACAATGATGAAATTTTTCTATTTCGGAGCAACATTCTAAATGTTCGAAATTTAATTTCCGGACTGTTTCTAGAAAATAATTTCCGAAAAGTACCAACATGAACACATTAATAAAACGAAAATGTCATTTTTAGAAAAGAAATATTAAAAAAAAAATGCAAGATATAAAAAATAAGCCCCTAAATTTGAAATCTTGCTCCGTTTAGTTCAATACCTGAAATAGGACCAATAAAACCTTGCCCAGCTCATAGCAACCACCCAAAGCACTAAACCTCATAAAGTCTTCCAAATGAATTTAGGGTGTTAGTTTTTTACATCACAATTTTTTTTAATACACCATAATTTTTTTAATATCTCCAAAATAGCTCATTGTCTTCTTTTACGGTATATATGTTTAGGGTATTGTTACCAGAAATATATTTCCGGTATTATAAATTATAAAATCGGAGTTATAGTTTTGGTATGTTACCGACAAGTTACAATACCAGAAATATACTTTCGGTATGTTATCAAATTTCTGAAAAAATTGCAATACCGGAAGTATACTTTCGGTATGTTGCTGATTTTGCAGTTTAACCTATTGTTGAGTTATTTTATGCCAGTTAAAGAACCGTCAAGTTAGGGTGATATATTTATTTTAACACCGTAAAGAATGGTTTGATAACTCTGAATAAGTCATGTGCATAGACTTTTCTTTTGAAGTGTTAGTACTTGAAGTTAGTTTATCTTCCACAGTATAAAAAATGATTTGATCTTTGTTAAAACAACTGAACAAGTTTGAATTTAGGGTGATTTATTTGAACAAGTAAAAAATGTTTGATCAGTCTTGATAAATCCTGTGCACATATTCTTATGAATTGTCAGGTGTCAACATTAATGACCAAAATCACCAGCATACTGGAAGTATACTTTCGGTATTGTAATTTTTTCAGAATTTTGGTAACATACCGAAAGTATACTTTCGGTGTTGTAATTTGTTGGTAACATATCGGATCTATAATTCTGGTATTATAATTTTATAATACTGGAAATATATTTCCGATAATACACCCTAAACATATGTATGGAAAAGGAGATAAAAGGGTATTTTGAGGGTATTAATTTTTTTGTGGTGTATCATAAAAATTTGTGGTATAAAAAGCAACACCCATGAACTTTACCCATATAACAAAGGCTAAAATACAGTTTTGATCCCTCAACTTTCTCACTTTGGTGAAAATAGTCACCCTATTTTATTTTTGGCGATTTTAGTCCCTATAAAATTTTGAAGTTGCACAAATGATCCCTCAGTCAAGTCATCGTTAAAAAACTAACGGAACTGCAGCTGTGTCTAGTTACTGACACATGTCCTTCAGAGGTTACATCCACGTATAACCAATCAATTTAACTTAAAAATTAATAATAATAAAATAAATGATAAATTATTAAATATTAAATATTAAATTTACCATTATTTTATTAAAAGAATCAGACTTCATCCTCTTCCTCTGTCGATACCACTACTCTCTCCTTTGTACCTCTTTCAGACTTTATCCCTCGGTATCGTCACTCTCTCCATCAGTAACGAAGCAGCACCAGTGTCAATGGGTGGAGCGTGCGAAATGTCCTCAGGAGCATCATCCTTCGAGTGCAAGTGAAGTAGACGACGGCGGTGAAGATTAAGTAGCAGGTACATCCTTCTGTTCAGCTACATTGGTCAAAGTACTTGCAGCAGATTCACTTGAGCCCTGACTCCGCTGCAACCTTGTTTTCCTTGATCTTTTAATTTGTTGCATTTTTGGTTACTGATCATTTTTATTTTTCTACAAATTCCATTTATACAACTTAGTAACCAACACATATCAGTGTTTTATAAACCAGTACACAAGAAGCCAAATAAAGTAACACGGTACAAAACACATCCCACCCTACCATTGTTAAACAATGTCAATAAATCAACAACCATTATTAAAAATGTTAAAAAATCAAAAACCATTAGTCGAAGTGTCAGGAAGCATACAAGGAACGCATAAAGGAACAGGGACCTCATCCATGAGCCAATGGATAAATCATGTGAACAGGGGCAGACGCATGTACAACTGAGGGGGTGCATGTGCACCCTCTCAATCTTTAAAAATCTTTAAAAAATATCATATATATATTTTTGCCCCCATAGTAAAAAAAAAATTGCACCCATGCCACTAGTCCCACCTCACTCAGCACCTCTCTTCTCCTCACATGACAGCAGAGAGCACCTCTCCTCTGCCTCACCGTGGTTGGTTTTGAGGAAAACAAAAGGAAAGAGGAAGACCATCTGAACCAGTTGTCAAGAAACCTGTTGAAGGTTGCTCCAAAATGTTAAAGAATACCAAATGAGCTTGAGGAAGAAAGCTGCGATTTTGACTCTGAATTGGATGAAGCTAAAGAAATGAGGATGGGGAAGAAGAAGAAAAAGAAAAGGAAGAGGAGGAGAAAGGCGGAGAAAGCGAGGAGGAGAGCGACATTGAAGAGGAGGTCACAGTGCGTTACAATACTAAATTGATTTGATACTATTTGGCTTGTTTTTTAACTAGTGTTTTCACCCGTGCCTGGCACGGGTATAAAGTTTGTTTAATATATATTAGTGTGACCGGGCACGGGTATAAAGTTTATTTAATATATATCAGTGTGCCCGGTCACAGTGTGTTTCCCCCTCTTTCTTCATAAAGGAACGTACAATTGATAAGGTTCTGACACTCATGCCTTCTATTTTATTTGGTTATCATCTAATAGTAGTAATTACTAATTAGTGTGTGCGGTGGTTTACAATGCTTATTTTTATTTATTTATTTATTAAAAGTAGTAAAGTAAATACTATAAACATATTTTTGTTATAAATTTTATTTACATCCTATTTTTACTTAAAGAACACTTTGATTTTAATTTATAGTGTATTTTTGAAATTCTATTATCCACTACAAGAATAATGGTGATTTGCGACGGATTATTTGCGACGACCTTTGCCGACATTAACAGGAACGATTGTATTTCCCAAATTTGCGAGGCCTTGGGATGATTTACGACGGCTTATGTCGTCACTGTTGTTGCACGCATTTTCGTGAAATTTTGGCGCCATTTTGGGTGGAGAAATATTCAAGTTTGCGACGGCCCGACCGTCACTAATGCACCATGAAGTTTGCGATGACCTCTGGCCATCAGTAATTTACAACGTTTGGACGGCCAGTCCCTCGCTAATATACCTTACAGTTTGCGACGGCCTTGGCCGTCAGTAATGGTGATGGTTTGTGACGGCTATGCCGTTGCTACGAAGTTTTCTGTTTTGCGACGGCTTGGGCCGTCGCAGGTCCGTCGTAAAACCTTTAATAAAGGCCCAACCCGCCCCACTTATCCCTAGTCCCTTCTTCAACCTACAATTCCACTTCTCCTTTTTTCCAAAACCCTTACGCAGAGCATTCGTCCCTCACGCTACAGCCATCGCACCGTTGTTGTCGTCCGTTCGCCAGCAGTCCGTCCGCCCGCCTCCCTATTCCTATCCGATACTCCCTGGTTTCGGTCGCACACTGCCTCGGAAAGCATGAACCTGGTGAAAGGGATGATGGCAGGAAGATGCGTCCAAGATCATCATTCAATACTTTCCTTGAAGTTGTGAAGACATGGCACTGAAGGGTTTATCTTTTTTCCTTTCCTCATCTTATCCTTAAGCACTTTTTCTCTTCTATTTTTCCTTTTTAGCCTTAGCATTCATGAGCAAAGAATATTGAAATTTGTTAAGTATTTATATGTGAGTATATCTTGTTCCATAATGCTATCCATGAATATTGCTTTACAGAACTTAATTTTATCCTAGCTTCTCATATGTCTAAGTAATTGATTTGATTTGTTACAATGTAATTAGGCGAAGAAGAGAAGAATGTCCAATTTGAGATCAAAACACATGGTTTGAAGATTGATTCTGGTCCCATAAGCTTGGTAGTTAATGCTTGTGCAAGCATGGATCTTCAAGAGAATGTAGTGCTCAAAAGATATAATTGCTCAAAAGACTGTCATGGACAAATTCACCAGGATTGAAGGTGACTACAAAGCAATTGTACATAATCAAAATCCATTGATCCCCCAATATTTGGCACGGATGAATTTGGCGGGTGTTGTGAATGGAATCCAGCTATGACAAAATTAACTGGATGGAAGGATAAATAATTCATATTTTACATAATTAATTAATATAAATTTAATTAACTTAATTTTTTTTTAAAAAAATCCATTGCATTTGCGATGGCCAGGCCGTTGCTACTTTTTGATGATTTGCAACAGCCAAGCCGTCGCTAATTTCTGGTGATTCGCGACAGTCGGGCCGTCGCTAATGTCTAGTGATTTGCGACGACCAATAACAAAAGGCGTCACAAACGGTTTGCGACGACCCTATATGTAACGGAATTGTGGCCGTCGCAAATCCGTCAGAAACACTTGTTTTACGACGGATTTTGGCCTTCGCTAAAACCAAATTTTCTTGTAGTGATCATAATTTGTGTTTATAATTTTATCTGAATATTTATTTACCATTTAATTATTGTTTTTGAAATTGGTGATAAATTTCACCGACTGGGGACTTGAGACTTACATTGATAAGTATAGCAATGTTGAATTTGCATCTTTGAAAGTAATCAATAATTTTTCGGAGAAGTTAGTTGAAAATTGAAAGATATATTGTTTATCCATTAATTTATCTTCTTTGGAAGTTAATAATAGTTTTACCTATTGCCACAACAACCGTAGAAAAAGTATTTTCTGGTGTGAAGATTATAAATAATAGAATGTGTAATCAAATGACATAATAATAATTATTAATTTTTTTAGAAAAAGGTTGCCCCCACGAGCTTGGGGTCCTAGATCCGCCACTCCATGTGAAAATAACAAACCTAAAGCAAACAGGGATAAGAAAAAATGAACAAGCATCGACCGAATCTTGCAAGACCTCGAATCTTCTGCATGAAACTCGTCCCCAGAATCGTAACCCCAAGTCCTGCTTGCAAGAACCCTAACCTCCCTCTTCCTGATTGTATAGTGTAATCGTGAACCCTAACTCACCATTTTATCTTTTGTTTCTAATTTCTTCTGATTTTTGTTATAAGGTACAGACACATCAGCAAGTGCCATTAGATTTTTAACGGTAACTAAACGGAGGGATCATTTGTGTAACTTCAAAATTTTATAAGGGCTAAAATCACCAAAAAATAAAATAGGGGGACTATTTTCACCAAATTGAGAAAGTTGAGAGACCAAAACTGTATTTTAGCCTATAACAAAAGAGCAAGTCCAAGACATCACAACCAAAAACATCTACCCGACCCAAGAGGCAAAGAAGCTCCATACACCAGCAGTCATGCAAAAGCACATAAAGATGCAAAGGCAAAACTGCATCATGTTGAAGAGAAGGAAAATGAGGCAAGCTTGCTAATGACACCACGATCATTATAAGAAGCAAAAAACAAATGCTCATAACCAAAATAACACCAACAACAATAGACAGTCCCCCCACCTAATCACAGAGATAATCTGCAATGCCTTGTTGCAGCAAAGAGACAGGTAACAATTGCCATACTGCCACTAAGGCTGATAAAATCACATATAAAGTCACTGCTACAACACTGATTGATCTTGAAACCTCAAGAGAATCCTTGCAATGCAAAGGAGAGAAGCACTGTAGGAGCACCTAAGAATCACAAACTCAGGAGCATGCTGCAGGGGCTAGCATAAAAGAAACCAGAAGAATAACCTCTAAAGAAGTGATCACATGTAATGAGGATTAGAAAAAAAAAACTGTCTTTTTCTTTCTATCATAAGGCATAATAATAATTAAATTAATATAGAAAATACTCTTACTCAAAAAATAACTTGTGAATAAATAGACTTGTTAAACTAATAAAGACAACTATTTGCATTAAACTAATAATAAAGCTTGTTCTTCCATAGAGAGGTTGAGGAAATCAGTTATCTTGCTTGTTGGCTCATTCTTCAGTCATATAAAAAATGATAACTCTTCATAAGAATGACAAATGAAAGTAATTCAATCATCACTAAACTCTATCTTGATTTAATTTTCTTGGCTGGAAACTCATTATAGAATGTGAGAGATCAGTGGATCATCATGCACCACTTGTTATTGTTCTGTCATGATAAATTTCCATTATATTCCAACAAAGTCTGCAATATGCTTTTGTAAATCATTACCTAGAGTTCTAGCACCTGTTATACCAATGATAATCATTACCTAGAGTTACAGGAGAAGCACTAGTGGAAAATATACATTAGACGGTAAAGGTTTATGTCAGTTAACCAAAAGCTAGACGTTAAAAAGGAGGCGGTGGCAGTTTTGTAAATATCAGGCTTCATTATTTCAATTTTAACGTCAGTTGTTTTAATGACTGACGTTAAAAGTGAAGTGACTCACTTTTAACGTCAGTTCAATAAAGAACTGACGTTAAAAGTGAATATTTTAACGTCAGTTCGATAAAGAACTGACGTTATAAGTAAGTCTCTTTACTTTTAACGTCAGTCCCTACATCAACAGACGTTAAAAGTTATTTTAATATTTTTTTTTATCTAGTATACGATTCCTTCCGCATTTCCTTCCTCAAAGTTTCAGTTTCACATGATCATTGCTTTGATGTTTTGTGTTTCTGTTTTGAAAACTAAAATATATGTGCGAAGTATAAGTTGAATCAATAACCCAAACCGGATCTCATTCATGAAGTGTAATACTGATCGATCGATCTGAGAAGATTGAAAGGGTTTAAAATCCTATAAAAAGTTACATTGAAAGGGTTTAAAATCCTATAAAATGTTACATTGAAAGGGTTTAAAATCCTAAACATTAAAGCTACATCCCATTAGAGAGTTTTATGAAATATGCCAAAGGGAAAACTATATATACTCCGAAGACCTCAGAAAACCGGGGGGCATGAGAGAGCTCAAGAGAGAGGCAAAAACAGGTGCACCAGATCCGTTTCAAGCAAAGGCAGTGGTTCCAGAGACTTCCAAGACGGTCACTTGCTGCCAAAGCTGAGGTTTTGGAACTGTGACCCCGAGCACCTGATTAGCCCTCCAAAGAACTGATTCTCCGGAAGGTGATAAGGTGAGCAACTCACACAATGTAATTTACTCAGACTTATCACCCATGCAATGTAATTTACTCAAACTCAGAAGTTGTTTGACCATTAAGACAAAGACCTTTGAGTCTAGGAATAGGAAGAAAGAGTGATGAAGTTAATCTCCACGGTAGAGCCATATTGTGAAGCAGAAAATTAAAAGGATGGAAGGAAGCTATTTATAGGAGCAGGGGATGAAGTTACTAAGCTATTCTGATTTTGAAGAAAAGTTACCTATAAACTTAATGCTCATTAAGAGGATTGAGTTACAAGGTGCATGGGTAAGTAGCACAAGATGCAGTCAAAGGAATGAATGTTTTTGCAGATATCTATACACTTTTAACGTCGCTTTTTAAAAAAACTGACGTTAAAAGTGTTTTTAATAAAAATATTAATTGTTAATGTCGGTTTTTATACAACCGACGTTAAAAGTTTGATTTTTACTTGATTAAATAAATAGCTGACGTAAATAATCCTATATATTATACACGTGCGTAATGAATATTGGAAATAATGTAATTAATACACGGAACTTGGCGATCATCAAATAAGTTGACGTTAAAAATGAGGTGGTGGGTAAACTATTTGCGTCGAGTTCTATAAATAATCGACGTAAATAATTATGAAACTCATTTCATTGGTTGTCATGTCCCTGTTGTCCCTCTTAACGCAGATCACTCCATATAGTACTGCAGTTTATTTCTAAACCTTTTTTTATACAAGTTTATTTTTAATTTTTATTAATTAGCTTGAATTAGTAAACAAATTATTGTGCAAATTAAAATAAATAAACACTTAACATAAAACAAGTTATATGTATAATCAAATCGTATGACATTGAAGCGATTCATAAGTTAAAATTACATGATTAAAAGATAAAAAATTTCTGCAACATAGCCCTAAAATATAAAAAAGTTTCTGCATCAACATCATTTTCTTCTCGATCCTGTCATCGAAAACTCCAATGGATGCATCACCTCCCTCACTTGAATTCCAAGATGCAAAGTAAATCCTCGGTCACTAGCAAAAAAAGCAAAGTGAAATGGATCTTTGCATCTTTCTTCTTCAGTGGAGTTCCTTGATGCATCATCTTGAATCCACAATCACTTGCTTCCAAAGCAAAGTGAAAGGGATGACGGGGATGAAATAAAGTGAGAGAATCACATTACGTGATTCACCCAACCTTAATATCCATGCAATGTAATTTACTCAAACTCAGAAGTTGTTTGACCATTAAGACAAAGACCTTTGAGTCTAGGAATAGGAAGAAAGAGTGATGAAGTTAATCTCCACGGCAGGGCCATATTGTGAAGCAGAAAATTAATTAAAAGGAAATGGAAGCTAGGAAGCTATTTATAGGAGCAGTGGATGAAGTTACTAAGTTATTCTGATTTTCTTGAAAACTTATCTATAAACTTAATGCTCATTAAGAGGATTAGGTACAAAGGTGAATGGGTAAGTAGCACAGTAGTCAAGGGAATGAATGTTTCTGCAGAAACTAATAAACCTTTAACGTCCGTTGTGTAATACAACTGACGTAAGAAGTTGTGAGTGTTTTTAACATCAGTTTCTTAATACAACTTACGTTAAATATATGACATTTAACGTCAGTTATTACTAACAACTGACGTAATAAGTGTGAGAGTTTTTAACGTCAGTTTATTAAGACAACTGACGTTAAATATATGATCTTCAACGTCAGGTTTTACCAAAAACTGACGTAAAATGTTGTTTTATTTTAATTATAACGTTTACCCCCGCACGCCTTCTCCACTTCTCTACGTCTTTTCTCTTTTCATCACGCTCAACCCTCACTCTCGCTCTCACTCTGCCCTAATCGCGCGCTCATCTCCACCGCAACCACCGCGAGGGCTTCTTCGCCACCACCGTGAGGTACACTCTTAACCCCTAACTCTGTCTTTCCCGCTCCTTCTTTGCAATAACTTGACATCTCTCTTTCCCCTGGCCTTCCCACGCACTAACTCTCCTTGTCCCTCTGTTCTCAGTAACCACATCGAACGTTGGCCACCACTCGAGCTTCCCCCCCACCACCACGCGAGCGCCTATTTCTGGTGAGTCTTTAATTAGGGCACATTTTTTTATTCACGGTTTTGAGTGCATGCATGTTGCTCTGCTGGTTTGAAACTGTAGTCTCAGTAGTTGAAACTTGAAACTGTGAGTTTGAGTTGTTTGGAATGTCTCTATTTTTGGTTTTGAGTGTATGTTGAAACTGTAGTCTCAGTAGTTGTAACTTTAAACCGTGAGTTTGAGTTGTTTGGAATGTCTCTATTTTTGGTTTTGAGTGCATGTTGCTCTGCTGGTTGATCTGTCATGGCCGTGATGCTCATCACGGCTAGGCCGTGATCAGTTCTGCCTATGAGGGTCTGATTCAGTTGGCACGTTACGGCCGTGACCAGTGCTTGGCAATGTTCAAAAACTATCGTTTTCAATCTCCCGTATTGTCCTTATATTGGATATATAGATGTTTTGTATATCTACAGGACCTATCTAGTTATTTTTATTTATACTTCTGTATTTATTTTGAGTTATAACCTATGTTAATACATATATATTGTTTTTGAACAGGCATACATATGGATCAGTCGGATAGCCCACATGCACGGGAGGACACTGTTGGGGTTTCGCAGGACCCAATCACGCCTACGCCTGCTGATTCTAGTGTAAGTTTACATGCATGTTATATACTGTCTTTAGTCCTTCTTGTTAATGTAAGTTTATAATGTTACAACCCTCTATTTTATCATTTTTTTTGTCCATACAGATATCACAGGCTCATAGGAAACGGGGTAGAGGAGCCACCTCGTTGAAGAAACTAGAGAAGGACAGGCAGAGCGGACAGAAGCTTGAGGTGTCCTTCGATGCTAATCTAAATGCCCAGGGGACCCCGTGCTAAAGAATTTAATAAGTGGGTGTTTCTACAAGCGAAGCGAAGCACGTAAGCATCAACTACAACCATCGGAATGACGTTCCACATAACGTTAAGGATCAGATTTGGGAGGCTATCACGGTATTTTACCTTTACATTCGTTTGATTTACATTATTAGATAATTATCCGAGTTATAATCCATCCAGTTGTTATATATGTATCTAATGTGTAGGTAGCTTGGACTGTGCCAAATGACGAGGATCATCGTCATAAATGTATGAAAATGGCATCAAAGCGTTGGAATGGGTTCAAGCATGATCTTACCAGGTACTATCTATCTGGGAAGAAGCGGCTTGATAAAATGTTCTCGGATTATCCCTGGATTGATCAGGATACTTGGGATATGTTTGCCAGGAGTCGACAGGATGAAGAATTTCAGGTTGGTTGATTAAGTTAATTTTGTATGCTTATTATAGATCATTTAACTATATTTAATTATGTGTTTTTGTTTGAATAGGCTAAGGCAAATAAGGGTCGGCAGAATCAGGCGAAGAACGTCCACCGCCACACCATGTCTCAGGGTGGGTACCATACTCGGATCCAGCAGATGATGGCAGATAGGCTGAGGGAGAAGCAGGAAGAGCACTCTGCTAGGATTGAAAGAGGAGAGGTGCCTGAGGGCACACCATCAAGTCCTCCGTCGGACATCGACCGCGAGGATGTCTGGTTAGCCGGCCGCATGACAAAGGCGAGATCTTTTAAAGCTGATGCCACTCGCGAAGTGGCAGATAAGATTGTAAGTAAATAATTAACTTGATTTCAATTGATATTTGTATAGATACTTGCAACACTTTTCACTTGCACGTTTTTTCAATTTTTTTCATTGTAGATGGATCTTAAAGCAAAATCCTCCCAGGGCGCATTCGTCCCTTCTGGACGGCAGGACGTCTTAATGACTGCTCTAGGCAAGAAAGACCATCCTGGTCGGGTTCTCGGTGTTCCTGGGAACGTGACCATCAAACAATATTATGGCAAGTCTGCTTCACGAAAGCGGGTGGTCAATGAAGCATCAATTTTGGCTGACATTACTCAAGACCCTCATGACCAACCCGGATATTACATCACATCCGATGCAAGGCTTAATAGCCAACCCGAGAATTCAAGCGGCGCTTGCCGAGAGCTTTCCTCCGTCGGTACATCCCAGGACACCGCAAGGCTTGCCAACGCTTCACATGTGAGCACAAAAGAGAGTTTTAGTATGGCACATGTGGAGGACGATGAGTTGGCAGCTAGGGAGCGGGAGTTGGAAGTCCAGCGCCATGAGCATGAGTTGGAAATGAAAAGGCGTGAGCTTGAGTTGGACTCCAAACGACGTGAGCTCGAAATGTTAGCAAAGGTATTTATTCATTATTAATGTCCAAAACAGTCAAATAATTACTTGTGTTTTTTTAATTATCAAAAACTTATATATTTTATTTTCCTAAACTGAAGGCCAAGTCGACGTCGGTGCCGCTGTCACCTATCACTCATTTGTTCTCACTTGGTGAGGATTATGCGTATGAGATTTTTGAATGTCCATTGGAGCACGATGGATGGGTGGCACGCCCAGATCAACAGAGGATATTTTCCTTCGTTGGTGACGATCTCGGGAACGCTGCGCAGAAATAATGTCCGGATGAACAAGAATGTCATCCTACGGTGCACGTAAGTTAATTTTAATTTTATAACTTATTTATTTTTGGTATTTTTCCATTTAATAATTTATTTTAATTTCAATATATATATTATGTAATTAACATCCACACCCTTTTCATATCTTAGGTATCTCCATCGTCTTCAGCTTGATAAGGGCGTTGCATCAGTTTACGGTTTCTTAGATCCGTCAATCCTTCTGCCCGAGTTCTTTGTCGTGGATGCATTGAGTAAATACATAGGGAAGGTGTTGGGAGACAATCCGAAAGAATTATATCTGGCTCCCTACTGTATGAATGACCATTGGCAGTTGTTGGTACTTCACCCGTCTAGGCATACTGTCATATTCTTCTGCTCTCTCCACCATGATCCGCCACCGAAGGTGGTGGAAGCTGTAAATATGTAAGTAACTAATATTAAATTAAATTTAAGTTTTAATATCATTTGTTTTTAGTTTATTACACACATGATAAATGAGTTTGTTAATTGATCGACATGATTATTTGTTTATGATAGCGCGCTGAAGGCGAGTAGCATAAGTTGCGCCAACGGGAGAAGTAGGACTTCTAAGACTAAAGTAAATCCTGTAGGGAACATCCTCAAGGTTTGGTAGTTTATTTGTCAAATAATTATTATTATAATTACTAATTTATGTGTATATTCAACTGACGTTGAAATTAATTTTGTTGGTAGTCTCGATTTCAACCTGACAGTTGGTCGTGCGGCTATTATGTGATGCTTCATATGCTGAACATAGTCTCTGCATCTATTACGGATGGATGGAAGAAGGTAATATTTAAACAACTTGTTAAATTATATATTATAGTTTTGAAGATGACTTGCATTGATGTTATTGTTATTATTTGAATGTGTCTAGGCATTTATCGACCAATCGCCTATTGAACAAGATGAGTTAAGAGACTTGAGGATGCGCTTCGCCGAATTCTTCTTCAAGTATGCGGCTGAAAAAGGAATTGCCAACATACCTCCGCACTACTTAGATAAATAGTTTTTTTGTTAGACTTTAGAAACTAATTAATAACATGTATATATATATCCTTAGATAGTTTTGTTTTTTAGACATTGGACCTAAAATTTATTTATATATATACATGGGTTTTGGTTTTAAGTCCCCCATTGTTCAATTTTCCTTTGCAATTCTGTAATGTGTGTGATATTCTGTGTTACTGGGACTGAATGCAAGGATAGCTGAGGGGAGTGATATTTTAAAATTGAATTAAAAAAAAAAAACTTATTAACGTCAGTTGTATCAAACAACTGACGTTAATAGTATTTTATAAAATATACAGTACTCTATTAACGTCAGTTGTTTATTACAACTGACGTTAAAATTAAACCTTTAACGTCAGTTCTTTAAAACAATTGACGTTAGTTTTAACAAAATCAACGTCCGTTGTATCAAAGAACTGACGTTAATAGTTTTATTTTAACGTCGGTTTTGTTAATGAACTGACGTTAATAGTGTTATATTTAACGTCAGTTCTCAACTGACGTTAAAATAGTAACTATTAACGTCAGCTGTATTTACGTCAGTCAGTATTCTGACGTAAAAAATCAATTTTAACTGATGTAAAAAGCACTTATTGCACTAGTGAAGGGAGATGAGGGTCGAAAAGTAGTGAGAATAGATGACATGGTTGAGTTTGGCACTTTATGTGATGAAGAGAATAATGTCAGACATATTTTAAAATATCAGGGAGTTTTTTTTTATCAATATCCCCCCAAAAAAATTATACACTACACTATCCCCATTCCCCAATTAAGTATCCATTTGCCCCCCTTTTTTTCTTGGAGGTGGGAAGTCGGATCCCCTGTTGCCACTTCCCAATAGGTTTTTTTAATTTATAATTAAATCATTGAAAAAAAAAGGTGAGAAGTCGGCTTCTCCAATGCCGACTTCTCCCCATAATTAAAAAAAAAATTCACATTGGGAAGTCAGCGCCTCTAAAGCCGACTTCCCACCTAAATCAAAAAGGGGTGTACTTTGATACTCAATCCTAGAAAGGGGTATTTTGGTGTATAATTTTTTTTTGAGGGACATTGATATAAAAAAAAAACTCAATATCTGGGCATTAGAGTTGTCATGTCCAGCCACCGGTCCAATTTAAATTATATTATTTAGCTTGCAAATGCTGCATACTCAAATCTGTGATCTCCATGAAAGTGATATTCTTGTATTCCACATTGTGTACATGAATTGGAAATTTTACTGTTATGCTTAGCTCGGACATGTAACATGGATACCAGCAGGAATGTAAATATGCATGTATTACAGCGGCATAAGAATTGATCATATACTGTATAATCCTCCATTTGTCAATCATCATTAAATACACAAATGCATTTGGATTCTTTTATCATTCACTTCCTGCGTTTCATCATCATAGTCCATAGAGAATGCTTAATATACCACGCCCAAGATTTTAGTGGCTAACGACTTTCTATAATGATTCTTAAGATGCATAAACAACATAGGACAATGATACAACTGATATCAAAGAGAAACTACAACTTAGGTTTTGTTTGAGTTTTGTATTGGAGGGGAAGTAGGCGAAATAGAAGGTTTGTGAGAATCTCTCCCTTGTTTGTGAGTTTAAAAATTTGGAGGGGAAGGTTTTGATGATTTTAGAAAACCCCCCAAACCCCTCCTAAGCCCACTTTTTTTGTTTACCCCTATTCGGGGTTTTTTTGGGGGAGAATAATTAAATTACTAATTTACCCTCCCAGTCTTTACTAATTTGCATTAATATTTTTTTTGAAAGGTGCATTAATATTATTTAAAAAATATTACTTATGTTGATTTTCTAAAATAAGGGTAAGATTGTAAGAATATGTTGTAAACCCCCCATTTACTTCTCCTCATACAATATGTTAATATTTTTTTTGAAAGGTGCATTAATATTATTTAAAAAATATTACTTATGTTGATTTTCTAAAATAAGGGTAAGATTGTAAAAATATGTTGTAAACCCCCCATTTACTTCTCCTCATACAATATTCACTCACAAACAAAGGTCCCCCCCCCCCCCGATCCCCTCTATTTCCTTCCCTTCCAAACTCACAAACAAAGCCTTAGAGTACATTAGGATGTTTAATCATACAACTCATGTGTAATTTGTAACATCCCGATTTTTTTCCGCTTTCTAAGATCGTTATAAATATAAATAAACGTTTATATTTTTATATGAAACTTAGAAAATGATTTTGGGAAAATCAAAATCAAAGTCATATTCATATTATACTTATTTTTATAAGTATACGGTTAAATTTTCGGTTAAAAATTCAGACGGAACCCGGTCTGCATTTTAGCTGACAGTAAGATTTTACTGATCGAAAAACCTAATTTTGACCCGAGAACGAAATGAATAGATTTTATATCTCATTTCCAACAATATAGGTTATTTTGAAATTTTTCAAAATAAATAGGTTATTATACTCGATTCGGGCGTAAAACTCTAAAGCGGGTAATCGACGGAGTCGAGAACGGACGTGCAGAGACAAAAACCGACATCGGATGCTGAGGCTGTTGGTATTGGCTACGATCTCAAGAGGGGCAGGGGAGGTGAATTGAGATATTGAAACCTTTTTCAGTATTTAAAACAAAACAGTGTTTCTTTAAAGAAAATTGGTTTTCACTCAATTTTAATTCCCAAGAATTAGGTTATGGAACCAGTAAAGATGACAAGAAGAATTATAAGTGGTAACAACATAATTTAAAACAGATTGCAGATTTAAAGATTCAAGTTTAAACAAGTATAAGGAGTTTAGGGATTAGAAGAACACGCAAACCGATTTATCCTGGTTCGGCTACCTCCTCTGGTAAGCCTACGTCCAGTCCCACACCTTTGTGGATTTCTTCACTATAATCAGCAATTTACACAATTCCAATTACAGCAACACAAGGATAACCTCCTTGCTTGAAAAAATCTCCAGAAAGCACATTATCTTTCCTATTCCCAAGGATCCCTTCTATCCTTGTTAAACCCTAAGAGATACCATCTCTTAGTCACTCTAATTCACGAAAAGAATTGAGTAGGAGTAAGATTCTAAAAGCCTGGTAATACAACTTGAAGTTCTAACTATTACACTTTTCTCAGCGATGAAGCACTTTGGATCAGAATAAGTTTTTGTATACTGTATGTGTTCTTGTTGTGTTGTATGTTGAAAAGTGTTCCTTTGATCCCTCTTTATATAGAAGACAGATTATAGCCGTTGGGATCATTTAATATATATTTGGATCTAATTTACAAAATCTGCTTTCTTGATTCTTGATCTCAAAATGTGATTCTGTTTGATCTTTGTAGAGATTGCTTCCTTCTGAAATATAACTGTTTCCACCTGAAAGGATAGCCAATTCTATTTGAAGAGTAATAAATCCGTGTTTAATTGAAGAGAAAAAATAGCCGTTCCCTTTTGCCACATCAGCAGACGAGAGTTCTAGCTCAAGGTAATTGGACGGGCTCCAATTTGGTAGACGAGCATTATTTGCCATGTTAGTGGACGGAGCTTTTTATTTACATTAGTGGACGCGCGCTTCTGTTTCGTCAGTGGACGCGAGCTCCTTATTTACATCAGTGGACGCGCGCTTCTGTTTCATCAGTGGCTGCGACTCTTTTTTACATTAGTGGACACGCGCTTCTGTTTCATCAGTGGACGCGCGCTTCTGTTTCATCAGTGGACGCGCGCTTCTGTTTCATCAGTGGACGCGAGCTCCTTTTTACATTAGTGGACGCGTTCTTCTTTTACATTAGTAGACGAGCTCTTCTTTTACATTATTAGACACGCTCTTCTTTTACATTAGTAGACGCGCGCTTTCTGTTTTCCTCAGTGGACGAACTCCCCTTTTACATTAGTAGACGCGCGCTCTTTATACTTTCAGTGGACGCGCTTCTGTGCCACGTCAGCAGACGAGTTCTTCTGTTTCTTCCAGTGGACGCGCTTCTGTGCCACGTCAGCAGACGAGCTCTTCTGTTTTCTTAGTGGACGCGCTTCATGTGCTCTTTCAGTGGACGACAGCTTTTTACTTTGTTGTTCCTTTAGTGGACGAGCTCTTTAATTGTTCATTGGACTTCTGCTCTTTACTTTGTTGGACGTCATTCTTGGTTCACTTCTTTGGACGAGCGCTTATATTTTCCCTGTGTTGGACGTGCGCTATTTTTGCTTTGTTGGACGAGTGATCTTGCATGCAACTTAACACGTAATGAGTATGTAGTCAGAATTAATCTTATGCAAAAATACACTTTGTTTGTCATACATCAAAACATGAATGAGGGCTTAGTCTTACAAACTCCCCCTTTTTGATTATGACAAACCTTACCATACTTAACCTTAGTTATTAAGAAATCATAGTGCAGCTATTCAGCAAGCATGGTTCTTGAGTTATTTTCGTCCTCCCCCTGTGTCATTGATATCTTTCAAAAGATCAAGTGTTATCATATCATTAAAAAAAACATCTTGCATTTATTATAAGTTCTAGTATTTCTTTTCAAAGCAGTTCATACTTATGTGTCTGAGAAATAAAAATTTGCATATCAGAAAATGCATGGTTCATCTTTATGGTTCATATTTCTCCCCCTTTGTCTGAGAAATAAAAATTTGCACATCATATCAGAAAATGCATGGTTCATGTTTATGGTTCATATTTCTCATATTTCTAAAAAAAATAATATCTTTCTAGTTCATCTCAGATGTATGGTCTCAGATGTATGGTTTATCTTTCTTCAATGTATGGTTCATGTTTCTCCCCCTTTGTCATTATCAAAAAGAAACTATGGAGAATATTGAAATCAAACTTAAAAACAGTCTTGCATTCATTGATAATAAAGCATTCATAATTTATGCAATTCATTCAAAATACCAAACAAAATTATAGATACCTAAGGACGCTTAGCATCTTGCCCATGTCCTTTATAATTTTCAGCAACTTGTGCGGCCTTGCGTGCCATATGTTATCAATTATTTTGTGGATCAATTATGCCAAGTTCCCTTCTTATAAAGAAGAAACTTTCCTTATTAAGTGGTTTGGTGAATATATCAGCTAATTGCTTAGATGTATCTAGATGTTCAATCACAACATCACCACTTTGAATATGATCCCTGATAAAATGATGTCTAATTTCAATATATGTGGTTCTTGAGTGCATAATTGGGTTCTTTGTTAGATTAATTGCACTAGTGCTATCACATTTTATTGGTATATGATCCAGATAAACACCATAGTCAATTAAGTGTTGTTTCATCCATAGGATTTGAGCACAACAACTCCTAGCTGCAACATATTCTGCTTCAGCTGTGAATAAGGCCACACTAGTTTGCTTTTTACTAAACCAGGACACTAGGGAATTTCCTAATAAATGGCATGTTCCACTTGTGCTCTTCCTATCTAACTTGCATCCAGCAAAGTCAGAGTCGGAATATCCTATTAATGTGCAAGTGGATCCCTTGGGATACCACAGCCCCATTTCTTTTGTTCCTAAGAGGTACTTCATGATTCTTTTAACTGCAGTAAGATGTGATCCTTTAGGATTAGCTTGATACCTTGCACACATACACACACTGAACATTATATTTGGCCTACTAGCAGTGAGATAAAGTAAGGATCCGATAATACCTCTGTACTTGGATACATCTATAGATTTACCATGTTCATCTTTGTCCAAGTAGCAGGCTGGACTTATTGGTGTTGCCATTTCCTTTGCGCTTTCGATTCCAAACTTCTTTAGTAGTTCCTTGCAATATTTTGTTTGGCTTATGAAATTTCCATCTTGGTATTGTTTAATTTGAAGTCCAAGAAAGAAGGTAAGTTCTCCCATCATGGACATTTCAAATTCACTATGCATTAGTTCACCAAATTCCTTGCATAAAGACTCATTAGTAGCACCAAAAATAATGTCATCAACATATATTCGAACAAGTAAGATATTGTGTGCTTTTGTTTTAGTAAATAGTGTTGTATAAACTTTTCCTCTTTTAAAGCCTTTCTCTAGGAGAAAATTGCTTAACCTCTTATACCAAGCTCTAGGAGCTTGCTTGAGTCCATAGAGGGCTTTAGTCAGTTTATAGACATGATTTGAGAACTCACTATCAATAAAGCCAGGGGGTTGGCTTACATATACTTCCTCTTGTATTATTCCATTTAAAAAGGCACTTTTCACATCCATTTGGTACAGTTTAAAGTTCATTATACAAGCATAGGCTAAGAGCATTCTTATGGCTTCTAATCTAGCTACGGGAGCATATGTCTCATCATAATCAATTCCTTCTTCTTGATTGTATCCCTTATCTACTAGTCTAGCCTTGTTTCTAACTATTATTCCATTCTCATCCATTTTGTTTCTAAACACCCATTTAGTTTCGATTATTTGGTTACTTTTGGGTTTTGGAACTAAATCCCAAACTTTGTTCCTTTTAAATTGATTTAACTCCTCTTGCATTGCAATCATCCAATGTTCATCATTAATAGCATCATCAACACATTTTGGTTCTATTTGAGATACAAACTCCATGGTATTGCAAATATTCCTTAAAGAGTTTCTAGTGGTTACCCCTTTAGTGATCTCACCAATGATATTGTCTAGGGGATGATTCTTTGAAGCTTGCCACTTCTTAGGAAGATTTTCTTGTTGAAGTTCTGCTTGAGGTTCTTTATTGCTTTCTTCATCTTCCTTTTCCTTGTTGCTCTCCTTTCCTTCATCCTCAAGAGTTTCCGCATCATCAAACATATCCTTTCCCAACCTTTTGGGGTTAGACTCATCAAATGTTATGTGAACAGATTCCTCTATTGATAAAGTATGCTTATTAAACACTCTATATGTTTTTCTAGTTAATGAATAACCTAGGAAAATACCCTCATCAGCTTGGGATCAAATTTCCCAAGATTATCCTTGCCATTATTTAGCACAAAACATTTACAGCCAAAGACATGAAAATGAGAAATGTTAGATTTTCTTCCCTTGTAAAGTTCATATGGAGTTTTCTTCAAAATTGGCCTTATTAGTACTCTATTTAAAACATAACATGCAGTACTCACAGCATCAGCCCAAAAATACTTTGGTAAATTAGAGTCACTCAATATGGTTCTAGCAATTTCTTCAAGTGACCTATTTTTCCTTTCAACTACTCCATTTTGTTGTGGAGTCCTAGGTGCAGAAAAATTACGTTTTATACCATGTTCATCACAAAAGTTAGCAAACTCCTCATTTTGGAATTCTCCTCCATGGTCACTCCTAATTGAAACAATTTTCACGTCTTTCTCATTTTGAGCAACCTTAGCCATTTTAGTAAAAGCTTTAAAAGCTTCATTCTTTTGTGCTAAGAAAAAAGGTCCAAGTGAATCTAGAGAAGTCATCAACAATTACAAGAGCATAGAGATTTCCACCAAAGCTTTTTGTCCTAGAAGGTCCAAAAAGGTCGATGTGCAGTAATTGTAATGGTCTACTAGTTGAAACAGTGTTTTTAGCCTTAAATGAGGGTTTCACTTGTTTACCCTTTTGGCATGCATCACATAGGCCTTCTTTAACAAACTTTTTATTTGGTAAACCGATTACAAGTTCTTTGGAAATCAATTTATTCAAGTGATCCATATGAATATGAGCTATTCTCCTATGCCATAGCCAATTTTCATCTTCTTTGGAAATTAAGCAACATGCATCATTGGAAATTAAGTTGTCTATGTCTAGCATATAGATGTTATTGATTCTATTTCCAATCAATTTTATGTTATTATCATGAATAGATTCGATCATACACAAATTTGAGCTAAAGTTTACCTTGTAGCCTTTATCACATAATTGGCTTATACTTAGTAGATTGTGTTTGAGCCCTTCCACATAGAGAACATCCTCAATCTTGATTGCTGGACTTTTTCCTATTGTTCCAACACCAAGGATTCTTCCTTTGTTGTTGTCTCCATAGGTGACATTTCCTCCTTTCCTGGGAGTGAAAGATGTAAATTTTGTGATGTCTCCCGTCATGTGTTTGGAGCATCCACTGTCCAAAAACCAGCTTGAGGTTTTGGCCTTGAAACACACCTACAAAACAGATTGTTTTATGCTTTTCCTTTAGGTACCCAAATCTATTTGGGTCCTTTTATGTTAGTAGCAACATAAGTTCCTTTTGGAACCCAAATTTGTTTAATGCCAACATGAATGTTCTTTTTAAGTCTACAAGTAGCAGCTGTATGATCTTTCTTTAGACAATAATAGCATTTAACAAAAGGACTAGTTGAGGAAATGGGTGGAACAAAAAGCTTTTTAAAAGATTTTTCATGTAACATTGGCTTATATCCAATTCCAGCTTTGTCATACACACCCTTTTGCTATCCTAATATGGCATTCAAGTTATCTCTACCCGAGGTAAACTTAGATAGAGTTGTATTCAGTTTTTCAACCTCCTTTTCTAGTGTAGTGCATTTGGTGCAAATTGAACTAGATGCAAGTAATTTTGAATTTTCATCTTCTAGTTCTTTAAGCTTTATTTGTAAAGATGTATTATCACTACATTGTTTTGCGATGATCTTTCTAGAAGATTTAAGTTGTTTACCAATTTTAACATATTCTTCATGCAATTCATCAAAAGCATCTTGTAACTCATCATACGTAGGGGAGGAATCATTTACCTCGGTTTCACTGTCACTTTGATGATTTGTCATGAGACATAGGTTGGATTCTTCATTTTCTGATTCACTACTAGTGGAATCCATATCATTATCTTCCTAAGCTATGTATGTTCTTCTAGACTTTCTTCCTTTCTTTTGATTGCTGTCATTCTTCTCATACTTTTCTTTCTTTTGTAGCTTTGGACATTCATTTTTGTAGTGTCCAAGATTTCCACATTAAAAGCATTTGATTGTTGAGGAAGAACTTTCACCTTTGTTCGTGTTCTTTTTGGTAGGAAAACTGGATTGCTTCTTGTTTCTATTCTTCTTGATGAATCTTTTAAATTTCCTCACAAGCAATCCCGTGTCTTCTTCTTCGGATTCTTCACTTTCATCAAGGTGTTCATCTTCATCACTTTCTCCTTATCTTCATGATCTTTCAATCTATTTAGTTCTAATTCGTGTTCTTTCAACTTGCCAAATAGAGTAGCAATCTGCATTATGTCAAGATCCTTTGCTTCAGCAATTACAGTAATTTTTGGTTGCCATTCACGACTCAAACATCTCATGATCTTGTTAATCTTTTTCTCATATGTGATTGTATGCCCGAGTCCTTCTAACTGGTTCACAATGTGTGTAAACCTCTTTTGCAGTTCATCTATCTCTTCACTATTCTTCATGTGAAAGAGTTCATATTCATGGACTAGTGCATTCATCCTTGCTCTTTTCACATCGTTGGTTCCTTCATGAGTGAGTTGAAGCTAGAGTATCCCACATCTGTTTTGCTGTTTTGCAATTGGAGACCCTGAAAAACTCATCATAATTCAAAGCAGCTGTTATAATATTTTTTGCTTTAGCATTATAACCCACTCTTCTTTTATCATCATCATTCTAGTCATATTTTAGTTTAGTTTGTTTATTTCCCTTAGCATCAAGAGTAAATGGAACATAGGGACCATTTTCAACAGCATCTAAAACATCTAAACCTGCAGCCTCAAGAAAGATAAGCATTCTTTCTTTCCAATACATGTATTGGGAGCCATTAAAGGCAGGGGGTCTAGTGAGTGAAGCCCCATCACCCAGGATATCATTTGTAGCCATCTGTTGAAGCTATTAAGCCTTGTAACAAGAGTTTTAGCTCTGATGCCAATTGTTGGTATTGGCTACGGTCTCAAGAGGGGGGGGGGGGTGAATTGAGATATTGAAACCTTTTTCAGTATTTAAAACAAAACAATGTTTCTTTAAAGAAAATTGGTTTTCACTCAATTTTAATTCCCAAGAATTAGGTTATGGAACCAGTAAAGATGACAAGAAGAATTATAAGTGGTAACAACAGAATTTAACACAGATTGCAGATTTAAAGATTCAAGTTTAAACAAGTATAAGGAGTTTAGGGATTAGAAGAACACGCAAAATAATTTATCCTGGTTCGGCTACCTCCTCTGGTAAGCCTACGCCCAGTCCCACACCTTTGTGGATTTCTTCACTATAATCAGCAATTTACACAATTCCAATTACAACAACACAAGGATAACCTCCTTGCTTGAAAAAATCTCCAGAAAGCACACTAGCTTTCCTATTCCCAAGGATCCCTTCTATCCTTGTTAAACCTTAAGAGATACCATCTCTTAGTCACTCTAATTCACGAAAAGAATTGAGTAGGAGTAAGACTCTAAAAGCCTGATAATACAACTTGAAGTTCTAACTATTACACTTTTCTCAGCGATGAAGCACTTTGGATCAGAATAAGATTTTGTATACTGTATGTGTTCTTGTTGTGTTGTATGTTGAAAAGTGTTCCTTTGATCCCTCTTTATATAGAAGACAGATTATAGCCGTTGGGATCATTTAATACAGATTTGGATCTGATTTACAAAATCTGTTTTCTTGATTCTTGATCTCAAAATGTGATTCTGTTTGATCTTTGTAGAGATTTCTTCCTTCTAAAATATAACTGTTTCCACCTGAAAGGATAGCCAATTCTATTTGAAGAGTAATAAATTCATGTTTAATTGAAGAGAAAAAATAGTCGTTGCCTTTTTCCACGTCAGCAGACGAGAGTTCTAGCTCAAGGTAATTGGACGGGCTCTAATTTGGTAGACGAGCTTTATTTGCCATGTCAGTGGACGGAGCTTCTTATTTACATTAGTGGACGCGCGCTTCTGTTTCATCAGTGGACGCGAGATCCTTATTTACATCAGTGGACGCGCGCTTCTGTTTCATCAGTGGTCGCGAGCTCCTTTTTACATTAGTGGACGTGCGCTTCTGTTTCATCAGTGGACACGAGCTCCTTATTTACATCAGTGGACGCGCTTTTCTTTTACATTAGTAGACGAGCTCTTCTTTTACATTAGTAGACGCGCTCTTCTTTTACATTAGTAGACGCCCGCTTTCTGTTTTCCTCAGTGGACGAGCTCCCCTTTTACGTCAGTAGACGCGCGCTCTTTATACTTTCAGTGGACGCGCTTCTGTGCCACGTCAGCAGACGAGCTCTTCTGTTTCTTCCAGTGGATGCGCTTCTGTGCCACGTCAGCAGACGAGCTCTTCTGTTTCTTCCAGTGGACGCGCTTCATGTGCCACATCAGCAGACGAGCTCTTCTGTTTTCTTAGTGGACGCGCTTCATGTGCTCTTTCAGTGGACTATAGCTTTTTACTTTGTTGTTCCTTTAGTGGATGAGCTCTTTAATTGTTCATTGGACTTAAGCTCTTTACTTTGTTGGACGTCATTCTTGGTTCACTTCTTTGGACGAGCGCTTATATTTTTCCTGTGTTGGACGTGCGCTATTTTTGCTTTGTTGGACGAGTGATCTTGCATGCAACTTAACACGTAATGAGTACGTAGTCAGAATTAAAAATCTTATGCAAAAATACACTTTGTTTGTCATACATCAAAACATGAATGAGGGCTTAGTCTTACAGAGACCTCTTGCCACCTAGGGTGGTGAGTCATATGGATGAGTCACCCATGTCATGATTGCTTTTAACAAAAAATCTAGATATTTCTTTAAATTAGTGTAAAGACGTTTTTGCCCTTGGACCAATTTACTCTTGAACTTTCATTGAAATGACAAGTTTACCCCACAATTTGTGGACACAAATCAGCCACCTCTCCTTCAACCTCAACCACATAATTTTCATGATTACTTTAGTCATGAAATTACCAAAATGTCCTTAAGTCCTAACTTAATCACAAAATTGCCCTAAGTGAAATTACACCTTTGTCCTTAAATGAAAAACAATTTGGACCCTTTAGCCCCCCAAAACCCATGGCCAACACACCACATTAGGCTATTCCATCCATTTTATTAAGTCATCATCTTCTTCCTTTGCTTTGTTCTTCATTTTCTCTCAAAATTCTCTAAGTTCCATAAGCCATTTTTGTGAAGAAACTACTTGATTCCTTTCTTATTTTTCAATTCCAAGAGGTATACCGTACTCCTCTCACTCAATCATCATCACGTTCTTCATTCATTTTTGTGATTTGAAGTCTTGACCATATTTTTCAATTCTTAGATCTAGAACTTTGAAAATTCATAGAAAATCATAGAAAAATCCTTTTAAAGTGAAACCAATTTCTATGATCTTATTATCCTCTCTATATTCAAGATCCAAGTGGATACATCAAACCAAAATTTCGTGCCTATTGATCTTGTTGAGGCCGAACCCTAGTTATTGTGGGGGGAGGACTTTGTTCATTTTTTGAACTAGTCTTGGTTGATTCAATCTTATAATTCATATATATATTGAATCCATGATTATTGAATTAAAAAGAAACCTCTAAGCCATTTTATTTCTCATGGCCGAAATTATTTTCTTGAGAAGTTAAAAGATTTTGTCTCATTTTTCAACTTATGATAGTTTATCTTAACTCTACACTACTTTAAGGTCATGGATCTAAGAGTATGTAAATGTTTGAAATCTCTAGCCTATGTTAAGTGTCATGGCCGAATTAGGGTTCTTGAAAGGCTGGAATATTTTATTTCAATCTTTGTATTCTAATCTTTGTTTTAGGGTTTCAAGTGATTAAAGAACACTAATCCAAGAGCTTAGGATTTTTAGAAATTTTTGGCTAATTAATCCCCTCATGGCCGAACCAAGCATGTAGGAATATAGGTGCATTTAGTTGTTTGATTGTTAATTATTTGTTGTGTTTTGATTGAAGGATAAATTGTTGTGTGAGTCGTGTACGTGTCGTGCGGAGACCGAATGTTTGACGGAATTTCAATTCGACAAGAAAAAAAATCTTCAAGAGGTAAGGGGAGTACCTGAGGGATTTATTTGGGTGTAATTGTTATTTTACATAGTTAGATTTATCTGATTTTAATGATTTAATTATCTGCATTTAATTGTTATTATGTTTTATTGTATGTCATTAATTGTGTTATTTGCTATATTATTGGCATGGTTGTTATTGATGTTGTTTGTGGATTGTAAATCCTTACAGATGTCTGTGCTCAATTAATAATGATGTTAAAAGCGTTAAAAAGTTTTTTACGGAATAATGAGTTTTAATTGATGAGAAATAGTAATATAATATTACTTAATTATTTGGTTGGTTGAAAATGAGAAAAATTTGAAAATAATATTATTTTAATAATTAAATAGCGTAAGAGTGTTTTATGAGTCGTAGTGAGGACGTAACCGTGAAAATATTTTAGTACTGCTAATTTTGACGTAAGAAATTTCTAAATATTAGAAAATGTTATTTTAAGAAAATAAGTTTCAAAATTAATTTTATTATAGTGTTGGAAAAATTATTTTACTAGAAAAGTCATTTTTGGACTTATAACGTTTTTAAAACGTCAAACGTCGGACAACTCCGACAATATTTACGGTAGTATTATTACAAACGGTAATATTAGTGAAAATAGAAAATTTGTATCAAAGCAATATTTTCGGGTTCAATATATTGATTTTATGAAAGAGAATGAATTTTAAGTGATTTTGTAGAATGAATTTCCAACGTAAAAGGATTTTCTGTAAAGTATACAATGGGTTATTTCCGACAACTTGGATAGATTAAGGAAATTTTGTTTTAGATTTGTGTTTCACAGAGCGAAAATGTTGTTAAATTTAAATACGAACCTAGCTGCCGAGATGTCGGTGTCTAGAGTTCTATGATATGGACCGGGGGTCCGAAAGTTTAAGTTATGGACTAGATGTCCTATAAAAATCTATATTGATTTTTGTGCGTCAAAAATTTACGAATCTAAATCTAGTGCACGAGTCTAGATTTCATGATTTGCACATTTTTGACTTGGAGTCTGTTTGATTGGTTTGGACTTGGAGTCCTTTTTGTTGGTATTATTGTTAAGCTTAAATGTTTAAACCTTGGTTGGTCGTGAGCTTTTGAGCCTCGACAAGGAAAGAATGAACACAAAGAAAATTACGTGAACAAAACGTTTTTGGGCAGACATGCCTTTACATAGGACTTGAATGCTTGATGGCAAGTATTCATGACGTTTGCATCATCGTGCCTTGATAGATATATGACCACGAAAACCATGTGCTATATGTAGTCACCACTTTGCCTCGTTTTGGACTGTGGAATGGTTATTTGAACTTTGCCATATATGGCATTGATTCTGCCTTATTTGGAAATGAGAGTCTGGTTAGCTCATTTACTTGTTGGTTGGAGCTCCGGAGATTAGGTATCAAAGTTAGTTGATGAATATTGAAGTGCCATGCTTTTTAAAACGGTTACGACTGTCAAACCCTTTGATAAATATATTATTTATCTTTGAATATTCATGTTAAATGGTATTTGAGAGTCGTGCATATGGTTATCGTTTTAAAATCCATATATTGGAACTCACCCTTGCGTATACATGTTCTTCTGTCTTGTTGTTGTACCTTGGTACACGAGTGCAGATGTTGCAGAAGAGTTCCTTAAGTCACTTGGAGAGTTAAGTCCGGATTGTGGGAAGAGATGTGTGATCATAGGGATGATCACGAGGTCTTATCAGTGAGTGTCTTGTAGAGCGACCGGCTTAGGATATTTTAAATTTTGTTGGGTGGTATGTTTTGAGAAAGTCTGTGTAGGTATTTTGAAAACCTTTATATGTTTGGAAATTTGATTGTGAATTAGATGGTTATTATTATTGTGTTATGCACGTTATACTAAAATTATTCAGAAGAATTTGTTTTACACCCATATTTTATGACTTCAAATAAAATAATTTTCCGAAAGCAACCAGCAAAATTCTTTTTAATTTATTTCCACATGTGTTCGTATAATAATGCCCAAGGGGGGTGTTACATAATCCAATTAATAACTAAGGCTTTGTTTGTGCGTTTTGTTTTGGAGGGAAAGTAAGGGAAATGGAATGTTTGTGAGAATCTCTCCCTTGTTTGTGAGTTAAAAAATTTGGAGGGGAAGGTTTTGAGGATTTTAGAAAACCCTCCAAACCCTTCCTCATCCCAGTTTTTTTGGTTTACCCCAATTTGGGGAAAAAATAATTAAATCACTAATTTACCTTCCCAGTCTTGACTAATTTGTATTAATATTTTTTTTGAAAGCTGCATTAATATTATTTAAAAAATATTACTTATGTTAATTTTTTAAATAAGGGTAAGATTGTAAAATATATCATAAACCCTACATTTCCTTCCCCTCATACAATATGCACTCACAAACAAGGTGAGGGATAATACTCTCCTTCCCTTCCCCTCCCTCTTGTAACATCCTGCTTTTTATATATGCTGTATTACCGGTAACGATATATCTATATATATTTTTACCTGGTACCTAGAAAATTATTTTGAAGAAAAAAAAATCTAGAACCTACTATATTTTAGGAAGTTATGGTTAAATTTTGAACCCAAAATTCAGACGGAACCCTGTCTGAGTTTTCGCTAACAGTTCAATTTTGTACCGGTCAGAAAAACCCTAATTTGACTGAAATTGAAAAGTTGTAGATTTTTATCACTTTTTAAGTGATATAGTCTATTTTTAAAATTTTTGCTCAAAAATAAAACATTTTATTTTATTCAGGAGAATTTTCGAAGAAATCAAGTGGAAACCCTAATCAGGTAAACGACGGAGCCGGATACGAAATTGTAGAGATAAAACCGGATGTTGGATTGATGGGACAAGTATCCAACCTCATGTGGTGAGTCACATGGTGAGTCACTACCATGACTCACCCATGTCATGATGACTTTAAGAAAATATCTAGATATTTTTTATGTGAAAAGACCATTTTATCCCTAAGTCTTTTTGTAATTCCTTTTGTGTCCAAAAATTGTACTACAACCTCATATTTGGTGCAAAATTTCGTGCAGCTCCTCATCCCTCACCTAAACCCATTGGTTTGTCACATTTCTTTATTTTCTCACACAAAAGTACTAAGTTCATATTCAAGGTTTCCATTGGAGCTCCAAGCTCTTGATCATTTCTTCAATTTCTAGAGGTATATCCTCCATCTACATGACCTAAACTTCCTTCCCCTTCATGAAATTTGTGATCATCCTTTTTGTTTTTCACAAGTTCAAGATCCAACCCATTTTCTTGATAAATCTCTAGAAAATCATAGAAAAATGGTTTTGAGGTTGTGATAATTTTTATGAACTCTCCAAGACCTCTAAATTCTAAATCCAAAAGGTTGAGAGCAAAAGAAATTTATACCCTAATCTTCTATGTATGGCGGAAACCCTCACAAAGTGGGTCAAGTGGTTTTTTTTTTCATTTGTTAACTTCTTTTGTTGTTTGATTGTGAAGGTGATTGTTAGTTGTTGATGTATTAATTGTGTGGTGGAATAAAACAAGGAATAAGGACTTAGATCAAAGGAAATCGAGTTCTTCAAGAGGTAAGGGGAGTTTACCTGAGAAGTTTTGATAGTCACATACTATGTTGTTTGATGAGTGTATATTGGTTGTACTTATTGTTGTGATGATTCCATTGATGGTGGAGAATTTTAGTGTTGTTGAATTTGATATGTGAATGTATGCTCTAAGTGATATATGTATGTATGTGTTGAATGAGACTATTGGTTGATTGTGTTGGTTGAGAGTATGACAATGGTCATAGGTTGATAATGAGGACTAAGTCATTAAAAATATTAAATCAGAAAATTTAAGATTTTGATTATTGGTAAGTGTAAGAACTTTTAAAAATAAAAGATAATTGTAACTTAAGAACATTTTTGTTAAGAGAAAATCACAGATGATTTTCAAATGATGTTTAAGAAATGAGTGTTAGTGAGGACGAACCGTGACAAGTTGCGTTTTCTTTGATTTGCCCTAAAACATTTCGAAAAGAAGAAAAGGAAGAATAAAATTCATGAAAATGTTTCAAATATACTCAAGGAAAAGTATTTTGAAAGAAAAGTTTTTAGTTTTATGAAAATTGTATTCTAAATGAAAATATTTAGAAAAATGCCCTATGATGAATTCATCGATAATAATCTTGTGGTTTTAGTCAAAAAGTTGAGGAAATGATTTGAAGTTTTCCAAAACGAATTGTAAAAGAAAAGGATTCTACAAAATGTGTTTATAAGAGCAAAAATGTTTTTATGACAAACGTTGACAAACTCTGGTATTTGTTTTTGATTTAGTTTTCACCGAACGAAAACCGTGTTGAAAAGTATGAAAGTTGAGGGAACCTAGCAACCCAGACGTCGGACTAGAGTTCTGATGAGTAAGTATGTTGTCGCGTATTAAAATCCTACGTTGGTGACTTGACTTCGTGTCAAAAGTTGATGAACCTAGTGACCGATGATTCGGCCTAGAGTTTCGTAAATGAGTACTCGGACTGTGTGTCCTGCACTAAGGGTGAAAGTGTGAATGAGCTTAATGCCTATATGAAAGTAGTCGTGAGCCTTGAGCCTTGAGCCTCGACCAATAAAGAATGAAGGACAAAGAAAACAGAAAACTAAACTGTTTTACATGCATGAATGGGCAGACGTGCCAATTGTGATTTCGAACTACAATCCTATGTGGATTGGAAAGTGGGTCCAAGAAAGGCCAAGTTACGCTACGACTATTTTTGGAGCTCAGATATTTGAAATATTTGATAGGTCGTGCTATGTTACGGCTATCTTTGGAGTTCGTGAGAACTACGTTACAATGATGGTTGGTGCTCAAGATCATACCGAGTTACGTTACCTAAATAGTTGGAACTCAGAACCTTGACGGACTAAACAGTAAGTGCTATTGAAAGAGAAGTTAGGATCTCCGGAGATTAAGAAATAGATAGTTGATATTGAAGCGTCATGCATTTTTATAAACCTACGATGGTTGTCAGGTATGTATCCCTTTGCTTAAATAGCATTGATATTATAACTATGAATTATATTGTTTTATATGTCACTGTTGTCATATGTTGTTGATTGGTGTGTTGCGTATGTGATTATCGCGATAAAACTTACATGCCGGTATCTCACCCTTGCGATATATCTGTTTTGGTTTTGCTGTTGTACCTTGGTATAGGAGTACAAATGATGTAGATGAGTTTCCAGCTTCACTTGGGATATTAGTCCCGATCTTGAAGACGTCTTTGACAGTGGGGATGACCACGGGGTCTTACCAGTGGATATATTATAGAATGACCATCTTAGGATTTTATTTGGGTTGTATATTTGAGAAGGCCGGTACATGTGGTTTGAGAACCTTTACTTGGTTTTGATTTCAGTTTTGAATATTGAAACATTTTCAGGAAAACTTATATGCTGTGGCGGACTGGTTATGTATACAACCAAGATATGTGTATTATTATGAAAAATGTGATTTTACTGTTTAAACACATGTTTTACGTTTCACAGTATTCCGCAGAACATTTTTTACTCCCAAGTTTTCTGACTTATAGAAAATAATTTTTCGAAAGCAACCGGTAATTTCTTTATATATATCTAATATGTTTTTCCTCAAATAAGTAAGACATGTAGCATCCGGGGGGGTTACACCTCTCCTTTCATTCCCATTTGATCTCCTCCCTTTCCTTCCCCTCCAAACTCACAAACAAAGTCTTAGATAAATAAGGTAAATTCATAGACAATCTCAACCTTCCTCCAAATCAAGCTACAAATTAACATAAAAAAAATTCATGCAATTTGAAGAAATGGATAATAATAAACTAGTGTAGCCCAATGTAACGAAAGAAAAAAAAAATGAGGAAGGGTAAGAAGCTTCGGATGAGAAGAAAAGAAAAGCTTTAGATGGAGAACAGAGAGGAAGAAGAGTGCAAGTGAAACTCAATTTGAGTGAAAGAAGGTGACACGTTTACATTAAGTGTAAAAGGCTAATTGACTGAAGACCTACTTTTAATATATAGTATAAAGTAAATAAATGTACTAGCTTCTAAGATATTACTATCTTATAAATGAATTTTATATGAACTTCCAAGTTAAACTATTAAAAGCAGCTCGAAGGGATGAATCAAAATATTATAGTGATATCTACTTGTTAGTCTCGTTTATGCTTCTAAATTAGAAACATCATAACTATATATATTTAATATTTTTAAATCGGCAATATGAAATGATATGGTGTAACTTCAAGGGGTTGGTCTACTGAAGCATGACAGGATCTTGTATCTGACAGGTTGTAGGTTCGAGTTCCCACTAGTTTCCTTGGGATGAGGTAAATATAATTTCCTTTACAAGCTCATAGAGCCTAGAGGTTTTTCCTGCTATGGACTGGGGCACCATCCCATTACCCTAAATTTAATTCACCAAAAAAAACCGATTTGCTGTCATAACTCCTTTGTGGAAGCTAGTTGTATAAGAAACAAGAATGTGAAGTAAACAGATGGACTTTGTGTATTTTTTTTTTGGTAACCATGACATAGGTACGAAGTATCCATCACCGTTAGCAGTGATTAATCTCCGTCGAGAAACTTGTTGGGCATACAAGGTGAGTTCTTCCCTCCCAACCAGGTTTTCTACATACACAAGAGTCAGGATTCAAATCTCTAACCACTTAGTTAATGTGATCAAGTCCCTTACAACTTGAACCAACCACATATGAAACAAACAGATGGACGTTATGTATTTTGATTGTTTATTATGTGTTAATAATTTTGGGAGAATTGTTGCAATGTATAAATCGGTTTTGAGCAATGAAACTACGTGATAGACATACTCTTGTACACAATAAGGACACTAATGGACTTAATGCTGAATTGCATAACTTGCTGCATTGTCAATTTGTCAATTCGTATATCTTTCTCATTATTTTCTCTCTATTTCTTTAGGAATACTGTGAGTTTTTTTTCCATTTGAATTTATTTATATTGTAAGTTAAATTTTGAAAATGTTTCTTTACGTCACTGGAATGGTTAATTTTTTTAAAACCTTTATATTATAAAAAAATATATATTAAAATGCCATTAATTTTTTATTATGTGTGTTTTTAATTTACAAAAGAAATTCTCTTTCTAAATAATACACTATTATATTCCTCGTGCTTTTTTTTTTTTTTGATAAAAGGCTAGTGGCATGCAAAAGCGTCATTATAGGAAGAGAAATCCCAACTAGGTTGACACCTCAAATCCTAACTATCATTTGCAGCACGCCACCAAATATTATTAAAAGAAAATTAAAGAATACAAAGAATAAATGGGATAGCCAATCCATTTAGAAGAATCAACAAAATCTATAATTAGGTAATCCTAATCTATTTCGAAAAAAATCCACTCTAAGGGAATCAGGAACAAGATCCCACCAAGAATAAGCGCGACTAGACAATCTAAAAGAAGCTAATTTATCAGCACAGATATTTCCTTCCCGATATATATGGGACACTTTTAGCTGCATTTAATTATACAAAACCATGTAATTCTTCCATCTTGTCCTAAGTATCCATGGTACAATATGAAAACTTAGAAAAGCCTCCACCACAGGCTTAGAACCATATTCAATCCAAAGAGGATGCCAACCTTTATCAAAAGCAATTTCAATAGCAACCATTGGTGTCAGCAATTCAGCATTAAGGGCATGAGAAATAGCAATGTAATTTGAAAAACAACCCAAAATAGCACCACTTGAATCTCTAAATAAACCACCACTTGCTGCATGACTAGGAGAGAACTAGACGACCCCATCTGTATTACATTTTATCCAACCACAACTAGGAGGGGACCAAACAACTTCTTTAGTAGAAGGTGCCTTACAAGAATGACCTTTCACCAAGAATGTTTTTAGAATTAGAAACTCATTGATCGATGATGACATTACACCCTTTGAATAGTTACCTGAAAGGGAAGATGCTGCCACAATAGAACTAATGATAGAGGTAGCAGGAATTAACTTGTTCTGATATTTACCTTGGTTCCTACAATACCAAATTGCCCAAATACAATTCAAGATTAAAGCTTGAACCAAATCCTTTACTTGGCTGCTCCAATTTCTGTCACAAACAGCAAAAATAGAAGCCAAAGTTGAAGTATCAATTATGCAATGCAAAAACGTTCGAATTTGAAAAATGTTTTCTTCATACACAAGAGTCAGCCCCATACTTTATTTACCCGTGCATCACATCATCTAGTTAAGTTATACATTGGTAAAATGTTGCCAATTTTTCTATAACTTGGTCATCTGAATTGTGCAATTAACATTAGAAGGATGACAATATATGGGTTAGACTATGTAGCTATATTTGTGTATAATGTGTTCTCTGTTTATTTTTTTAAGCAAGGATGATATGCAAAAGCATCACTATAAAATCTAGCACCCCTAGACTTTATCAATCATTTGCAGCATATCATCAAAATTTTATTAAAAAAACAAAAAAATAAAGAAGTTACAAAGAGACCATGGGGGACATGAAGCCTAAACCCATGTGAAAAATACAAGTGCTACTTGTGTTCTCCATGTGAAGGATTACTAGATATATGGTTTATATTTGTGTGTACGACATTCTCAATGTGGAGAAGAATAACATTTATATATATGTGGGTTATATTTTTTATAAATGACATTCTCTTTATCAAGCAAAATAGACTAAAATATATTTTTGGTCCTTTATCTTTTGATTAGAATTCATTTTTGTCCTTTATCTTTTAAAATATTAATTTTAATCCTTTATCTTTATAGTTAATGTTACACAATGATTATTTTTGTGTTTGAGAATATGTGTTGATTTTAATTAGAATTTTACAAAAAGGAGAGGCTACCTTGCATGAGCTCTGTTAGGGTTTGCATGGTTGATGCATCCTATGCATCATGACTAACTTTTCATGGCATGATCTTTTCCCATAATCCTTTCTCCCTCCTTCTACATATCCATCTCATCTCCCTTCTTCTAATCCATCTTCTTCTCCTATTCTGCCTCCACCCAAGACTTTTGCACAAGCAATCAAGAATGCTTGTAGCTTTCCTTTAAGCCAGTTGCCAACACCAAGGATCAATGGTGATGTAGTGGTAGTGAAAATTACTGAGCATGAATACAAGGCGGGACTTGAGGGATGCAAAAATGACCTGCATGGTAGATTGATGCTAGCAAAAGGAGATTCCCCCCGAAGGCTACTGATCTGCGATCAAAACTCCTAAAACTATGGCAGCCTATTGGTCAATAGAGGCTTGTTCCAATTGGGAAGGGATACTATGAGTTTTCTTTTTCATCCATTGAGGACTTAAGAAAAGTTTTATCGGTGGGATCTTGGAATGTCAACCCTGGAACTTTGAGATTATTCACCTGGACACCAGATTTCTCCCCTAATTTAGTCAAGCAAACCAAGGTGCAATGTTGGATTAGAATCTTAGGGTTGCCCCTGGAATATTGGAGACTTAAAATCCTTTTTGCAATCGCTGGAGGGATTGGCAATCCTCTTTCTCTTGATGATGTAACTATCAACAGAACTTTGGGTTATGAATACTTGCCATCCTTCTGTTATTCTTGTTCCAATATTGAACATGTTACTGAGGATTGTTTTAAATTAAGAAAGCAATACTTCAATAAAAAAGTTCCCAGTTTCTTGGATGCCAAGAAACCCGTTGCCCGATATGTTCCTAAGGCTAAGGTGGATCCTATGCAACCTGTGCAGAATAAAGGAAAGGAGGTGATAATTGATGTAACCCCGAATGTTCAAGAAGAAAAAATTTTACAAAAAGGAGAGTCTAGCAAACGAAAAGAAATCATTGTTGAATCTTCCCCAATTCCAAGTCGGGTTAATCAGGCTGAGGAGGCTCGACAGCAGATTCACAGTGGTCAAAAGTCAGGAAAATTCTTCCCCGATGATGCAATTCATGTAATTGAAAGGGTAGAGGATTTGGCAATCCAAGAGGAGGATGGAAAAAATGCAGATGATGAATTTGTTTATGATGAATCTATACATCTGGATTCCCCATCTCATCAGTTAGATATTGGAGCATTGGATCATGTCTCAGATTCTGTTTTCTCTACAACAGCTAACTCTTCAAATATTGAAGGACAAGGCAGAGTTCAAAAGGATTTGGCCATTGCTTCAAAGTTCCGGGCTGATGAAACTGATCCGGATCAGGCAGTCCAAGACAACAACAAGATAATGAAGCTGAAGATAACAGCAATTTCTCTGAGGTTATGTCAAAATCTAAAAAGAAGAGATTAAGGAAGCAAAAAAGACAGGTAGCTATGGCTAAAAAAATCAGAACATTATACCCGATCAAGGGCTGATCATTCCATTGAATTTTAATGAAGGCTCTTTTCTGGAATGTGAGAGGTATTTGTAACCAAGATACTAGGTTGGTTTTGAAAAAATTCTGTAAAATTCATAAACCTGATCTGCTCTTTATTGCTGAGCCCTGGATTAATCCTAATCAAATTTCAAGTGGTTTTTGGAAGTAGCTTAGGCTTAAGCTTTTTGAAGTCAATAGTAGGCAGGGCCTAATATCAAATTTATGGGGTCTTTGTGCTGAACACTTGGATCCCACTGAGATTGATATCTCAAACCAGCATATTTCTATTTCTTTAAATATTGATCAAAAGGACTTTTTCTTTTCTGTTGTTTATGCTGCTACTACTTATGTCCTGAGAAGACAGCTTCGGCATGAATTAGCATCCCTTCAGCAAAGCAATGATGGTCCTTGGTGCTTCTTAGGTGATTTTAATTTTGTCCTTGGAGCTCATGAGAAGCTTGGTGGTTCACCTCCTTTAAGAATTGCTTGTGATGAATTTCAAGCATGGTCAGACAGTTGCAAGCTCACACACCTTTCAACAAAAGGTGTTGAATTCACCTGGTCAAATGGAAAGAGATCTAGAGCCTTTACTGCTTTAAGGTTGGATTGTGTAATTTGTAATTATTCTTGGATTCAACATTGGAATCAATTCTCTTGCTGCACTTTGGCTCGAAGCAAGTCAGATCATCACCAAATTCTCCTTAGCTTGTCTAAAGAGGTATCTTCTCATCCATCTTCTTTTAAATTCTTCAAAATGTGGATAGATCATCCAGATTGTAAAAGAGTGATTATGGAAAATTGGAACAAACCTGTGTTTGGGTGTCATATGTTTGTGTTGGTGCAAAAGCTTAAGAATCTGAAATGTGCTCTTAAGATTTGGAATAAGGACACATTTGGCAATATTCATAGAAATGTGGAAAATGCTATGGCTACTGTGGATCAAATTCAAAACAAATGTGTGGTTCAGTGTTAGATGAGGATTTGTTTAACTTGGAAAAGAAGGCCCAGGAAGATCTTCAAAAATCCCTGCACTTTGAATAACAATTTTGGAAGGACAAATCTAGAATCAAATGGCATGTTGAAGGTGATAGAAATACAAGTTACTTTCACAAGGTTTCAAAAATCAGAAATACTTCAAAACAAATGAGTATGGAAAGGAAAGGGGATGTCATTCTGGATAATTCTAGTGATATTGAAGATCACGTGCTACAATATTACACTGAATGGTTATGGTGGCTGTTTTTTTCAAAGCTTTTGGGATATAGTAGGAAAAGATGTCTTTGATTCAGTTAGCCAATTCTTTAAGCAAGGCTGGATTCTACCTAACCTAAATTCAAACCTTGTGACCTTAATTCCTAAAGTTACATGTGCAAATAGAATTGAAAACTTCAGGTCAATCTCTTTGGCTAATTTTCAATCCAAAATTATCACATACTTGTAGACAGATTATCTTTGATAGCTCCAAAAATCATATCTCATAATCAAAGAGGATTTGTTAGAGGTAGGCAAATCTCTGATTGCATTTGCATAGCATCCGAGGCCATCAACATGCTTGAGAACATATCTTTTGGTGGTAACTTAGCAATTAAGCTAGACATTCAAAAAGCCTTTGTTACTATTTATTGGGGATTCATTTTAGAGGTCCTTAAAACTTTTGGCTTTGATCCCATCTTCTGTAATTGGATAAATGTGATCTTACATTCAGCTAAGTTATCCTTTTTGTTGAATGGTAAGCCTATCGGTTTTTTCAATTGCAAAAGGGGAATGAGGCAGGGAAATCCTCTCTCTCACCTCCTTTTCTATCTTGAAGAAGATGCATTGAGTAGGGGAATTACTCATTTGGTTCAGCAGGGTGTTCTATCTCCTATGTCTAGTCCTAGAGGATTTCAAATGCCTAGTCATGTCTTATATGCGGATGATGTGCTAATCTTCTGTAAAGGTTCAAAAAAAGGTATGCTTGCATTGCTTAATCTGTTAAGAGAATATGCAGAGGTTTCTGGCCAATTTATAAATCCAGAAAAAAGTAAATTCTATCCAAGAAATGCTTCTTTAGCCAGAAAAAACACAATTACAGCTACTCTTGGCTTTGCAGTAGGAAAGTTTCCTTTTATTTACTTTGGGGTTCCAATCTTCAGAGGTAAACCAAGGAAATGTTTTTTTAACAGCCAATTGTAGATAAGGTTAAAGCCAAATTATCTTCTTGGAAGGGATCTTTACTGACTTTTATGGGAATAATTTAGTTGGTTTCCTCAGCCATTCATATTATGTAGTTGTATAGTTTTCACATATATGAATGGCCTGCTTCTTTGCTTAGCTTAATTGATAAATGGTTGAAGAATTTCATATGGTTTGGTGATATTTTTGCAAGGAAATTGGTCACAGTATCATGGCATTATGTCTGTAGTGAAGTTGCAGCTGGTGGTTTAGGCATCAAACCTGTCAAACTGATAAATAAAGCAGCTATTATGAAGCAGTGTTGGGAAATGGTGTCATCTATATCCCAATGGGCTTTGCTGTACAGAGCTAGGTTCTATAAAGACAGAATTATGGCTTCCTATTACATCAGATCTTCAATTTGGTCTGGCCTCAAAAATTGCATTGATATGGTTTTGGAGAATGTATCTTTGCAGATTGGAAATGGTGAAGATGTTGCCTTCTGGACTGACAGATGGCTTTACAAGTCAGTGGTTGATTTTCTGGATTTACCTCAGCATTTGCATAACTCCTTTTCTGCTACAGTCAAAGACTTCATTAGCAATGGCTCCTTAAATGTTCCAACCTTCCTTGTATCGAGAAGTACTGAGTTTGCTTGTGAAATCAGTAAAGTTTTCATTCCTAGCTGCCACTACAAGGACCGGTTAAAGATTGCAGGACTGTTTGAATGATATTAGACAGCGAAACTTAAAATAAGTCTATTTGCTTTACTGTGGAATCATACCGGATTCTATACTTGATCCTCTAGACGAGTCTTCTATCTTTGGTAAAATTTGAGTCTGTTAAGTTACCGCTAGACGAGGTCTTAAAATATTGGCTAAGGTAATATTCAATAGACGAGTATCTAAGTCTAAGAAAAGATGAGTAGACGAGACAATAAGTATTTCTTAGAGAAACACCAAGTCCAAAGACTTAATAATAGACGAATAGTCTCACTAAATGCCACGTCAGTAGACGAGCTATTGAGTATAGCGAGTCCAAAGACTTGAAACTAGACAAGATTCTATAGACGCATTATCAGTAGACGAGCCCGTCTTACTAATAAGTTATTATGCACGTCCCAAGACCGGTGTCTACTAGCTATTAAAAGTGAACCCGTCTAATCTTAAACATATTTATTTCAAATGATTGAATATTTAATTCAAGAGAATATATGTCTCTTTCTCTTGCTGCTTCATTTGTTTAACTCTTTGTTTCTTGTGAATAGAAACATAGTACCATCGAGAACATAAACCTTTGTACTCTATCAACTACATTGTTGTAAAGCTCAAACCTAGTATAAAGAATGAAAGTCAGAAAGCAACCTTCGGTACAATAGGGAAATGACAGCTCTACTTTTAGCATTCCTCTGATAAACAAGGGCACTTCTCCATGAAGCATATCAAGGTATTAGTCTCAATGGATCCTAGCATTTGATGCTATGTCTAAACGGATACAAATTGAGGACCGTTGAAGAAAATCAAGGCAGATAAGAACTTCATCTATAAATATTGGACGATCCCCAGTGAAGATAGATCCAAGCTCTGATATTCAAAAGTGCCAAAAACTCTGATCAAAGTTCTCCTGAACTAATTCATTTTGTAATCATTACTGATCTTAAACTTTCATACTCTCACACATAGTGAGCTTGTAAGATCATTTTCTTAAATCTCTTTGTTAGAGTTAGAGCCTGAATAGGCATGGTAGAGAAAGAATACTTGTAAGCCTGAAGAGGTGCTGAATACTTGTAAAGCTATTGGATTATAGTGGAGAAAACCTTCAGGTAGAAGGGACTAGACGTAGCCCTTGGTTGGAAGAGAGTGAACCAGGATAAATCACTTGTGTGAATCTTCTAATCCATTTTCTTTATAGCTTTCGGTTATACTAACTGTGGGGTTTTGAATCTAAGTTTGTTAACTCTTTAAAAAGGTTTTCTAGTTCGTGTGTTTGTTTTGTTATTTTGCTTATAAAAGATTTGAGAAAAGGCTTTTTCGAAAAACTGTAAAGAAACACAATTCAACCCCCCTTCTTGTGTTTCCCTGTGTCAACTTCTGTTGGTATCAGAGTCCAGCCTCGAAAGTGTTGAGCATCTAACAAGTGCTGAGGGAGTACGATCCTACAAGCATGGATACAGAAGGACAAGCAATCAACAGACCTCCTCTCTTTGATGGTAGTGATTATGACTACTGGAAAAAGAGAATGATGGCTTTTCTTGATGTACAAAATGTGGACATCTGGGAGCTGATTGAAATTGGCTACACTGAGCCAAGAGGAGATGATGGAGCTGTTATTCCTAGAGTTCAATGGACTCCAGAGCAGAAAATTCAATATCAACTCAATCTGAAAGCTAAGCACTACTTAATGTGTGTTATCACCATATCTGAGCATGATAAAGTTCATAGCTATAACATTGGTAAGGAAATATGTGATACTCTTGCCCTAGATCATGAAGGGTCATCCCAAGTCAAGGAGTCGAAGATAAGCATGCTGGTTCACCAGTATGAATTATTCGAAATGGCTGAACATGAAACAATAGATTAAATGTTTGGAAGATTCCAAACTATCACCAACAGTCTTAGATCTCTTGGAAGGACCTATAAGAATAGAGATCATGTCGGAAATTTTTTGAGAATTTTGCATAAACAATGGAGACCTAAGGTCCCTGCTATTCATGAAGCAAAGAACCCCAATACTCTCACTTTGGAAGAACTTCTTGGATCTCTGAAAGTTCATGAGCTTGTACTCAATGAAGAAGAAAGTTCCATAAAAGGAAAGTCCGTTGCCCTAAAGGCAAAGAAGGCTAGCTCATCCAAAGTTCTTAAAGCTGAGGAATCCTCAGATGAAGTCGACCCTTCTGATAGTGATGAAGGATCTGATGAGGATGAACTGTCTTTCATCTCCAGAAAGATCCAACATATGTGGAGAAAGAAAGATGGTTTCAGAAGGAAGCAATTCAACAAAAAGTTCATCAAGGAAAAATCTGACTCCAAATAAAAAGGTCCACCTCTGTGCTTCGAATGCAAGAATCCTGGTCACTTTAAAGCTGAATGCCCATATCCGAAGGACAAAAAGAAGTTCTTCAAGAAGAAGAAGGGTTCGATGGCTACTTGGGAGGATCTGGATCTGTCTTCATATGATGAAGAAGATGAAGCTGAGGAAGAGGTAAATATTTGTCTCATGGCTGACACATCATCGGAGAGTGAACACATTGATGCTGAGGTAATGGATTCTGATCCATCTATCCTTCAAGATGCATTTGATGAATTATTACACAACTCATCAATTCTGTCTCATGAATATAGGAGTCTCAAAAATAATTTGATAGTGTTTGCATGGAAAAACCAAGTCTTGCAAATGAAAATAATAAACTTAAATCAGAGAATGTCAGTCTAACTGACAAACTCAAGTGCGAGCCCAATGTTTCTTGTGAAGTTGCAAAACTGAAACAAGATGTGACATATCTGACAGACACTATGTCTAAATTTGTAGGTGGCTCGGATAAATTAAGTTTAATTTTAAGGTACTCTAGGTCACCTCATGATAAGCATGGCCTTGGTTATGACAAAGAGAAGCATGAAGCATCTCCTAAATAAAAACCACATCTAGATGCATACATCACAAACATATCAAACATGCTCGTCCAATGACTACTAACAAGAAAGGATCCAAGTCAATATGGGTACCTAAAGATAAGATTATACCTGTTGCAGATTTGCTTAACAACAGGAAAGAAACACACATCTTGGTACTTGGACAATGGTTTCTCACGTCACATGACGGGAGAAAGTGTATGTTCCAAGACCTTAAACATAAGGATGGTGGCTGGGTTACCTTTGGAGGTAATTAGAAAGGAAAGATCATTGGAATAGGTAAAATTGGTAAACATCATTTTCCCTCCATTGATAATGTTCTTTTAGTTAATGGTTTAAAACACAATCTGCTAAGCATAAGTCAATTATGTGATATTGGGTTTGCTGTTTCTTTTGACAAGAACTTGTGTAATGTCAAGAAGACTGATAGATCACTCTTATTCACTGCCAAGAGGCAAAAAAATCTGTATAAGATTGACTTGGAGGACCTCACAAATCAAAGTGTCCATTGAAGATGAGCGGTGGATTTGGTACAAAAGGCTAGGTCATGCAAGATTGAAATTAATTTCAAAGCTAAATAAACATAACCTCGTGAGAGGATTACCAAACCTTAAGTTCAAATTTGATGCTTTCTGTGATGTATGTCAAAAGGGAAAACAAGTCAAAGGTTCATTTGAATCTAAGAATATTGTTAGTACCAACAGACCACTAGAGCTGCTACACCTTGATCTGTTTGGACCAACTAGGACTGCCTCTGTCAGTGGGAAGAAATATGGTCTAGTCATAGTAAACGACTACACTAGATGGACATGGGTTATGTTCCTAGCTCACAAGGGTGAGTCATTCAGGGTCTTCTCTGTATTCTGCAAACGTGTACAGAATGAAAAAGTCATGCGTATCACTTCAATCATAAGTGACCATGGGGGAGAATTTGAAAATGAGTTATTCCAAAAGTTCTGTGAAGAAAGTGGTATACTTCACAACTTCTCAATACCTAGAACACCACAGCAAAATAGTGTGGTAGAGAGAAAGAACAAATCTCTTGAAGAGATGGCTAGAACAATGCTCAATGACAACTCTGTCCCTAGACACTTTTGGGTTGAAGCTGTTGATACTGCCTGCTACATTCATAACAGAATATACATTAGACCAATCTTGAATAAGACTCCTTATGAATTATGGAAAGGACGAAAACCCAACATATCTTACTTTCATCCTTTTGGTTGTAAATGCTATATTAAATACTAAAGATCAACTTGGTAAGTTTGATGCTAAAGTACAAATGGAATTCTGTTAGGGTAGTCTAGATCATCAAAAGGGTTTAGAGTTTACAATTCTAGAACCTAGTAGTAGAAGAATGTATACATGTTAAATTTGATGATAAGCATCATGGTAAGAAATTATCAGAGCTTGATGAAGCTATTGCAGATTTGAATCTCAAAGATTCTGAAACTCAAGCAAATGTCAAATCTAATGATCAAGTGGACGACCTTCAACAACATGAGTCTGAAACTTTAACTTCTCAACAAGAAAATGTTCAGAGATCTTGGTACTTCAAGAATCATCATCCACAAGATCAAATCATTGGGAATCCTAATGATAGGCTAAGAACCAGATCTACATTCAGAGAGCAAGATGATTATGCATTAGTCTGAGTTAGAACCAAAGACAATAGACGAGGCTCTACTGGATGAGGGCTGGATTCTAGCTATGCAGGAAGAACTAAACCAGTTTGAAAGAATTGAAGTATGGACTCTTGTGCCTTTACCAAAAGAAAAATCAGTTATTGGAACCAAATGGCTTTACAGAAATAAGCTTGATGAAAATGGTGAGGTAATAAGAAACAAAGCAAGACTTGTTGCACAAGGTTACTCACAGGAAGAAGGTATAGACTATACTGAAACTTTTGCACCAGTTTCTAGACAAGAAGCTATTCGTATCTTATTATCATTTGTTGCACATCATAATATCATGCTATATCAAATGGATGTAAAAAGTGCATTTCTAAATGGTTTTATCAATGAGGAAGTGTATGTTATGCAACCTCCGGGTTTTGAAAGTGAAACCCAACCTGAGCATCTATACAGGCTAAAGAAAGCTTAATATGGTCTTAAACAAGCTCCTAGAGCTTGGTATGAAAGGTTAGGTTCATTCTTAATGGACAATGGATTTAGTAGAGGAAAGGTTGATACAACCTTGTTTAGAAAATCCAATAAGTCCAATTTTATTGTTGTTCAAATATATGTTGATGACATAATCTTTGGTGCTACTGATGAATCTCTATGCAAGGAATTCTCTAAGATTATGCATAATGAGTTTGAAATGAGCATGATGGGAGAACTCAAGTTCTTCCTTGGACCTCAAGTTAAACAAACAGTGGACGAGGTGTACATCCATCAAACTAAGTACACAATGGAACTTTTAAAGAAATTCAAGATGGATGATTTCAAACCAATGAACACACATATGCATCCCACGTCCATACTGAACAAAGATGATAAAGATAAAAAGGTCGACCAAAAGGTATATAGAGGTATGATATGATCTCTTTTGTATCTTACTGCGTCTAGACCTGATATTATGTTCAATATATGCTTAAGTGCTCGATTTCAATATGATCATAGAGAATCTCACTTATCAGCAGTTACAAGAATATTTAGATATTTAAAAGGTACTATTAATCTGGGTTTATGCTTTAAGAAAAATGATGATAAAGATTAGTTGGTTTTTGTGATGCTGACTATGCTAGAGATAGACTTGAAAGAAAAAATACCAGTGGAGGATGCCACTTCATTGGAGCTAATCTAGTCTCATGGTCAAACAAAAGACAAAGTACTATTGCCTTATCAACTGCTGAAGCTGACTATATTTCAGCTGCTAGCTGCTGCTCACAACTTTTATGGATCAAACATCAATTAGAAGACTACAATGTGTTTGTAAGTAGTATTCCACTTTTGTGTGATACTACTGCTGCAATAAATCTATCTAAGAGTCCAATATTGCATTCTAGAGCTAAGCATATAGAGATTAAACATCATTTTATTAGAGATTATGTGCAAAAAGGTGTCATTGATATACAAGTCGTAGATACTGACCATGAATGGGCATATATCTTTACTAAACCTCTTGCTGATGACATATTCATCTTTAGTAGAAAGCATATCAACATGATTTGTGTGGATTAATTGCGCGTCTACTATAACACCTCAAGATTCACCCTTATGTTTATATGTGTTAGTTCTGGCATATATATGTTTGATATTTATGTATATGTGTATATATTATTGCATATGATAATATGTATATTAATATATGATTATTTGCATTAATATGAGATTTTGACTCTTAATGTTTGATTTTATATGTTAATATATGATATGTGATTTTATTAATAATAAGCGATTAAGAATGATACGATAAGATATCGTGTGATTTAGTATTTAAATAGAGATAGTGTTATTCTTAGAATTTAGCCCCTCAACCAATCAGATTTGAGTCCTTATCAATATAGGATCATCCTCTTTTTGTTTATATCTTAAGATCTTATCATAATCTCATAAGGATCCTATCTAGGAATAACTACCAAATCTGTCGCTAAACTTCCATCGAACTTTTGACCGGTTTGGACTAAAATAGGAACTCGTTATGACCCAAACCCATATATATATATACCATTAGACTCGACCTAAACCTAGTTTACACGACCCCAACACTCAAAACTGCCTCCCTCCTTCCTCTTTGAATCCATATGGTTTTTCTCCCTAAAACTCTCTTTAGGGAACCCATTCTTGAACCATTCTTCATTGCTTCTTGATAGGAGAACATCGCTACGAATAGGGGTTCGTTGTGCTTGCTATTTGGGACTTTAGAAAAGGTAAAATTCGTACACCTTGTCCCTTGTGTTCTTTCTTTCAAGTTCTTGATCTCTTCCTTTTGATTTCTTGATCTTAGAGTTGAATCAAAGTGTCTCTTTGGCGTCCTTGAGTTCGTAGACAAGTGCTAGTGAGATGGGACCCTAGTGGATCTTCTTTCTTCTTTTGAAATGCGAACCTCGTACCAGGTATGGGAGAAGAATAGTGTATATACTAGGCTAAGGAGTAACTTAAGATGAGGGGTTACCATAGCCCCGTTTATTGTTGTTATAATGTATTGATGCAATGATCTGCCTGGTTTTATGACTGAATTGTTTACATGTTTAATGGATTAATTGGTATGCCTATTTGTTATAATTGTTGAGTTGTTCTTGATGTGGTATGCCTATTGAATTCTCTTATGCCATGAGTTTTGGTTGAATTGGTATGAATACCCATGATTATGAATGTTGTTGTTATGACATGGATTATGTTGATCACATTGACTGGATATGTTGTTGATGATGATGTTACTGTTATGTTGAAGATGTTAATAAGACTCAAATTGACTTAATTAGGACTCTTAGTTAACATAGGAATTAAGGGATTAATTCCCTAAGCTTCATAAGACATGAACTATGTTAGTGAGGGGTGAAGTTTCATGCCGAATGTTTTAGTTAAGACTCTAGGATCTGATTTGAGAGAATTAGGGAGACTAAACTCCAAGAACACGTTAAATTCTACCCAGAACAGTATGGCCCTGCCCAGGAGCACGACCGTGCTGAACAGGGAGAACGATCGTGCTCCCAGTTAAATTCTGGAAAACAGACTGCACATTGAGCACGATCGAGCAGGATAGTGAGCACGACGATGCTCCACTTAAGTGGCAGCACGACCGTGCTGGAGGTTTAGTACGTCCGTGCTTCCCCCTACTGGTCAGAACTTAATATTAATGAATTAAAGGGGTGTTTACCCCAATTATTCCCAAATGATGTAATAATACACTAATCAAATGATAACAAGTTAGATAACTTAATTAAAGATTAATTAAGATAACAAAAACTGATAAGCTGGTTAAGCCGGTACCCGACGGGGTACCGCACGTTGTCATGCTTTGGTGCTTTTTGGCCAAAGTGCTCTCGATGCTTTTTGGTCGAGATGTTGTTATGTTGGACCTTGGTGCTTTTTGGCCAAAGGGGCCTTGACCCCACGGTCTGGGTCTAAGGTGTTAATGTTGATGTTGGTGATAAGTCTTGGGTGCTTTTAGGCCCAAGCAAAGGAGGTGGTTGCCTTGTGTATTGTTGTGCCGTTTGCATAGAGAATTGGAGTTGATGTTGAGGGGGATGTTCAACGCAGGGGATATCGTCCTAGTTATGATGATCTGGCCCAAGTCTCGGGTGGTTCACCCATGGTTTGGTGAACCGTGTGCCCCCGAGGTGGCGTATCCAGTTATGATACGTCGGCTATTCAAGGGGTTCCTCCATGGTTTGGGGAACAGTTGGTGTTGGTACTTTTTGGTAAATACGGATATGTAACTCTGAAGTTGACTTCCTGAGTTAGTTGGATCCACATGCATTGATGGAGTAGTGGAGTAGGGTTGCATTGTACTGCATAGCATATGTTGGATGATGAACACATTGTTATGGCATTATATGATGATGTATAAATATTGTATGTTGTTATATTGCTATGCCATGCTATGATGTATGTTCATCATATTCCCTATTCCCATGCCGTTGTGTTTACATGATTTCTTACTCCCTGTTTTCCTGTTTTTACTGTTGCATGTATTTCCTTATGTAGAGGACGGTGAGCAGCCAGCGGAGGAGTGACTCTGAGGAGTCGCGACTCTAGTTAGAATGCTGAGTTATAGTTGTTAGTTTTGTTAGTTGTTTAGTTTATTTCCGTGATGTATCCGGATTTTGGTTATACCAGCTCTGTATGTAACATCGGGGTTGGGTTTTTCTTTATCTGTCTTGTTTATGTTTTACTGTTTTAAAACTATGCTATTTCCACATTGTTTTTGTTGAGATGTGAAACCTTTTTATCCAAGTTTTTATTTTTTTTCAAATAAATGCATGTTTTATAATTACCTCTTTTAAGTAAATGTTTTATATTAACATGCGGTGTAGAAGGGTGTCACATTTAGTGGTATCAGAGCAGTTCGGCCCTGTCCGGAAGTGGTATGAGTCTGTTGCGAGTCTTCTGTGTGCCTTGTTTGAATTGTCTATACTCGTTGTAGACAATGATGTTTTAAGTTAGCGAGTTGTAGCTTTTCCTGGTTAAGTTCCCTGTGTTTAACGGGTTGTCTTGGCGTTATAGGGACTTATGGCAGGAAGAGGAGGCAGAAACGATCAGGCAATCGCTGACGCATTGGCACTCCTTGCCAATGCAATCGGCCAAGTTCAAAACAACAACCACGGAGGGCTAGCAGAATTTCTGGGTCTCGACAAGTTCCAGCGGAACAATCCACCTTCTTTCAGAGGAGCTTATGACCCCGAGGGAGCTTTGCTGTGGATAAGGGAGATCGAGAAAATCTTCAGAGCTATGGACTGCAATGATCAGCAACGGGTTATATTCGCCACGTTTATGCTCACTAAGGAGGCTGAGCACTGGTGGCAGAACTGTCGCCAAAGGATGGTGGCTGAGGGTACAACAGTCACCTGGGCTGTGTTCAGAGATAGGTTCATGGAGAAGTATTGCGTGACAAGAAGGAGATGGAGTTCTTAGTGCTGAAGCAAGGAAGTATGTTTGTGGACGAGTATGCGGCAAGGTTCGAGGAGCTGGCTAGGTATTACATACCTTATCAGGTCATGGTGGATGACTGGTCAAAGTGTGTAAAGTTTGAGGATTGCCTTTGTCTGGAGATCAAGCAGGCAATCAGTTACCAGGAGATCAGAGTCTCCCCAACCTTAGTGAACAAGTGTAGGATCTTTGAGTATGCCTACAAGTCCAAAGTTGCCAGCTACAGGAATTCAGGCAGCCAGGGTAGCAAGAAGACTGAGCAGAAGGATGAGGATAAGGGCAAGTAGCGCTATGCTCCAACGGGACGGGACTTCAAACAGAGTGGCAGGAAGCAGCAATTTTCGTATGATAAGTACGGAGGTGACAATTCTAATGCCTCCAGGCCCAGGAAGTGCGGCAAGTGTGGCTCATCAGATCATTTCACTATCCAGTGTAAGGAACCAGACGTCATCTGCTTTAAGTGTGGCAAGTCTGGCCACATCAGTTGGGATTATGGAGTAGCAAAGTCAACCTCCAAGTGCTAGCAAGAGTCAGCAGTCTCAGGCCAATCGACTGAAAACCACTGGGAGAGTCTTCACTTTCAGTGGGGCCGAAGCCTCCGAGTCTGATGACTTAATCCAAGGTACGTGCTCAATTGATGGAACCCTTTTGACTGTATTGTATGACTCGCGTGCTACGCACTCGTTTATATCACTTGATAGGGTCAAGAGTCTTATTTTTCCTGTTACCATTCTGAGTTATGATTTGATTGTTGCCACACCTACAAACAAGCCTGTTCTCACTTCACATGCATGAAAGAACTGTCATATTACTATCAATGATAGGACCTTTATTGTTGATCTTGTATGCTTACCTTTAAAACAGCTCGATATTATAGCAGTGAGTATTCCTGCCTGTCACGCGGGTGACCCGGGTTTGATCCCCAGCAACGGAGCCAAAAACTTGACACGACTTTTAAATATAGGCAAGTGTACCTAGTCGTACAAGTAATACGGTGGTAAGACCGGATATCGTTCTCAGGGATCGGTTGCCAGTTACCAATTCACAAACTCAACAACTATCTAGACTAAAAGTGTGTATGAAGAGAATTCGAAATAAACAAGAATGAAATGTTTTTGGTCTTTTTGGACTTTTAACAAACACTTGGAGTGCAGAATTACAAATGGATAAACTTTGTCAGGGTTAGACTACACAAATCATCACTTGGTTGTAATGAAATGGTTAATAACACAATTCCTAATTCAATTATGACAATCAAGCCTTTTGAAATATTCAAACCCTAATGTCTTAGGTGGAATGAGCCTAAAATCCCAAATTAAACCCTAATGTCTTAGGTGGATTAATCTGAGAATTTGCATAAAGAACCAAGACTCATAAGATTGCAAGCACCCCAAGACCTATGTCTAGGTTCATGAACTACTTGGCATTGATTCATGAGCATGCCATAACATCAATCTTTCAATTGTCTATCAAAGCAACAAATCATTCCATGGGTAGCTAAGCCAAGAAAAGCATTAAGCACAGAATCAATCACTCATAGAGAAATAGGAATTTGTATTAAAATCAAATCATGAGAAAAACAAGTTCAGAAAAGCAAACATCCAACCCCAACAAAAGGGGATTTAGATACTCATAGTAATAGAAATTACACAAGAGAAAGAGAGAAGAGAAGAAGAAAACTCCATGACGAATCCTTCAATCTTCTTCCAATCCAAGAGCATAGAAAATGTCCCTTTTTGGGTTCAGATCCTTCCCCTATCCGCAACCTCCAATTGCCCCAGTCCTAGGGTTCCAAGCCTCTGGTAAAAGTCCCCTTTTTCTGTTCAGTGTGGCTCATTTTATAGATCAGTCACGCGTCACGGCCGTGATGGCCATCACGGCCAGGCCGTGACGGGTTCTGCCCTGGGCGCGTCTTTACTTTTTAGTCTGTCACGGCCGTGATGGGCATCACAGCTAGGCCGTGACAGCTTCTGACTTTTGCCTTCTGTCTTTTCAGCTCTGCTTGATCACAGCCGTGATGGTCATCACGGCCAGGCCGTGATGGGCTCTGCTTGGTACATTTCTTCACTTTTTAATCTCTATCTTCAACCAAGCTCTATCAAGGCTAATTCTGGGCATTTAATCATTAATTTCTGTAAAACAACACCACAAGACCGCCTTACCCGTTCCAAGGTAAAAACTAACAAAATCAAACTAATTATGCCTAAGCTGTATGAAAAATGCATGCAAAATGATAATGAAATATGCTTTGAAATCACACTCATCAAATCACCCCAAGCTTAAGACTTTGCTTGTCCTCAAGCAAAAACCAAGGCCAGAAGATATAAATAACAGAGCATGGATAGTGAACTAAGAACCCGAGTAACAACTAATCCAAGTAACAAGCATTTTCAAATAATTCATCCAGAGACAATCAATTTCAACTCCAATTAGAAGTTTGGGTTTCCTAGACTCATATTCTCATTGATTCAGGAACTCTTTCTCACCTCCCTCAAGTGATTACGAATATATGACAATTCGCTCAATTTTCTCAAGGAATGAATTCTACCATAAGCTTGACTATCAACCAAATCTCTACTTTATTAATGAAAACACAAAAGAATCATGAGGTCTTTACTTGGGTTGTAACAGGGCAATGGGATTAATTGTTAGGTGGGGAGATCAAGAAAAGGAAATTTCAAAAGGCTACACAAAATATCAAGCATTGCAAAGCATGATCTTCTAAAATACCTTTTTGGGTTTTGATTTATTTCTCCACCTTTTTTCCTTTCTTTTTTTTTGTTTTATTTCTCATTTCTTTTTATCATCCCCTTCTCTATTTATATTTCTTTTTTCTTTTATTTTTTTTTCTTTTATTTGGAGAAGCGGAGTTTTCAGCTCAAGAGAAATTTTTTTCTGATTTTCTCATCCCATACTTTTTCAACTACCTTTTTTTTTTACCCTTTTTGTGCAATACTTTAGAAGGTCTCATATCAAGCATCATTCATCAATATATTTCAAGGTACCAAGAAAAGTATTTTATTCTTTCAGGCTCAAAATTGGGCAACTAAGGGGTAGCATTTAATCGATCAAAGCTCAGAAGGCCGGAAGAATACCTAGTGCCTCAATCATTTTCAAAAATGTTTTCAAAAATTTTTAAGCTTTGAAACGGTTTCAAGTAAAGTTCTAGAGAAATACAATCCAAGAGGAATAACACTCTAACACAGAATGTGGTAGATTTAGTGAGTACCCCTTTTTGGCTCAATCATCTCACATTTAGTAGTTCGAAAATCAGTGAGAAACACAAATCTATAGAAACACCTGCTAATTATCAACTATCCAAGATCATCTCAAGAATTCTTATTTGAAGCCTTATCACAAGAATAAAAAAAAATTGGGTTCAAAAATTCACTATCTTAATTTATTTGGCACTCACTTCTCACAATTGGATGCATCATCTACGCAAGGGGGTGATCGAATCATGTGATCATGCAAAACTATGCCTATATGAATGCAACATGCAAAATATGAAAATTTAAAAAATTTGCAATAATACCCCTACCCCAAGCTTAAAACTTACATTGTCCCCAATGTAAATAATCAAGTCGGAGAGAGGAGAAAAATTGGAACAACTCACCGAGGCGGTAGCAGGTGCTGGATCACAAGCCTAGACACAGGGATGCTGGAAAATGGGTCACGGCCATGATGCTCAGCACGGGCAGGCCGTGATCAATTCTGGTCCAAAGGAAGAAGCCTGTCACGGCCGTGACCTTCATCACGGCTAGGACGTGATGCTCTCTGATCTTCAGGGCTGGCTTATCACGCCCGTGATACTGATCATGGCTGGGTCGTGATCCTTTCTGATCTCTCTGGTTAGCTCATCACTGTCGTGACCAGTGTCACGGTCTGGGCGTGATGGTTGCTGACTTTGTGTTATCCCTGCCCTTTTTGCTTCTCCTTCCTTATTAGCCTGAAAACACTTAACAAATTTATTAATTTATCATCTTCTTCCTCTTGATCTTATCAAATTATTCAAGAGTAAGAATAAAAAACAAATGGAAAAAGAGAAGAAAACTTGGGTTGCCTCCCAATAAGTGCTTCTTTAACGTCACTAGCTTGACTTATTGAGAGGCATCCACCTGGATCCCATAGCTTGTGGTATAAGGACCAATTGGTGCTCACGGTGTAAGGGCATCCTCCCAGATCCCAAAGCTTGTGAAGTGGCACTTGCAGAAGCAATATGATTCTACTCTCGGTTCCTCCTGGGTCAAACTGCAAGTGATAAGCTCCTCTTTCGACCTCTTCAGGCATAAGTGTTCCATGAAGCACATGAGGTTTTACTTCTTGAGCCAATTTTGTAGTGTCCACACATGCCTCCAAACCAATATATTTATCCAAGACAGCAGTATCTGGTTTCTTGGCAAGCATGGTGAACGATCGACCCTCCTTGCTCTCCACTACCACTACAACTTCACTTTGAACTATCCCCAAAACCAGATTTTTCTCAAATTCTGTTTCATGTGATTCTTGTACCAACTGTCTACAAATTTCATCAACTTGCGTTTTGAAATTTTGCATCACAGCTTTGATACCATCACAGTTGGTTCTTATTTTGGTCTCGGATGTGGACAGCTCTTGTGAATATTGTTGCAGAGCAGATTTCAGAGGATTTGGCTCATTCCATTTCCATTCCTCCTCATGCTTCATGATTACACTATAAGCTTATGCATAAGGGCATTGATCTCCCCAGAGCCTATAGTCTCCCATGACTACATTAGGCCCAAAGGAATATTTTGTAACTCCATCCAAGGCAGGAAAATAGTAAATCTCCATGTGTTGCAATCCACCTTGGACAAACACAACTCAAAAGAAAAAAAAACAAATATATACAGAAAAATATATAAAAACAAAAAATGTCTAAAGTAGTTGTCTACTTTGTTACTAAAGATATTGGCAAAACTAATCCCCGGCAACGGCGCCAAAAACTTGACACGACTTTTAAATATAGACAAGTGTACCTAGTCGTACAAGTAATACAGTGGTAAGACCGGATATCGTTCTCAGGGATCGGTTGCCAGTTACCAATTCACAAACTCAACAACTATCTAGACTAAAAGTGTGTATGAAGAGAATTCGAAATAAACAAGAATGAAATGTTTTTGGTCTTTTTGGACTTTTAACAAACACTTGGAGTGCAGAATTACAAATGGATAAACTTTGTCAGGGTTAGACTACACAAATCATCACTTGGTTGTAATGAAATGGTTAATAACACAATTCCTAATTCAATTATGACAATCAAGCCTTTTCAAATACTCAAACCCTAATGTCTTAGGTGGAATGAGCCTAAAATCCCAAATTAAACCCTAATGTCTTAGGTGGATTAATCTGAGAATTTGCATAAAGAGCCAAGACTCATAAGATTGCAAGCACCCCAAGACCTATGTCTAGGCTCATGAACTACTTGGCATTGATTCATGAGCATGCCTTAACATCAATCTTTCAATTGTCTATCAAAGCAACAAATCATTTCATGGGTAGCTAAGCCAAGAAAAACATTAAGCACAGAATCAATCACTCATAGAGAAATAGGAATTTGTATTAAAATCAAATCATGAGACAAACAAGTTCAAAAAAGCAAACATCCAACCCCAACAAAAGGGGATTTAGCTACTCATAGTAATAGAAATTACACAAGAGAAAGAGAGAAGAGAAGAAAAAAACTCCATGACGAATCCTTCAATCTTCTTCCAATCCAAGAGCATAGAAAATGTCCCTTTTTGGGTTCAGATCCTTCCCCTAGCCGCAGCCTCCAATTGCCCCAGTCCTAGGGTTCCAAGCCTCTGGTAAAAGTCCCCTTTTTCTGTTCAGTGTGGCTCAATTTATAGATCAGTCACGCGTCACGGCCGTGATGGCCATCACGGCCAGGCCATGACGGGTTCTGCCCTGGGCGCGTTTTTACTTTTTAGTCTGTCACGGCTGTGATGGGCATCACGGCTAGGCCGTGACAGCTTCTGACTTTTGCCTTCTGTCTTTTCAACTCTGCTTGATCACGGCCGTGATGGTCATCACGGCCAGGCCGTGATGGGCTCTGCTTGGTACATTTCTTCACTTTTTAAGCTCTATCTTCAACCAAGCTCTATCAAGGCTAATTCTGGGCATTTAATCATTAATTTCTGCAAAACAACACCACAAGACCGCCTTACCCGTTCCAAGGTAAAAACTAACAAAATCAAACTAATTATGCCTAAGCTGTATGAAAAATGCATGCAAAATGATAATGAAATATGCGTTGAAATCACACTCATCAGAGTAGCAAAGTCAGAACCTCCAAGTGCTAGAAAGAGTCAGCAGTCTCAGGCCAATCTACTGAAAACCACTGGGAGAGTCTTCACTTTCAGTGGGGCCGAAGCCTCCGAGTCTGATGACTTAATCCAAGGTACGTGCTCAATTGATGGAACCCTTTTGACTGTATTGTATGACTCGCGTGCTATGCACTCATTTATATCACTTGATAGGGTCAAGAGTCTTAGTTTACCTGTTACCATTCTGAGTTATGATTTGATTGTTGCCACACCTACAAACAAGCATGTTCTCACTTCATATGCATGAAAGAACTGTCATATTACTATCGATGATAGGACCTTTATTGTTGATCTTGTATGCCTAACTTTAAAACAGCTCGATATTATTCTTGGCATGGACTGGTTATCTTCAACCATGTCCTTTTGAATTGTTTTGATAGAACCTTGATTTTTGGAACTCCCGAGGAGTCTAAGAATCCGACCATTCTATCTACCAACCAAGTGAAAGATTCGATGAAAAACGAAGCCCAAGTGTTCATGATGTTGTCTTCACTAGAAGTTGAGAGCCCTCCTGATGTCGGAAGTGTGCCTGTTGTGTGGGAGTTTCCTGAAGTGATCCCGGGAGACATTTACGAACTACCCTCAGAAAGGGATGTGGAGTTCACCATAGATTTAGTACCTGGTACCGGACCTATTTCCATAGTGCCCTATAGAATGTCTCCTTTAGAGCTAGCTAAGTTGAAGTAACAATTAGAGGACCTTATCCAAAAGCAGTATATTAGGCCTAGTGTGTCCCCATGGGGAGCGTCGGTGTTGCTAGTAAAGAAGAAGGATGGCAGTATGAGGTTGTGTGTCGACTATCGACAGCTCAACAAGGTGACCATTAAGAATTGGTATCCCCTCCCTAGGATTGATGATCTTATGGATCAATTGATTAGAGCTTGTGTTTTCTCAAAGATATATTTGAGGTCAGGGTACCATCAGATTCGGGTTAAGTCTGAAGACATCCCGAAGACAGCGTTTAGGACGTGTTATGGTCACTATGAGTACTTGGTTATGCCCTTTAGTGTGACCAATGCCCCTGCTGTGTTCATGGACTACATGAACAAGACCTTTCACCCTTACTTGGATAAGTTTGTGGTGGTCTTTATAGATGACATCTTAGTGTACTCTAAGACTAAGGAAGAGCATGAGGAGCACTTGAGGGTTGTCTTACAGACCCCTTAAGGAGAAGCAGTTGTATTCCAAGATGTCTAAGTGCGATTTTTGCTTAGAAGAGGTTAGTTTCTTAGGTCACGTGATCTCAAAAGGTGGGATAGTCGTCGATCCGGCTAAGGTTGAGACGGCGCTCCAGTGGGAAGCGCCAAAGTCAGTGACTGAAATTAGGAGTTTCTTGGGTTTAGTAGGGTACTATAAGTGGTTCATAGAAGGTTTCTCTATGTTAGCCTTACCCTTAACCCGTCTCACCAAGAAGGGACAACCATTTGTGTGGGACTCTAAGTGTGAAGAGAGTTTCCAAACCCTTAAGAATAGGTTGACATCGGCACTAGTTTTAGTGTTACCCGATCCTAGTAAATCTTTCATAGTATATTGCGATGCTTCCAAGCAAGGTTTAGGTGGAGTGTTGATGCAAGATGGTAAGGTAGTGGCTTATGCTTCTAGGCAATTGAAAACCCATGAGAAGAACTACCCTACCCATGATCTAGAGTTAGGAGCTGTGGTGTTTGCCTTAAAGATTTGGAGGCATTACTTGTATGGAGCGAAGTTTGAGGTCTTTAGTGATCATAAGAGTTTGAGGTATCTCTTTGATCAAAAGGAGCTGAATATGAGGCAGCGTAGGTGGATGGAATTTTTAAAGGATTGTGAGTTTGATCTAACCTACCACCCAGGAAAGGCCAATGTAGTGGCCGATGCCTTAAGTAGAAAAACCTTGCACATATCCACTTTGATGGTTAGGGAGATGGATCTAATTGAGGAGTTTAGAGACATGAGTTTAGCTTGGGAAGTTACCCCTAAAAGCATTAGGCTTGGAACCTTGAAGGTTACCAACAATTTGATGGATCAGATTAGAGAGGGTCAGAAGTTAGACAAGTTTCTCTTAGATCAGCGAGAGTTGCTTGTGCAGAATAGAGACCTTAGTTTTAAGGAAGGAAGTGATGGAGTCTTGAGGTTCAAAGATAGAGTCTGTATACCAGACGTCCCAGAGCTTAGAAAGTTGATCCTTGAAGAAGGACATAGTAGTGGACTGAGTGTGCACCCAGGTGCCACTAAGATGTATCAGGACTTAAAGCGCACGTTTTGGTGGCCTAGGATGAAGAAAGATGTGGCCGAGTTTGTGTATGCTTGTTTAGTGTGTCAAAAGGCTAAGATAGAACACCAAAAGTCATCAGGAAAGTTACAACTGTTAAGTATCCCAGAATGGAAGTGGGACAATATTTTCATGGATTTTGTGTTTGGACTCCCTAGGACTCCAGCTGGTTTTGAGGCTATATGGGTTGTCGTGGATAGACTGATTAAGTCCGCCCATTTCATCCAGATAAACATGGAATACTCTTTGGAAAAGTTTTCTAAGCTGTACATCAGGGAGATAGTTAAGCTACATGGTGTACCTTCTAGCATAGTTTCAGATAGAGACCTGAGGTTTACCTCTAGGTTTTGGAACAGTTTGCAAGAGGCTTTAGGAACCAAGCTTAGGCTAAGTTCAGCTTATCACCCTCAGACTGATGGTCAGTCTGAGAGAACCATCCAATCCTTAGAGGACTTGCTTAGAGCTTGTGTGTTAGAACGGTCTGGTAGTTGGGACAAGTTTTTGCCCCTGATAGAGTTTACCTACAACAATAGTTTCCATTCTAGTATTGGGATGGCACCTTATGAACCTCTTTATGGGAGGAGATGTAGTACACCCTTGTGTTGGAGTGAACCTGGTGATGGTGCTGTACTAGGACCTGAAGTGGTGCAAGAAACCACTGAAAAAGTGAGAATGATTCAGGAAAAGATGAAAGTGGCAGAAAGTAGGCAGAAGAGCTACCATGACAAAAGAAGGAAGGTGCTCGAATTCCAGGAAGGTGATCATGTATTCTTGAGAGTTACTCTAACGACTGGGGTTGATAGAGTGATGAAAGCGAAGGAACTTACTCCTAGATTCATTGGTCCTTACCAAATCCTAAAAAGAGTTGGCGTTGTTGCCTACCAAATAGCCTTACCACCGTTCTTATCCATCCTTCATAGTGTCTTCCATGTGTCCCAGCTCAGAAAGTATGTTTATGACCCTAGTCACGTGATAGTCCCCAATACCATACAGTTGAAAGAGAACTTGACGTTTGAGGTGCTACCACTTCGTGTCGAGGATAGGAGGGTGAAGCAGCTAAGAGGCAAGGAAATTCCTTTGGTCAAAGTCGTTTGGAGTGGGGCTACTGAGGAAAGTGCTACGTGGGAGCTGGAAAGCAAGATGATGGAGTCGTACCCACACCTTTTCAACCGAGGTGAATTGTAACACCTCAAGATTCACGCTTATGTTTATATGTGTTAGTTTTGGCATATATATGTTTGATATATATATATATATATATATATATATATATATATATATATCGTGTGATTTAGTATTTAAATAGAGATAGTGTTATTCTTAGAATTTAGCCCCTCAACCAATCAGATTTGAGTCCTTATCAATATAGGATCATCCACTTTTTGTTTATATCTTAAGATCTTATCATAATCTCCTAAGGATCCTATCTAGGAATAACTACCAAATCTGTCGCTAAACTTGCATCGAACTTTTGACCATCTTAAAGTCCGATTTAGGATTCTATCATTATTCATTAATATGTAGATATTTCTTTGAGCTTTCTGACGACACCAAGAACGCCTCAATCGGAAACTTGTAGCTCAAGTTATGGTCCAAATACCAAACTGTATACAGTTTGTGCTGAAATAAGAACCCGTTATGACCCAAACTCATATATATATACCATTAGACTCGACCTAAACCTAGTTTACATGACCCCAACACTCAGAAAACTGTCTCCCTTCTTCCTCTTTGAATCCTTATGGTTTTTCTCCCTAAAACTCTCTCTAGGGAACCTGTTCTTGCACCATTCTTCTTTGCTTTTTGATAGGAGAACATCGCTACGAATAGGGGTTCATTGTGCTTGCTGTTTGGGACTTCAGAAAAGGTAAAATTCGTGAACCTTGCCCCTTGTATTCTTTCTTTCAAGTTCTTGATCTCTTCCTTTTGATTTCTTGATCTTAGTCGAACCAAAGTGTCTCTTTGGCGTCCTTGAGGTCGTAGACAAGCGCTAGTGAGACGGGACACTAGTGGATCTTCTTTCTTCTTTTGAAATGCCAACCTCATACCAGGTATGGGAGAAGAATAGTGTATACACTAGGCTAGGGAGTAGCGTAAGATGAGGGGTTCCCATAGCCTCGTTTATTGTCGTTATAATGTATTGATGCCATGATCTGCCATCTGTTAAATTCATAATCATGAGTGTCACGGCCGTGCTGAATAGGGAGCGCGATCGTGCTCTCTGTTAAATTCTGGAAAACAGGTCGCGCATTGAGCATGGTCGTGCAGGACAGTGAACACGACCGTGCTCCACTTCAAAAACTTGTTGGGACGAATTTAGGCAAGTATACCTAGTCGTACAAATAATATGGTGGTGAGACCGGATATCGTTCTCAGGGATCGCGGTCAAGTACTACTTCGCAAATCGGACTACTATCTAGACGATCGTTTGGATGGAAGGGAGCTCTTAATATGTAACAAAACAAACAAGAATAAAATATTTTTGTTCTTTTAGGAATTTTAACAAACACTTAACAAGCAAAAAGAGATGTGGTTAACAAATGGATGAAATTTTCAGGGTTAGACTACACTAATCTTCCCTTGATTGCACTGAAATGGTTACTAACACAAGTCCTAATTCAATTATGACAATCAAACCTTCTGAAATACTCAAACCCTAATTCCTTAGGTGGAATGAGCCTAAAACCCCAAATTAAACCCTAATTCCTTAGGTGGATTAATATGAGATTTTGTATAAAGAGCCAAGATTTATAAGATTGCAAGCACCCCATGACCTATTCCTAGATTCATAAACTACTTGGCATTTGATTCATGAGCATGCCTTAACATCAATTTTCCAATTGTCTATCAAAGCAACAAATCATTCCAAGGGTGATCAAGCCAAGAAAAGCGTTAAGCATAGAATCAAATACTCATAAAGAAATAGTAACTTGTATTAAAACCAAATCAAGAGACAACCAAGTTCAGAAAAGCAAACATCTAACCCCAACAACAAGGGGTTTAGCTACTCATGATAAAGGAAAATACAAAAGAGAAAGAGATGAAGAGAACTCCATGAAGAATCCTCCGCAGTCACAGCAGTCCCTTGGCTCAGAGAACACCTCCTTTTAGGGTAAAATCTGATCTAGGTTAAAAGTCCCCTTATCTGTTCTGCCCAGATGCCTATTATAGATTGGGCGCGCGTCACGGCTGTGACGTGTTCTGCCTTGTGCATGCCTTCAAATTTTGATCTGTCACGGTCGTGACACTCATCACGGGCAGGCCGTGATCGGTTCTGTCTGGTTCAACTAGCAGGTCACGACCATGAAGGGCATCACGACTAGGCCGTGACCAGTTCTGACTTTTGGGGGTCTGGTTCAGCTGACAGGTCACGGCCATGATGGCCATCATGGCTAGGCCGTGACCAATTCTGACTTTTAGGCTTTCTTCCTTTTTAGCTCTGCTCGATCATGGCCGTGATGGTCATCACGGCTATGGGCTCTGTTTGGTACATTTTCTTCACTTTTCAAGCTCTATCTTCATCCGAACTCCATCATGGTCAATCTTGAGCATTTTATCCTAAATTCCTGCAAAACAACACCACGAAACCGCCTAACCCGTTCCAAGGTAAAAACTAATAAAAATCAATTTAAATATGCCTAAACTAAATGAAAATGCATGCAGAAATGTACATGAAATATGAGGTGAAATCACACTCATCAAATCACCCCCAAGCTTGTTCATTTGCTTGTCCTCAAGCAATCACTAAGGCCAGAAGAGATAAATAATCAGAACATGGATAGTGAACCAAGAACCCGAGTAACTAATCCAAGTAAGAGGCATTTTCAAATAATTCAGCAAGAGACAATCAATTTCAAGTCCAATTAGAAGCTTAGGTTTCCTAGACTCATATTCTCACTGATTCGGGCACTCTTTCTCACCTCACTCAAGTGTTTAGGGATATATGACAATTCGCTCAATTTCCTCAAGGAATGAATTCTACCATAAGCTTGACTATCAACCAAATCTCTACTTTATTAATGAAAACACATTAGAATCAAGAGGTCTTTACTTTGGTTGTAACAGGGCCATGGGATTAATCGTTAGGTGGGGAAATCAAGAAAAGGAATTTTCAAGAAGGCTAAACAGAATACCAAGCATTGCAAAACATGACACCTTCTAAAATACCTTTTTGGGTTTTGATTCCTTTTTCCACCTTTCTTTCTTTCTATTTTATTTCTCACTTCCTTTTGTCATCCCCTTCTTCATATTTATTTTCTCTCGCTTTTTTTTTTGATTTGGAGAAGGGGAGATTTTCAATTCAAGAGAAATATTTTTCTGACTTTTCTCATCCCATACTTTTTCAACTACCTTTCTACCCTTTTTGTAATACTTTAGAAGGTCTACTATCAAGCATCATTCATCCAAATAATTCAAGGTACCAAGAAAAATATTTTATTCTTTCAGGCTCAAAATTGGGCAACTAAGGAGTAGCAATTAGTCAATCAAAGCTCAGAAGGCCGGAAAAATACCTAGTGCCTCAATCATTTTCAAAAATGTTTTCAAAAATTTTTAAGCTTCAAAATGGTTCAAGTCAAGTTCTAGAGAATATAATACAAGAGGAATTAAAACACTCTATCACAAAGAATGGGGTAGATTTAGTGAGTACCCCTTTTTGGCTCAAAATCTCGCATTTTGTAGTTCAAAAATCAGTGAGAAACAGAAATCTAAGGCACCGTATGCTAATTATCAACTATCAAAGATCATCTCAAGAGTCTTTATTTGTAGCCTTATCACAAGAATAAAAAAATTGGGTTCAAAAATTCACTATCTCAATTTAATTTGCACTCAGTTCTCACAATTGGATGCATACTCTAAGCAAGGGGCAATCAAATCATGTGATCATGCAAAGCTATGCCTATATGAATGCAACATGAAAATGCAAAAATTCAAAAATATGCAAAAATACCCCTACCCCAAGCTTAAGAACTTACATTGTCCCCAATGTAAATAATCAAGTCGGAGAGAGGAGAAAAATGGAACAACTTACCGAGGTGGTAGCGGGTGTTGGCTCACATGCCTAGGCAAAGGGAGGCTAGAAATTGTGTCACAGCCGTGATGCTCATCACGGCTAGGCCGTGATCAATTCTGGTTCATAGGAGCTGGCCTGTCACGGCCGTGACCTCCATCACGGTTAGGCCGTGATGCTCTCTGATCTTCAGGGTCCTCTCATCACGCCCGTGATGGGTATCATGGCTAGGACGTGATTCTTTCTGACTTCTCTGGTTAGCTCATCACGGCCGTGATCACTGTCACGGCCTGGGCGTGATGGTTGCTGACTTTCCTGGTCCTTGTCCTTTTTGCTTCTCCTTCCTTCTTGCCCTGAAAACACTTAACAAATCTATTAATCTATTATCTTATTACTCTTGATCTTCTCAAATTATTCAAAAGTAAAAATCTAAAACAAATGGAAAAAGAAAAGAAAATTTGGGTTGCCTCCCAATAAGTGCTTCTTTAACGTCACTAGCTTGACGGGCAGATGATCTCTAAGAGGGTGTTTTAAGAGGGATGGAGACTGTTTGACGATCAAAGTCTCCTCCAAGGTAGTGCTTGAGCCTTTGCCCATTAACAGTGAAAATTCTTCTGGACGATGGATCTTCCAATTCAACCGCACCAAATGGAGAAACTGACTTGACATAGAATGGACCCGACCACCTTGATCTCAACTTGCCCGGAAATAGCTTGAGACGTGAGTTAAAGAGCAAAACTGATTGGCCTTCTTCAAAATGATTTGGAAGAATGTACTTATCATGCCAAAACTTTTTTCTTTCCTTATAGATTCTTGCACTCTCATATGCCAAGAGTCGAAATTCATCCAACTTATTCAATTGCAATAGTCTTTTGTCCATAGCCAGCTTTGTATCAAAGTTCAAGGCTTTCACTGCCCAAAAAGCACGATGTTGGAGCTCTACCGGAAGGTGACATGATTTTCCAAACACTAATTGGTAGGGTGACATACCAATAGGTGTTTTATATGCAGTCCGATAGGCCCAAAGTGCATCATCCAACTTCTTTGCCCAATCCTTTATTGCATTATTCACTGTTTTCTCCAAGATCCTCTTCAATTCCTGATTAGACAACTCCACTTGCCCACTAGTTTGTGGGTGGTATGGTGTGGCAACTTTATGATTGACTCCAAACTTGGCAAGCACCGCATTGAACTCTTTGTTGTAAAAATGAGTACCCCCATCACTAATAATGGCTCTAGGGGTTCCAAATCGGGTAAAAATGTTCTTCCTCACAAAACTGACCACTGCTTTTGCATCATCTTTCATAGTTGGGACAGCTTCTACCCATTTACTCACATAGTCAACCGCAACCAAAATATACTTGTTGTTGTAGGATGATGGGAAAGGACCCATGAAGTCGATTCCCCACACATCAAAGAGCTCCACCTCTAAAATACCCTTCAAAGGCATCTCATTTCTCTTGGATATACTTCCGGTTCTTTGACACTTGTCACACTTCATTACCCAAGCTCTAGAGTCTTTAAAAATGGTAGGCCAAAATAAACCACTTTGCAAGACTTTCATGGCGGTTCTCTCACCACCAAAGTGTCCTCCATAAGGTGAGTTGTGGCAATGAGTCAGAACCCCATTAATCTCTTCTCTGGAATACATCTTCTAAGAATTCCATCCGAACCTCTTTTGAAAAGGTAAAGTTCATTCCATACATAGTATTTAGCATCATGGATGAGCTTCTTCCTTTGTTGTGCATTGAAGTCCTTCGGAATCTTGTTGGTGGCCTTGTAATTTGCAATGTCCACAAACCATGGTGCCACTTGCACCCCAAACAACATCTCATCTGGGAATTCATCTTGAATTGGCAACTCATCTTTTGCTTGAATATCTGCTTGTGGAAGCCTAGACAAATGGTCGGCTACCACATTCTCCACTCCTTTCTTGTCCTTTATATCTAAATCAAATTCTTGGAGCAATAGTACCCACCTAATGAGCCTTGGTTTGGTATCCTGTTTAGTCATGAGATACTTCAAAGCGGAATGGTCAGTGTACACAATAGTTTTAGAGCCAATCAAGTAAGATCTAAACTTATCAAATGCAAAAACTACAGCAAGCGATTCTTTTTCAGTCGTGGTATAGTTCAATTGAGCATCATTCAGCACACGACTGGCATAGTAAATAACATGCAACACTTTGTTTTTCCGTTGACCCAAAATGGCTCCCACGGCATAGTCGCTTGCATCACACATTAACTCAAATGGCAAACTCCAATCTGGAGGTGCAATGACCGGTGCGGTGGTGAGTTTTTCCTTTAAAAGTTGGAAAGCATGCATGCAATCATCATCAAACACAAAAGGAGTATCAACTACCAAAAGTTTGCACAAGGGTTTTACAATCTTTGAAAAGTCTTTTATAAACCTCCTATAGAAACCCGCATGCCCTAAGAAGCTTCTAACACCTTTCACATTTATGGGAGGGGGAAGTTTTTCGATTACTTCAATCTTTGCCTTATCAACTTCTATCCCCCATGATGAAATCTTATGACCAAGAACTATCCCTTTCATGTTTGGGTTAAGTCTTCTTTGGGGTTGTCTGGTCGGCTTGAAGTTTTCCTCCAAAAGGATTTTGTGCACACAAAATGAGGGACTTATCCCTTTCAAGTCGGACATAGACCACCCAATTGCGGATTTGTGCTCTCTAAGAACTCTCAACAGCTTCTCTTCCTCTAAGGAGTTCAATCCGCTACCAATGATCATCGGGAATGAAGAATTCACTCCAAGGAAAGCATAACGGAGATGGGATGGAAGTTCCTTCAACTCCAGCATAGGTGTTTCACCCTTGTCTTCAATCCGCACATCCTCCACAACTTTGTCTTCATCATTATTCAAAACTGGACAAGCCTCAAGGGATTTAACCATGACCTCAACTTCTTCCTCACATATCTCTTCTTCTATATTCTCAACCATAAGAGCCGCTTCCAATGAATCTTCATAAGTTTGTTGAACACTCTTGTTAGTCAATGATTCAACAAGGTCCACACTCATACATGTATCTTTGTCACTTGGATGTCTCATTGCTTCAAAAACATTGAAGGTGACCTTTTCATCTTGAACTCTAAGCACCAACTTCCCTTGATTTACATCGATCAAATCCCTACCCGTGGCTAGGAATGGCCTTCCAAGAATCAATGGAGTCTCACTATCTTCCGCAATATCCAACACCACAAAGTCTGCCGGAAAGATGAACTTGTCTACTTTTACCAATAAATCCTCCACTACACCATAAGGATACGTAATGGAACGATCCGCCAATTGGAGAGAAATCCCGGTTGGCTTGACTTCACCAATTCCCAACTTCTTGAAGATGGAGAGAGGCATAAGATTGATACTTGCACCAAGATCACACAAGGCTCTTCCAATGTTCAAATGACCAATAGCACATGGAATAGTAAAGCTACCCGGATCCTTCATCTTCACCGGTAACTTCCTTTGGAGTATGGCACTACATTCTTCCGTGAGCATGACCGTCTCCTCCTTCCACTTCCTCTTGTTAGAAAGAATCTCCTTCATAAATTTGGCATAGGAAGGCATTTGTTGAAGAGCTTCGGAAAAAGGGATGTTAATTTGCAACTTTTTGAACACATCCAAGAACTTAGAGAATTTTTGATCCTTTACCTCCTTCTTCAACCTTTGAGGATAGGGTATCTTGAAATATGGTGGCAACTCTTTAGGATTGTCAACTTCTTCAAGAATTTGCTTTTTAGTCTTCTTTCTTGCAAACTCTTGATCCACCAATTTTTCTCTCTTTGGTTCTTCAACTTCAACAACAATAGGACTAGAGGTAGTGGCTTGGGAAGTCTCCAGTTCTTCATTGGTTTCATCTTCAATGATCACCTCATCAACTCCCTCACCAATTCTCTTTTCTTCTCTCTCTTTTTCTTGTGGAACTATCACCTAACCACTTCTTGTAGTAATTGCCTTGCAATCCTTCTTTGGATTCTTCTCGGTATCTCCCGGCAATTTTCCTTGAGCTCTCTCTGTCATTTGCTTTGCCAATTGGCCTATTTGGCGCTCTAGATTCTTGATGGAGGCATCTTGATTCTTCACCATTGCTTCTTGACCCTTCAAATTAGCTTGAGTTGCTTGCATGAATTGGACTAGAATATTCTCCAAATTGCTTGAATTTTCTTGAGAAGGCTTTGCTTGAGAACTTGAGCCTTGCCTTTGTCTCCAACCAAAGTTAGGATGGCTACGCCACCCCGGATTGTAGGTGTTAGAGAAATGATCACGCTTAGGCCCTTGGTTTCCCATGCAGTTCACTTCTTCATGCCCCGAACCTCCAACCACACTAATTTCACAGTTGCCATTGGCATGGTTACCTCCACAAAAGTCACACACTGAGACGGCTTGAACTTGGACCGCTTGTAATTGAGAATTTTGTAGTTGAATGGACCCCAATTGCTTGGAAAGAGCAGCCATTTGCACCTTAAGAGAACTATATTCATCAAGCTCCAAAACACCTCTCTTGGCCAATGATCGAGAACTAGGCATTTGATAATCATTATTAGCCATAGTTTCAATCAAGGCCTTTGCTTCATCGGGTGTCTTTTGACTCAATGTTCCACCTGCAGCCGCTTCAATCATACTTCGAGAATTTCTGTTGAGACCATTGACAAAGGTTGCAACTTGTTGCCATGTTTCTAATTCATGATTTGGACAAGCGGTAAGCAAAGATTTGAACCTCTCCCATGCTTCATAAAGTGATTCACCATCCTTTTGTGCAAAAGCATTAATCTCCGATCTCAACTTGATCATTCTTGATGGAGGGAAGAAACGAGATAAGAACTTACTCACCAAATCATTCCAGGTAATAATGCTCCCATGAGGATGGGATTGAAGCCATGACTTAGCCCTATCCCGCAGAGAGAAAGGGAAGAGCCTTAAACGAATAGCCTCGTCGGAAGCTCCATTCAGCTTGATAGTATCACATAACTCAATAAATGTGCCAATGTGAGAATGAGGTTCTTCACTCTCTAAACCTCCAAATTGATTTTGCTTCACAAGATTGAGAAGTGATGCTTTTATCTCAAAGTTGTTACAAGCCACTGCAGGTCTAACAATTGGAGTTCCACATCTATCGACTTTAGGGGAAGTATAGTCCCCCATTGTCCACCTTTGTGCATTGTCGTCAGCCATGGTAACAATTGATACTTCAACTTGCGATTCTTGCACACTTGATAACTCAACTTGTGGTTCTTGTACTCTAGAAGATGCTTCTCCTCTATTCTTCCTTGCTTTGGCTTCCTTACTATTCTTTCTACAAAGCTTCTCGATCTCAGGGTTGAATTGGAGTTCACCTGGGTCAATTGTACCTCGCATACAAGGAACAAACAGAGTAGAGCAACAACAAATATAGCAAGTACAAATCAAGCTTCACGTGGACAATCCTAAATAGCAGAAAAAACAGAAAACAACAGTAGGAAAGCAAAGAAAAAGTGCCTAAATTAGGAGTCTCCTTTGGTACTCGTGATATTGGCACACCGATCCCCAGCAACAGCGCCAAAAACTTGTTGGGACGAATCTAGGCAAGTATACCTAGTCGTACAAGTAATACGGTGGTGAGACCGGATATCGTTCTCAGGGATCACGGACAAGTACCACTTTGCAAATCGGACTACTATCTAGACGATCGTTTGGATGGAAGGGAACTCTTAATATGTAACAAAACAAACAAGAATAAAATATTTTTGGTCTTTTAGGAATTTTAACAAACACTTAACAAGCGAAAAGAGATGTGGTTAACAAATGGATGAAATTTTCAGGGTTAGACTACACTAATCTTCCCTTGATTGCACTGAAATGGTTACTAACACAAGTCCTAATTCAATTATGACAATCAAACCTTCTAAAATACTCAAATCCTAATTCCTTAGGTGGAATGAGCCTAAAACCCCAAATTAAACCCTAATTCCTTAGGTGGATTAATAATAGATTTTGCATAAAAAGTCAAGATTTATAAGATTGCAAGCACCCCATGACCTATTCCTAGATTCATGAACTACTTGGCATTTGATTCATGAGCATGCCTTAACATCAATTTTCCAATTGTCTATCAAAGCAACAAATCATTCCAAGGGTGATCAAGCCAAGAAAAGCGTTAAGCATAGAATCAAATACTCATAAAGAAATAGGAACTTGTATTAAAACCAAATCAAGAGACAACCAAGTTAAGAAAAGCAAACACCTAACCCCAACAACAAGGGGTTTAGCTACTCATGATAAAGGAAAATACAAAAGAGAAAGAGAGAAGAGATGAAGAGAACTCCATGAAGAATCCTCCGCAGTCACAGCAGCCCCTTAGCTCAGAGAACACCTCCTTTTAGGGTAAAATCTGATCTAGGTTAAAAGTCCCCTTATCTGTTCTGCCCAGATGTCTGTTTATAGATTGGGCGCGCGTCACGGCCGTGACGTGTTCTGCCTTGGGAGCACCTTCAAATTTTGATCTGTCACGGCCGTGACACTCATCACGGGCAGGTCGTGATTGGTTCTGCCTGGTTCAACTAGCAGGTTACGGCCGTGAAGGCCATCACGGCTAGGCCGTGACCAGTTCTGACTTTTGGGGGTCTGGTTCAGCTGACAGGTCACGACCGTGATGGCCATCACGGCTAGGCCGTGACCAATTCTAACTTTTAGGCTTTCTTCCTTTTTAGCTCTGCTCGATCATGGCCGTGATGGTCATCACGACTAGGCCGTGATGGGCTCTGTTTGGTACATTTTCTTCACTTTTCAAGCTCTATCTTCATCCGAGCTCCATCATGGTCAATCTTGAGCATTTTACCTTAAATTCCTGCAAAACAACACCACGAAACCGCCTCACCCGTTCCAAGGTAAAAACTAATAAAAATCAATTTAAATATGCCTAAACTAAATGAAAATGCATACAGAAATGTACATGAAATATGAGGTGAAATCACACTCATCACTCCACTTAAGTGGCAGCACGACCGTGCTGGGGGTTTAGTACGCCCGTGCTTCCCTCTACTGGTCAGAACTTAAGATTAATGAATTAAAGGGGTGTTTACCCCAATTATCCCCAGATTGATGTAATAATACACTAATCAAATGATAACAAGTTATATAACTTAATTAAAGATTAATTAAGATAACAAAGACTGATAAGCTGGTTAAGCCGGTACCCGATGGGGTACCGCACGTTGTCACCCTTTGGTGCTTTTTGGCTAAAGTGCCCTCGATGCTTTTTGGTCGAGATGTTGTTATGTTGGACCTTGGTGCTTTTTGGCCAAGGGGTCCTTGACCCCACGGTTTGGGTCTAAGGTGTTAATGTTGATTTTGGTGATAAGTCTTAGGTGCTTTTAGGTCCAAGCAAAGGAGGTGGTTGCCTTGTGTGTTGTTGTGCCATTTGCATAGAGCATTGGAGTAGATGTTGAGGGGGATGTTCAACATAGGGTAGGTCGTCCTAGTTATGATGATCTGGCCCAAGTCTTGGGTGGTTCACCCATGGTTTGGTGAACCGTGCGCCCCCGAGATGGCGTATCCAGTTATGATACGTCGGCTATCCAAGGGGTTCCTCCATGGTTTGGGGAACTGCCGGTGTTGGTGCTTTTTGGCCAATACGGATATGTAACTCCAAAGTTGACTTCCTAAGTTAGTTGGATCCACATGCATTGATGGAGTAGTGGAGTAGGGTTGCATTGTACTGCATAGCATATGTTGGATGATGAACACGTTGTTATGGTATTATATGATGATGTATAAATATTGTATGTTGTTATATTGCTATGCCATGATATGATGTATTTTCATCTTATTCCCTATTCCCATGTCGGTGTGTTTACATGATTTCTTACTCCTTGTTTCTGCTGTTCCATGTATTTCCTTATGCAGAGGACGATGAGCAGCCAGTGGAGGAGTGACTCTGGGGAGCCGCGACTCTAGTTAGAATGCTGAGTTATAGTTGTTAGTTTTGTTAGTTGTTTAGTTTTCTTCCGTGATGTATCCGGATTTTGGTTATACCAGCTCTGTATGTGACATCGAGGTTGGGCTTTTCTTTATCTGTCTTGTTTATGTTTTACTGTTTTAAAACTATGTTATTTCCACGTTGTTTTTGTTGAGATGTGAAACCTTTTTATCCAAGTTTTTATTTTTTAAAAATAAATGCATATTTTATAATTACCTCTTTTAAGTAAATGTTTTATATTAATATGTGGGGTAGAAGGGTGTCACATCTACTACATGCACGTCTATTGCTCAAGTGTGTCCAATATATGTTAAATGTGTGTCCAATAGGAATCGTGTCCATCATCTGCATGCTCTTATCTGGCTCTTCTATGCTATCTATAATTAAATTTGCATTAATTTTTGTCCAAGACATATTTAATTATGTTCTCTTTCCAAGTCAGTTATTTCCATCAATCCCATCAATAGCCTCTTTACAGTTTCAAAAAACCTGCGCCACATCAAGACTCATTACATGTCTCTTCACACATTTTCTTTTATTTTCTTTGGGAAAACTCTTCACATTCGAAACATTTTTAAGTAATATCATTTCCCTCTGAAAAACCTTTCGCCATCTCTTCTCTTTGAACCTTCGAGCTATCTATTTCCCCTGTTTCCAAACCCTAAGTCTCAATCTTCAACAATGGCTTCTTCTTCTGCTGTTTCAACCTATTATGTTACTAAACTAAACATCGACATTGAATACCATTTCTAGTTTGGAGTCTTGGAAAAGTATAATGTTGATGTAAGTAAATACATCAATACTGCTGGCTGGGATGGTCTCTTCGTGGAGAAGGTTTGTGTACCCTTACCTTATTAGGGCTTTCTGAAGAAACCCTCAGGTAATAGACACTGAGGTATATACAAATCTGCTGGGTAGGAGAATGGTGGTGTATGAGAAAACCATCTCTAAAGCTATCAACTATGCCCAGGAGGGGTTGATCATTTCTGATACTTGGGAACAAGACCTGGGTGGACCAAAGGTTATTGCCACACTTCTGATGAGAGCTGAAAAGATTAGAACTCATTCTTGGAAGGCTGTAGAGATGAAGGATGAAATTAGAATCATGCATCAGATTCTCAACAAGTCTGTGCTTCACAAAATTGGGTCAAAGGACAACCTTTCTGCGCTGCACAAGTTTTGTCTTTGTCATCTGGTAACTGAGACAAAGGTGAATCTTCCATGTATTCTCTTTGGAAGATTTAGAGACTATGTCAACAACAAGGAGAAATCAAATGCAATACCCTTATGTCATCTACTGTCAAAGGTTTTCAAGGCTCAACAAATCTATGCCTATTTAGAGGCTAAATCCCCCGAAAAACAAGTCTTGATACTTAAGGAGAAGGGTATGCTGCTTTGATCTTTGGCAAAGTAAATCCTACAAATATGAAGCCAAGTACCGTTACTCAAGTAGAGTTTACCAAAGAAGAGAAAAGACTAAAGATTAAGGAAGAGCAGATAGAGGTCAGTAATGTTGAGACTCTAGGGATGAGAAGGAAAACAGTTGGGAGGAAGACAACCATAGCAAGGAAGCCTGCTGTCAAGAAACCTGCTGATGGTATTGTCATTAGGGAACAACCTGTTGATGCAGCTCATCCTGCCCCAACTTTGAAGAGAACCAGGAATCTAATCCAGTCTCACAATGACGATGAAGATGAGTATGATGAAGACAATGTCCCTATTGGTGATATTTTGAAGAAGAAGAAGAAGCTGTCTACTTCAGTTGCTGCTACACCAACTCAGATCAGAAGGCAACCTCAGTGGAAGGCCAAGTCTGTTGTGGCTCCTAAGGTAAGTGTCCCTGCTAATGATCCTATTCAATTAGCAGCAGATGCTCTGGTTGAGAGTTTTGAGAAAAATAGGAATGACAGTACACTAAGGTAAGCATCCCTGCTAATGATCCTGTTCAATTAGCAGTAGATGCTCTGGTTGAGAGTTTTGAGAAAAATAGGAATGACAGTACACTGGCACATTCTATACTACCATCATCACTTTCACCACCTCACACTGATGTGTATATACCTACGCTGCCATCACAACCCTAAACTGAACCACAAACCACATGACCACAAATAATCTCACATTTTCACTCACTTGTCCAAACCTCACCAACAAGACCACATTTTCAACCAATCATACCTGCAGATGATCCCTGGTTTAATCAACTAGATGATGTAAGGATCAACCCTGGCGCCCCCTTTCCTAAAATTCCCAAAGTCATTTTCCCCTACACAGACCCTTCAATCATGTATGATGGCAAAGCTGAGAGCTGGGCCAAACTAAAAAGGGATTGGAGAATACTATACCACACTCACCAACCTGAACCTAAATCAACCAGACCATTCTACCCCTTACCAGAGTATGAATATGAGCCTGAACCCACATACACCCCATGACATGCACCTATTCCTTATGATCAGACTGGTTCACTTCCATCTCTCTTATACAATGAAATTGGACCTGCCCTCACTCACCTTCCACTACATAAATTCCCACCTAGAAAAATCTACCCAAACCTCATTTAATTGCCACCCTTCAAACCACACACCGATGGTGTAGACAGGCATCTCATTCCTGTCTGGTGGACAAACCCTCTCAAGGCTACATCTAAATACATTGAATGCAGAAGATCAAGGACTTTTGGCAGGGAGAAGTTAATCATTCACAGAAATACAAAATGGAAGAATTTTGTGCATCTGAGGGAGTATGGCAGAGCTACTGATGTTGTGGATCACACCTGATGCCTGAGATCGAACTGCCAAGGTATATCAGGGCTGCCAATTTTGTTCCACCCACCTGGCTATTCCACTCATCCAAAGAAACCAGGATTGGAGTGAGACCTCCCATGATCTGTCCTAGGCTTCATATGATTGATCTGAACCCTGACAAGGATGCCAAGTACAGAACAAACAAGTATAAGATGCCTGTTGATAGCTCTTATATGCTTGAACTCACTGATGATCCATTGATTGCTAAGGAAATTCTGCATTTCTTGCTTGAGGAAAATGGAATTGAGGACAAGAGGATCAAATTTGATGCCAGAGGCTTCTGGGCTTGTCACATGAAAATATGCAGTAGGGAAGCATCCTCCTCTGGATTGAGTGAAGATGACAAGAGGGCCACTCCCACTGTAAGAGGAAAATTTGGCTTCTCCAATGTCAAGTATTAGATTCATGAGGATACCATTGGTATTCCTCTAATCAGTCCTATTTATGAAGAAGACCCTGTACATTGGGCTCCAAATTTACCTACTCCCTTGCCGACCCCTGCACCAACTCAAGAAGCATCTGCAGATTCTTCTGAGCATATTGAGGAAATAATTGTTGAAGGTCCTGATATGAACACAAGCTTTCTAGACTGAACCATTGGGTGAAGAAGTTACTGAGTGATGTGATCCTAGGAAGCACAATCTTAATGGGCCAATGGGGGCAAATCAACTTTGAAGCAAATCCAAATCAAACCTGCTTCACTATTTTGGTTGTTTCTTGAGTTGTAGATGTTCGATTGAAGTGATCTTGGCTGCGTTGGAAAGATTAGAAGATTATCTACAAATCTTATTTTTGACTCAAAGCTGATTCGGTGTCTATCATGACTAAAATTGGGCTACAAGTTTAGCACAAAATTCTGTACGGGTTTTGATTTAGTTAGGCTTGTAATTGGGTTTAAGAGTGTTCCAAGCCCATTAGGACGTAGAGAGGTGCACTTCAAGTTAGACTAACATGCACCTTAAGTAAGAGTAACTTGCACTTCAAGTTAGACTAGCTTGCACCTTAAGTAGGATGAGCCTATAAATAGGCTTCATGTAAAGCATTTTACAAGTTTGAATACAATTGAGTTTTCTCACACTTGAGATTTCTAGAGAGAGTTGAGAGTTCTCCTCTTCTTGGTTCATGAGTTGAACCATTGATTCTTATCTTGAATTTCCATATTCAAGTGGTGAATCTTCCCTTGGCTTATCAAAGTCAATCTTCTTCTCAAAGATGATTCAATTTGTGGCGCCTTCTTCTTCCTATTGCATTTTCTATTTTTGTTCTTTAAATTCTTGCAATTTACTTCATGCAATTTACTTCCTAGTTCATATATAGATTGTTCTTCTCTTCTACTCCTTTTGGTTTTACTTGTTTCTTCACTTGAAGATCAAGTTTATTCTATTGTTCTTGTTTGTGTTTGATCTTGAATTTTTAGCAATTGAAATCAAAGAAAGATCCTAAAATGTTAGTGATCTATGCCTTGATCACATCACTGAGTCTGCAAACAGACAAGAAACTTCTGAGAGGCACTTTTCAGAACCATTGGCTCTGGCTCTAGTGCATCCACATGACCAGCCTCAACCCTCAACAATCTTAAGCTCTAAGTACCCAGCAAGGTCAATAATATCTGCATGATTCTGCTGAAAGCTCAAGACCTACACTGCCACCAAATCTGGAAGAAATTATAGGCAGAATAGTAGATGAAAAAGTGAAAATAGAGGTCAATGAGCAAGTAAAGGAACAAGTTGCAAAATCATTGGCTCCAACAAATGTTCTGATCAACCAGATGTTAACCCTCCTCACCAGTTTTCAGTCATAGTCTTTTTGATCAACCTCCTCCACCTCCAAATCAAGACCCTCCTCAACCACCTCCACCCTCATCTTAGTTTTCTTTTATCTTAACTGACAATCATGGTCCAATCCTGTTTCCTTTTTGTCTGATGACAAAAAAGGGGGAGAAAGGATGAGAGAATTAAATTTTCATATATATATACAAGTCAGTCAGTTTTTGATCAGTCAAGTTTTTGAATTATTAGTATCTGTCTGCATCTGCATCTGCATGTTCTTAAATTGCTTTGTTGCTTACTTCTCCTTTATATGCTCTGATACTATGTTTGCTGCTTTTGATGTGACTGATATGTCTTTATGTCTTAGTAGCTATTTGTTTTAAAAAGCTTTGATACTATATCTTGAATATGATTGAGCTTATGCATGATGATCTGATAAGATATATGATATGTCCTGCTACTTATCTGTTTTAAATATTTTAAGTTTGAATGCTTTGTCTTAGGGGGAGCTCTGCAGCTCTCTTAGACTTTGTTCACTCAAATTTAATTAGTTTTTGTCATTATCAAAAATGGGGAGATTGTTAGAACCAAAGTGATTTTGGTTTAAATTATCTCTTAAGTTTTGATATTAACAAAAAGGTTAAATTTGTATGGTAAATTATTGTCAAAGATCTAACTTGTGTGTTCTAGATTGCAGGATTGTTTGAATGATATTAGAAAGGGAAACTTAAAATAAGTCTCTTTGCTTTACTGTGGAATCATATCGGATTCTATACTTGATCCTCTAGACGAGTCTTCTATCTTTGGTAAAAATTATGAGTTTGTTAAGTTATCACTAGACGATGTCTTAAAATATTGGCTAAGGTAATATTCAATAGACGAGTATCTAAGTCTAAGAAAAGATGAGTAAATGAGACAATAAGTATTTTTCAGAAAAACACCACGTCCAAAGACTTGATAATAAACGAGTAGTCTCACTAAACGCCACGTCAGTAGAAGATCCATTGAGTATAGCGAGTCCAAAGACTTGAAACTAGACAAGAGTCTATAGACGCAGTATCAGTAGACCAGCCCGTCTTACTGATAAGCTATTATGCACGTCCAAAGACATGCACGTCTACTAGATATTAAAAGTGAACCTGTCTAATCTTAAACATATTTATTTCAAATGATTGAATATTTAATTCAAGAGAATATATGTCTCTTTCTCTTGCTACTTCATTTGTTTAACTCTTTGTTTCTTGAGAATAGAAACATATTACCATCGAAAACATAAACCTTTGTACTCTGTCAACTACATTGCTGTAAAGTTCAAACCAAGTACAAAGAAGGAAAGTCAGAAAGCAACCTTCGGTATAATAGGGAAATGACAACTCGACTTTGAGCATTCCTCTGATAAACAAGAGCACTTCTCCATGAAGCATATCAAGTTATCAGTCTCAACAGATCCTAGCATTTAATGCTATGTCTAGACGGATACAAATTGAAGACTGTTGAAGAAAATCAAGGAAGAGAAGCACTTCATCTATAAATACCGGACGATCCCCAGTGAAGATAGATCCAAGCTCTGATATTCAAAAGTGCCAAAAACTCTGATCAAAGTTCTCTTGAACTAATTCATTTTGTAACCACAACTGATCTTAAACTTTCATACTCTCACACATAGTGAGCTTGTAACATCATTTTCTTAAATCTCTTTGTTAGAGTTAGAGCCTGAAGAGACTTGGTAGAGAAAGAATACTTGTAAGCCTGAAGAGGTGTTGAATATTTTTAAAGCTATTATATTATAGTGGAGAAAACCTTCAGATAGAAGGGGCTGGACGTAGCTCTTGGTTGGAAGAGAGTGAACCAGGATAAATCACTTGTGTGAATCTTCTAATCCCTTTTCTTTATAGCTTTCGGTTATACTAACTGTGGGGATTTGAATCTGAGTTTGTTAACTCTTAAAAAAGGTTTTCTAGTTCGTGTGTTTGTTTTGTTATTTTTCTTGTAAAAGATTTAAGGCTTTTTTGAAAAACTGTTAAGAAACACAATTCAACCCCCCTTCTTATGTTTCCCTGTGTCAAATTCAATAGGGGCATAGATTATGGGGTGAGCCCTCCAAACACGGAGTCCAGCCTTATCTTCCATGTCAACCTTCTCCCTTCCATCATCAACCTTCCATTCGAAACACTGAATCATAGCAGTGAGATTCACATGCACTATCGCAAATGCCAAAGTCCTTCCAAGACACCCTCTGTTCCGAGTGAGTTTTGGGGGGAAATTGTCCTCACTGCTGTACATGTCATTAACAGAATTCCATCTTTTGTTACTTCAGATTTGTCACCCTTTGAAAAATTATATGGTTGCACTCCTTATTATTTGGCCGTGAGAGTTTTTGGTTCTACTTGCTTTGTTCTTCTTCCTCATGTAGAACGTAGTAAGTTGTCTTCCCGTTCTGCAATCTGTGTTTTTCTTGGTTATGGTGATGGTCAGAAGGGTTATCGTTGTTATGATCCTGCTAACCAAAAACTTTATGTATCGCGTCATGTTGTGTTTCTTGAGCATATACCATATTATTTTATTCCTCCTGATTCTCACAGTCTTACGAAATCTGATCTCACTTGCATTGATCCCTTTGACATAGATACAGACACTACTCCTTCTTCTGTGACACATCATCCAAATGTTTCTGATATTGAGTTTTGTAGGGTTGACACTAGTAGTACTGTTGATCCAGGTACTCCCTCTGTCCCCACGGCTCCCCAAGCATCCTCTGAGATTGTGGATCCTCATCCTCCTCCTCCACCTCTTCATTATCCTCGACATGATCGTAAGTCCTCTCAGTTACCCGATTTTGTTTATACCATTTATTCTACTTCTTTTGCTTCCTTCTTGACCTCTATTCACTGTTTGTCTGAGCCATCTTCCTGTCAAGAGGCTGTTCTTGAACCTCTTTGGCAGCAAGCTATGGCCGAGGAACTCTCTGCATTGTACAAGACAGATACTTGGGATCTTGTTTCTCTTCCACCAGGAAAAAGTGCCATCGGTTCTCGTTGGGTGTATAAGATTAAAACTAAGTCTGATGGATCTGTTGAGAGATACAAAGCTCGTTTGGTTGCTAAAGGGTTTTCCCAACAATATGGTATGGATTATGAAGAAACTTTTGCTCCTGTTACCAAAATGACCACTATTTGTACTCTTATTGCAGTTGCATGTATTCGTCAGAGGCCTATTTCTCAAATGGATGTTAAAAATACCTTCTTGAATGGTGATCTCCAAGAAGAGGTTTATATGGTACCTCCCCCTGGTGTTTCTCATAATCCAGGTGAAGTGTGTAAACCGAAGAAAGCTCTCTATGGGTTCAAACAAGCTCCTTGAGCTTGGTTTGAGAAGTTCTCTATTGTGATTGTATCTCTTGGCTTCCACTCTATTCCACATGATTCTGTACTGTTTCTCCGATGCACTTCTCATGGTTTTATCCTGCTCTCTTTATATGTTGATGACATGATTATCACTGGGGATGATGTTGATGGTATTGCAGAATTGAAATTGAAATTAGCTCAACAGTTCGAGATGAAAGATCTAAGTACTCTTTGTTACTTTTTGGGGATTGAGGTTGCCTACTCTCCTAGAGGTTACCTTCTCTTTCAATCAAAGTATATTGCGAACATTCTTGAACAAGCTCATCTCTCTGACACTCGGACCGTTGATACTCCTCTTGAGGTCAGTGCTAGGTATGCCTCTTCTGATGGTGTTCCTCTACCCGATCTCACCTTGTATCAGACACTTGTTGGCAGTTTGGTGTATCTTACCATCACTAGACCATATATTGCCTATGCAGTGCATGTTGTTAGTCAGTTTGTTGCCTCTCCCACTACAGTTCATTGGGCAGCTATCCTTCGCATTCTTCGTTATCTTTGGGGCACTCAACTTCAAAGTCTTCTTTTCCCTTCATCGTCTTCCTTGAAACTACGTGCTTATTCAGATGCTGATTGGGGTGGTGATTCTGCTGATTGTAAGTCTACCACATGGTTCTGTATTTTTCTAGGAGATTCTCTAATTTCTTGGAAGAGTAAGAAGCAGGCCGTTGTCTCTCGGTCATCTACAGAGGCTGAGTATCGTGCCATGGCTTCCACCACTGCTGAAATAGTTTGGTTGCGTTGGTTACTTGCTGATATGGGTGTATCTTCTTCTGGACCCAAACCTATGTATTGTGATAATATAAGTGCTATACAGATCACTCGCAACTTCGTCTTCCATGAACGCACCAAACACATTGAGATTGACTGTCATTTCACTCGACATCACTTTCAACTGGGGACCATCACTTTACCCTTTGTTTCTTCCTCAATGCAAATTGCTGACTTGTTTACTAAATCGCATTCCACTCCCCGTTTTCGTTTCTTGACTAGCAAACTCTCGATGCTTCCTGTTGATGCATCGTGAGTTTGAGGGGGGATGTTAGATAATATGGCCTTTTATTTATTTCCTATCATTAAGGGTAGTTTAGTTTTCTTCCTATATATATATATATATATATATATATATATATATATATACTCTTTCCTTTGTATTTGTGAAGTTGAACATTGCATTGTTAATGAAACCCTAGCCCTCTTTCTCTTCACTTTGGTTCTTTCTTCCTCTTCATCTCTCTTCTATGTCGCATTTGGTTTGTTAACAGGGAGAAGAGGTGGTGTGCGTTGTGTCCGGTGTATTGAGGACCATAGCCTATATGTAGGGTGATGACCAATTAAGGTTCCCATTATTCCAAAATTGGTTATCAATGACATCCACTCATATTTTGTCCATATCAGATAATTAATGATAATCAATTATCAAATCAGAAATCTGATAAGCCTTATCTCTAAATTGATCACATATCAATTAAGGCCCCTAAATGATGAATAGCTGATATAATTAACTATCGATATATGCCCATATTATGATATTGGAATAAAATATTCCAACATTTGCCACCAATTTCCTCACCATTTCAACTTCACTCTCATTCCCATAACTCCTTTGACTAAGAGTCATTCTTGACACGATGTTATTCACAAGTATCATGAACTATCCTCCAAGATCAACTGTTTCACTAGCCACACTTTTCTTGAGCACAACCTTCACGAGCCTCGTTGTCTCTTCTTTCATCACATGTTGGAGCTGATCGAGAATGCATCCACCGAGGAGTTCATACATGCAAAGCTTCTTTTTGAACTTGAAATAGGGTCCATAAGGTGAAAACAAGAAGCCTTGGAAGCCGTAGGATAAGGTCTCAATGGCAACAGTGTGAGAAGGATGATCTGAGAATGAGGTTTCGTGGGTTTTGAGGAACTCTTTTGCATCTTCTGCAATGGAAGCTACAACACAAGGGATGGAGCCAAGGAAAAGGTGCATGATGGGTCCATAGCGGAATGAGAGCTTTGAGAAATCATGGTGGGGTAGTGAGGAAATAAGGTGGAGGTGTCCAATGATGGGTAAGACTTGTGGACTAGGTGGAATGAGGGTTTTATTTTTTTTGTTTTCTCAATAGTATTGATCGAAGGAGAATGGAGGAGAGGCTCCGTCTAAGTTCCTCCAGTGAGAACTTGGAGGAACAATCCACACTGAATATTAACCGTAGATATAATAATATATCTATTATGCGGTTCAGATTAAGGAAGTGGTAACTTGATAGGTGGGAGGTGAAATTTACTGGTAACCTATTTATTGGGTCATAAGTTAATTCCTGGCAGGCCATACGTGTCATATGAGTGAGAATATAGCAACTTTGACTAGCACTACAAAAAAACAACTATTTAGCGACCATAATATTCGGTCGCTAAACATTGTAAATCAGTCGCTATTTAATTTAGCGACCGAATTAGCGTTCGATTAATGGTGGTGGCTGAATACCTGGTCGCTAAGGTTTTAGCGACCGAATTAATATTTCGGTCACTAAATGGCGACCGAAATTACGGTCGCTAAATAATAATAAACGGTCGCTATTAGGTTGGTCGCATTTTTTGGTAACCATTTCTAGCGACCGATAATCGGTTGCTAGTTCGGTCGCTAATTTTGGTTACTGTTAACCTATATTAGCGACGGATTTTCGGTCGCTATGCCACATCTGTAAATGTTAAATAAAGTTTAGCGACCGAATTATTGGTTTCTAATTCGGTCGCTAAACTGGTTATTATTAAATTTTTTTTTATTTTAAATTTTAAAATAAAATTGTTTTTCTGATTTTCTTTAAACGTTAGCAAAATTACTAATAAAACACACCAAATTACTTATGAAATATACAATCATAAGAAATAATAAATATATATAAAAAGAATAATCCAAAATGTTGTACAAGAATTGTTTAAAGTCAAAAATATGGGGAAAAAAATCAGTCATGATGAGGGGGAGATGGAGGAATCCAATCATCCTCAGTGTCCGTACCACCGACGTCTGCTAGCTGATCGTCCTCTGGAGTAGCAGCATCAGTAGCTGGTGGCGAAACTGGAGGAGCGGCAGCGGCGAGCGCAACAACCGTCGAGCATCATCTCGAGCAATCGAGTCTGGATCCTCATCTGCTCCAACACCAGCCGCAGCGATGTCCGCCCTGCTCGATGCTCGCCGCATCAGTCGCTTGGTGTGCTCGAGTCAACTGTGCAATCTAGTTCGCCATCTGCTGCTCTCTCTCGCTCTTCTCCCGAAGCTCCGCGTTCAGCTGCGTGATGGTGTCCTGCATTTGGTGGAACTGCTCCTGAGGGACGGTATCGGCATAGGAAGGAGCAGGCGTGCCGAATGATGAAGCGATAAACTCGCCTCCCAGGTGTCCGAGGCCATACACGTGCCCCTTCTTGTTCCTGCCCCCGACGACCTCCAAATAAATGGCATTATCGTCGACGGAGACAGGAGAGCAGGGCCCATCACCAGTCAAAGCCTCATCTTGTGACTGTGAGGCACGTGATATGGCATCGTCCTTCTTCTCGTTGAAGCCCACCTACAAAGTATAGTTGAAGAGATTTAGTTAAAATTATATCCAATATTAACAAATCATTTATAATAAATTACAAGTAAACACTAAATTATTTTTTTGCTTGCAGCATAGTTACGGGCCTTGTCGTTGACCCATGTCCCCGACTTCAACTTCTTCGTCCTCTCCACCAACTCCATAGCAGTGGGGGCCCGTTGTTTCTGTGCTTTCTGCATAGAAAAATATAATCTTAAATTCATAAGAATAATTAAAATTGAAAACTAATTAATTAAATAGTATATTAAGTCAAAAGTTAAATGTATTACCAGCTCGTCGTAGTGGGCGGCGGCTGATTTAGACCCATCGGTCCAAGCACATGCGCCACCATTAGAAGCTCGATTACGCCGAGCTGTGGCATGGATCTCCTAGAACTTCTCAGTAGCCCAGTACTGGTCCAGCGGCCTCCTGATCTCAGGATCCACCCACTTCCCCTTATTCTGACCCTTCCTCAGCTTTTTCGTCAGATTCTTCATGACCAGTGAGCCTTTATGCTCAAATATGTCCCTGACGAGAGCCTCTAAAGCTAAGTCCCACCTATACTCTTTCTGCAACTTACAGTTGTTAGAAATTTCGTGTGTACATATATATAATGTAAATTTAATTTAAATAACTTAATAAATTGTTGCATTAAACTCTAGAAACAACTGATCCCTATGGCCCTCTGGGATGGCCTTCCATGTAGGCCATGGACCATCAAACTTGCGTCGCAGGATCTTCGATATCGAATCAGAAGGGCCCTTCATGCGTAAAGTCTGCAAAGAAAATTAGAGCATTAATAAATGTTATAAATAAATTTAAAAAACAAGTAAATAGAAATTAACGATACTTTATATATATTAAAAAATTAAATTAGCATACTCGTTATCCCCCCTGGGGATAAGAAGAATCCTCCTGTTGGATGGACCACGACTCTCCTGTCCCGATGATGATGATGGTCCTGTCGTCGTAGGTGTGGATGATGAGGGTGCAGCCCGTGTTCCGACCACATGAGGCTGGGTAGGGGGTGCAACTCCATCACCCTGAGGTGTCCCGTCCACAGAGGTGCTGGTAGGGTGGTCTCGATCTGAAGGCTGTGGGTCGGCCGGCGAAGGGAGGAGATTAGTGGATTTAGGCTCTTATCATCCAAGAGATCGGGGCTTGAGTAATTTAGTGTATTGATTTTAATATCTGAAGCATGAATGGGAGGTATCTAGTCCTGATAGTACATGAGTTAGAGGTTTGGTGAAGTCTAGTCCCAACATATCTTTCTGCACTCCAAGTGTTTGTTAAAAGTCCCCAAAAAGACAAAAACATTTTATTGCTTTTGTTGCTTTATTTTTCTGTTTTGATTTCTCTTCATAGTCTAGATAGTTGCTGAGTTTGTGAATTGGTACTTGACATCCAATCCCCGTGGATACGATAACCGGTCTTACCACCGTATTACTTGCACGACTGGTTATACTTGCCCAGATTCGTCAACAAGTTTTTGGCGCCGTTGCCGGGGATTGGTTTTGCCAATATCATTAGTAACGAAGGAGGCAACTAATTTAGACATTTTTATTCTTTTTTATTTTTCTGTATATAGTTGATCTGTTTGTTTTGAGTTCTGTTTTTGCAAGGTGGACGAAAGTCATGGAAAATTTTTATTATCCACCTGATGAGGAAGCCTCAAGTCACACTTTGGAGGACGACTGGTGTTTGGGAGACTGCATGGATTTGATGAATCATATTACTCCAGCACGGGTTGATAGTGTGACGGGTAAACTTATGTACAATATTTCCGAGGAGGATTGGGAAACCTTTTGCTCATATCTACCACCTCCACCACCATGTATGATTCCCATAGAGCCACATGAAGCAGAATTTGAGCAGAACCTGGTTGTGGGAATGGATCAAATTGAATATGAAGTGGTGGACGAGTCACAAGAAGAGAAGTACCTTTCACAAATCCTTGGGAAATTGAGGAATGGGAATGGAAGGAGCGAACACCGTTGAAAGCTGCTCTAGAACAGTATTCCCAAGAACTATCCGCCTCCGAGGCCAAAATCAGAACCAACTGTGACAGTATGGAAGCTGTGAAGCAGAACTTCAAAACGCAAGTTGAGGAGGTTTGCAAACAATTAGAACAAGAGTCACATGCATCACAAATTGAGCAAAATCTGGTTTTGGGGATAGTTCAAGATGAAGACGAAGTGGTAGTGGATTCCACCATGCTTGCGAAGGAATTTGAATTTTCTGCATTAGACAAATATGTTGGCTTGTATGCATGTGTGGACGCTGCAAAACTAGGCCCTTCCACTTGTCTGTCAAACTTCCTGGTGAAAATGCCATTTGACCCGCTAGGAAGTAAGTGCATTATTATAGTTGAAGAGGTCAATGGTGCTTTCACACACTGACTGGATGGAGTTGAGGATAAAGTCATACTACTGCTACAATCTCCACTCCAATTACCATTTGATCCGGGAGGAGGATCCTAGGACGTCAAGCTAGTGATGTTAAAGAAGCGCTTATTGGGAGGCAACCCAACTTTTCTTAACCCTTCTCTTTAGTTAGATTTTGTTTTTGATTTTAACCTCTTGAATAATTTGAGAAGATCAAGAGGAAAAATAATAAATTGAGAATTGCCAAGTGTTTGCAGGGTAAGAAAGAAGGAAGGGAGAGCAAGAAGACAAAGTCAGCACCCATCATGGCCAAGTTTATGACTGGAATGAGAGCCAACACCCGCTACCGCCTCGGTAAGCCGTTCCAATTTTTTTTTGTTTTATTTTATTTTATTTCCTCTTTCCAACTTGATTGTTTACATTGGGGACAATGTAAATTCTTAAGCTTGGGGTAGGGGTATTTTGCATTTTGCATGTTGCATTCATATAGTTTTGCATGATAGCTTTGCATGATCACACAATTAGATCACCATTGCTTAGATTTTGTATCCAATTGTGAGAACTAAGTGCCAAATAACTTGTGATAGTGAATTATTGAACCCAATTTTTTTCATTCTTGTGATAAGGCTGCAAATGAAAACGTTTGAGATAATCTTGGATAGTTGATAATTAGCATATGGTTCTATGGATTTGTGTTGTTCATTGATTCTGAACTACTAAAATGTGAGATTTTGAGCCAAAAGGGGTACTCACTAAATCTACCCCATTCTTTGTGTTAGAGTGTTATTCCTCTTGGTTTGTTTTCTCTAGAACTTGACTTGAAACCATTTCAAAGCTTAAAAATTTTTGAAAACATTTTTGAAAATGATTGAGGCAATAGGTATTTTTCTGGCCTTCTGAGTTTTGAATGATGAAATGCTACCCCTTAGTTGCCCAATTTTGAACCTGAATGAATAAAATACTTTTCTTGGTACCTTGAAATATGTGGATAAATAAGCTTGGTAGGATACCTTCTAAAGTATTACAAAAGGGTAAAAAGGTAGTTGAAAGTTTGGGAAAAGAATCAGAAAAAAACAATTCTCTTGAGTTGAAAAATCTCCCATTCTCCAAGCAAAAGAAAAAAAATAAATAAATAGAGAAGGGGATGACAAAAAAATAAAAAAATAAAAGAAATAAAAAGAAAAAGAAAGAAAAGAAAGGTGGAAAAATAAATCGAAAACCCATAAGGGTATTTTAGAAGGTCATGTGTGCAATGCTATATTTTGTTAGCCCTTTTGGAAATATCCTTTTCTTGATTTCCCCACCTAACGATTAATCCCATGGCCCCGTTACAACCAAGTGAAAGACCTCTTGATTCTAAATTGTTTTCATTAATAAAGTAGAGATTTGGTTGATAGTCAAGCCTATGGTAGAATTCTTTCCTTGAGGAAAATGGAGTGAATTGTTATATACCCCTAAACACTTGAGTGAGGGAGAAAAGAGAGCCAAGCAAATGAACAAGCTTGGGGTGAGCTTCAGGTGAGAAAGAGTGCCCAAATCAGTGAGAACATGAGTCTAAGGAACCTAAGCCTCTAATTGGACTTGAATTGATTGTCTCCTGCTGAATTGTTTGAATTGCCTATTACTTGGATCATTTACTCGGGTTCTTGGTTCACTATCCATGTTTTGATTATTATTGATCTTCTGGCCTTAGTGATTGCTTGAGGACAAGCAATTGAATAAGCTTGGGGTGATTTGATAGTGTGATTTTACATCATGTTTCATATGCACTTTTGCATGCATTTTTCATATAGATTAGGCATTCTTTATTTGATTTTAGTTAGATTTTCCCTTGGAACGGGTGAAGCGGTTTCTTGGTGTTATTTTGCAGGAACTTAAGGAAAACTGTGCAGAATTGGCCATAATGAAGCTTGGATGATTTTAGAGCTTGAAAAGAGAAGAAATTGAGTCAAGCAGAATTCTGAAGTCTCGCCCCGCGAATCACAATTAGCCTCGCGACCCTGAAAGCTGACTGTGCCGGGAAAATGCAACTTTTTCGGTCACGCGTCGCGAGCAACTCTCGCCTCGCGAGAGTTCAATTCTCTGAAACAGCAGGTTTTAACTTTCGCCTCGCGAGAGGCCATTCGCCTCGCGAGCGAGCGCAGAATAGATTGGTATAAGTTGCTGTTTTAGGCAGAAAGTGGAGAGTTTTGAGTTTTTGAGTTTTTAGTTTTAGTTTGAGGAAGCACTTGGAGGCTGCGGCTGGAAGAGGGTTCCAACCCTGAAGGGGATGTTTTCCTTGCTCTGGGACTGGAAGAAGATTGGAGGATCCTTCTATGGAGTTTGCTTCATCCCTTCTCTCTTTCTCTTTGTATTCTCTTTTTATGAGTAGTTAATCCCGTTTGTTGGGATTAGATGTAATCAAACTGATTGTTATGTATTTATCTTGACTGATTATTCTGTGTTCATGCCTTCGTATTAGTGATTAATTTTATGTGCTTAATGCTTGTTGTGGCTAGCACCCCCATGACTCGATTAGTGTTTTGGTATGTAATGGAGACGTTCGTATCAGAACCGGAATTGGAATTAATCACCTAGTAACCCTTGCGTCTAGAGATGGAGTTTGGTTTACTAGTAATCGCGTAATCCCTAATCCTAATGCAAATCCATTAATCTAGGCCACCTAAGAGATTAGGGTCTATTAGTGGATTTAGGCTCTTGTCATCCGAGAGATCGGGGCTTGAGTAATTTAGTGGATTGATTTTAATATCTGAAGCATGAATGGGAGGTATCTAGTCCTGATAGTACATGAGTTAGAGGTTTGGTGAAGTCTAGTCCCAACATATCTTTCTGCACTCCAAGTGTTTGTTAAAAGTCCCCAAAAAGACAAAAACATTTTATTGCTTTTGTTGCTTTATTTTTCTGTTTTGATTTCTCTTCATAGTCTAGATAGTTGCTGAGTTTGTGAATTGGTACTTGACATCCAATCCCCGTGGATACGATAACCGGTCTTACCACCGTATTACTTGCACGATTGGGTATACTTGCCCAGATTCGTCAACACAAGCTCTAAAATCATCCAAGCTTCATTATGGCCAAATCTGCACAGTTTTCCTTAAGTTTCTGCAAAACAACACCAAGAAACCGCTTCACCAGTTCCAAGGGAAAATCTAACTAAAATCAAATAAAGAATGCCTAATCTATATGAAAAATGCATGCAAAAGTGTACAGAAAATATGATGTAAAATCACACTATCACAGCACGACCTCCACGACGACCCCTACCTCTAGAGGAATCTGCCATCTGTGAAAAAATGAAAAGATGATTACACAACATTGTAAATAATACAAAAATAAATTACCTAAGTAGAATGACATTTACACAATGAATTATGACATAAATAAATTACCTAAGTAGAATCTCCGTCACTAAATTCACCCTCACTCTCATCAGTATCACTTGATCGGAATGTACCTTCGCTAGATGCGTCCAACTCAGATTGATCCATTAACTCTCTTTCAACTTCTTCCCCATTTTCGGAAATGTCCGCCAGAGAATTAACAATAATGTCCGGCGTAATTTGCAACGGTTCGTGGGGTCTTGAAAACTCATCATCTTGGTACGGAGCATCTTTTTCAGGCTGGTTGATTACATTATCAGTAATTATACTATGAGCCTTTATCTTAATAACACCCAACCAGCCATGATGTCCTTCGGGATATGGCGAGTAATAAACCTGCTCTGCCTGTTGTGAAAAAATGAATGGGTCGTACGCCTTATTATACCTTCGAGACAGCCTAACTTGAACAATACCATAATTTTTATCTATTTTTGTCCCTACGTCAAGAGTAGGATCAAACCAATCACACTTGAAGATAACTAACTTCATCACGGGGAAACCGGTATAATCGAGTTCAAGGATGTCAGTTAGAACCCCATAGAAATCATCCTCTACATTGCCATCAGTGGCTCGCACACAAACACCATAGTTACACGTCTGCATTCCTTCATTCCATGTTTTTGTGTTAAATTTATATCCATTTACAATATAAGTATTCCATGATGTAACCCATATGTTAGGCCCCCATGCCAAATTTGTCAACAATGGATTTTGAACATTGTTTTCTGGATCTAGTACCTAAAAAATCAAATATTATATTATTCTTATGCATGCTATATATTTAAGGAGATAAAATGTATTTCAACAAATGAATATGCTTAACCTACATATTTACTGAACCACGTAGCAAAGTGAGAAGTAATTTCTCGATCAACCTGATCATTTGAAATGTCAGGTTGGAGATTGTCGCAACCAAAAATTACGGCAGGGACGGCGATAAAAAGATATTTTAAGGAAAAGTAGAGTCGCCACCAATTTTATTTAAATTAGGAAAAATTGGAAAACCTTTAAAAAAAATTATCTTTGAAACCGAGCCGAGTTCGGGAGTCGGTTACTAGTAGGGAAGGTGTTAAGAACCCTACATCACCCATCCTACGAATGGTACCTTGAATTAATTGTGCAAAATTAGTTTATTTATTTTTTTACCCCAAAAATATTTACAAGGAAGAATTTATTTATTTATTTATTAATATTTTTTATTTTACGTTTCTTTATTGTTCCTTTTTTTTGCATTTTTAAAAAATTATGGATAAATCTTAAATGAGGTTGGACATAGCACGTAAGTCCATAGGGCAACCTCGAAGCTAGAGGATTGAGCATGACACTTGTCATAGAGCAACCCAAAAATATTAAGTAAATTATTAATTAATTATCCACATTAAACAAATTAAAAAGAACACAAAAATAATGGAAAAATTAATTTTGGCTTGACGAGATGATTGGTCTCGCTCCTACGTATCCCTGCTTCGATGGGAAACTCAAAGCCACATAGTTCTTGTAGAAAAATATTTTATTTGCTGGTTGATTTTAATTTTTATCAAAAAGGTTTTTTTTTTATTTTTTCATTTAAAAAAAAGGGTTTTTGATATATTTCATTTTTTTTTTATTTTTTTTATCGTAAACTCCAAAATGAGATAGAGCATGGCATATACATCCACAGAGCTATCCCGCATTTAAGGAATTGAGTGTGAAACCTCTCACAAAACAAATCCCAAAATTAGTTTCTGGTAATTCCCTTTTTTACATCATTTTATTTATTTGTTAAGAAAAAATAAATATTTCACACTAAAGAAAATCAGGTTCAAAAAATTTTTTTTTGCTAAACTTACCTAGTTTAGGCCTTACACACCCATAAGTAACAACTAACCCAAATTAACATTAAAAGAACAAGACAAAAAAATAAAATAATAAAAGAAAAACAAATAAAAAAAACCCACAATACCTTGTCATCAGACAAGTGAATCAAAACCCTGTTTTACTTGTTGGTACTTTTGTGGTCTACACTAGGCGCAGGCATTGGTTTGCATCAGGGGAGTAATTACTTGCTTTTACTTGCTTTAATTTTTTTTTTTTTTTGTTTTCCATCAACCACTATAATGTGTTACTGATATTAAATATCTTGAGGCAAATCAAAAATTGGCAATGAATCAAAACCTTCTCTTATCATTAACCTGTGTGTGGGAGAACAATGAGAAGCAGCATCTTGGCTTACGGCTTCGGAGAAGACAACATGCAGAGGCGATGGTGGCTGGGCAGATTCACATTCCGGTCAGTCCGCCATGGCTGGTGCGGCGGCACAGCAGATCGGTGGTGGCGTAACAGGGTGGCGCGGCAGGGACTGAGTGAAGAAAGAAGAGAACTCTGGTTTGGAGTTTTAGAGAGTGAAAGGAAGAAGGGGAAGGATGAGAGGGATGGTGTTTTGAGAGAGATGAAGGGAATGAAATCTTGAGGGAGATGAGAGGAAGAAAGAGATGGATGAGAGGGATGGTGTTTTGAGAGGGATGAGAGGAAGAAGATGTGTCTGCCTAAAAAAAACCAAAAAAGAATAGTCAAAGAATGGGGAAGAACGTGATGTATGGAGATTAAAAGTGTGTTGAACAGTGTGCAGATGGAAGTATATTGAATAGTGCGCAGATCAGCCCCCCAAACAATATGCCCCCATTGTGATTTTTATAATGCCAATCCCTCCGATCCTGATCCTAAATTTCTGCCTAGATTTAAGGTTGTTATCCGATCCTGATCCTAAAAATATGCCCAGGTTAACATTCCTATCTCTAATTTGAAAATTAAATTCAAATTCAAATAAAGTGGTTGCTGGGGAGGAGGATCAAATGGGTTTTTATTTTCTTTTCAAATTTTTATTTTATTACTTTTATTTTTATTTTTATTTTTTGAAAATTTTTTAGTGAATATTAAGAGACCCGGTCAAAATGGGGTGTTCACAGTTGCCCCTCTTTACTTGTTCATTACTAGAATACATGAAGAAAGAACCATTTTTTCATGTGGTAATAGTAAGGAACTAGTAAAGAAAATGAACTCACATTTTGGCCGGGATGGGAAATAGGCTGGAGAAAATTAAGCTTTAGAGCTTGGAAAATAAAAGTGAAAGTGGGCCTCAAATCCCAAGTATAAAATTAGCAGTGAGCCTCAGAGCTTGAAAAAATTAATTTGCAGCGGGCCTCAGATCCCAAAAATAAATTGGCAGTGAGCCTCGGAGCTCGAAAAATAAATTGCAGTGGGCCTCATATCCCAAAAATAAATTAGTAGTGAGCCTCAGAGCTCGAAAGAAAAAATGCAGTGGGGCTCAGATCCCAAAAATAAATTTGCAATGAGCCTCAGAGCTCGAAAAATAAATTGTGGTGGGCCTCAGATCCCAAAAATAAATTTGCAGTGAGCCTCAGAGCTCGAAAAATAAATTGCAGTGGGCCTCAGATCCCAAAAATAAAATGCAGTGAGCCTCGGAGCTCGAAAAATAAATTGCAGTGGGCCTCAGATCCCAAAAATAAAGTGCAATGAGCCTCAGAGCTCGAAAAATAAATTGCAGTGGGCCTCAGATCCCAAATATAAAATTAGTAGTGAGCCTTAGAGCTCGAAAAATAAAATGCAGTGGGCCTCAGATCCCAAAAAATAAAATTGCAGTGAGCCTCTGAGCTCAAAAAATAAATTGCAGTGGGCCTCAGATCCCAAAAATAAATTTGCAGTGAGCCTCAGAGCTCGAAAAATAAATTGCAGTGGGCCTCAGATCCCAAAAAATAAAATGCAGTGCACCTTGAGTCAAAATATGTGAGCCTGGAGCCAAAACAAGTAAGCCATGAGCCTTAAAAATAGACCATTGAGTCAAAAAAAAAAAAATTGTGATCGGGCCATGACCCTTCGAATTTCATGTAGTGGACAAGTGAGCCATGAGCCTTAAAAATAGACCATTGAGTCAAAATTTTTATGATTGGGCCATGACCCGAGAATTTCATGCAGTGGACCTTGAGTCAAAATATGTGAGCCTGGAGCCAAAACAAGTAAGCCATGAGCCTTAAAAATAGACCATCGAGTCAAAAAATTTATGATCGGGCCATGACCCGCAAATTTCATGCAGTGGACCTTGAGTCAAAATATGTGAGCCTGGAGCCAAAACAAGTAAGCCATGAGCCTTAAAAATAGACCATCGAGTCAAAAAATTTATGATCGGGCCATGACCCGCGAATTTCATGCAGTGGACCTTGAGTCAAAACATGTAGCCATGAGCCTTTAAAAAAAATAAAAAAAAAATAAATGGACCATTGAGTCAAAAAATATATATATATATATATAATAATAATTTATGATTGGGCCATGACCCGAGAAATTTATTGAAAACTGCCTTTTTAGAAAATGTGGAACCAAATGCTTCTCAGAAAAGCTTTCACTAATCAAACTCATATTCAAATGGAACCTTTTGCAAAATTGGTGTTGCCTATATCCCTTTTCACTTGATAACGCCTCCTTCGGCTTGCTACTTTTAGAATATCCCTTTCTACCTCTCAATCTTTATTGTCCATAAGGATGTCATTTCCTTCAATTATCGAAACTTCAAAGTTCTTTTGGTCCGGACTGTTCATCAAAAGATTACCATTAGATGGTTAAATTATACTATTATGTCTAGGTTCATCTTTCTTGAAACATAATATAACATATATGCATTGATTCAGAAGTGTGATGAAAGAGGATTTGATTGACTCGATAACTTTGACTTGTGCGTTTGACTTCACGAGATACGGACAACAAGGAAAGGGACACAAAGGATGGTAGGGATTTCAAAAGGGTTGTTTTCTTAATCTTGATTGTTCTGATCTTAATGAGATTGACCTTTTCTCAACAAGTGGATATCACGATCGAAATTTGCCCTAGTGTAAGGTATTCCAAAACAAAAACTCAAACATGGGTAAACCTTTCAGGAACAAAATTGCCCCAGTGTAAGGCGTTCTAGATTAAACACAGCCAAGGATACACCTTTTAAGAAAGAAATTGCCCCCAAAAAATTGCCCCAGTTTATGGTTCTGAGGATAAAGTTATCCTCATTCAAGCCAAATCTCGCCCTAACTTTTTGTTAGACCGCCCTTTCGAGCTTTCAGTCTAATGGGCTTTTTTTTTTTAAGAGCAAAGTGCTTGGATAAAGAAAGTGTGGATACCTTCTCTCACGGTTAATATTTTATGAAAATAAGAGTAATTCCTCATTGATAAGAATGAACTTTTAAAGCTTGTAACGTGGCCATGGTTTAAGGGTTAAGAAACAAAAGGTATAAAAGGCTCAAACAAGTGTTTAAGGGTGAATGAGACAAAGGATCTTACATCATCAAGAGAATTGCTTGCTTTAACTTGCACACACAACTTTTTTATTTTTTCATTTCATTTTTCTCCTTCTCATCCTCTTTTTTTTCAATTCAATTACATTGCCATCTCTTTTTTTACTTTCAGCATCACATTTTCCTTTTTTTTCTTTTTCTTTTTCTTTTGCTTCTTTTTCTTCTTTCTTTTAGCATCTCCTTCAGATTCTTCTTCCTTTTTCCTTCACTTATTGTGGTTGCAATCGATCTTTTATACGAGCCCCCTTTTGTAGGGGTGATCCTTGTCCAACGTTATTTTGAAAGAATTTATAAGGCTCAACAGGGGTAACAAAGGATAATGATATTTTTTTTTGAAGGATAGAGAAAGATGGCCAATCTTCATTTCAAATTAGGATTACTCATTTTTCATAAAGAATTAAACTTGAGACATGGTAAAAAAACACACCTTCATTCATTTACTCTTTTTTTTTCTTTTTTTCTTTTTTCTTTTCTTTTTTTTTTCCTTTTCTTTCCCAGGGGCAAATAGGACATGCGCAAAGGGTTTCATCAAGAAAGAAATAAAAAATCCAGGGGCTGGATACCCACATAGTCCCAATGTCAAAGAAGAAACCAATAAGAAAGATAGAGGTAAATGAAGAAGCTAAACTATGATGGAATCCATGCAAATTTATTATATTAATGATTCAAGAAGGATGACAAAAACTTAGATGTCAACAGATTCTAATCACTAAACACAACAAATAGTTAAACCATCATCATGACAATCTATTGATGAAAAAAAACAAAATGCCAAATATTGTATTTCCTCAACTATTGTCAAAAGAATCATTTGTAATGATAAGCTCTTCCCCTTTAACACTGACTAGCCCAGATGCTAACAGTCTTCTCACAGTGGTCTTGAAATCTTCACAATTATCAATAGAGTGACCACCTACCCCCATGTGAAACTTACAAGTGACATTTGGGTCATACCATGCTGGAAATGGGGGTTCCCTTGGGCGCACAGGCTTCTCCGAAATCATATGGACATCAAATAATCGTTGGAATAACTCATCCTTGGAAATGGATAGCCTTGGGAAAGGTGGTAGTGTCGATGGAGGGTGAAAGGTTCTTCTCATTTGTGGGTTCACTCTAGGTTGGAATTGGCTAGGGTGATTTGGTGGGGAAACAGTGGGATATGATGAGTGTGGTTGTGTGTATGGACAAGGTGATGATGGAGCTTGGAAAACATTTGTGGGATGGAAGATATGGTGAGGTGGGTATACGAATGTAGGTGTCTGGTATAGAAAGTAAGGGTTAGGATCATATGGTGGTGTTTGATATCTTGGGTACAATGTTGAATATTGGGGAATGGTGGTTTCTTGGTGTTGTATGTGATTTGCCTCGACTTCCTTCTTCCTTGGGTCAACCACTTTTTCAGCTCTCTACCTTCCGCATCATCAACCGGCAGACTTCCCGACTTTAGCCAAAATTTCGATTCTCTCCCTGCAGAGATCAAATCTGAAAAATCTTTATAAGCAACTCCTGCCATTGCCCATATAAAGGGCGCTCCCGGAGTTCCTAAAAATACGAGCATGTCTCGAGATAATGTCAATGGGGGTTAAACTTGTCTTGCCAAACTTCTCCATCTTTGTGCATACTGCTTGAAGGATTCCTCGTCTCTTTTTTGCATCACAATAAGTTGTTCACGGGTGGGAGTCGCATCCAGATTGTACTTGTATTGATCCATGAACATATCGGCCAATTCCGTCCACCTCGAGATCTTAGAATGATCTAATTGAAGGTACCATTCTAATGCGAGACCCGTCAAACTTTCATGGAAAAAACTGATGAGGAATCTGTCATCCTTAGACCAAATTGCCATTTTGGTCGCATAGCTGATTAAGTGAAATCGTGGATTCCCGCTTCCGTCATACTTGGAAAAATCGGGAACCTTAAAATCCTTGGGGATCATGACTTCCGTGGCAGGACACAGTTCCTCTATTTTGAGGGAGCCATAAGCACTAGAACCTCTAATTGCCTTGATCTCCTTTTCCACTTTCTCCATCCATTCCTCCTCCCTTTTGTCCTTGAGAATGGATACATGAGGTTGTTTCCAGGTGAGTCCTTCATATCCAGGAGTTTTGTGATAGGCATTTTCCAAAGATTGATATCCTTCTCCGATGGGAATTACTATTGGTGTTGTGCAATGCGACTGCTCTTGGTAAGGCAACCCCTGAGTAAAGCTTGTACTTATGCTTGAGAAAATTGGTGTTGTTACCATGGAAGAGGTTTGTTGTGAAGTCTTATATGGACCAGCTTCATTTGCACTTCTATTTGTACTAAGCAAACTTAGTGACTCCCTCATATCCTGCAATATTGCTTCTAGTCTCGCTTGGGTCTCATTCATCTCATCTATTCTTCCTCTCATTCCATCCATTTCCAAACTCAGATTCCTTCCCGCTTCATGATTGCTAGCAGCCATTCTAGCTCTGGTGTTGTGAACACGAGTTTGATTGGTGACTTCTTTTCTGGGACGCGTAATGATTCAACTTTTCTTCTGTGAGAAAGTCATTCTTGGGATTAAAATAGATAAAATCATCGTCCCTACTTTTTCTTAGATGCAAAACTTATGTTGAGGTGAGACGCAGATATATATATTTTTTGCTTGAAATGAATCCTTTTTTTCTCAAAATATTTTCAATTAAGCTTCTTTTTTGATTTTTTTTTAAAAAAAATAACGAGAATAAAAATAATGCATGGCATGTTTGGAAAGAAAAATGCAAGTTAGTGCATGTGGTGAGTCTTTTTTATTTAAAGTTTAAAAATGCATGAGATACATGAAACAAGTTTTTTTTGAAGGGGAAATTTATGGGAACAAAAAAGAAACATCAAATCAATTTATTTATTTTTTTAAAAAAAGTTGACCATTCATCCTTTTTTTTTATAGGTGCAAGAACATCTAGGATAGAGGGAAAAAATTCTCTCTATGTCCTAAAATGGTCCACTTTGCCGTAAAGGGTCATGACTCAAAGGGGATTGGCCACTAAGTTGAACTATTAGTGAAAATTTCAGGGTGGATCTAGAATTCTAAAGGTAGTGATCCCCAGATTGCCCCTGTCTCGAAAGGTAAGGACCCGGCTCATGACCCTAGCGACAAGTAAGGATAAACCCTCACAGGATGACTAGTCCATGATACCGGTAACAATCTGAGTGATGACTCAACAAATATCAGAGGGGCACCAGGCCGATCAATGACAATGCTGAGACACCGCCTAGTCCTAAGTTATCCACAAGCTCGGGTATAGAGCTAAAAAGTGTGTGCAGCAAGTGATAGTGCAGTGTGTGTGGAGAGAGCAGCCAAACTTGTACAGACCTAAAAACTACGATAAACCTTACAAAACTAAGCCACACATATATACATCAAATAGAGAACAGTTACCCTAGGGTCGAGATAACAAGCCAAATTATCATCAATGAAGTATACGAAATAAATAAAGGAGAATATGAATATTAAGGAATATAAAATCTAGATAAAGCAAAATATATATATATATATATATATTCTTTTGTGTTTTTCTTAAATAAAAGAAAGGGGTAAAACAAATAAATTAAAATTTACTAAAAATTTGCACGATCAATTATACTAGGCTTGACTCTCTGAAAAAAGTTCCCCAGTGGAGTCGCCATCTGTCGCAACCAAAAATTACGGCAGGGACGGCGATAAAAAGATATTTTAAGGAAAAGTAGAGTCGCCACCAATTTTATTTAAATTAGGAAAAATTGGAAAACCTTTAAAAAAAATGATCTTTGAAACCGAGCCGAGTTCGGGAGTCGGTTACGAGTAGGGAAGGTGTTAAGCACCCTACATCACCCATCCTACGAATGGTACCTTGAATTAATTGTGCAAAATTAGTTTTTTTTTTTTACCCCAAAAATATTTACAAGGAAGAATTTATTTATTTATTTATTTATTAATATTTTTTATTTTACGTTTCTTTATTGTTCCTTTTTTTTTGCATTTTTAAAAAATTATGGATAAATCTTAAATGAGGTTGGACATAGCACGTAAGTCCATAGGGAAACCTCGAAGCTAGGGGATTGAGCATGACACTTGTCATAGAGCAACCCAAAAATATTAAGTAAATTATTAATTAATTATCCACATTAAACAAATTAAAAAGAACACAAAAATAATGGAAAAATTAATTTTGGCTTGACGAGATGATTAGTCTCGCTCCTACGTATTCCCTGCTTCGATGGGAAACTCAAAGCCACGTAGTTCTTGTAGAAAAATATTTTATTTGTTGGTTGATTTGAATTTTTATCAAAAAGGTTTTTTTTTTATTTTTTCATTTAAAAAAAAAAGGGTTTTTGATATATTTCATTTTTTTTATATTTTTTTTATCGTAAACTCCAAAATGAGATAGAGCATGGCATATACATCCACAGAGCTATCCCGTATTTAAGGAATTGAGTGTGAAACCTCTCACAAAACAAACCCCAAAATTAGTTTTTGGTAATTCCCTTTTTTACATCATTTTATTTATTTGTTAAGAAAAAATAAATATTTCACACTAAAGAAAATCAGGTTCAAAAATTTTTTTTTTGCTAAACTTACCTAGTTTAGGCCTTACTCACCCATAAGTAACAACTAACCCAAATTAACATTAAAAGAATAAGACAAAAAAATAAAATAATAAAAGAAAAACAAATAAAAAAAAACCCACGATACCTTGTCATCAGACAAGTGAATCAAAACCCTGTTTTACTTGTTCGTACTTTTGTGGTCTACACTAGGCGCAGGCATTGATTTGCATCAGGGGAGTAATTACTTGCTTTTACTTGCTTTAAATTTTTTTTTTCCATCAACCACTATAATGGGTTACTGATATTAAATATCTTGAGGCAAATCAAAAATTGGCAATGAATCAAAACCTTCTCTTATCATTAACCTGTGTGTGGGAGAACAATGAGAAGCAGCGTCTTGGCTTACGGCTTTGGAGAAGACAACATGCAGAGGCGATGGTGGCTGGGCAGATTCACATTCCGGTCAGTCCGCCATGGCTGGTACGGCGGCACATCAGATCGGTGGTGGCGCAACAGCGTGGCACGGCAGGGACTGAGTGAAGAAAGAAGAGAACTCTGGTTTGGAGTTTTAGAGAGTGAAAGGAAGAAGGGGAAGGATGAGAGGGATGGTGTTTTGAGAGAGATGAAGGGAATGAAATCTTGAGGGAGATGAGAGGAAGAAAGAGATGGATGAGAGGGATGGTGTTTTGAGAGGGATGAGAGGAAGAAGATGTGTCTCCCTAAAAAAAACCAAAAAAGAATAGTCAAAGAATGGGGAAGAACGTGATGTATGTAGATTAAAAGTGTGTTGAACAGTGTGCAGATGGAAGTATATTGAATAGTGCGCAGATCAGCCCCCCAAACAATATGCCCCCATTGTGATTTTTATAATGCCAATCCCTCCGATCCTGATCCTAAAATTCTGCCTAGATTTAAGGTTGTTATCCGATCCTGATCCTAAAAATATGCCCAGGTTAACATTCCTATCTCTAATTTGAAAATTAAATTCAGATTCAAATAAAGTGGTTGCTGGGGAGGAGGATCAAATGGGTTTTTATTTTCTTTTCAAATTTTTATTTTATTACTTTTATTTTTATTTTTATTTTTTGAAAAATTTTTAGTGAATATTAAGAGACCCGGTCAAAATGGGGTGTTCACAGAGATCCCTTAGAAAATTGCCGTACATCCTACATATGGGAGATTAACAGCAGCACGATTAATAATCATAAATGTCAATTGAACTTATAAAAGACATTGTAGAAACTTACTCTAAATATGGCGCGACCTCTTCACAATTTTGAAGGATATACAGATGAGCAGCATTAATGTCACGCTGCTCCAAGAAATATCCTTTTGATTTGCCACTAAATCTGCCCGGATAGTTGAATATTGATATAGGAGGACTAGTTGAACTTCCTTCGCCCGAATCAACGTTTCTAGGCATCCTTGTCCTTCTCGTGTTAACTTCGTCCGGATAGAAATAAGAGGCAAAAGTGGAAGTCTCCTCTACTAAGTATGCTTCACAAATGGAACCCTCCACTCCTGCCTTGTTCTTGACTTTGTGTTTAAGGGAGTACAGGAACCTATTACAGAGGGATACATACAAATAATTACTAGTTTTAGGGAAAGCTAAACTACGCTCTTGTGTTCGTGAATTTCATATGTATTAAGTAAAATAGTTTATGTTGTTTACCTCTCAAATGGATACATCCAGCGGTATTGGACTGGGCCACCAACTCTTGCTTCGTAAGGTAGATGAACGGCGGTGTTCCATGGAATCAAAGAAACTTCGGCGGGAAGATTTGCTCCAACTTACATAACAAAACGGGTATCTTGACTTCCATATCCTTTAATTGATTCACATTTAGTGTTGTCGATGTAAGCTCCCTGAAAAAGTGGCTAAGCTCAACAAGTGGGTTCCAAATTTGCTTTGGTAATGCGTCGAACGCAATTGGAAGCATCCGTTGCATGAACACGTGGCAATCATGACTCTTCATTCCATGTAACTTTGCTTCCTTAATGTCAACACATCTACCCATATTGGAAGCATACCCATCTGGTAACTTTAGTTCTTTAACCCACTTACAGACGGCCACTTTTTGTGCTTTGCTTAGTGTATAACTTGCCTTCGGTTTGATAAGTCTGCCACGACCACCGTCCTACAACTCAAGCTCCTTCCGATTACAAATGTCAGCCAGATCCAATCGGGTTTTATTTGTATCCTTTGTCCTCCCCTTGATGTCCATCACAGTGTCAAACACATTCAAAAACACATTCCTCTCAGTATGCATGACATCAATGTTGTGGCAGAGTAGCTGCGTCCTCCAATACGGCAACCTCCAAAATATACTTTGTTTTGTCCAATTATGGTTGACGCCATAATCAGGAATATGTTCTCCTTGGGTTTCATGGACGAGCGGTAAGTACTGTACTCTGCGCCATACATTAGGACCAATCAAACGTGGTGGAGGCGGTGTTGTCTCCGCACAACGCTTCTTGAATGCATTCTTGTTCCGCCTATAAGGATGATCTTCTGGAAGGAATTGACGATGACAATCAAAATATGAGATCTTTCGATTGTTTTTAAGCGTGAATGCCTTCGATCGCTCCATACATATTGGGCATCCAAGCTTCCCCACGGTCATCCAACCTGACATCATCCCATAAGAAGGAAAGTCGTTGATCGTCCACATTAAAGATGCTTTCATGATGAAATTCTGCCTCAAAGATACGTCATATGTCAACACACCATCATTCCACAGCATTGTCAACTCATCTATCAGCGGCTGTAAGTACACATCAATCTTACCTTTTGGATTAGACGGACCCGAAATTATGACTGTTAGGAACATAAACTCCCGTTTCATGCACATCCCCGGGGGAAGATTGTACGAAGTCAGGATAACTGGCCAACAAGAGTATGCTTTTCCAGACTGCCCAAAAGGATTAAATCCATCAGTAGATAACCCCAATCGGACATTGCGAGGGTCCTGCGAAAATGCCATATGAACCCTATCAAAATGCTTCCAAGATTCTCCATCAGATGGATGACACAAGACATCTTGCTCCCTCTCATGCTCACTATGCCACCTCATGTGAGCTGCAGTGGCCATCGAAGAGTACAATTTTGTAAGTCTTGGCACGAGCGGAAAGTACCACATCTTTTTTAGCGACCTCTTCTTCTCAATGCCCATCCTAGTGGTTGTCTTATACCAATCCGCACCACAAAATCGACAACATGTTATGCTTTCCGTTGAATCATCCTTATAGTACAACATACATCCATTCGGGCAACAATCAATTTTCAAACACCCCAGACCCAAATTTTCCACAGACTTCTTAGCATGATAAAAACTAGTAGGCATCCGATTGTCTTCTGGCAACGCCTTGGACACTGACCTGGTGAGGCGATTAAAACAGCCTTCTTGCATATTGTAGTCAGATTTGATACTCAACCATTCCATGCACATCGACAACTCCGTGTACTCTCGACATCCTTCCCACAATGGAGATCGTGCAGCACTCGGCATATCATAGAATCTTTGAGCTTCGGGATTCGGATTCTCCTCTATGTATTGGGAACCCATTCCACCATCTTCTCCCCCATCTTCTTCTAGTACAACACCAACCGATGGTCCAGCATGATCCATTATCATCTGCTCGTATGGATTCAATTCTTCCCTCCGATCACCACTGCCATAGTACGAACCTTCAACCACAATCGGGTTTAAGTCAGGCAACGTCTCACCATGGTTACTCCACCAATAGTAATCAGGCATGAAGCCCTTCTCATAAAGATCGGCTACAACTCCATCCACACTTTTGAAAGATTGACACTTGCATCTTTTGCAAAGACACCTCAATTGATCTCCGCCCAGCCGTATAAATCTCTCCTGGCTAACAACAAACTCTATAAACTCACCCACTCCAACTCTATACTCTTCCCTAAGACATTTATTCCGATCCAACCTATGATACATCCATTTCCGATTCTCCGGAATATCCATTGCTGGCAATTAAATAGCCTGACCAATCCTTCAATGACACTTATATATTACGGTGCATTCCAATAACTCCATCAATCTCGTTCTTATGACAAGGTATGAACCTATCCCATTCGAGAAGAAACCTTTGCCACACTCGACTACTAATAGTTATTCCCATATTCAAATACCTTATACTTGACAAAATTTTGGCAGCATTTCCCATCGGTCTCCAAGTTACACGGCTCGAGCACGGTGAGAATCACCACGATCAAGTATGCACCAGAAGAACAAAAGGAAATGCATCAGACCGAGATTTCAACAAGTATATAAGGCATTTGAACATTGAAATGACTATCGTACGAGTGTGAAAAAGGTTTTTTCCCAAACTGTCCCACTTGGACAATTCAAGATTCAATACAATGAGCATGCATACCTTGATAAGTTACGCATGCTCATTAATATTGAATCTCAAATAGGAAACCAAGGCTTTCGTAAATTAATTATTAACTCTAACAGAAAATAAAACCATTAACCTATAAATATTGCAACATTGTTGAGCTTATATAAATTGCAGCGTAAATCAATACAAACTTAGATTAAATATTGTAGCAAACATCCTATTGAGCTCCGCTCTCCACTAACAAGTAACAGTTAATTGTCAAACACATGCATAATTTCTAAATTATCAGCACACAACCAGCATCCCGCCTTTCGGACAGGATCACATCCTATTGAGCTCCGCTCTCCACTAACAAACAACACATATTGACAAACACATGCATAAACATTAAATTATCAGCATACAATCAGACAAGATCACATACTATTGAGCTCCGCTCTCCACTAACAAACAACACATATTGACAAACACATGCATAAACATTAAATTATCAGCATACAATCAAACAAGATCACATCCTATTGAGCTCAGCTCTCCACTACCAAACAACACGATAATTCACATAATACATTACACTGAGTGTTCAGAGAACTTACCTGAGAGAGAAAACACAACCGAGCAAGGATAAGGGGAGGAGCCGGAGCCAACGGAGAGTAGAAGAATATTACAACAAGGACCTATCGTGCATAAATGAAATTAGTCATTTCAAATCAAATCACTATTCTATATATACAGAATCCAGTACAACTATTTATAAGACTAGAAACACATAAATTAATATAAAATAGAATCAACAATATACGGTTACAAATTTAGAACAACTTGCAAAACCATCTCCTTTATTTCAGAAGAAGAGGAAACAAAGGGAGAAAAGTACTAAGGAACCTTTTCTCTCCCAAAACCTAACTCTTGGAAGATGAGGTAAGGGTTTAAATCTTAAATTATAAATTCCATTTGTTTGTGGTTTGTCATATTTGCATGTCTGAGAACTCAAAACAAAATTCAAAACACAAAATTTAAGCTTTAATCAGTGACAAAAACGTAACTATAATAAACTAAACTAAAAAAAAAGAATGTTTCAAATGCTTTTTGGACGGGCAAAGCAAGTGTCACGATTCATGAAATCATCCAGACCTGGACTCTACTCTGGTGTTTATACAAACACATAAAACTCACCCAGGATAATTGTTCTCTCTCACTTTTAACTTTCAAACTCACACAACACTTATAAAGGAAGAGAAGAAAATTTATGTTCTCATATTCTTGATTCATTCCATCATCAAATTGCCAACGTACAACCATGGCCTTTTATAGGCAACACTTCATAATAAACTATTAAAATATAAACAAACTTAATTGATAAGAAAGGCTTAGGCGATGGCACACAAAATATGACTATTCTACATGAATCATGATAATGATGCAAGTAGATAATGAGTTGTAAAAAGTTCCTTGTTTACTATGCATTGCGGCAGGTAGACTTCAATTTGGACTAATATGACTTGTGTTAATTGTTGGTGATTAAAAAAAAGGCTTGATTTAATTATCAAACACTCGCCATGAAAAAGATGAAAAAAAAAAGGTCTCAGATGCATAAAACATCTTTATATTGGTGTTGCTGGCAATTAACAGATGGGAAGTTTTTTGAAAATGTCATCAATAATTGCAATATGAATTAAAGCAACAGTTTTAAAGTTTTTAATAGTCCCAATAATATAGTTTGAAAATAAAGCGGGAAGTTGAAAAGTGATGCATGCATGGGTCATTTGAATTAGTAAGTGGCATTGGGAAACAAACATAGGTGCCAATCACTCATAGTTTAACAAACATCAAATTTCGGGGGTGGTTTACATAAATTCATGAAGCATAATACTGAGTGTTCAAATAGATTATCAGGAAACAGACAAATATTTATAATTACCAAGGAGAGACTCCAAAAGAGTGACAACAATTTCCACTTTATGTTGATACTACAAGCCAAATTTAGAGTACTCCCTCCTTTGAATATAATGACCACCAACAGCAACACAAAAAAAGGAAAATTTCAAAGTTCCTTACCTCTCTTGCTTCTGAAATTCAGAGAGAAAAAGATGAACCCTCAGAAAATATTTGGACCCTCTTAGACATACCACCAGACCAGAATTTTTGGACACACTCACAAAGCAACCAAAACAATAATCATCATTGTTGCAAAAAGAATTTCAGAGACTGTGAAATAACAATAAAACGGAGAATGAAGGGCGCAGGGGGATACATAGAAGGAAGGAGGGGATACCTTTGCAGTGGTCCTTGCGGTTGTCCCTGTGGTGGCCGGAGCTCTACGGTGGTGGCACTGTTTCTGCGGAGGGAAAGACCAAAGATGAGAGGGAGGAAAAGGAAGAGAAGAAAGGAAGAGATGAGAGGTAAGAAGACTTACGTACTGTGATATGGTGGTGGCCGTATTGGTGCGGTGGTGGCCAGAGGGATGCGGTTGTGGAGACGGACAGGTTAGACGACGGACTGGCGCGGTGGTGGAGGTAGGGAGCAGAGCTGAGAGAGGAAAAATGAAGAAGTGAGGAAGGAAATGGGAGATTTCGTGATTTAGGGTTTTTTAATTTTAGCGACCGATTTAAATTTCGGTCGCTAACACGCGCTATTTTATATTTTTACGCGCCATTTAGCGACCGAATTAATATCGGTCGCAAATATAAATAAAGTTTGAAATACGAATTCATAAATTTAGCGACGGATTTTTAAATCGGTCGCTAATATAAATAAAGTTTGACCGTTGCATTTAAATCGGCCGCTATTTCGGTCGCTAAAAATTCATAAATTTCTGAATTTTACTTTTCTTTATTTAGCGGCCGACATAGCGACCGATATCTTTGCTACGCTCTATTTTGGTCGCTATTTCGGTCGCAGAATCAACTTTAACCAGTGTTTCATGTAGATCCTACAATCGGCCGCTATTTTGGTCGCAAAAAGCAACCAAAAAATTCGGTCACTATTTTCGGTCGCTAAATGACATTTGTTTTTGTAGTGTAGTATTAATAAAAGCAATAATTCAGAAACTTTGTTAAATTTTGTCTTCTATAATAACTTGGAAGGGAAGAACCCTAAAACGCAGATACCCTCTAATAGGAGGTGAAATGGTTGAGTTGTTTATGGTCGCAGACATCGCCGGCGACGGTGTACAATGTGTTATGTTAGTGACGTTGGCATTTTGGGTCGGAGGTGGGGGATTGTTGGGTTCGATGGGTGTAATCAGTATGTTGGTTGAAGTTGTTTGTATATTTGGCCCGTCGTCGGCCTCTGTTGAGGTTCTTTGGTCCGTGGCCGCCTTCTGTTGTCTTATGCTACGACTTACCAAACTGTATGCCCGTTTAGGGTTGGATACGGGTTGGGATGAAGATGGTTGGGCGGTTCAGGTAGGAGGCCTTCTATTGCGGGTTTTGTGTGTGTTGGGCCTTCATCGAATCAAGGCAGATGGCCCATTGATGTTTGGTTTGGGCTAAAGGCAGCAAACATGTTTTTACATGTGTTTAAAAAAAACGATGGAGAATAAAAAAATATAAATTAAATAATTTAAAGTTAATGATTAATTAAATATGTAACTGCAAATGGAATGGAAATGAAATAAATTGGCGTTAAATTTGCTTGCCTATTTTTTGTTTTAGTTAATTGAAAATGAAATTAAAATTGAATTGGAGTATTTAAAAATAATTATTTAATTTTTGACATAGTTATATATAGTAATTAATTATAATTAAAATCCATTAGCCAAAGCACCTATCCATGGTTAGGTTAAAGTGATCTAGGTAGGCACATCATGGTTAATATTATTATATTTTAATCTTATTTTATTTTATTTTTTAAAATATTAATTATTCTCCTATTGCTTCATGTGAACCATAGCCCATGTTAATTAGAATTTTTTTTTTGTTAAACTAACCCAAGGCACATAACCATGGGATGGGTTCTACCAATCCATAACCCAATGCACCTAACCATGGTTAGGTTAATGTGATCTAGCTAGGCTAACAAAGATATTTTGAAGAATTTAGTTTAGGTAACCCGAGTTAGGTAACCATGGTTTTGTTCTAGTGAACCCTAACCCTAACCATAACCCTAACCCTAACCCTAGCCCTAACCCTATCTCATGGTGAATTAGAATAAATTTGTGTTAAGCTAACCCTAGTCACCTAACCATGGTTAGGTTCTTGCAATCAATAACCTAAAGAGCCTAACTATGGTTAGGTTAAAGTGATCTAGGTCGGCACACCATGGTTAATATTATTATATTAATAATTAATTTTGCTAAAAAGAAAACAAATAATATAAAATTATTTTCCTATTACTTCATGTGAACCATAACCTAGGTTAATTAGAATCATTTTTTGTTAAACTAACCCAACTCACCTAACCATGGTTAGGTTCTAGCAATCCATATGCCAAAGCACCTGACCATGGTTAGGTTAAAGAGATCTAGCTAGGCACACCAAGTTATTTTGAAGAAGTTAGTTTACGTAACCCGCTTTAAGTAACCATTCGGTGAAACTGTACCCTAACCCGTATCATGGTTACTTAGAATAAGTTTTTGGTAAACTAACCCAAGCCACCTAACCATGGTGAGGTTAAAGTGATCTAGGTAGGCAAACGATGGTTAATAGTATTATATTAATAAATAATTTTGTTTAAAGGGAAAACTAAAAATATAAAAATATTTTCCTATTACTTAATGTGAACCATAACCGATGTTAATTAGAATAAGTTTTTGTTAAACTAATCCAATCCACCTAACCATGGTTAGGTGCTAGCAATCCATAACCCAAAGCACGTAACCATGGTTAGGTTAAAGTGATCTAGCTAGGCAAACCTAGTTGTTTGAAAGAATTTAGTTTACGTATCCCGGGTTAAGTAACCATGGTTAGGCTCTAGTGAACTCTAACCCTAACCCTGTGTCATGATGAATTAGATTAAATTTATGTTAAGCTAACCCTAGTCTCCTAACCAGGGTTAGGTTACAGTGATCCACCTAGACAAGCCATCGTTAATATTAATAAATTATTAATTAATTGTGTTTAAAAAGAAAACAAATAATATAAACTAAAATTTTCTGTTACTTCATGTGAACCATAACTCATGTTAATTAGAATCATTTTTTGCTAAACTAACCCAAGCCACCTAACCATGGTTAGGTTCTAGCAATCCATAACCCAAAGCACGTAACCATGGTTAGGTTAAAGTGATCTAGCTAGACACACAATGGTTAATATTATTATATTGTTAACCATCTTTATTAAAAATAACAAAAAATATTAAAGAAGTTAAAGGATGATTTTAGGTTAATTACCGAGTTAGTCAGGTTTTTTTAAAGAAGTTATTTGATGCTGATTTTTTATTTGTAAATGATTAGTATTTAAATAAATGTTAATGAACGTTAGATAAAATCATTTATTACCTGTATATTCAATGAAAACCCGTGTAGTTGTTGGCACATACAAATTCAATAAGTTGACCGTATTAAATTGGAGGATTCTAATATAATTAAAAATAAATAACACGGGTGAAATAGTAAGGATTTCAAGTAAATTGTTTTTCATCGTTGAATTTTTGTTTTTTGGCCCAAAATCCAAGGGTGCTGTATGACATGTGAGGGTCTCAATCCATGTGATAGCTTTTTAACCAATAGAAGTGGGTATTTTATTGTTCCTACTTTCTTCTATTGATCATACATGAATGAACCCTTATAGGACATCAACATCAAATCGAAGTTTAAACCGAAAGAACAATTTGGTCTGAAAAAGGATATGCAAGCTTCAGCCTATATTTTTGGGACTGATTTGGATCCAAGGTAACAACCGTACACGTTTTTTTTGTATATTCAAACATGTCAACTTAATTCAAACTAATTTATTGTGTTACATGTAAATGTGCAGTGAACTCATCTTCAGATTTAGAGGACGAGGAATGACTAGAGTAGACTTTCATTGCCTAGTCCCAAGCCATTCAATATCCGCTAGGGTAAACAAAAAAGTAATACTCTCTCGGGTCAACATTATAAACAAAAAATCCTAACTTTTTTGTTTGAAAATATAAGTAAACTTTTCGTAATTTTCTTTTTAATTTAATGATAATATTTCCAAAATACCACTCGATTTAAATAATGTTTTCCAATACTTCTTGACATTATTCCCAAATTAATTAATCTTTGAGCAGTTATCGATCTTTGAATAGTTGGGCAACATACATGTTGAACGTATCTATCCATATGAAGAGTCATCTTCCTCCTCTTGCATACTTCATCTTCTTCCTTCTTCCTTTATATCCAGAAAGTGACAGCAAACAATCAAGTACTTATAGCAAATTGCAGTGACTTTTTAGTTTAAGCAAAATTTAAAATTTGAGTCTTCTATGACGCTTAGAAGTTTCAGAATTTTTTGGGTGAAATTCAATTTTTATTCATAGTCTATGGCGCCAAGGAGTAATTGTGTGGAAGAAAACTGGAAAAAAATCGTCCATGCGTGGCATCCTATGCAGAGTAATGGCGCCTAGTTCCTGTGTGCAGAGAAATGTAAAAGCAATTGAGAAAGAAAAGCAAGAAAAAAAAAGGAAAAGGCATCTTTCTGTCACGATGAAAGAATATTTCATTGAAAGTGGGATCTATTTAATATGGTTGTATTTTAAAGATGAAAATTGAAGTTTTAGATGAAGGATAATTTAGATAATAAATTTGATTTTTTTAACAAAATTAAATAAGATTAATTAGCTTTCTTAATCTGTATTTTATTTAATTTTTCTTATAATTATGACAAGAGGGAGTATGGATTACGATGTTCATTTCTAAACCCTGTAATGAATTACTATGCCTACATTCTGATTTATTGCGCAATGAACAGATCATCGAGATGGTTGCCATGAAAGCACAACATGGTGCCTTCCACCAACATTTTCGGTAAGTTTTTAGTGACATGTTCACCCAATCTGTAAAGATAAATTTTTTTGACTCTCAACATAATCTACAGTGGATAACCCAATTTTACGAAACAGGATGCATGCATCAAAGCATTACCCAGCGATGATATGGTGGCTACTTTTATGGATTTACATGGTTGATTGGATGCCTCCGTCCCGTCATCTGGCTTATGTAACACAAACCTTGGTTCAACCATATTATACTTGTTATGTCATACGATGCTACTAACTGAAAGGGAAAAAGTAAAGGGAAAAAAATTATTAAGGATGTTGAACATGTAATTGGGTAACCAAATCCTATTACAGTTGAATCCATCCCTTAAAAAATCAGAGAAATAAGCTCACCAACTAAAACAATTAACGGCCTTAACCACTAACACATCAAGTCACTTTCAAACAACAACTTGAACCATCCAATTTCCCAATGTTGGATATCATAGAAAAACCATCCATCTTTCATCTGCTGGCTATTCCAAGAGAAAGATGAAATGGCAACTTGCAGGAAAAGGAATCACTTAATCAATTGCAAATTGAAACTCCAAAGCTGCAGCTAAGGATCCCAGCAGCACTGGAAGGTGGAATGGCATGATTCCAAAACAATTTACAAACAGTTTGGTAATTAAAATGATGGTTAGCCTCTTTAAAAGATAAAATCCCACTGCTAGTAACAGTCACATGATGAGCAGAATTAGAAATAACAGTAGTTACATATTGAATGGCATAAATCCCCCAAATGAACTGATCAGTGAAAATCCATGGATTTGAAATTTTACACAGAATCAGGTTTGTGTAAAATTGCCAATACCATGGACCTTGACTAGGTTGTTGACAAGCTGTCCTACAAGAGCCCTTCACTATTTTAACAGATCAAAATAGTGTAACTATGTTTTATAGGCAGTAAAATCTTGATCAGTAAGCATATCAACTAAAACAGGAACCAACCCCAGATTACTTTCACCACGGGAATTAACCAACAGAACTTGGATGTATATAAACATGCCAAAAACAAATGTAGATACCAGCTCTCCAAACAATAACAAGCCATACAATCCAAATTTAAACAGTCTAACATAGGTCCCAGTGTTTGCCAACTTTAGTACACAATAACAAGTAAAAGAAAAATAAACATTTGGTCAACACGTTTTTCTTCCAGTGATGCTTCACCAACCAACCTCCATAGCAGTACTTCAACTCTGCTTTTTCCGATCAACAAGTTCTTCTGTCAGTGATGCAATACCAAGTTAGAAGATACTATGAAAAAGATAGCAAAATATTATAGGACAACAACCCCAATTTGCAAACTATTCAGTCTCAAAACAATTTAACTCATCTTAGGTGACAACCATAAAGCAAACTATAATATATACATTGCATATGATAATAAACAAAATGCCCTTTATAAAATAGTAAGCAAATTGTAAACACATAACTTACATGTTCTATCAGTTATCAGAACGCATGCATGCCTCGAGAGCTGGAAGTATCCACTTCTGAATTCAACACCTGTCAATCCTACGAGCATATGGACATATTTTCCTTGTGTGCCCTACAACCTTACAACATCCGCACTTTAATTTCTTCTTCACTGTTTGCCCACTCCCAGGTCGTGCTCCAGGACGTGTTTGGTTACCAGATGCTATAGGTTCACCAACATAGTCTTCCACATTCTCTTGTCCGATTCCCCCACCCCCCTGCAGTGACCGTGCAATCCTTCTGTAGGAGCTGTTCAGTTTCAAAAACAATCTTCTCCCGGATGTCATTAAAATCTTCCTCGTTTTTGCTACCAAGTGTACACAGCCTTCGACAACTATCGATCAATGCTGTGTACCGGCCGTTGCATACTGCTAAATCGCCGGTCATGCCACCATGATAATATCTACTGTCTACCCCAGCCTTTGCAGCCTTTGTCCACCGCCCTAGAACAAGACACTTTGGGATTTCCTCAAAGTCCAGAAACACCAACACCCTAATTATGTGGACACAAGCCAACCCATCTGACTCCATGCCAAGGCAAGAACACCGGACCTCCTCTTCCACTGGATAAAATGAAACTTGCCACCTCAGGCTAGGCCTACCATACTTCTCCACCACAAAAATTTTAGAAGACGTAGTATCTATGTAGTCAATAACATTCATGGTCAATGACCAACCCAGTTTGCATCACTGGTATACCATACTCTGATTTAAAATCAGCCTCTATCTCATTGCTAGGAATGTATTCGAGACATCTTTGGAAATGAAATACGAAATCAGCCAAGGTATTTCGAGATTGTACGTACCTTCCCATGTGGGCATGCAATGCCTCACATCTAGACGTGGTTCTCATTCCAGCAAAGAATTTTCCCTTAATATGTGCGGTTGACCACATTAATTTTTTGTCGTACAACTATTTCACCCATTCATTCTCCGTCAACCCACACTCTTCAACTGCTGCTTCCCACTTATCTTCGAACTCATGAATTTCATAGTTACCAAGCATACACTTCTTAAACTGTTGGAGAAAACAAAGGTCACCTACATTAGTTGTGGCATTCCTGATCAAATGCCACCCACACAACCGATGGTGAGTATCTGGAAATACCGAAGCTATTGCATTCCTCATAGACATATCACCGTCAGTTATTACACATAGTGGAGTCTTTCCCTTCATTGCTATTAGGAATTGTTCCAACAACCATACATAAGTATTTTCTTTTTCATCCGACACGATACCACAGCCAAATACACATGTCTGCTTGTGATGGTTTACACCTGAGAAGACTACAACAGGACATTTATACTTATTCCTGCCATATGTGGCATCAAATGCAAGCACGTCGCCGAAAATATCATAGTCAATTTGGCAACCCCCATCACACCAAAATAGGTGCAACAACCTACCATGTGATCCAACTTTATGACTCCAAAACAGCATTGGGTCTTTACTATGCAACTGCTGAAGGAACTTCATTGCCTCCTTCACATCACCATGTTGCATTCGCCTTTCCTTTTCAATCCAATTGTACATCTCCTTCTTCTTAAAGCAAACCATATGGTAACCACCGGATTGAGTTGCAAATGAACCATAAATCTGAGGGATACTAATGCCACTCTTTCTCATGCTATTAAACTGTGCAACGTCTGCTACTGTTAGTCTCCTGTGTGACTTTAGTAGCCCAATATATTTATCACCAAGTAACTGATGATTCTGAACATCACAGAAACAAGACACGTGCCAACGACCACTTCGTGCATCAAAAAGCAACACGCATCTCAGCCCCGCAACCAAACCTGGTAAGTACCCTTTGCTCCTTCTGCCAGTTAGGATTATTCATGTACTTCGCCGGTCGAAACCCCTCACTTGAACATACGAATTGCTGCCATGTAACCTGATTATGCTTGTTTTTTCCACGCTTGTTCTATCTAACACTAAAGCCCTTCATTTTTGCATATTCATTATAAAATGCATATGCACCGTCAACATCAGCAAATACAAGTACCAAAACCTGATTAGCCCTTATTGTGCTGAAATCTACATCCGTTAATTTATCAAATACATGTACCCCCTCTCTGCTTGGTTCTGGTACTTCACCAACACTATCTACATAATCACTGATTTCTTTATCCTCTCCACTGTATTCATGCCCACTGCTTTCTTCCTCCTGCACACTTTCGTCACCATTCCCATTTTCTGGGTCCTCCCCACTATCATCAACCTCCCCGCCTTCTGTTTCCTGCACACTGTCATCATCATCCCCGCTGCCATCATTACCATCTCCATCATAATATGTCTCCTGATAACTCAATGAAAGTTCCTCTAAGCCCTGCAATGCATGACAACCATATCCAGTGATCAAGATATATACACCTTACTGACACATGTACTAACTCATAAAACATGCAATACACCATCAAAGTTAAAAACTAAACTATAATTAAATTACCTATACCCACTATAAAAATTAACTAATCTCATAGATAAGGAGCAAGATTTGGTTTTTAAAATGGTACTGCAAACAATATACTAAGGTATTAACCCTTAAAATCATTAAACTAACAAGAATACAAACCAAAACAGAAATAATCTTCATCCCAAGAAACTGACAACCATGTTAGTGCTTGCCTTTCTGTTAGTCAGTTAGTATAGATAGCTGAGTTAGTTATTTTGTCAAACAGTTAGAATGCATATCCGTTAGAAGAGCCTTATCTTATATCAGTGTATATATATAGCTTTGTATCTACCTCTATTCAATTAATGAAAAGTAATATACAGCAATACACAATTTTACAACAGGCACGGTCTAACCATTTCACAATAAATACTCATGGAAACAAATTAATCATTCACCAAATAATGTCTTTATTGTGCAATTATTTTCCCAGAAACTAACCTGTTGATTGATGTCATCATCCATGCCGTACGCGAGAACAACTTCACTAACACCTCCGGATCAGCTTCTAAACCCACGCCACGTGCTTCAGTCCGAGTAAATATAGAATCCTCATATGTTTTCGTATGCTTTTATGATTTTCTTAACACACTAGATCTGTAACCCACACACAGATCGACCTAAAACGCAGAAGACAGCACCGGCACCACTATTCACAGATCAACCTAGCAGTGTGTCATGCCTCTTCGGTTTCGCCCAGAAAAATGGTGAACACGCACACTATAACTATTGGGACAAAATGAATAAGTTTTTTTGACCAAAGGACAACAGCAATAAAGTTGTCTTAATTTAATATCATTTATTCAATCACTCAGTGACCTGCAACGACCGAATGAGTACCGGGTAGGAGAGAATATTTTTTGAAGTTAAATAACTGACTACCGAAAATGGGCAGGTCAAAAAACAATGGAGAATCATTCCACAACTCCCATATCCGAGGAATATAGAATTCACTTGGAGGAGAGTGCAAAAATAAGGAAGAGTGGAATATAGCCTTGAAAACAGCCATACCTTGAATGCTATCGAAGCATACAAATCATGGCCTTTCCAGCTATAAAATTAGATAAGCTGGTGGATTATCAATGTACAAAAATACTCCGATTCCAGCTGATTCTATAGATGCGATTATTCAGAGATATCGATTAGTTGAGAGGACTATAGATGAGATTGATCCACAGTTCAAGGATCTTCCTAAAACTGGAGAAGATTTGCGTCCTGCAGAACTTGATTTTCCTAATTGATGAATGGATAGATGTTCCTGTTTATGACATAACGCGGGTAGAGACGGACGTATTGTAACATAACACAGAAAAACCAACACATGTTTATAAAGACACGTAACATAAAAACAAAACCACAAAAGATACCTGCCACAAACGAGAAACATGGAGATAGGAAGGAAGAAACATGTATATGAATATAATGGCAAGGAAGCAGTTAGCAAGACGAGCATGCATCAAACAAGCATGTTATAACAAACAACAAATATAACATAACAATTATCATCATACAAACGTGTATGCTATGCAATGCAACTCTATTCCACTATTTCATTGTGCATGTGGATCCAAACTATCTCAGGAAGTAAACTTCAGAGTTACATCTCCACATTTGCCAATAAGCACCAACACCGGGGCGGTTCACCTTACCATGGGTGGACCCCTAGAAACCCCTAGAATAGCTGACACACCTTATTCTCGGATGCGCCACCGCGGGGGCGCACGATTCACCCAACTCTCTGATGAATCACTGCGTATGGCCGGATCGTCTTACACGCGGACGACCTCCCCTATGTTGTACAACCTCCACTAACATCTCCGATGTGTGAACATCTCCGATGCGTGAATGCATGCTCAACACAACACACAAACATAACCACCACCCTTCCTTGGGCCATTAGGCTACCCAAGTTTATCACCATCAACACCTCAACTACTCGACTATCGAGGAATATCGTTATCGTTTCGTATTTATCTTTTAAACACTCTGGTCGTTCTGCACCAGAGATTACCACCTTGACCATCAAGCATCAAGGCCCCTTTGGCCACTCGACTACCAAGGTACATCATCATATTTAACACTCTAGCCATTAAGCACTAGAGATTACCACCTTGACCATCATGCATCAAGGCCCCCATGGCCACTAGGCTACCAAGGTATAACATCTTATCACTTGTCTTTTGGTCTTCATGTTTCGTTGGTATCTAATGAGAGAAATTCATGAGGAGGAAAAATGAATAACAGAGAATTTGTGTAAACTGATTCTCATTGAATGAATAAATCTGTGTACACCTTTGGCTATATATATATACTAGCCAGAGAGAGCGATTATACGATTAGAATAGTAATCTGTCCTAATCAGAGAGAGTAACTAACCTACCTAATTGCTAACAAAGAGAGGATAATTATACTAAGCTGTCATACGATTGTTTATTACATAGCCTTACTCTATTATTCCCCCCTCAAGCTCATGGGGGTTTTGGACATAAAACAACATTGAGCTTGGATCTTAACTCTATAAATCTAGAGGAGGAAACGAGGCTTTGTTAAGGAATCAGCTAGCTGGTTCCAGTACTTGGAATGTGCACAACATTGAGAGCTTTGGAGAGGACCTTTTCTCTAACAAAGTGGATATCAAGCTCTATATGTTTGGTCCTTGCATGAAGAATAGGATTGTAGGCTAAGTTGATTGCACTTAAGTTGTCACAAAAGAGTTGGGGCATGGCAAAGGGAATATGCAATTCAGTTAGAAGTGACTTAATCCACAAAGTTTCAGTTGTAGCATTGGCCATGCCGCGATACTCGGCCTCTCTGGCTGGATCTAGCAACAAGGGGCTGCTTCTTTGAGCTCCAGGAAATCAGATTTGGCCCAAGGAAGATGCAGGAGGCGAGAGGTTGAACGTCTATCATCGGGATCATCGCCCCAATCTGCATCACGGTAGGTATGCGAGTAAGGTGCGAAAAGAAGCAGCAGTGTCGAGGAGAAGACCATAGTCTAGGGAGCCTTTGAGATATCTTAAAATCCTCTTAACAGCCTGCCAGGTGAGAGTCAAGAGGGTTGGACATGAATTGGCACACTTTATTCACACTATAGGCAATGTCGGGCGAGTGAGAGTGACATATTGAAGTGCACCCACAATGGATCTATAGTAATGAGGATCTGCCACTTATTAGTACCAAACTTGGATAGTTTACAATTACTAATCATAGGTGAGGAGATTCCTTTAGCCTCGACATGTGGGCTTTAGCCAATAAGTCTCCTGATGTACTTGGTTTGAGTGAGCGAGAGTGCACCATTGCTTAGATGCTTAGCTTCAAGACCAAGAAAATAATCCGAGATCTCCAAGTTCCCGAGAGCAAAGCTGTGCATCAAGCTTGTGAATCGAGAATCGAACAAGAGCGAGGAGAAGATCCGGTGACAAGGATGTCATCAACATAAACCAAGACATATATACGAGATAGATCCTTTTGAATATATGAACAAGGAAGAATCACACTTGGCGGCCGGGAACCCAAACTGCGAGAAGAGTGGAGGCAAGCTTTTCATACCAATCTCGAGGGGGCTTGCTTGAGGCCATAGAGAGCTTTGTGAAGCTTACAAACAAGAGATTTGTCACTTGTGCTCAAACCCGGTGGCTGCATCATATAGACATCCTCACTGAGAACACCATTCAAGAAAGCATTGTTTACATCAATTTGCTTAATTGCCCATCTGTTTGTGAGAGCCAGGGTAAGAATGATCCGAATAGTGACAGGTTTGACCACCGGAGAGAAGGTTTCAAAGAAATCAAAACCATACGTTTGATGAAAACCTTTGGCAACCAGCCTAGCCTTAAATTTGTTGGATCGTACCATCAGGATTTTCCTTCACTCGATAAACCCACTTGCAGCCAATAGCAGTTCTGTCTGGAGGCAGTGTTACTAGGGACCAAGTGTTATTTTTAATGAGAGCATTATGCTCATCTTTCATGGCTTGAAGCCATTGTGGACTAGCCAAGGCCTCCTTGACAGAATGAGGCTCAACATAACTCAAGAATATGCTAGAAGGCAAGTGTCCAGTTTTGGATCTTGTCATCATAGGATGAAGATTGATAGGTGCAGGTGGAGATGAAGTGTCAGAAGAAGGAGAGGAAGTAGTACTAGAGGTTGTAGGATTAGAGGTTGCAGGAGACATAGGTGCAGTTTGTGGAAGAATAGGAGAAGATGCAGGACTGCTTGTCACAGTATTACCTGCAGTGACAGAAATACTAGGTGAAAGAGGCAAAGGAGAAGGTGCGACCTTTGGAGGACTCATGAGACACTGAGTCGATTGAGCAGGGCTGGTTCCAACAAAGTCACCGGCGGTGGCGGGGACACTAGGTGAAAGATGCAAGGGAGAAGGGGGATCTTTGAGTTATAGGAGTAGCATGCGAGAGGAGGATATGTAGGAATAGGTATAGTAGAAGGGTAAGTTTCGAGTTAGAAACAGGTGAGACAGAATGTGATTGGAAGAGTTTAGGGTAGGGAAACATAGATTCATTGAACAAAACATCCTTTGAAATATATATACGGCCATTAGAGTCAAGGCACTTGTGGCCTCTATGTTGAGGAGAGAGGCCTAAGTAGACACACTCGGAGGATCCGAAATCAAATTTGTGTTGATTATATGGTCTAAGAAAAGGAAAACAAGCACAACCAAAGACCCGAAAGGTAGAGTAATCGGGTATGGTACCAAACAGGGCATGAAAGGGAGAGGAGTGTGAAGTTAATGCTGCGGTGGGAAGTCTCTTGATTGTATGAACAGCATGTGTAAAGTCGTGGTCCCAAAATTTTAAAGGTAGAGAAGCATGGGAGAGAAGAGTCGGTCCCATTTCAACTATATGACGATGCTTTCTCTCAACGATCCCATTTTGATGGGAGGTGTGAGGACAGGTTAGTCTATGCAAGATGCCAAGCTCGATTAAGTACTTGGAGAAGGGTCGAAATTCCCTCCCCAATCTGATTGCAAAGCTTTAATTTTGGCAGAAAACTGAGTTTCAATGAGAGTTAGAAATTGTTTAAATGCAGTCAAGGCATCCGATTTCTGCTTTAAAAAATAGATCCATGTGAATCGTGTATGAGCATCAACAAATGTAATATAGTAGGAATAGCCACCATAAGAAGTGAGTGGTGCAGGTCCCCACAAATCACTGTGGATTAGTTCAAAGGGAGTAGGATGAATGGTGGGAGAAGGGGGAGCATGTAGTCTATGGGATTTACCAATGCAACAGGCATTACAAAATTCATAGGATGTTTTATTCAATGATGGAATATTACAAAGTTGAAGAATGGTTTTTACAGCATTATTGTTTGCATGGCCAAGTCTATAATGCCAAGTGGCAAAGGAACTACTAGATACAGCAGATGGACTAGTTGAATTGGTGACACCAGAGGATGGAGCTGAAGATTTGATAGATGCTGCAGCTGAAACAGTATGTTGAAAGCAAGAGGTGGAAGGTTCCTTTAGAATATTGATGTTTTCAAAACTGTAGAGTCCATCTCCTCCTAGGGAACCATGAAGAAGAATCTTACTAGAGCCCTGTGATTTAACATAGCAAGAGAATGGGTGAAACTCGAAATAAACATTGTTATCACGGGCAAACTTGGAAACAGAAACCAGATTCTTAGTTATATTAGGAACAAGGAGGAGATTATTAAGTTTAAAAATCGTTTGAGGACAAGTAGGAGAGAAAATTTTGGAAGAACCTATAGAGTCAATTGAGAGACCTTGGCCGTTACCCATTAACACTTGGTCCTGTCCTCCAAAGGGACTGCTTTGAGTGAAGTTATTGGAATCAGCAGTAATATGATGAGATGCACCAGAATCTGGGAACCATGCCTGAGGATCAAATTGTCTTTGCAGAGGTTCTTGAGTATTTGGAACAAACTGTGGTTCTTTGCATTACCAAATTGGCACTAGGTTGTTCTTTGGGAGGATGGAAATCTTGGAGCGAGTGCTTTGAACACCTTGATTGTAATCATGAGAGTTGTAGGTCCGGGTATAGCTTGGACCGAGACGGGAGGTCTTTGAATCGGAACAAAGGTATCATCAAATCGATACCAACAATTGAAGGCTTCATGGCCATACTTATGGCAAAGTTGACATGTAGGTTTAGGACCACTGCGCCCACGACCTCGATCACCTCTGCCACGTCCTCGAGCACCACGACCCCGACTACTACCACGAAAACCACTCCGATTCTGCCGATAATCAACTGATGCAGACAGATTTCCCAGATTCGGTACTTGAGCCACATTAGCAGTAACTGAAGGAGACGATAATTCTTGTCTGAACCTCGCAAGTTGAGCATCTTGCATTAGAAGCAGAGATTCGACCTCATCAATTGAAGGTGACTCTGCCCTAGTAAAGATCATCATCACGAAGGAACTATATTCCTCAGGAAGCCCTTCGAGGACCGTATCAATGTGATCCTGCTCTGTGACAGGATCGTCAATTGCTTGGAGAGACTCGATTAGGGCATGAATACGCATTAGGTATTCCGAGATCGTACGTGTGCCTTTCTTGGTGTTTTTCAATTCAGAACGAAATTGACGCACCTTGACCTTCAAGTGTGCATGGAAATGCTTGTGAATTTTGTCCCAAACTTGCCAGGACTGTTTGCAACCAATGAATCGAGGAAGAATGGATGGAGAAATCGAGTTCAGGAGCCATGTGAACAGCATTTGGTCCCGAGCGATCCGAGTTGATACTCATCGGACTCAATCCCTAAGCGCGAGTCGTCTCTGAAGTGAATTGTGGTGGAATCGATGGATTTACTACAAATCGATGAAGCTTGTGCGAGATTATGACAGCTTCGACTTGCTGCTTCCACAACAAAAAGTTGTGATCATCAAGTTTGATGGACATGGAAGATTGTAAGGTTGATGGTGATGGTGTTGAAGCAGTTGTCGAAGCTCCAGAAGTAGGAATGTCGAATGGATTGGGAACTGAGGCAGCCATGGAAGAACGCGATGAACTCGATGAGAAGGAAGAAGAAGAACGAGCCCAGAAAATTAGCTCATGATACCATAATGAGAGAAATTCATGAGGAGGAAAAATGAATAACAGAGAATTTGTGTAAACTGATTCTCATTGAATGAATAAATCTGTGTACACCCTTGGCTATTTATATATACTAGCCAGCAGAAGCGATTATCTGATTAGAATAGTAATCTTGTCCTAATCTGAGAGAGTAACTAACCTACCTAATTGCTAACAGCAGAGGATAATTATACTAACTGTCATACAGTTGTTTATTACATAGCCTTACTCTATTAGTATCTTATTAAGTCTTTTAAGCGTTTGGGGTGAAACCTCTATTTCAACATTCTTGTTCTGTTCTGGTCTGGTGAACACAGGCGTGCTGGACCTTCAGGCAAGCACGGTCGTGCTGCCTGTTGAGCACGGGCGTGCTCAAATGCGCGCCCTGCTCTGGATTTCAAACTGGAGCACGGGCGTGCTCCCTGTTAAGCATGCCCGTGCTTAATGGAGCGTGGCCGTACTGATCTGCGCAGAAAGGGTCAGAAACCCTTTCCCAAATCCTTGAGAAAGTTCACAGATTCAACCTATTGGCTTTTACTAATCCATTGAACATCAGCTTCATTAATCTTAACTGTTCTTCATTAATATTCATGTCTTATCATCATGTGGAATTAATCATTTAATCATATATTCGTTATTACTGTCCCTAGAACACTCACTAATCAATCCTAGGGTCTTTAACTAAGCCCTATGAACATAACCTTACCTCTCATACTACATTCATGTCTTATGAACAACTGGGAAAATATCCCTTAATTCTCATTATCATTATTAACGTATTTTAACGTCTTAACATCATTCTTGGCATTAACATCCTCAACAATCAACACTCATTAAGAGCACAACATCAAACAACAGCCAATAACATCATAACTCATCATACACATGGCATCATAACATCATCATATTCACAACAGACAACAATCATTGAAAAGAACATTCATACCAATATCATCATCACAAACAGATAATCATCAAATAGAAATTAGGCATATAAACATGTTATCAAAGGAAAGGGTCATGGGTAATCCTTCGTCTTACGCTACCCCCAAGCCTACATAGTCATACTATTCCTTCTCCATATACCTGGTATGAAGATTCCCAAACGATAACGTTGGCAAACTAGACACGTTCTCTCGAGCAGCTCGACGAGTTCCCCAAGCCTTGGCCAAACAAGAAGAGGATAACCAATTAGCCTCCAGATCTAATAATAGAAAAGAGACTAAGAGAGAGGGAAGATAACGTTACCTTAAACGACACTATCGCGCTACTTCTCTAGAGCAAGAACACTAAGAACTTCAAGTGATTCAAGGGAAGGAAGAGAGAAGAGGTTTCTGCCACACTAGGATTGCCCAATGTGCCAAAATAGGGTTTAACACGGTAACCCTCGCGCTACTGTTCTATTTATAGACTCTAAGACCCGAGCACGGCCGTGCACCCCACTAAGCACTGTCGTGCTTAAATTAGCGTCTCTGTGACACCAATCCCTTGCACGATCATGCTTCCTATTAAGCACGATCGTGCTTGTGACTCAAAGAGTCACAAGACACAGCTTGAGCACGAGCGTGCTGACACATGAGCACGGGCGTGCTCATGCATCAGGAAGGGATTTCTCACTAAAAATCCCACTTAGACCTTTTCTAGACCGTCCTAGGCAAACAAAGGATACACAACAAGAATTTCGTCATAAGGCATTTTTCTAAATTTCGTCATAAGGCATTTTTCTAAATATTTTCATTTAGAATAAAATTTTCGTAAACCAAAAGCTTTTCTTTCAAAAGACTTTTCTTCAACTACATTGAAACATTTTCATGATTTCTCTTCTTTCTTTTATTCTTTTTTTTTAATGCTTTCGGGCAAATTAATATAAGTGCAATTTATCACGGTTCATCCTCACTAACATTCATTTCTTAAGCGTTATTTTAAAATCATCTGTGATTTCTAAAAAACGTAAATTTTAACAAAAATATACTTAAGTCACATTATTTTTATTTTTAAAAGTTCTTCCATTTACGAAAATCAAAATCTTAAATTTTCTGCTTAAGATTTTTAGTGTCTTAACCCTCATTATCAAGCTATGACCATTGTCATGCTCTCAACCAATACAATCAAAAACAATCTCATGAATAAACATACATAAACAACTTTAAGACACAATTCACTTATCAATCCAACATTCATCACAAAACTATAAATCATTAATTCAACATCACACAATAGTTACAATTGATCACACATACCAAACAATTAAGTATATGACTACCAAACTCATTTAGGTAAACCCCCCTTACCTTTGAAGAACTTGATTTCCTTTTGATCTAAGTTTTTAGTCCTTGTTTCCTTCCACCACCCAAAACTTCAACCAATTAACAATTACCTTCACAATCAACAATAAAACAAGTTAAAGAATGAAAAAAAAAACCACCTGACCCATTTTGTGAGGGTTTCGGTCAACTCTAGAAAATTCGGTTAGGAATTTATTTTGCTCTCAAACTTTTGGATTTAGAGTTTAGAGGTCTTAGAGAGTTCATAAAAATTATCACAACCTCAAAATCATTTTTCTATGATTTCGTAGAAATTTCTCAAGAAAATGGGCTTGATCTTGAACTTGTGAGAAACAAGTGGATGAGCATAAATTTCATGAAAGGAAAGGATGTTTAGGTCATGGATATGGAGGATATACCTCTAGAAATTGAAGAAAGTGTGAGAACTTGAAGAAATCAACTATGGAGTTTTGGAGATTTTGTGAAGAAATTGTGTATTTTTGTGAACAAAGTGAGCAAAATGGGTAAAAAAAATGAAATGGGTCTTATGTCTTGAAGGGACTGCACGAAATTGGAGAGGAATTTTGGGGTCCAAAATATCTTGGGATACACTGGGAATTTGTTGGATAAGTTAAGGGTAATTTGGACATTTTGCATGGTTTTTAAGATATTTTCTAAAAAATTCATCATGACTATGGTGAGCCATGTAGTGACTCATGTGGATGAGTCATTATGGATGACTCATCGCTCTTATCCTCCGGCACACCTCTGCGGTTTTGTTTCCGGCTCCGACGTTTTACTCACTTAGGGTTTCCGCTCGTTTTTCACCAAAATTCGTTCGAATAAAATACAATATTTTATTTTTGAGCGAGAATTTTAGAAATAAACTTTATCACTAAAAAAATGATAAAATCTAAGATTTTTTAGTTTCAGGTCAAAATAGAATTTTCTGATCAGTATTTGGTCTCAGGTAAAAATATAAATAGATATATCATTACCGGTAATACAGTATAGATAAAAAAGCAGGGTGTACCACCCTACTTAAGAAAATTTTCGTCCTTGAAATTTCGTGACTCGAAACTTAGACAGGATCTTGTAATTGCATCTTAACCCCAAGATCCTACATTGCATTTCTCGCCGCTACCTTCCCCCTAGGTGACATCGGTAACTTCATAACATAATTCATTCTTATGTCGTTCTATTTATCCTCGAAACTATTCATACTACACTATGTTCATTGTTCTTAACATTTCACCCTAGTCTTTCACATTTGAAGGACATAATCAAAACTTAATCATTTATCTTCTTAATACTGGTCCACTAGAAAACCTTATTCCAACATCTAACTATTACAATTAACACCAAGATCAACAGTACCTTTGTAGCAGCATGCATCAACTTCTTACTCAAAGTATCCAGTCGTAGTCTTAGTCCCACTGAACGTAGTCTACCATTCCATAATATATCAGAATCACACGTCTCAACCTCAAAAACATTATTACATCCCTTAATGTAATTAACACCAAAAGAAACCACACCGGGTAGGATTATATAACTCATCAACTTTGAACTTCTCTAGCAACCTATTTTTTTATATAAAAAAAATCATCTTTTTCGTTCGAATCTGCTTAGGTAAAATTACTATAGGTACTTTCCTTTTAATCTTCCAAACTCATACAATCAATCTTAACTACAAGCATTTGATCATTGTAACGTCCCTGGGAAAACTTCCCAGGAAGTCACCCATCCCAGAATCGCTCCAAGTCAAGCACGCTTAACTGTGGAGTTCTTAAGTGATGGGCTACCGAAAAGAAGATGCATCTTGTTAGTATAGGTAGTACCAATCAATTCATATAAGCCTTCCTCAACTGTATAGTCCCATACCTACACAGTCTCAGGATCCCTCTCATTCGGGTGTGTAATCGGTTCATTCATGTGCCCCTCCGCCTAGAAGCCTACCAGGAGCCACTCCTTATCCGTGCCTTCTTGCACCGGCGACCACTCCCCGCCTTCGTCGGCACCCGGGTGTTACAATCATTATCCTAGATTCCTTTAGTGATATTCTACCTCGATCATGATAAAATCTATCGTAGCCATCTTACTTAATGATGTTGAGCTTAGGGGTTCTCATTTTACCAGTCACATATACACATCAACAAAACTCCTATCACCTCTAGTCTATCCTACTATAAGAATGATCGTACTTAGGTACAACACTTACACCAAGCCAACCTTCTAAGGATTAGATCGTTTTCTTGCTTGTCCATTGAGTTGAGGGTGATAAGCTGAACTCAGCCTCAACTTGGTTCGTAGTGCTTGATGCAGACTTTGCCAAAAAAAAACGTGGGTAAGCTTCTGGTCTTCATCTGAAACGATGCTGGAAGATACTTCATGAAGCCTGATTAGTCCTCTGATACATACTGCGGTTAGCTTCTCCACTGTACAGTGGATACTAATAGGTAAGAAAAGTGTCGACTTTGTTAGCCTGTCCACGATCGCTCGAAACAAAACAAGGCTCTTAGAGGTCCTTGGTAAACACACAACAAAATCCATTGCGACGTCACCATCTTAACAAGTAAGGTCTCAATCATCAAGTTATCCTTTCACTGTACTCGACTAAATCTGATATCATGATATAGATCAGATAAGCTTTCTCATGACTCATAGGATAGGTCACACATTAATGATGCTTGGAAAAGATAGAGGGTAAAATTAATCAAAAAGTTATAAGTTCTATTTAACCGCAATAAGACATGGTCTTAAAGATTACGAAAAGAAATTTTCCAGAAGAGAAATTTCTTGATTTCACTTTCACAAGAAAGCATAGAGAAGAATTTTATCAATTTAAAAGATACAGAAATGTCCTGTATGTAAAAAGATTCTTCAATAGGTTCATGAGTGTAAAAATACCCGGCACATTCTTACAAACATGACTCTACTAAAGTTCCTTATTTCACAAAAAAACTTCCAGTGGATTAGGAAATCAAAAGACAAACAGTTCCTAACCTCAAGTGGATTCATTCTTAGCACAAGGAATTTACAAAACGACGACTTAAAAAGGAAAAAGTCTGGCCAAAAATCAGACTGGATCACATCTACCAAAAGTAAAAGTGACTGGAGTAAGTTTCATCAAGAAACTTCTGTTACCAAGAAGCCATCTGTGTCACAACTCAAGAATTAGTCATAACAGATTTTTCAACGACATACTAAAATATTCAGACCAACGGATACTATCAAGTCAATCCACTCAAATGACTAATACATAAAGGGGTATTTAGAAGCACGAGCACTAATTCTCACGTACAAAAATCCATTGGAGTAAATTTTAAAATTATAGACTAGCATGAAATTGGTCACTATGATTGTCCAATACAACCATAGGGATTAGAGAAACAATTGTCAATATACAAGTTCGTAGAGAATACTTTAAATGGGATAAAGTAATAGAAATTAATCCTTGAAGGATAGAAAAATTAACTCGTAAGAGAATTACAGGAACAGGGAAATTTAATATTCTCACCTAGAGCGGGAAGTGATAGTATGACCGATAAAAGACTTGAATAGTACAATTAATGTTTTCTTAGTCATGAGACATTCACCCAAGGTTGAAGATTCAGATTGGCTTATCTCGGCCCTAAACAAGAACGAAGATCATTCCAGACACGCTTAGATTGGTATGTTGCTATTTCCTGTGTTCTCCTCTGAATCGTGCACGATCACGGGCAACTTAGTCAGGTCCTCAGTCTCGCGAAGAGTTGATATTTACTCGTAAACTGGGTCAACGGTGCGACTATCCTTGAAAAACCCTCGATAAACCTCCGGTAGTAACCGGCCAAGCCCACAAATCTGTGGATCTCCGTCACAATCTTTGACCTTTTCCGTGACACCCTCTACCCCGCATGTATTTTTAAAGCGATAATATAAAAGGAAATAATTAATTTTTCAAAATATGATAAACACATGCTTGTTCTTTATAAAAGAAAACCAACGGGTAAAGGATACCACATTGTAACGAGGTCTTAATAAAGAAAATACAACATGTTTAAGAAGAAAGACATAACATAAACAAAACAATATAAACATAAACGAAAGATATAAACGAACCCAACCCCGGTATCACATTACAGACCTAGTATAACCAATCCGATAAACAACTCGGATAAACAACTAAACTAAACATAAACTAAACTATGAGTAGCGGCTCTTCGGAATCACTCCTCAACAAGCTGCTCACCGTCCTCTGCATAACCAAAGATACATGCAAAGCAAACAACGAAAGCTTCGGAGTAAGAACCATATATATAAACATAATGGTAACAGATGGTTGGCAAAATGAACATACAACACATAGCAATCATAACATAGTCATCATACCAACACAACAAGCATATCATAATATAACATCAATCATACAATGCAATGTGAAACACTACTCCGAATGCACGTGGATCCATCTACACCAGGCGTACGTCTTCAGAGTTACATCTCCACCTTGGCCAATAAGCACCAACATCGGGGCAGTTCACCTTACCATGGGTGGACCCCTAGGATAGCCGACGCACCTTATTCTCAGATGCGCTACCACGGGTGAACATGATCCCTTTAGTCTCGGATGAATCACCGTGGATGGTCATATCGTTTTACACGCGGACAACCTCCCCATAATTATCATACCTCCCCCTAAAACTCCATGCATGATGCATGCACACAAGAAACAACCGTTATCCACCACTTCCATCAACACCATTTATTATGGCTTAACCTCTTTGGCCAACAAGCACCAAAGGTAACATCATATTTAATCTTTTAACTTTAAACGTTAAACAACACTCTGGCCAAAAATCACCAGAATTCAACACCTTGACCATTAAGCATCAAGGCCCCCTTGGCTACTAGGCTACCAAGGTACAACATCAACAACACCTTGGTCATTAAGCATCAAGGCTCAACATCATCTTTTCACTTGTCTTTGATCTTCATGTTTCGTTGGTGTCTTATTAAGTCTTTTAAGCGTTTGGGGCGAAAACCCCTATTTCAGCATTTTGTCTGTTCCGGTCAAGTGAGCACGGACGTGCTCACCCTCAGCACGGGCATGCTAGACCTACAGGCAAGCACGACCGTGCTGCCTGTTAAGCACGGTCGTGCTGCCTGTTAAGCACGGGCGTGCTCAAAAGCGCTCCCTTCTATGGATTTCAAACTGGAGCACGGGCGTGCTCCTTATTAAGCACGGCCGTGCTCAATGGAGCGTGGCCGTACTGATCTGAGTAGAAAAGGTCAAAGACCCTTTCCCAAATCCTTGGGACAGTTCACAGATTCAACCTATTGGCTTCTACTAATCCATTGAACATCAGCTTCATTAATCTTAATTGTTCTTCATTAATATATTCATGTCTTATCATCATGGTGAATTAATCCTTTAATCATAGATTCATTATTAATGTTCCTAGAACACTCACTAATCAGTCTTAGGGTCTTTAACTAAGCCCTATGAACATAACCTTGCCTCTCATACTATATTCATGTCTTATGAACAACTGGGAACACATCCTTTAATCTCATTATCACCATTAACGTATTTTAATGTCTTAATGTCATTGTTGGCATTAACATCCTCAACAATCAACACTCAATAAGAGCACAACATCAAACAACAACCAATAACCATTATAACTCATTACAGCATGGCATCAACATTCAACATGCTCATAACAGACAAATTTCAATAACAAGAACATTCATACCAACATAAATCAATTAATAACAGTTATACCAATATCATCATCACAACAATTAACATCATATAACAATTAGACATAAAGGCATATAAACATGTTATCATACAAACAGTCATATAGGCATTTAATCAAACACCAGGGTCATAGGTTAATCATTCATCTTACGCTACCACATAGCCTACATGTTCATACTAACCCTTCTCCCCATACCTGGTATGAAGTTTCCCAAAATGATAACGTTGGCAAAATGGGCACGTTCCCTCGAGCGGCTCGACAAGTTCCTTATGTCTCGATCAAACAAGAAGGGAAGTAAACAACCAATTAATCCCCAATTCAAAAGAAAGGGAAAAGCAGATTAAGGAGGGATAACTATGTTACCTTAAACGATACTAACACGTGTAACTTCTCTCCCAAACGGACTCACAAACTCCAAGAACTTCAAGGGGTTCGAGGGAAAACTAACAAAGATGAAGAGAGGAAGATATTCTGAGGTTAACAATGTGAGAAACAGGGTTTAGGTCGAGTCTTGTGGTATAAATACAAGTTAGGGCATAACGGGCTCCTATTTCAGCCCAAACTATATACATATATGTATTTTAACCATAACTTGAGCTACAAGTTTTCGATTGAGGCGTTCTTGGTGTCGTTAGAAAGCACAGAGAAATATCTACAAATTAATGTCTAACGATCGAATCATAAATCGGACTCTAAGATGGTCAAAAGTTCGATGGAAGTTTAGCGCAAATTTGATAGTTATTCCTAGACAGGATCCTTAGGAGATTATGATAAGATCTTAAGAGATAGTCAAAAATAGGATTATCCTATATTAATAAGGACTCAAATCTGATTATTTGGGGGACTAAAACCTAGGAGATACACTATCTCGATTTAAATACTAAATCACACGATATCTCATAATATCTTTCTTAATCACTTATTATTAATAAAAACACATATTATATATTAACATATAAAATCACATACAAAATCATATATCCATATAAGATCACACATTAAGGGACACAATCTCATATTAATGCAAATAATCATATATTAAAATACATATTATCATATTTAATAATATTTACATACATACTACAACACTAATAACAATTACATTATTAATTATATCAATAACAATACTAACTTCATTAACAACAACAACAACAACAACAACAACAACAACTAGGCATCCATAGTAACATAATCCCTTATACGAAAATCGGGGTGTTACATTTTCCATGAAAGCACAGCTTCTACTTCCACAGGATCGACACTAATTCTTTCCTTCATAATCACGTGCTCCAAGAACTTCACCTCATCGAGTCAAGACTCGCATTTAGATAATTTTGCATATAGCACCTTCTCGTGTAGGATCTATAGGACTTGTTGCAGATGTTCCTGAAGCTCCTCGTGACTTTTTGAATAAATGAGGATGTCATCGATAAACGCGACGACGAATCTATCAAGAAACGGACAAAAAATCTGATTCATGTAGCCCATGAAGATAGCAGGTGCATGCGTTACTCCAAAAGGCATTACAAATATTCGTAATGTCTATAACGAGTTTTGAACGCATTCTTTGATATATCTTCAGTCTTTACTCTTATCTAATGATAACTCGTCCTCAGGTCGATCTTTGAGAACACAACAGCTTCGCACAGTTGATCCATCAGATCATCTATGCTTGGCAGAGAGTACTTGTTCTTGATCAACACTTTGTTGAGTTGCCGGAATTCAGGAAGAGTCTCGAACCTCCGTCTTTCTTCCTCAATAACAAAACTGGTGCTCTCCAGGGGAATACACTCGCTCTTCTAAACTGCTTTGACTGCAGATCTTCCCGTTGAGTTGAATCGTCTAACTCGAGTAACTTTGTAGGCGACATCCTACACGAAGCGATGGAGATCCGACTGAATCTAGGAACTAGATCGATCGAAAACTCAATATCCTTTATAGGTGACAAACCTGGAACATTTTTAGGACAAAATCCCGGAAAATCTTCCACAACAGGCACCTTGCTCAAATGCCTGACACAATCCAAAAGGATAATCGAATGTGTCGCACCTGAGTCGAAGTACCATCTACAAGTCATGGGTTCCCACAAGGCAAACTTGTGCATAAACACACTTTGCTTTATCAAGGAAACAATTCAAACAAGGTTCAACCAGAGATCACACAACAAAAACAACAAACCTATTCTCCAAATGTTCCTGAAAGACTCGACCAGCTCTGATACCACTAATGTAACACCCCCTCAGTGCTACATACTTAACTCGTTGCGGAACTTAAAATAAATAAACAAAAATGATGGTTACTTTCGGAAAATAATTTTGGTAGGTAATTATATTTGAAAAAAATGCGGGTCTAAATTTTTTCGTACGTAACGACTATTTACAGGCATCAAGGCAAGAAAATAAAATCATAATACATGCATCACAAGATAAATCTCTACAGAATCATTAAAAGATTTTTCTCGTCGAGGTGTACAAGTTTTCAAAATAGTCATAATAGACCATAATAATTACTTAGAAAAGACTCCAAAACCCTTACACCAAAAAGACGACTCCACAGCTGGTCAAACCCAAAGATGTCCGTTGAGAAATTCTCCAATGTACGTCATCCCCATCATCAGATACCTTGAAAACAAGGCGTCGTAGCTCACTCCGGTGAGTGGTACGAGAGAAAAACAGAGTCTTGTCCACCACAGCTCACACATCGTCATTATTAGCATCATAATCTTCAAAACCTCATGGTCTCGTAGTGATCCAGAAAACTGTTGAGACAAAACTATACATATATCCAAAAATACCAGAGGCATTTCACATGTACATATCAAGGGTGAGATACCGACATGTAAGTTTATCACGATAGCCACATACGCGACACACCAACCAACAACATATGACAACAGTGACATGTAAAACTGTAACACCCCGTTTTTACTGTTTTTCAGTATTGGTAGAATTTTAATTTTTTTATATTTTATTTGATATTTAGAAAATGATTTTGGATAAAATGAAATCATAATTATACTCTACCTTATGGTAGAAGGTTACTGTAAAAATTTAGGTTTAAAATTCAGAGGAAACCTAGTCTGCGTTTTAACTGACAGTAAGATTTTACTTATCAGAAAACCTGATTTTGACCCGATAACGAAATAGTTTAGATTCTTATTTTATTTCCAACCATAGTGGTTGTTTTGAAAATTTTCAAAATAAATAGGTTATTACACTTTATTTGGGCGAATACTCGACAATCGGGGATCGAGAACGGAGGTGCAGAGACAAAACCCGATGCCGGATAGATGAGCACAATGAGTCATCTATGATGACTCATGGTGGTGAGTCATAGGGGTTAGTCATCTTGCATTAAATGTAAGTAATGATGGCTAAAGTGAGAAATATCTAAAATACCCTTAATCCTTCAATGTAACTCCAAGTGTGCCATGACAACATTTTACCCATTTCTCCCTAGAAACCCATGGCCCCAACATCATAAGACCACACTTGGTCATTCATTTCCTTCATTGTTCATGTTGTTCTTCCTAAACTTGAGAAAAAAACTCCAAGTTCTTCATCTTCAATTTTCAAAGGAAGTCTTAGGTTTTGATCATTTCTTCAAATTCCAAGGGTATAGCCTTATGATCCATGATCATACCTTCACTTTTCATCACAAGTTTTCTTCTTAAATCCATGATTTCTTCAAGATCAAATTCCTAGATCTAGTTTTTCAAAAAATTCTAGAAAATCGTAGAAAAATCATTTTAATATGAGATCAATTTCTATGATCTTAATATGACTTCTATATTCATCATCCAAGAGTTTGAAAAATTTAGAGATCCCTAGATTTTTTTTTAAAGCTTGACCGAACCTAACTCATAAAGGGGTTAGATGGTTTTCTTTCATTTTTAACTTGTTTCTTGTTGATGGTTCATGGCTAGGTTTTGTTGGTTCAAACCTTATGATCTAGGTGAACATCATCCTCTTCTATTGATTGAGTTTCAAGTGATCAACAAAGGTATGGGGGAGATTACCATCATCCTACCTTAGGGTAGACATGTTGATGGTTTATTTAGTGTTATTTAGTATAAATGGTCTTGTAAATCATAAGTGTGAAAGTTGTGTAATTTATTGTTTTATGTGTGTGATCCTCTTGGAGGATTTGATTGATGCTTGATGTTGATATATGTTGATTTTGATTCAATGATTTCTAATTGGATACTTGATGGTTGTTTATTTGACTTAATATGAAAAATTGCCTAACATGATCATTCTAGGGCCATTAGGCCTTGGCTGTTTAAATGGGTTGCATGATGATTTAAATTGTTGGAATAATTTTTATGAGGAGTGAATGAATATATAAGAATATAGAAGTTGGTTTGGATTGATTTGGATGTGTATATTGAAAGATATGATTTTATGAGTCCTTAGGGACTAAAATGCAATTTCTGAGAATTTCAGTGGCAGCACTGAAATTCATATTCTTGTGTGTTACGATTGTAGTCCTTGATGGGGCAAAACCATAGAAATTGGTTTGGTGTTAATTGGATTAATACGTAAAAAGTTGTAAGCTTTTTTGTAAAAAATGACCTTTTTGCAATTATTGTAAAATATTTGGGGCAGAAATATAATTTCTTAAAATTCGAGGGCAACTGAAAAATATTACTACAGAAGTTGGTTTGGTGTGATTTGAAGTTATAAATAAAAAGTTATAAGGTTTTAAGTGTATAAGGACCTTTTTGTAATTAATGAAAGTTTAGGGACTAAACTGCAATTTTCGAAAATTTATGTAATTGGATAGTTAGAAACAGTTTTTCATGCCTATCAAACTGTTCTAAAACTCCAAAATGAGTTTTGGACTATTAGAGTGTAAAATCGTTGAAAAATGATTTACGCGATTTACAAAATTATCGACGTTCGGTCAAATTTTTAGAAATTTTGTATAAATGGAGATTTTGATGGAAAATCAGTGTTTCAACATTTTAATATGAGTAATATAGCCCAGGAGAGTAATACATTTGAGGTGAAGAACCATGCTTTAAAAAATAAGGCTTTTGGGCCTAAATTCAGTAAAAAGCGGCAAAACCGTTGTTAAACGTTTTAAAGGATTTTTGAGAAAATGTTTTGGAGAAATTGATACCTATGTATCTTTGAGGGAAATTACTCTTGAAAATGGATTTGATTTTATCTGTTGGTTTTAAGCCAAAAGGATTTTAGTCTTCAAAGACGAGATTTTACGATAAAATGCAAAAAACCTAAGTCAAGAACGACCTAATGAAAATACGAACGTAATAAATTATTATGTGGGGTGGAACACGACCCTATGTCATAAAGTATGGATAATTCATTATCCATATTCCATAAAATTTAATAGACTCAGAATGATTTGTTTTATTGGAAGTCAAAGAAAAAGGCTCAACTCGAAAAGTACAGAGAAATAAATAATTGGACCTGTGTTCCAATCTCATAATGTGCTAGGATTTGTAATCAAGTATTTTAATAAAAATTTGCACAAGGATGAAAGATTACTTGAGAACTTTAGCTTGATTGTTAAGTACCGATGATTCGGACTTAAGAATATCTAGCATCTGTTACAGTACGTTGAAAGGATTCCGATGGAATCAAATGATGTTATCCGATGGATGGACGAGAGGAACGCATTTTCGGCAAAGTTTTCCTAAACATATAGTGAAACTATGTTCTATAAGGTCGTTGTGCCTAGGAGATTGTTCCTAGTGAAACGATCTATTGATGCTTGGGGATGTCGGGGTATGAAATACTCATATAGGCCCAGTTGGTTGCTCTTCTGTGGCATGGTGATCTTGCACTACACCGACATACTCTACTAGACACTATGTATTTTCTGGTAGTGAAGGATGTTCCCAAAAAAGCCTATGTGCACCATAATGACTGTTGATGCATTTTATTACCCAAGACTGGTGGACTCCGAAACAATCCTTCGAACCACTCTCTCCAAATGTTTGTTAAAACCATGGTATAGGGAATCAGAGGTCATTCCTTGAGTCTTAGATGTCTTCTATCTAGGAAAAACGGTGCCCGTGATTATATTGTTGCGAAACATTATTATTTCTGTTGTGATGGATGATATAACTGTTTATTGATATTTGTACGTACCTTCGTGTCGTACCACTGCATGTCTGTGTTAAGTGTAATATGAACGGAAATCTCACCTCATTTATGTATTTTCTGGTTTGCTGTTCTATTTTTCGTTGGACGAAGACGACAGCACTGTTTCTCCATCACACCCCGCTGGAGTTTGAGAGTACTTGGGGATATGGACACAGTCTCGAGGGCTTTAGTGTAATAGACATTTTGTCATTATTTTGTATTTGGTCAGTCTCGTGTCTATGTTATATTTTGTGGAGATATGTTTATTAAGTTGTTACTATTATTACAAACATATTTCCAGTAAGTTGTTGTTCTACGTGCGTTATTATTTTCGCCTTTTTCTGAATATGTATGAATGTTGGTACTTGGGAATGTTTGTAAAATATTTATATATGAGTGGATGTTATATGTTAAAAAGTATGTATGGTATTATTTGAGAAAGAGAAAAGTAAAAAGTAAACCCGTATTTTTGGTAAAATAATTATTTTTCGCTTTACTCGGTCTTATAAAATAGAAATGTCACCGACAATGTAGCGCCCGAGAAGGGTGTTACATTATTTTGTATCAGAGCTGGCCGAGTCTGTTAGGGTTTGTGGTTTAGGTCTGTCTTTGTTTGTGCTGTGTGTTCTCTATGTGCTTTTGATATTATTTCTAGAAGAAATGATATTGTTTGGGGTGAGTTTATTGTAATCTGCATGACTAATTGATTTTGGTCTTGTAGGATTATAATGGCTCGTGGCAGAGGAACTTCGGCTATGAATGCAGCTGTGCGAGCAATATCACAAATGACTGCCGTGTTTGTGCGACGCGAGGAAAGGGGAGCTAAAATTAGAGGACTGGATGAATTCCTGCGTAGAAATCCGTCGGAATTCAAGGGATAGTTTAAGCCTGAGAAAAGCGAGTGTGGATTCAATCTTTGGAGAAGATTTTTGCTGCTAAGAGGTGTACTGATAATGATAAGGTTACTTATACTGCCTACATGCTGGTGGGCGATGCTGAGAATTGGTTGAGAGGAGCTCGCCAAGATCTTGAGCATGATCAACAAGAGGTGAAATGGGAAGCTTTTCGTAGGAAGTTTTTGGAGAAGTATTTTTCGGCAAGTTCAAGAGCTGCTAAAGAAATGGAATTTCTGCAGCTGAAGCAAGGCAATATTACTGTAGTTGAATACAGCGCCAGATTCGGGAGCTTGTCGAAATTTTTTGCCTATCTGAGTGACAATCCACATGAAGGGTGGAAGTGTCACAGATTTGAAGGAGGATTGCGGTATGAGCTGAAAGAAGTAGTAGTTCCAATGGAAATATCTGTATTTCCGAGGCTGATGGGTAAGTGTAGACAGATAGAGGATTTGAAGGCGAGTCTTGATATTAATCAACAGAGTTATGGACAGTCTAGGTTCAATAGGGGAAACTACAAGAATAACATTCAATTCTAGAGGAAGCCATACAATAGGCCACAAGGTCAGCAGCAGTTCCAACAATGATCTTTTGGTGGAAGTGGTGGAGGTGCTGGTTCATCCAGGAATGTTCCGCAGAAGTGCATGAAGTGTGGCATGGGTCACGCTACCAAAGACTGCAAGAATGCGAAAATCATTTCCTTTAAGTGTGGACATCCTGGACACGTTGCTAGGAATTGTGGACGATCTAATACGGAACCTTTTGTGAACAATGTACGAGCTGCAAGTCCTAGAGTTGGATGAAGAGTTTATACAATGAGTGGCACCGAGGCCTCTCACAATGATGATCTGATTCAATGACAGTGTGTCATAGGAGGTAAATCTTTAACTGTACTGTTTGATTCGGGTGAGACGCATTCGTTCATTGCATAAGACTATGCTAAATTGCTTGGATTACCTGTGTCTTCTTTACCTTCTGACTTGACTATATGTACTCCTACTGCTGAACTTGTTTTGACTACCACAACTTGTTTTAATTGTGCTATCTTTGTAGAATATAGGAAATTTTTGGTTAGTTTAATCTGTTTGACTCTTTTGGAAATAGATGTGATACTAGGGATGGATTGGTTATGTTCTAACCATATCTTGATAGAATGTGCCAATAAATCCTTAATTTTTCCTAAGGATGAGATTTCTGGATTTTTGTCTGCTAACCGAGTAAAAGCTTCTTTCAGAGAGGGAGCTCAAGGATACATGTTGCTCTTTTCCTTAGACGTCAAGAGTAAGATTGACTTACAGTCCATACATGTCGTCAATGAGTTTCTTGAAGTTTTTCCTGAAGATGTACCTGGACTACTGCCTGTTCGAGACATTGAGTTTGCGATTGATCTGGTACCGGGCACTGGACCAATATCCATGGCACCATACTATATGTCACCATCGGAGCTAGAGGACTTGAAGAAGCAAATAGTGAAACTGATGAGGAAAGAATTCCTAAGACCTAGTGTATCACCCTGGGGAGCTCCAGTTTTGCTTGTGAAGAAGAATGACGGAACTTCTCGCTTATGTGTAGATTTCCGTCCGTTAAACAAAGTGACGATTAAGAACAAATATCCACTTCTAGGCATAGACGATTTGATGGATCAGTTACGTGGAGCAACAGCTTTCTCAAAGATAGATTTACGATCTGGTTATCATCAGATTTATGTGAAGGCGGAGGATATTCCAAATACAGCTTTTCGAACACGCTATGGGCATTATGAGTATCTTGTGATGCCGTTGGGAGTGACGAATGCACCTGCTATATTCATGGATTACATGAACATGATTTTTCGTCCTTATCTAGATCAGTTTGTCGTTGTCTTTATAGACGACATTCTAATCTGTTCTCCTAATCCGGAGAAGCATGTTGAACATCTCAGTATGGTCCTCCAGATCTTAAAAGAGAAACAGTTATAGGCGAAACCTAAAAAGTTCGAATTTTGGTTGGATGAAGTTCAATTTTTAGGACACGTTATCTCGAATGAAGGTATCGCAGTGGATCCGTCAAAAGTTGAAGCTAATCTAAAATGGGAGAGACCAAAGACGGTAACAGAAGTTCGTAGTTTCGTGGTTTTAGCTCGATACTATAGGAGATTCATTGAGGGATTCTCCAAAATAGTAGGACCTCTTATCCAATTAATGCGGAAAGATCAAGCGTTTGTATGGACTGAAGTGTAACACCCCGATTTTTCTGTTTCTTAATAATCTATGTTTATGTATGTGTGATTAATATTTTAAATCTGAGAAAAATATTTTGATAAACTAAAATTATTCTCATAATTTATTTTATTTTAGGAAATTGCAGTTGAAATTTCGGTTGAAAATTTCAGATAAACCCGGTTTGAGTTTTCACTGTCAGTAAGACTTTATTGATCAGGAAAATGAATTTCGACTCGTAAAATGAAACTGTAGATTTCCTAACTCATTTACAACAATTCCCATGATTTTAAAATTTTTCGTTTATAAATATTACAATATAATTTTTCCTGGTGAAAAATTCACGAAGAAAATACGATCGGTTTTCACAGTCGGGAAATTAATGGAACCAGAACGAAACAAAATTTATTCAAAATATATTAAGTGTAGATTTGAAAGGCTTTATGTGAAAACAAATTGATGGATTTGATATGAATAGTATTTGTATTTATTGCATACCACCATTTTATTCATATTTACAAGTAATTCATTATTTTAATAAAAAAATCAAGTTTTAATTTATAAATAAAAAAATTTAAATCCCACTCATTTTCCTCCACTCTAGCAGTGCCCCCTCCCCATTTCTTCTATAAATACCCCTTCTCAACTCCAACTCTCACTTTTTCATTTTCTCTCAAGTTTACTCATCACATATTCTACTACTCACACACTTACACACATTCTTCCTCCTTTGTTACTCTTGGGAGCTTCAAGGCCTTGTTCATCTTCAATTTCTCATCACCACCAAGGGTATATCTCTTCCCCTCTAATCTTCATTTTCTCAAATGCTCACTTATTCTTACATGCATGTTAAATTTTTTTGTTGCATGTTCATCTTTCTAGCTAAAATTGTAAGAAAGGTTCTTAGAAACATTTTTTTTACAAGAAATCAATTTTTATAAAGTCATACCCATCTCTACTCTCATCTTGTTGTCTTGCATGTGGTGAAAAATTTCTCCGAACCTATTTTTTTTAGGGTGGTCGAAACCCTATGTAGAGGAAAGTTAATGTTTTTATTAAAAATTTCACACGCATGACTTAAAATACTTGATGCATGTATTTTTTAAGCTGATAAGCTTCATCAAAAAATAAGTTTTCCTTCCTATTGGTGTTGATATGGCCGAAACCCTAGGTGGTACAAGTTGGTGTTTTTGGTTTCAATCCCACATGCATGATTAAAAGTCATTTGATAGATGCATTTTTAGTTCATGAACACACTCAAAAGAATGAGTTTTCTTCCTATTTTTGCTTGGCCAAAACTCTAACTAGGGGAGTTGAGGAGATTTTGTTTTAATTTTTAGAACCCTTACTTTAATCACCATTTTAATTGCATGCATGTATTTATAAAGTTGAACATCAATTTCCTAGCCTATTTTTTATGTGTAGGCCGAAACCTACTCTTGCATTGAGTAGAGGGATTAAAATTTATTTTTAATTTTTAAGCCTTAATTTTTTTTGTCTCTAAAATGCTTAAGGATGATTGATCCAAAAGCTTGTGAAAATCTAAAATTTTTAACCTCATTTTCTTACTAAGGCCGAAACATGCATAATAGAAACAAGGTGATTTTATAAAATTTTAATCTATATTACAGCCTTAATTTTGTTTAGATTTGTAAACGTGAGAAGAAAACAAAGTTCGTTCCTTTAAAATGCGGAAAAACTACAACCTTTTTACTCGTCAAGCGAAGATAAGGGAGACAGTATGAGGGATATTATTTATGATAACTATATGTGCTTGTGTGTCTTAATGTATTTGTTGGAATTTTTGATGTGATGGTTGTCTAATGTTTAATTGAGTTTGATGTGTTTGATTGTTGTTTGGTTAAATAAATATGTCTTATGCTTGGTTATTTATTTATGAATATGTGTTGTAGTTGATATATGTAAATTAATTGATGCATGCTATATATACACACACACACACATACATACATACATACATACATACATACATACATACATACATACATACATATATATATATATATATATATATATATATATATATATGTGTGTGTGTGTGTGTGTGTGTGTGTGTGTGTGTGTGTGTGTCTCTCTCTCTCTCTCTCTATATAGGGTGGCAAAATAATCCATTTGTCCACCATCCATGAGAAAATCCATCCAATCCATCCATTTATAAAAAAATAATATAAATGGATTGAATGGATTGGATTATTTTTTTAGTGGATGGTTTATGATCCATCCAATATTTTTTAAAATCCATTGGACCAACAATCAAAAATGTAATGGATCAACTTTTATCCATTCTAAAACCAATTTATTTTTTTCATATTATTTTTCACCAAATAAAAAAACCTCCATTTGTAACAAAAATAAAAACACTCCATCTAAATTTCAAAACATCAATTAGTTTAGTTAATTAGTAAATACTGAAATTGAAGAAAGGAGTTCCTCCAAATTCAAATATTGAGAAATCATCTACAATGGTAGTACTAGTATGATTGCAGAGAAACCGAGAGAGAAACCTGTGAAATACTCTCTATAAGAGTATCAATGGCTTTGTTGTGCTCTCCAGCTTGAATAATAAGAGAATTGGTCAAACTTTCTGACCCTGTAACGTCAACGGATTTCTGAAAATCGATTAACAGGGGAGTTTCTGTATACGATGACTTGGACGTGCTTGGTCTTGATTCCAAATCTGCACAACTTTTGGCAGATAAACCATGTGAAAGACTTTGAAGTGAAGATGAATTGTTTCTAAAAACTTTCATATAAGACATGAGATTATTTTATGGATGGATAAAAGAGATATAAAATTATTTAATTTCTTAAAATAAATTTTAGTGCATGGATTGGATATCCATCCATGAAAAGTTGTTAATGGATGGATCGGATGGATTTTATTTAATGGATCATGGATGGATTGGATTTTTTTTAATGAATTTTTAATGGATTATAATGGATTAATGGATTGTTTTTAATCCATCCGTTAAGATCCGATTAAAAATTTATCCGATCCATCCATTTGCCACCTATATATATATATATATATATATATATATATATATATATATATATATATATATATATATATATATATATATATATATATATATATATATATATATATATATATAGACTTGAAGTGATGCATGCTATATTTGTTATGATATTGTTTTGGTTGTTGTATGGAAAGCCTAACTATTAGTTAGAGCTCAATTAAATTCTCAAGGTAAAAGTCTTAAGAAAACCATATGGAGAGTATTGAAAATAAATATTTATATTGAAGGATTTCATTTGAAAGTTCAAATGTTTTTTTTTTTAGAAAAGAAAATTTCAAAATAAAATGGATTTTCTATAACTTAAAGTTTTTTTTTAAGCAAAGAAAGACAAGCAAAGGCATCACTGCTCTACTAAACATCCCAACTATGTTGGCACCCCTAGCAAAGTCAATCATCTGTAGCACACCCAATATTATTAAAAAAAGGAAGATATAATACAAAAAACATGGGGGACATCAACCTAACCCATGCAAGGATCAATGAAATCTATAATTTGGCAAACCCCTACCATTCCTAAAAACATCCTCAGAAATGAAAGTAGGGGTAAAATCCCACCAGACTAAACGAGTAACTGAAAAGCCAAAAGTAACTAAACTATCTGCACAAGTATTATCTTCCCTAAAAATATGGGAGTAAACAAAATTCATATTATTTGTCGAAGCCATACAATTGTTCCACCTGTTTCTAAGTCTCCAAGGGACCAAATTGCTGTTCTTGATAGAAGCTATCACCAGCTCAGAGTCACACTCCAACCAAAGGCCAAGCCAATTCCTGTTAAAAGCTATCTCAATGGCTATCATAGAACCTAGCAAATCAGCTTGAAATGCATTTTTCATACCAATATTAGCAAAGAAACAACCTAGAACAGCTCCTGAGTTGCTCCTGAAAATACCACCACAAGAGGCTGGACCTGGACACCCTATGGAAGCACCATCTGTATTACACTTAACCATGCTGACCAAAGGAGGGTTCCAAAGCACTGCTGAAATCTTAGGAACAGATTGAAGATGCTTGCAGATTGATAAATTGTCTAGCAACAACTGGTCACAATTATGAGAATAAAGCTTTTTTGAACTGAGGTTGCCAACAAGAGCCAATCTGGAGGAAATTAGGCTCACAACTGACTGGAACAAGACGAATTTATTATCAAATCTAGCCTTGTTCCTACAAAACCAGATCCCCCAAATCACATATACAATGCCTGCTGCAACAACCACCTGCACACGAGGACTTGATTTTCTACTCAGCAAGGAAAGGACTGAGTGTATATCCGAGCAATTAACATGCAGATTCAACAAATTCCCAAGCCATAACCAAAGCTTCTTAGCAAAAGAACAATCGAAGAACAAGTGCTTTGTGGATTCTGCACTAGCACCACAGAGGCAGCAGATTGACACTATGCAACAACCTCTCTTCCTTAATTGTTCATCAGAAGGAACTTTATCATGAATAATTCTCCAGAGAAGGAAAGAGTGAGAAGGAGGAATATTAGAATTCAAAATCAGCTTAGACCAAGTCACTATATGATTCACTGGCTGGAAGTGTAGGTAAGCTTCCTTAAATGTCAGGCAGCCAGAATCAGATGAAGACCAAACTAAGGCATCCTCAGTATCAGCTGCAGGTATGTGAATCCTCTGAATTTCACTCACTAAATCTGGGAAATTCAGCTCTAGGACCCTTGGGATGGACCAAGAGCCATTGATAATGAAGTCACTCACTCTTGCCTTCAGACTAATCGGATCAATACCAATCAGGTTGGAAATTGGAGCTGAAAGCCAAGTATCATACCAGAAATTGACATCCTGCCCATTGCCAATGTTCCAAGCTGAGAACTTATGAACAGAATCCATACAAGATCTAATGCCAGGCCAAATCGAAGATTTGATATGATGACTGATTGGTTTCCCAGACCTGAACACCCTGCATCTGACTAAAGTAGCCCATTGCAAATTTGAAGAAACCAGCTCCCCTCCTAGCTTTAGCATTGCTGCTTTATTTATGATGCTAAAAGATCTCAGTCCTAGGCCACCATCCAAAAAGGGTTTGCAAACATTACTCCAAGCAACTGTGCAAAGCTTCCTGCTACTGATGCTACCAGACCACACAAACTTTCTGAGCCAGGAATTGACTGTTTTCAGCAGATTTAGAGGCCAAGAATAAATTTTAAAACTGTAAACCATCATTCCAAAAATTACAGATTTAATCAGATGGACTCTTCCCATAATTGACAAGGTGGATCCCTTCCAATTGGAGAGTTTAGCCCTAATCTTGTCAGTTATTGGTAGCAAATGGCATCTTCTTGGTTTCCCTTTAAATATAGGCACTCTAAGGTAGTTGAAAGGAAGGTGGCCAGCAGAGAATCCTAGAATTCCTGAAATGCTAGGACTTCTGTTCTGCAAAGCATCACCAATAAAGAATTTTGATTTATCTTTGCTAACCACTTAACCAGAAGCCTGCTTAGTCTTTGAACAACTTCAGCAAATTAGAAAGACTTTGTTTGGAAGCTCTACAAAAGATCATGATGTCATCAGCATATAACACATGACTTGGCATCTTGAACCCCCTAGGACCAGTCATGAGTTGTAATTGAACAGTATCCCCCAGATTAGTAATCCCTCTGCTGAGAACCTCTTCTGCAAGGCAGAAAAGAAGAGGAGATAATGGATCTCCCTGCCTAACTCCTCTTGAACAATTGAAGAAACCAGCAGCATGGCTATTAATGGAAATAGACAGCTTTGCAGAATGTAAGATCAGCTCGATCCAATGGCAGAATGTATCATTAAAGCCAAAAGCCTTGAGAACATTTATCAAAAAACACCAATCCACAGTGTCAAATGCTTTCTTAATGTCTATCTTCATAGCTATCTGACCTCCAAAAGCTTTCTTATCCAGAAGGTTTATAGACTCTGAGGCAATGCAGATGCAGTCAGAGATGCTCCTAGCCTTCACAAAACCCCTTTGGTTCACTGAAATGATTCTAGGAGAAACTATAGACAGTCTCTCAGACTGAACTTTGGTGATGATCTTGAATTGGAAGTTTGCAAGAGCAATAGGCCTGTATAGCTCAATTCTGTCAGCATTTGACATTGTTAGAATAATTGGGCCTAACTCCACTCTAAAAGCTAGCTCAAAGAGGGAGGGATGTCCAAGTTATTATAAATGGTTTTTGGCTCATATACTCAACCAATGTGGGACTTAGACACTTGATAGCTACCTTAGGAATGAGCACAACTACATTTGAATTCAGATTTGGCATCAGCCAGCCCTCACTGAAAAATTGCAGAACAACCTTGTATACATCAGTAGACATAATATCCCTGTATTTATGAAAGAAGAATCCCCCAAACCCATCAGGGCCTGGTGCTCCATTACCATTCATTGAGAAGCACAGCCTTTTTAACCTCATCTATGCTAGGCAGTCTTGTTAACATTTCGTTGTCTTGCTCAGTAACCAAAGAAGGAATTCCCTTGCTCACAAGATCATTAGGAGAGCAGGCATTAGAGGAAGCAAACAGATCTTTATAATAATGCAAATATGGTCCTTAATACCAGCAGCAGAGTGAATAACCTGATCACCACTTTTCAAGACTGAAATATGTTTTGTTACACTTTTAACTTTGGCCATCTTGTGAAAATATTATGTATTCCTGTCCCCATATAGATGCCAGTTTACCCTGGACTTTTCCTGCCAAAACTCTTCTTCATAGTGCAAAGCTTGTTGAAGTCTCAGATCTGCTTCTTTTTCCTGCTCAAAGAGACTCTGATCACCACCAGAAGACAGATGCTGTTGTATCAAGTCTAAGTCTGCCAAAGCAGTCTTCACTTTAAGATGCACATCACCAAAAGAAGTCTTATTCCAATCCTTCAGCTTGGTTTTTAAATTCCTCAGCTTTTGACTGAGAATATACATAGGGCAACCATATATTGGAGAGCTCCAAACCTCAGAGATAAGCTTTCCACAATCAGGGTGAGGAGACCATATTCTCATAAATCTAAAAGAAGATCCATGCTGCCTGTCTTGATTTTTCAGATTCATCAAAATAGCAAAATGATCTGATTTGCTTCGAGTGAGAGTGATACAATCCACACTATTCCAACAATTGATCCAATCCTCATTACAGATGGACCTATCAAGCCTCCTTTCAGAATAAAATCTGCCAATTCTACCATTTGACCGAGTGAATTCCGAGCCTCTAGTAGGAATATGCATGAGATCATTCCCATTTGTCCAAGAATTAAAATCTTCACAGGAGATTCTAGAAGGAGAACCTTTGCCTCTATGCTCATGTGCACCTAGGACAGCATTAAAGCCAACTATAAAGCACCAAGGGTTTTTGTACATCATTTGTAAGTTGGACAGTTCAGACCAAAGACGCCTCCTTTCCAAGTATTGAGTAGAGGCATAAACTGATGACATATAAAGAAGCTGTTGATTCTCAAGGAAACTAAATGCTACCCGCTGATTAGAGATTGAAATATAGAAGGGGGAATATCTTCCCTACAGAAACACCAAAGATTTGGGACAAACTAGATCTGTCATTTTCAGTAAAAAGCTTCAAATTTAGTCTCTTAACAAAACCAAAAGGCATCTGATTGAATTCTACCCAAGGTTCTGCCACAAATAAAAAATCTGGACAATGAAAATTACAAAGTTTTCTAAGCATCAATCTTGTTTCGGGGTTACCAATGCCCCTAACATTCCAATAAAGGACTTTCATTAAAAAAACCAAACTAGAGGAGGCAGCCCTTGATCGGGTAGCATAACCATTTTTCTTCTAAATTGCAAGCTGCTTCTTTCTCAATTTTTTCTTTCGAGATTTGGATACACTTTTGTATAACCCGAGCCTTGGTAAGTTACCTCCTTATCATTTAAAGGAGAAAAGTAATTTCATCAAGATTGACTGAGGCAGACTTAGAAGTATCTTCAATAGAGTCAGGTTCCTCATCATCAGCCCACAATCTTCCTTTCAAAGCTTCCAAATCTTTCACCACCACAGGGTTTTGATGAACTTCTGGTGTTTTACTAATATGATCTTTAGAATTCACAACTATGTCATTAACATGGTTATTCTGCTCATCACCAGAAAAAGTATTAGAAACTCGATCAAGATCCTTCAGTACATTGTCAGGAGTGCCATCATTCTGTCCTAAGGATTGCAATTCATCAAAGACATTTTCAATATCCTCCTCATCATTAAGAGAGGTATCCATATTTAATTGTTCTTCCAAATTATCAACTTGTCTTATAATTTGATTATCCTGAGATCTACTAACCTCAACATCAATCACCATATTTGGACCATGCACTGCAGCATCATACTCAGTAGTAGGGTTCTTGCGACTTGTTTCACCTTGCACCACATTGTGCTTAATAGGAGAAGGCTCAACAATGATCTCCTTTCCTTTGTTTGATGTTTGCTTCATAGTGCCCTCATTTCCCTTGTCTGGAAACTGATTTTTTGAAGCCTGATCTTGCTTTTTGGGAACATATTTTTGCACCACCCTTTGTTGGGCTTTATCATCATTAACATTACTATTCTTTTTGCAATTTGACAGGGAATGTCCAATAATTCTGCAAAAAGAATAAAAGAGGGGAGTCTTTCATATTCAATATTAACCTTAAAGGCAATGCCTTCCCTTTCAACAATAACCTCTTCCTGTAAAGAGCCAGCTAGATCAATATCGACTAGGACCCTAGCATAATGCCCTAAAGACCTGTTCTTTGTTGCATCATCCAAAGACAAAGGGACACTCTTACACCTCTGGCAATGGCAAACATGATTTTGGGGCGCCAATACTCCTAGGGTAGGCCATGAATGCGAGCATTGAGTATTGGTTTGTTTGACTTGGTTTGGATGAAAATTTGGAGTCCAAGAGAATAGCCTTAAAATTCCAGGTGAGAAGCAAGAACCAACCGCCAACACCCTTCTTAAATCTTCGATAGAAGAAAAGGAGAATTCAAAAAAGCCTCTGCCTATGGAGATCATTCTCCTTTGATTCAAGGGTTTCCAAAGCATCAGTAGCTTGGATCGTAAGTCATCTATCTTGTACGGGGTGTCTCCTTTCAACAGCATCAGGTGCCCAAGCAAACTATTCTTGCAGCTTTCAACACCTGCAATGTATTCTTCTTCAGGGATATTTACTGCAATTGCACCATCCTTCACACATGGAATAGGCAATTGACTCAATGGAGTGTCACGTGCATTGTTCAAGGCCTGCGCGAAGGATTTCTGAGGTAATGGCATGGCATTGATGGATGCCTTTCGTGGAATAGCAGGATGAGAAGGAAATGGGGAGGGGGGAGAGAAGGGTCTGATTCCAGGAAGAGATCTTTCCATGGACAAATTGAGTTTGCCATGATAGACGTGACAAACCCTAGAGAACCATGCAAACCCTAGCAGAGCTCCCTAGGAAAAAGTTTTAGAAATGAATTTCAAAGGAAAAAGTTTTTTTAAAGGGTTTTATTCAAACGAAAATATCTGATAACTTGGATAAGTTACAGAAAGTTTTGTTTTATATTTGTATTTCACTGAACGAAAAATAACGTTGAAAAGTGAACCTAGCAACCGAGACGTCGGGATACTAGTGTTTTAAAGCATGTTGATCTATGATCCGTGTCACGTTGCTGTGGATTGTGTGTCCCATATATGTTGTTGTGGACTATGTGTCCTACATACGTTATACTAAACGTGGTTAACGTAGTTAAAGGTGAAAGTTGTTTTCTATGACCACAAAGTCCAAGACTGGTGCGTCGATCTAGGACTGTTGTGATTGGACAATTGGACTTTAACGTCCTGTGTTGATAATAAAAGTTTTAAAATGCTGAAAATTTTTGGATGTTTGTGAGCCTTGAGCCTCGACGAAGGAAAGAATGAAACACAAAGAAAAACTTTAAAAATAAAATGTTTTTACATGCATTTGGCAGATGTGCCCACGTTGTTTTGTATGAATGCCTTGAAGGGTAAGGTATTTCATGCTACGTTGTTTCATTATGCCTTGATGGACAATGAATCCATATGCTTGGTTATTGTGCCTTGTGTTGGACAATATGCTATGGATATCCACACACGTTGATCACTATGCCAGGAGTTTTGGGCAGTGCTGTGGAAAAACACGTTGTGCCTTTTGGAAACCGAGCCTGATCAACTCACTTTTAAAATGAAGTTGGGATCTCCGGAGATTAGGATAGATTGTGGAAATATAGAAGTGTCATGTGTTTTCAAAATGACGACGATCCTTTGATGTTATATTTTTATTTGAAAATATTATGTTGTATATAACTGCTTATCCATACCTGTTGTTTTTGGTGTGTGTAGTACATGTAGTTATCAAAATTGATCCATATATTAGTATCTCACCCTTGAATTTGCTTTTCCCTATGTGGTATATATCTGCTTCTGGTATAGATGGATCCGGCTTTCCCCCTAGCCCACTCGAGGGTGAAGGCCATCATCTTTGAGAATGCACGGGATTTGGCTACGTGGGTATTTCACCAGGGGGCCCACACTGCCAAGTACACTGACCCTGTCTGCACGATTGATGGCACGGAGGTAGGTGGATCTGAGAGAAGAGCGCATACCTTTAAAACTATTCAGATTTCGTTACCGCCGATGGAGTCCTTTTTGCAGCATCTTGCCGCCCAGGGACTTTTGGTGCTAAATCATCTCTTGGACGCGCCTCAGCCAGCTGTAGCACCAGCCTCACCTATTGAGGAGGATCCTCAGGAGATCGTCGAGGAGGACCCGATTGAACTAATGGAGGAGGAACCACAGTACCATCTGCTCAGTGATGATGATGATGATTCTCCTGATATGGGAGTTGGAGTGGTTGCGTCTTCACCAGACATACCTCCAGAGGGTGGGGATGACCACCATGGTCTCCCCAATGGGTTCCATTAGTGTTTTGACCAGCTGTAGGATCTTTCTCTTTCTTTTTGGGGTAATGATGTTCTGATATCTATTTCTGATTTCTGAGAACCGTTTCCTTTTGACCTAGGACTCTTTTGATCTTGTCTTAACCCTGTTAGTGTATAAATTAACTTTCACTCATGTAAATTTCTGTCAAGTGTCCTGTCTCCAAGAAGGCCTTATGCTCAATGTATATAAGGTATTCTGCAACTCTTGTTTTATTTACGTTTCAGTTATTTATGTCATTTGATGCATAAGGGAAAAAGTTTTTACAATTTTTAAGAATGTAATTATTTATAACAATCTTATAGTTCCGAAAGTAATCGACAACTTTCTAAAAGTTTTATTTTCCGCAAAACGGGGTAGTTAATGTGATGCTCAGGTTAAGGGTGTTACAATTGGGTGGTATCAGAGTTGGTCGAGTCTTTCTGGAATTGTTGGGAATAGGCCTGTTGTGTTGGTGTTGTGTGATCTGAGTTAGACTTGTTTGAATTGCTTCTTAAAAGTAATGAGTGTTAGTGAGTAGATAAGTGTTTTAATCTCTGGTTACCATTTAACTAGTTTTATCTTGTTGGTCGGTTATGGAACTAGATGCAGGACGTGGACATGGCCGCGGAAGAAGCCGTAGGGGTGGTTTTGTTGGTAGCCGTGGACATGTTGGTTGGGGAATGGACTACGTAGCACAAGCCATGGTGGACGTTGCAGTTGCCATTGCTCAACAAACTGCTACTATGGCTGCTCAACATCAACAGGAACAAGCTCGCGCTGAAGAAGCCGCTGAAAGTCGTGATTTGACAGCTTTTCGATGCCAGAACCCACCACATTTTCATGGGGATGCTGACCCTACAAAGACTGACTTATGGATTTAAGAGTTGGAAAATATTTTCGAGTTGATTCACAGTCCAGAAGGAGTAAGAGTACCTTATGCTACTTTCCTGTTGATGGGAGATGCTGAATATTGGTGGAGAGGTACCAAGCAACTACTGGAAGTTGACCAACAGGAAATTACTTGGGAGGTTTTCCGTACTGTGTTTTTGAACAAGTACTTTCCTCAGAGTGCTTGAGTTGAGATAGAGCGGGAATTTCTGCGTCTGCGACAAGAAGATATGTCAGTCGGGGAATACGCAGCAAGGTTTGAGTCACTTGCCAAGTATTTTTGCTTTTTCCAAGATAACCCAGATGAGGACTGGAAGTGTGAAAGGTTTGAAGGAGGACTGCGGTATGAGATCAAGGAATCAGTGCTGCCACTGGAGATTAGGAATTTTCAGGTTCTGGTGGAAAAATGCAGGAAAATCGAACAAATGGGGAAGGGAATAGACAACAGAGGGAATGCTGGGGGACCCTCATGTTCTAGGAACCAGTTTCAAAGACAGAACCGGGGAGGAAGACAAAATCAGAGAAAGCCATACGCTAAACAAGTTGGAAACAACCAGAATCAACAACCGTATTGTCCCGTTGCTTCAGCAACTGGAAGTGGGATCCAGAGAAATCATGGCCAAGGTCAAGGAAGTAGGTGCTGTAAATGTTGAGACCCAAACCATATGGCCGATGTTTGCCCAGTAAGAGGAATGAAGTGCTTCAACTATGATCGATTGGGACACTTGGCAAAGGACTGTAAGGCACCAAAGTGGGAACCCACTGTCAACAGTGCCAGAGTCAATAAACCAACGGCTAGAGGAAGAGTTTTTACCATGAGTGGTGCCGAAGCCTCGAACTCCGATGATCTGATACAAAGTGGTTGTGACTTAGCTAGTAATCTCTTGACTGTACCTTTTGATTTGGGTGCGACGCATTTTTTTTTATCTCAGTGGATTGTGTGAAACTGTCGAGATTGCATGTTTCTTCTTTACCACATGACCTGATTGTTTCAACTCCTATTGCCGAACCCGTCACTGTTAATTTGGTGTGCTTGAACTATCCTATTGTCATTCTGGATAGACACTTCCTTGTTGATCTGATCTGTTTGCCTTTAATACAACTAGATATAATTTTAGGCATGGATTGGTTATCTTCCAATCATGTTCTTCTAGATTGTGCTCACAACAACCGTATTGTCCCGTTGCTTCAGCAACTGGAAGTGGGAGCCAGAGAAGTCAAGGCCAAGGTCAAGGAAGGAGGTGCTATAAATGTGGAGACCCAAACCATATGGCCGATGTTTTCCCAGTAAGAGGAATGGAGTGCTTCAACTGTGATCGATTGGGACACTTGGCAAAGGACTGTAAGGCACCAAAGCGGGAACCCACTGTCAACAGTGCCAGAGTCAATAAACCAACGACTAGAGGAAGAGTTTTTTACCATGAATGGTTCCAAAGCCTCGAACTCCGATGATATGATACAAGGTAGTTGTGACTTAGTTGGTAATCTCTTGACTGTACCTTTTAATTCGGGTGCGACACATTCTTTTATCTCAGTGGATTGTGTGAAACTATTGAGATTGCATGTTTCTTCTTTACCATATGACCTGATTGTTTCAACTCATAATGTTGAACCTGTCACTGTTAATTTGGTGTGCTTGAATTGTCCTATTGTCATTCAGGATAGACATTTCCTTGTTGATCTGATCTGTTTGCCTTTAATACAACTAGATGTAATTTTAGGCATGGATTGGTTATCTTCCTATCATGTTCTTCTAGATTGTGCTCACAAAACCTTAATTTTTCCTGATCCTGAGATTTCTGGATTTTTATCTACCAACCAAGAGAGAACTTGTTCGAAAGAAAAAGATCAGAAATACTTGCTTTTGACTAACTTAGAAGTCGAAGAGGAAGTCTATTTGAGTACCATACCTGTTGTGAGGGACTTTCTGAAGGTGTTTTCGAATGATGTACCAGGGTTACCACCAGTAAGGGATATCGAATTATCCATCTATCTTGTTCCAGGAACCGGTCCGATATCGATTGCTTTGTATCGGATGTCACCTATAGAACTCGTTGAGTTGAAGGCTCAGTTAGAAGATCTGTTGTCAAAGCAGTTCATAAGACTGGGTGTTTCTCAGTGGGGAGGACCTGTTCTCTTAGTTCGAAAGAAGGACGGAGGTTCAAAACTCTGCGTGGACTATAGACAACTTAACAAAGTAACGATCAAGAACAAATACCCGTTTCCACGCATAGATGATCTGATGGATCAATTGCATGGAGCTGCTGTTTTCTCAAAGATCGACCTGAGGACGGGATATCACCGGATTAGAGTGAAGCTTGAAGATATACTAAAGACGGCGTTCCTAACTCGTTATGTGCATTATGAGTACCTTGTGATGCCTTTTGGAGTGACGAATGCACCTGCTGCCTTCATGGACTATATGAATCGGGATTTTCGTCCATTTCATGATAAGTCTGTTGTCGTGTTCATCGATGACATCCTCATTTACTCTAAGAGTCATGAGGAACACGAAGTACATCTGCGACAAGTTTTACAGATCTTACATGAGAAGGAGTTGTATGCAAAGCTCTCCAAGTGTGAGTTTTGGCTTGAAGAAGTGAAGTTCTTGGGGCACATAATTTCTAAAGATGGGATTGTTGTAGATCCTGCTTAAGTGGAGGCAGTACTTTCTTGGGAAAGACCGAAGACAGTGACAGAGATTCAAAGTTTTGTCGGCTTAGCTGGATATTACCGGAGATTCATCGAGGGATTCTCCAAGATTGTCGCGCCATTGACACAACTTACAAGGAAGGACCAACCTTTTATGTGGATTACGGAATGTGAAGAAAGCTTCCAGACGATAAAGGAACGTTTGACAACTTCACCAGTGTTAATACTTCCTAAACCCAACCTTACGAGGTGTATTGTGATGCTTCATATCAAGGTTTAGGTTGTGTATTAATGCAACACCGGAAGGTTGTAGCGTATGCGTCACGTTAGCTGAAGACTCATGAGAAGAATTATCCGACGCATGATCTGGAGTTAGCTGCTATGGTCTTTGCACTGAAGATACGAAGGCATCATCTGCATGGAGCTAAGTTCGATGTTTTCAGCGATCACAAAAGTGTGAAGTACCTGTTTGACCATAAAGAACTCAACATGAGACAAAGACGGTGGATGGAATTTTTGAAAGATTATAACTTTGCTTTACAGTATTGGTGTGCCGTGAGTCCGTCGTGCGAGCGCACGTACGATTCCGGTAAGTGTACCGGATTGTCGCCAAGTCATAAAAGATATCGATCCCACAGAGACTGTGATCTCGAATCACAACTAATTTTCAATTTGGTAAATCTGGACTGTATAAAAAGGATTTGTATTTTGAAAAGGTTTTGAATTTGAATTAAGAGATAAATAAAACAGAAAACAAATCTATTTGTGGTTTTTGGATCTAAACGGATTCCTAGGGATTTAGGTTACCAACAAGATCGTTTACGTTGCTAACTCGATTACCTTTGTTAACTATCGAAATTGCCTTGAAAGTGAATTTATCCTCAAATAGCTTAAGCTCCCTCTCGGGTTACAAAAGCCGTGCCCAATTGAACCAACCCCTACTCGCGTGGTAGTCGAATTCAGATTGGACCCTTTACGTTTCGTGACAATTCGTTGATCCTCGAAGGACGGCTTCTAACTCTCGTGATTTCAGTCCTAAGTCTGATTCTATAGATCCGACACCTAAGTTCACCACTAGGTTCCTCCTTAGAATGTCTATGACACGCAAACAAGTGGCCACCGAATTTACGAGTGATTTAAACACTAGAAATCAGATCTAAAACAAAATCGTAATTAACAAAGATATTACATCAAATTAACATCATAAACAAAACTTGGGCATAGCCCCAATCCCTAGAAACTAAGCTACTACTCGAGCCTTGCCATGGAGATGACAGGCTTGATTAACAACAAAATGAAAATAAACTAAGAGAAGATAAGAAGAAGGAGAGAGATCCTAAATTGTAGTCTAAGAGTAGCAGCCAAAAGTCCTCATGTCCTCTTCTGCCTCTGCCTGGGTCCTTATTTATAGATTTGGGAAGTTTGAATCCCAATCTAACTCAAATTCTGATCCAATTCAGTTGCTTCAGGTCCAAGTAATGCGCATCACGGCCGTGATGGCCATCACGGCCAGGCCGTGACGGCTTCTGTCTCTGGCACTTCTATAAATTTCCAATTATCGCGAGGCGAGAGGACTTTCGTGTCGCGAAACTTCAAGTGACAGATATTCTGATAGGAATCACGGCTAGGCCGTGACAGATTCTGACTTGCGGGGGTGAAAGGTCACGGCCGTGATGGTCATCACGGCTAGGACGTGACCAGTTCTGACTTCAGCCTTTCTTCCTTTTCAGTTTTGCTCGATCATGGCCATGATGGGCATCACGGCTAGGCCGTGATGGGCTCTGTTTGGCTCATTTTCTTCACTTTTCAAGCCCCATCTTCATCCAAACACCATCATGGTTGATTCTGAGCATTTTACCCTTGATTTCTGCAAAACAACACCACGAAAACTGCCTTACCCGTTCCAAAGTAAAAATAACCTAAAATCCAATTAAATGTCCCTAAACTACATGAAAATGCATGCAAAATGATAGACAAAGATGAGGTGAAATCACACTCATCAAATCACCCAAGCTTAAGATTTTGCTTGTCCTCAAGCAATTACCCAGGCCATAAGATTTAAATAATCAGAGCATGGATAGTGAATCAAGAACCCGAGAAGCTAATCCAAGTGACAGGCATATTCAGATAAATCCCCAAGAGATAATCGATTTCATGTCCAATTAGAAGCTTAGGTTCTTCAAATTCATATTCTTACCGATTCAGGCACTCGTCTCACCTCACTCAAGTGTTCCAGGGTATATGACATTTCGCTCAATTTCCTCAAGGAAGGTATTCTACCATAGGCTTGACTATTAACCAAATCTCTACTTTATTAATGAAAACACATAAGCATCAAGAGGTCTTTTACTTTGGTTGTAATGTGTCCATGGGATTTATTGTTAGGTGGGAAAATCAAGAGAAGGAAAATTCAAGAAGCCTTAACAAATTATCAAACATTGCAAAGCATGACACCTTCTAAAATACCTTTTTTGGGCTTTGATTTACTTTTCCACCTTTCTTTCTTTTTATTTTTATTTCTCACTTTCTTTTGTCATCCCCTTCTCCAATTTTTTTTGTGTTTATTTCATTTTATTTATTTGGAGAAGGGGAGATTTTTAGCTCAAGAGAAATATTTTCCAACTTTCTCATCCCATACTTTTTCAAACTACTTTTTTACCCTTTTTGTAATACTTTAAAAGGTGCCATACCAAGTATTATTCATCAAAGTAATTAAAGGTACCAAGAAAAGTATTTTATTCTTTTAGGCTCAAAATTGGGCAACTAAGGGGTAGCATTTAATCAATCAAAGCTCAGAAGGCCGGAAAAATACCTAGTGCCTCAATCATTTTCAAAAATGTTTTCAAAAATTTTCAAGTTTCAAAACGGTTTCAAGTCAAGTTCTAGAGAATACAATCCAAGAGGAATTAAAACACTCTATCACAAGGAATGGGGTAGATTTAGTGAGTACCCCTTTTTGGCTCAAAATCTTACATTTAGTAGTTCAAAAATCAGTGAGAAACACAAATCTAGAGAACCACATGCTAATTATTAACTATCAAAAGATTATCTCAAGAATTTTTATTTTTAGCCTTGTCACAAGAATAAAAAATAAAAAATTGGGTTCAAAAATTCACTATCTCAATTTATTTGGCACCAAGTTCTCACAATTGGATGCATAATCTAAGTGAGGGGCAATCTAGAGAATGTGATCATGCAAACCTATACCTATATGAATGCAACATGAAAAATGCAAAAATGCAAATTTTTTCAAAAATACCCCTACCCCAAGCTTAAAACTTACATTGTCCCCAATGTAAATAGTCAAGTCGGAGAGAGGAGAAAAATGGAACAACTTACCGAGGTGGTAGCGGGTGTTCGCTCACATTCCAATCAAAACTTAGGTGGAAATAGCATCACGGGCAGGCCGTAATCAATTCTGGTCTCCTTTATTAGCTCATCACGGCCGTGACCACTGTCACGGCCTGGGCATGATGGCTTCTGACTTTATTAGTCCTTGCTCTTTTTGTTTTCCCTTCCTCTTTAACCTGAAAACACTAGACAAATCTATTAATTTATGATTTTTGCCTCTTGATCTTCTCAAATTATTCAAGAGATAAAATCAAAAACAAAAGAAAAAGGGAAAGAAAACTTCGGTTGCCTCCCAAGAAGCGCTTGTTTACGGTCCTAAGCTTGACCAAACTTCCTTCAATCAACCGGGGTCGACTGGGCGTAGAAGTGAAGGAACACTTCTCTTCCATGGGAGTCCTTCAAAGAGCTGATTCTGCTCATATGGCCAATTGCTCTTCCGCTTTGCTCTTTTCATTCGGACCTTCCTGGCCTTACTCCCTTCCGGCGGAAGTTTTGTTTCCACATGATCAGCAACTCCAACTTCATCACCACTGGGTGCATCATCAGCCATGCATATCTTCGTAATTGCTTCCATGTTGAGCTCTTCCTTTACCACTGGAGATGTGATATCGATCCTGCACACATGGCTCTCAAAAGGAGGGTTGTTATATGAGTTAGTAAATTCAAAATCGACCCTACCTTCCTCTACATTTAGAGAGAGTTTGCCATTACTTACATCTATTACTGCTCCAGCGGTGGCCAAGAATGGCCTTCCTAAAATGATGGGGAATTCAGAATTCCCTTTCATATCCAATACCAGGAAATCGGTAGGGATGAAGAATTTCCCTACCTTTACAGGAACGTTCTCTAGTATGCCTAGAGGAGTCCTAGTTGAGCCATCCGCAAATTGTAAGGAGAATTTGAATGGTCTCAACTCTTTCGTTCCCAACCTTTCCAAGATAGTGAGCGGAATCAAGCTCGCACTAGCCCCTAAGTCACATAAGGCTTGGTCTATTTGTACCTGTTCAATTGAGCAAGAGATAGAGAAGCTACCTGGGTCTTTCAGTTTAGGAGGCATTTTAGCTTCTATGTCTACTTGCTTTCTCTTGACCAACCTTTATGGGAAAGGTATTGGGGGTTGGTACGGTGGTGGAGGGACATACTTTGGTTCTGGCTCTTCATCTTCGCTCATGTCCTCCTCCGGTTCTACGTCCTTTTCCCCCACCCCAAGCTTATCATCCCTCAAGTGTATGGCATTACAATGCTCAATGGGATTAGCTTCGGGTTGACCCGGGAACGTACCATTAGGTCTAGTGTATGTGCTGGCTTGTTGGGCAATCTGGGTTTCTAGCATCTTGTTATGGATTGCTAAGTTGTCTACCTTAGATGCTAGCTCTTTTATTGCCTCGTTTACTGCCCTGCCTTGTTGTCTAAATTCTTCATTTTGTTTTATTTGAGTTTCAACAAAACTTTCCAATAAAGATTCGAGTTTAGATTTCTGTACTTGAGGATACCCCGGTGTGGGTTTCCTATTACCTTGGCCCTCTTGGAACTCGTGGTTTAGCGTGTTGCTGTAGTTTCCATAGGAGAGGTAAGGGTTGTTCTTCCTTTGGTTGTAGGGATTTGGGGGAGCATAATTGGGCAACTTCGGGTTTGTGTCGTAGAAGTTGTGACAAGCGTTCACTTGTTCCCCCGAAGCGCCGGATCCATGAGCAATACCTCGTGGGCACTCCATGATGTCGTGTCCCCGCATTCTACAAATCTCACAAACAATGTTAGTAGCACCTATTGCACTCACATTAGCCCTTTCAAGTCGATCAAAACGTTTATTAAGTGAGTCTATTTTTGACATTATAAGATCAGTGCTGTTAACTTCAAACTTACCCCCCGAAATCTTGTTCGGGTTATTACCTCTTTCTGAACCCCATTGGTGGTAGTTGGTGGCCACGTTTTAAATGATGTTGAATGCCTCAGACAGAGGCCAATTCATAAAGGTTCCACCAGCTGCAGAATCAAGTGACACCTTCGAAGAGTAGTCCAGTCCGTTGTAGAAGGTGTGCACTAGTAACCACCTCTCGAGTCCATGGTGTGGGCAAGACACCAGCAGTCCCTTGTAGCGATCCCAAGCTTCCGATAAGGATTCTCCGTCTTTTTGGAAGAAGCCGGTGATCTGGGTTCGTATATATGCCGTCTTAGATGGAGGGAAGAATTTCTCCAAGAACGCCTGTTCCAGTTGGTCCCAAGTAGACAAGGTGTTGGCGGGCAATTGCTTTAGCCAAGCCTTTGCCTTTCCAGTCAGAGATGAGGGGAATAACCTTAAGCATATAGCATCGACCGGGGCACCATGAATCCTAATTGCATCGGTGAACTCCAAGAATGTTTCTACGTGATCAGTCGGGTCCTCCGAGGGCAATCCTCCGAATTGGTGCTTCCTAATCATGTTGATTAGAATAGGCGGTATAGTGTAGTTCTCCGCCTCAATCTTTGGCCCGGCAATCCCAGTTCGTAAACCCCTAGCATTTGGGGCTGCGTAGTCCTTCAATGGTTTCGTATCCGGTTGATTCGTCATGAGTGGAATGGGACTCAACCTTTCTCTCTCTCTTTGTAGTCTCCTACGTTTGTGAAAGGTCCTCTCGATTTCTAGATCAACCTCACTAAGGATCCCAAGACTTAGGGATCTTTGCATATAACACACAGAGAGATGGATACACTAGAAGGAAAGAAATTTTGAATTTTTTTTTCAAATATAAAAATTAAATAAAAAGAAAAGATCCAGAAAAATCAATTTAGAAATTAAATTGAGATTCGAAAACGCACAGTCCCCGGCAACGGCGCCAAAAACTTGGTGTGTCGTGCGTCCGTCGTGCGAGCGCACGTGCGATTCCGGTAAGTGTACCGGATTGTCGCCAAGTCATAAAAGATATCGATCCCACAGAGACTGTGATCTCGAATCACAACTAATTTTCAATTTGGTAAATCTGGACTGTATAAAAAGGATTTGTATTTTGAAAAGGTTTTGAATTTGAATTAAGAGATAAATAAAACAGAAAACAAATCTATTTGTGGTTTTTGGATCTAAACGGATTCCTAGAGATTTAGGTTACCAACAAGATCGTTTACGTTGCTAACTCGATTACCTTTGTTAACTATCGAAATTGCCTTGAAGGTGAATTTATCCTCAAATAGCTTAAGCTCCCTCTCGGGTTACAAAAGCCGTGCCCAATTGAACCAACCCCTACTCTCGTTGTAGTCGAATTCAGATTGGACCCTTTACGTTTCGTGACAATTCGTTGATCCTCGAAGGACGGCTTCTAACTCTCGTGATTTCAGTCCTAAGTCTGATTCTATAGATCCGACACCTAAGTTCACCGCTAGGTTCCTCCTTAGAATGTCTATGACACGCAAACAAGTGGCCACCGAATTTACGAGTGATTTAAACACTAGAAATCAGATCTAAAACAAAATCGTAATTAACAAAGATATTACATCAAATTAACATCATAAACAAAACTTGGGCATAGCCCCAATCCCTAGAAACTAAGCTACTACTCGAGCCTTGCCATGGAGATGACAGGCTTGATTAACAACAACATGAAAATAAACTAAGAGAAGATAGGAAGAAGGAGAGAGATCCTAAATTGTAGCCTAAGAGTAGCAGTCAAAAGTCCTCATGTCCTCTTCTGCCTCCGCCTAGGTCCTTATTTATAGATTTGGGAAGTTTGAATCCCAATCTAACTCAAATTCTGATCCAATTCAGTTGCTTCAGGTCCAAGTAATGCGCGTCACGGCCGTGATGGCCATCACGGCCAGGCCGTGACGGCTTCTGTCTCTGGCACTTCTATAAATTTCCAATTCTCGCGAGGCGAGAGGACTTTCGTGTCGCGAAACTTCAAGTGACAGATATTCTGATAGGAATCACGGCTAGGCCGTGACATATTCTGACTTGCGGGGGTGAAAGGTCACGGCCGTGATGGTCATCACGGCTAGGACGTGACCAGTTCTGACTTCAGCCTTTCTTCCTTTTCAGTTTTGCTCGATCATGGCCATGATGGGCATCACGGCTAGGCCGTGATGGGCTCTGTTTGGCTCATTTTCTTCACTTTTCAAGCCCCATCTTCATCCAAACTCCATCATGGTTGATTCTGAGCATTTTACCCTTGATTTTTGCAAAACAACACCACGAAAACCACCTTACCCGTTCCAAAGTAAAAATAACCTAAAATCCAGTTAAATGTCCCTAAACTACATGAAAATGCATGCAAAATGATAGACAAAGATGAGGTGAAATCACACTCATCAAGTATCATCTTGGGAAGGCGAATGTCGTGGCAGATGCTTTGACCCAGAAAGCCATACATGTTTCAGCAATGATGGTGAAAGAGTTAGGGTTGATCGAGAAGTTTTGCGATCTCGATTTGATGATGGAGATAAGCCCAAAGAGAATCAGTGTGGGGATGATTACGATCTTATGTGGATTGATGGAAGAAATCAGAGAGCAACAAACTACCGATGTGTATCTTCAAGAGAAGAAAGAGCTTATGGAACAAGGAAAAGCCGCAGAGTTTAGCTTAGGATCAGATAACATCCTAAGGTGCAATGGAAGAATCTGTGTACCTGACAATTCTTAAATGAAAAAGATGATTCTCGAGGAGTCATACAAGAGCAAACTGAGTATTCATCCCGGATCAACCAAAATGTACCAAGATCAAAAGTAGAGATTCTGGTGGCCGGGCATGCAGAAACAAGTGGCAGAGTATGTGGCGCATTGCCTGACTTGTCAGAAGGCAAAAGTGGAACACCAACAACCCTGTGGAATGTTACAATCTCTGGATGTACCAGAATGGAAGTGGGATAGTATATCCATAGATTTTGTGGTAGGATTACCAAGGACTTCCAAAGGCTTTGATTCGATTTGGGTGGTTGTTGACAGGCTAACGAAGTCGGCACACTTCTTACCCGTTAAGGCTAATTATACGGTGGAGAAGCTAACTGAGGTGTATATCAGGGAAGTAATAAGACTCCATGGAGTACCTTCTAGTATTGTCTCGGATCGAGATCCGAAGTTCACTTCGCGTTTCTGGGGAAGTTTACAGAGAACCCTGAGAACCAAGTTAAGGTTAAGTTTTGCTTATCATCCGGAAACTGATGGACAGACGGAAATGACAATACAGATGTTAGAAGACTTGCTAAGGGCGTGTGTCCTTGATAATCGCGGAAGTTGGGATGATCTTTTTCCGCTCATTGAGTTCACGTACAACAATAGCTTTCATTCAAGTATAGGGATAGCATTCTACGAGGCTCTGTATGGGAGGAATTGCCAAACTCCATTGTGTTGGTAACAGGATGGGGAAAGCGCAATTTTAGGACCCGAGATTGTACAACAAACAACAAAAAAGGTGAAACAAATCCGTGAGAGGATGAAGGCTTCGCAAAGTAGACAGAAGAGTTACTCCAATCGGAGAAGACGACCTCTCGAATTTCAAGAAGGCGAACACGCATTTCTGAGAGTTACACCCACGACTAGGGTAGGTAGGGTTATAAAGTCCAGAAAACTCAATCCTAAATTCATTGAACCTTACCAAATTATTCGCCGTATCGGTCCAGTAGCCTATCAAATCTCTTTGCCACCTTTTCTTTCAAATATCCATGACGTCTTTCATATCTCACAACTGAGAAAGTACATTCTGGATCCATCGCATGTGATTGAGCCAGATATAGTACAGTTAAAAGAAAACCTATCCTATGAGATTTCACCTATACGGATCGAGGATAGGAGGATTAAACAACTCAGGGGTAAACAAATTCCCTTAGTTAATGTTATATGGGATGAGACAACCGGAGAGGCAACATAGGAAGTAGAAAACAAGATGAGATTACAGTACCCTAATTTGTTTTCAGGTGCATAATTTCGAGGACAAAATTTTTTTAGTGGGGTAGTAATGAAACACCCTGATTTTTCCGTTTCTTAATAATCTGTGTTTATGTATGTGTGATTAATATTTTAAATCTAAGAAAAATATTTTGATAAACTAAAATTATTCTCATAATCTATTTTATAGGAAATTGCAGTTGAAATTTCGGTTGAAAATTTCAGACAAACCCGGTCTGCGTTTTCACTGTCAATAAGACTTTACTGATCAGGAAAATGAATTTAGACTCGTAAAATGAAACTATAGATTTCCTAACTCATTTAAAACAATTCCTATGATTTTAAAATTTTTCGTTTATAAATATTACATTATAATTTTTCCGAGTGAAAAATTCACGAAGAAAATACGATCAGTTTTCACAGTCGGGAAATTAATGGAACCAGCACGAAACAAAATTTATTCAAAATATATTAGCTGCAGATTTGAAAGGCTTGAAATGAAAACAACTTGATGGATTTGATATGAATAGTATTTGCATTTATTGCATACCATCATTTTATTCATATATACAAGTAATTCAGTATTTTAATAAAAAAAATCAAGTTTCATTTAAAAAAAAAAAATCCCTCTCATTTTCCTCCACTCCCCAAGTGCCCCCCCCCCCCCCCCCCTCCCCTCTTCTATAAATATCCCTTCTCAACTCCAATTCTCACTTTTGCATTTTCTCTCAAGTTCACTCACCATATATTCTACTACTCACACACTTACACACATTGTTCCTCCATTGTTACTCTTGGGAGCTTCAAGGCCTTTTTCGTCTTCAACTTCTCATCATCACCAAGGGTATATATCTTCCCCTCTAATCTTCATTTTCACAAATGCTCACTTATTCTTACATGCATGTTAAATTTTTTTGTTGCATGTTCATCTTTCTAGCTAAAATTGTAAGAAAGGTTCTTAGAAACATTTTTTTTTACAAGAAATCAATTTTTATAAACTCATACTCATCTCTACTCTCATCTTGTTGGCTTGCATGTGGTGAAAAATTTCTCCAAACCTATTTTTTTAGGGTGGCCGAAACCCTGTGTAGAGGAAAGTTAATGTTTTTATTAAAAATTTCACATGCATGACTTAAAATCCTTGATGCATGTATTTTTTAAGCTCATAAGCTTCATCAAAAATAAGTTTTCCTTCCTATTGGTGTTGATATGGACAAAACCCTTGGTGGTACAAGTTGGTGTTTTTGATTCAAATTCCACATGCATGATTTAAAGTCATTTGATTGATGCATTATTAGTTCATGAACACACTCAAAAGAATGAGTTTTCTTCCTATTTTTGCAAGGCCAAAACTCTAACTAGGGGAGTTGAGGAGATTTTGTTTTAATATTTAGAACACTTACTTTAATCACCATTTTAATTGCATGCATGTATTTAGAAAGTTGAACATCAATTTCCATGCCTATCTTTTTATGTGTAGATATAAACCTACTCTTGCATTGAGTAGAGGGATTAAAATTTATTTTTAAGTTTTAAGCCTTAATTTTTTTTGTCTCTAAAATACTTAAGGATCATTGATCCCAAAGCATGTAAAATCTAAAATTTTTAACCTCATTTTCTTACTAAGGCCGAAACATGCATAATAGAAACAAGGTGATTTTATAAAATTTTAATCTATATTACATGCTTAATTTTGTTTGGAATTACAAATGTGAGAAGAAAACAAAGTTCGTTCCTTCAAAACGCGGAAAAACTACGACCTTTTTACTCGTCAAGTGAAGGTAAGGGGAGACAGCCTGCGGGATTTTATTTATGATAACTATATGTGCTTGTGTGTCTTAATGTATTTGTGGAAATTTTTGATGTGGTGGTTGTCTAATGTTTAATTGAGTTTGATGTGTTTGATTGTTGTTTGGTTAAATAAATATGTCTTATGCTTGGTTATTTATTTATGAATATGTGTTGTAGTGGATATATGTAAATTAATTGATGCATGCTATATATATATATATTGACTGGAATTGATGCATGCTAAATTTGTTATGATATTGTTTTGGTTGTTGCATGGAAAGCCTAACTATTAGTTAGAGCTCAATTAAATTCTCAAGGTAAAAGTCTTAAGAAAACCATATGGAGAGTATTGAAAATAAATATTTATATGAAGAATTATTTTGGTAAAAGATAAAATAAATTTACCTTTTTAAAAATTTATGAGAATATTAGAATCATCATAAATTTTTTATGAAGGAAATTTATTTGAAAATTTAAATGATTTTACTCTAAGAAAAAAAAAATCAATTTTTGAAAATATTCTATGAAGAGAAACCATGAAGAAAAACTAATTTATTTTTGAAGGATTTCATTTGAAAGTTCCAATTTTTTTTTAGAAAAGAAAATTTCAAAATAAAATGGATTTTCTATAACATAAAGTTATAAAAATGACTTTCAAAGGAAAAAGTTTTTTTAAAGGGTTTTATTCAAACGAAATTATCCGATAACTTGGATAAGTTACGGAATGTTTTGTTTTGTATTTGTATTTCACTGAACGAAAAATAACGTTGAAAAGTGAACCCAGTAACCGAGACGTCGGGATACTAGTGTTTTAAAGCATGTTGATCTATGATCCATGTCACGTTGTTGTGGACTGTGTGTCCCAAATACGTTGTTGTGGATTGTGTTTCCTATATATGTTATACTAAATGTGGTGAACGTAGTTAAAGGTGAAAGTTTTTTTCTATGACCACAAAGTCCAAGACTGGTGCATCGATCTAGGACTGTTGTGATTGGACACTTGGACTTTTACGTCCTATGTTGATAATAAAAGTTTTAAAAGGTTGAAAATTTTTGGATGGTCATGAGTTTTGAGCTTTGACGAAGGAAATAATGAAACACAAAGAAAAACTGCGAAAATAAAATGTTTTTACATGCATTTGGCAGACATGCCCACGTTGTTTTGTATGAATGCCTTGAAGGGTAAGGTATTTCACACTACGTCGTATCATTGTGCCTTGATGGACAATGAATCCATATGCCTTGGTTACTGTGCCTTGTGTTGGACAGTATGCTATGGATATCCACACACGTTGATCACCGTTCCAGGAGTTTTGGGCAGTGCTGTGGAAAAACACGATGTGCCTTTTGGCAATCGAGCCTGATCAACTCACTTTTAAAATGAAGTTGGGATCTCCAGGGATTAGGATAGATTGTTGAAATATAGAAGTGCCATGTGTTTTCAAAATGACTTTGATCCTTTGATGTTATATTTTTATTTAAAAATCTTATGTTGTATATAACTGCTTATCTCAGCACTGTTGTTTTTGGTGTGTGTAGTACATGTAGTTATCATAATTGATCCATATTTTGGTATCTCACCCTTGCATTTTCTTTTCCCTATGTGGTATATATATGCTTCTGGTATAAATTGATCCGGCTTTCCCCTGAGCCCATTCGATGGTGAGGGCCATCATCTTTGAGAATGCACAGGATCTGGCTGCGTGGGTATTTCACCAGGGGGCCACACTGCCGAGTACACTGGCCCTGTCTGCATGGTTGATGGCAAGGAGGTAGGTGGACCTGAGAGGAGATCGCCGAGGAGGACCCGGTAGAACTAATGGAGGAGGAACCACAGTACCATCCGCTCAGTGATGATGATGATGATGATTCTCCTAATATGGGAGTTTGAGTGGTTGTGTCTTCACCAGGCATACCTCCAGAGGGTGGGGATGACCACCATGGTCTCCCCAATGGGTTCCATTAGTGTTTTGACCAGCTGTAGGATCTTTCTCTTTCTTTTTGGGGGTAATGATTTTCTGATAACTGTTTCTGATTTCTGAGAACCGTTTCCTTTTGACCTAGGACTCTTTTGATCTTGTCTTAATCCTGTTAGTGTATAAATTAACTTTCACTCATGTAAATTTCTGTCAAGTGACCTGTCTCCAAGAAGGCCTTATGTTCATTGTATAAAAGGTATTCTGCAACTCTTGTTTTATTTACGTTTCAGTTATTTATGTCATTTGACACATGAGGGAAAGAGGTTTTACAATTTTTAAGAATGTAATTATTTATAACAATATTATATTTCCGAAAGTAATCAACAAATTTCTAAAAGTTTTATTTTCCCCAAAATGGGGTAGTTAATGTGATGCTCAGGTTAAGGGTGTTACATGAAGCGTGTGAGGAGAGTTTTGTAACACCCTAGTTTTTACACCTATGATTAATTATTTTATTTAGATGTTTAAGTTTATTTTGTTATGTGATTTAGTTTGAGTAATTAAATTACTCTCTTCAAATTATTTTATTTGGTATGTTAACACTGACTTATTTCAGTGAATGCACGCTTACTGGACAATAATTTACGTTATTGTCACTATTATACCGGTACAAAAAATATTTTAAATAATATGATTAAGAGAAAAGAATTTTCATATATTTATTCTACTTAATTTTAGAGTTGAAAATAAACTGGTTTGACATCAATCGGAGATTAAATTTTGGATCGAGTATTTTCTTAGTTGATCAGTTCAACTATTAATCTTTACTCTAATTTGAATTTCAAATCATATCTTTATCAATCTTTATTCTTAGATTCCAAAAAGTAAAAACATGTTTATTTTAGGCCTAATATTTATCACTCATTTTGTACCTATCACTAAGTAATTAGTTTAAAAACTTAACTTTCTCAACTTTTCTCTCTCTCTTTCTCGACGCCTCTCCCTCTTTTTCTTCTTTTCTTCTCTGCTCCTTCTCCTTTCTTTCTTTCTTCTTCTTTATCTTTTCTCCTTCCTCCCACCTCAACTTCATCTTCTTCCTCCTCTCAACAACCAGACGCGCGCCACCCTTGGACAGCCGCTGCCACCGCCGCGGTGCCGCGAAAGAGGAGACAGATCGCGTCCCCTCGCACGCGTCGTCGGAGCAGCGAAGCCGAGCCACCGTGTCCTGCGTCGGACCGCCATCGCCTCACCATGGTAAGCTCCGTTCATGGGGGTTTCGAACCCAACTCATTGGTTAAGCTTTCCTCTTATTCTTTTATGCTCTCTTTCAACTCTGTTGTTCTTGTTCACTGTAGAACCGCCGTTGTCCTCCGTGCCGTCGCCGTCCGCCGCCGTGAGGAGCCCCACACCACCACCACAACTTCTTCTTCTTCCTTGGGTGAGTCAAAACCCTCTCTTGTGTCTCAGATTCAAAACCCCCAAATTGATTTTGAAACCCTAACCCTAGCCTTTTTAATTCAACTTCCAATCTTGAAATTGAAGCTTGTTTTATGCTATTGGGACTGTGAATTAGTGTTTCCCTAAACCAATTTTATTATTCTTTAGTTAAAATGAGTTTTCCCTAAATTGTATTTAGGAGCCCTAAACCCCAATTTGATTTCATTTGAATTTGGTTATGTTTTTATGAAATTAATTATGATTTAGTGCAATTAGGACTCTTAATTGATGATTCCCAAGTTCTTTTTCATGATCCTATAATCAAAACAAAATTTCCTTAAAGGGTATTGGGAAGCGTAAGCTTCAAACATGATTTTCTTTGAAAATAACCTTGTTTGGTAATAAGATTAAGTGTTTAGAACAAATTAGAATGTGTGTTTGATCATGTGTAATTGATTTCTTAATTTCTGGTTGTTGCGCGTTGTTGGATTCCCTCTCTGAGACGTTTGACACGACTATGCTTGCTTGATGGAGTAGATATGTGCTAACGTGAGCATTAGGACGAGGATCCTTTACTTGTCTTCAAAGGTAAGGGGGGACTTGCCTGATGGATTTTTCTCAATAACCATTTGCTTGTAGTGTTGTCTGTATAAGTCATGTGGTTGCAGTTATCTGTTTATGTGGTTTATGTTGTGTTGTTATCTGAATATCGGTGTTTGATCTGTTTGTAAATTATTTGATTATCTGTAGTTGGATATTATATTGCTATGATGCATGATCTGCCTGGTGATATATTTCTGATAACTGTTGTTAAATGTTGTTTGTGAGTGTTGTTTGAGAAGCCCGACAAAGGGTCGATGCACAACCGATTAATAAGATAAAAGCTTTAATAAGCTGTATAAATTATATTCAATGTTTTATGGGAAATGTTGGAATATAATAGTGGTGGAAAATATTATTTTGGAAAAATAACGAGTGTTGAGAAACATTATTATTTTTGATGATTTATTAGTGTAAAAGTAATTTATGAGTCACAATGAGAGCGAAATCGTGAAAATGTTTCTGTACTGCTAATTTTTATGTAAGAAAGTTTGCAATATTGTACAAAGTTATTTTATGAAATTAATTGTTGAAAAGAAGTTAATGATGATTTTAGAAAATTGTTTAAGTGGAAAAAGCTAAGTTTTGGCTTAAAAAGCTTTAAAAGTGATAATTGATGGTAGATTTGGAAAAGTGTAGAAGGCAAGAGTTTTGAAACGACAGTACATATTTTAAGTAAGTTTAAAACCTCAAGTAACTCACTTTTGTGAAAACTAAGTTTTAGTATTTAAAGATTTTATTAATGAATTTCCAATTTGGAAAAAAGAATTTCTGAAAATCAAAAGTTAATTCAACAGTATTGAAAGTGGTGTGGAACTTAGTAACGGAGACGTCGGTGTACTAAGGTTCTGTGTTGTGATGGACTCAGTCATTTGGACTTTGAGGGCCTATACCGTATACGTGAGGTATACCGTGTTGAAACATTGAAGATGTTTTCTAGTACCACGAACCTAAGACTGGTGCATCGGTACGAGAGGTGTCGTGATTGAGCACTCTGGACAATGGAGGTCCTGTGTTGTAATGAAAGTTTTAAAAGTGTTTTAAAACTATGTGAGTCGTAAGCCATTTTGAGCTTCGGCAAGGAAAGATTGAACACAAAGAAAAGAACAAAACAAAAGTGTTTTACATGCATTTGGCAGACGTGCCCGCGGTTTGTGGTTTGATGCATTAATTACCAGCGGCGAAAGGTAATTCCGATATGCATTTAATTCATGTGCCTAGTGAGGACATGGAGCCCCCATCTTACTTGCTATTGGTGCCCTGAGTGTGGACATTAGCAATGTTTAATGGTCTTGTGTACCTGGCCTTGTGTGCCTGTGTGGATGGGAAGAGGTTGCGCACCTGTTGGCAGAGTGCCAAGTTAGCCAGTGTGGCTATAGAGTCTGATCAACTCATTTTATGTTGGGATATCTCATGAGATTAGGACGAAAATTAGATGATGAATATGAAGTGTCATGCATAATTTTTAAACGATGATGTTTGGGGTGTTGAACCCATTGATAAACTATTAGCTTATAAATGCTTGTGTGGTAAATGTATATATGTTATGTGGTGTCGCGCATTTAGTTATTGTGTTAAAACCATATATTGGCGTCTCACCCTTACACACATATCAGGTTTCTTCTGGTTTGCTATTGTACCATGGGTACTTTAACACAGATGGTGCAGAGGAGTCTTTCTAAGTCACTCAGAGACTTAGATTTAGTTGCTGGATGAGGTATTAATTGTGGAATGATCACGTGAGATTTCTCAGGAATAACTTTTAGAACGACCAGCTTAGGGTTTGAGACTTAGATTATTTTTGATAGTATGTATGAGTATGGCTCAGAGAGCCTTTATTCTAAAATGGAATGTTTGTGGCTCGGAGAGCGTTCTTTTGAAAGAAAACTTAAACTTTTCCTTTTGGTCATGTATAGCTAATTGATATAACTATCTCACTAGTGCAATAAATGCTTTTTACGTCAGTTAAAATTGATCTTTTACGCCGAATCTCGACGATGTAAATACAAATGACGTTAAATACGATTGAGGATCGACGTTAAATATAACACTATTAACGCTTCGGTTCTTTAACACAATCGACGTTAATTTTGTCAAAATTAACGCCGCTTCTTTAACAAAACCGACGTGAATTTTGTTAAAACTAACGCCAATTGTTATCAAGAACTCGACGTTAAAGGTCTTAATTTTAACGTCGCTTTTAATAAACAATCGACGTTAATAGTGTATCAGTATATTTTATAAAATACTATTAACGCCAATTGTATGATAAAACCGACGTTAATAGTATTTTTTTTTAAAATTAAGTTTTAAAATATCACTCCCCTCACCCATCCCTCGCATTCAAGAAATATCCCAAGAATACGTAATATCACACACATTACAGAATTGCAAAGGAAAAATGGAATAATGATCCATATATATGTATTCTAAACAATATATATTTATTAACATAGGTTATAACTCAAAATAAATACATAAATAGAAATAAAAATAAATGTATACTAAGTTTAAACTACCTATATCAATATCCCTTCGTGATGATCATCACGAGTGGCATGTACATCGTCCACCTGTGTCTCCTCGATTATAGTAGGCATGTTTGTTGAAAAAGAAGGAGTCTCGGGGAATATCAAGATTTGAATCTTCATTTTCATCACTACCATTATACATGCTTTTTCCTTGGAGAACCACGGACAACCTTTTGTTAGAAGGATCAGTGATGTAGAACATTTGTTTTGCTTGGGAAGCCATTATGAAAGGCTCATTTATATGACCTAACTTGTTGAGGTCTACCAATGTGAACCCCAATTCGTCGGTTTGTACACCACCGTTACTATCAACCCACTTACATTTAAATACCGGCACCGTAAGCTTAGTGTAATCGAGCACCCAAATATCTTCAATATATCCAAAGTAAGGTCTTGGTGTCAGAACGGGTTTTGTGTCCTTTGCACTAGAGAAGTGCATTGCTTCGGCCACGATCATAACCCCACTATTTTGCATGGTACTCTTGTTATCTTGTTCCTTTGTATAAAAGGTAAAGTTATTTATGTCGTATCCGCTCCAACATATGACGTTGAAGTTAGGCCCACGTGCTAGCCATTTTACGTCATCGTAAGCGACTACCATCCTTAAGCATTTCTTCCTTCAACCATGGTAAGAAAGTCTTGTTATGCTTGTTCAACAACCACCTTTCGCTCATTCGAGGGTTTTCTTGATTGACTTTTCTTTGATGTTCAAATAAGAAAGGATGAACACATTCGATGTTGTTCAATACATACAAATGTGCTTGAAGCACTTCCTCCCGATCCTTCCTATTAATTCTTAAGCCATGTGTACCCTTACCTTGACATCTGATCTCATCATGCCGAGACTTAGGAACCCCTATAGGATCCGTGTTATGAAGGTAGTCCGAACAAAACTCAATAGCTTCTTCTGCAACATACCTTTGAACAATAGATGCTTCCGGACGATGAGGATTCTTCACGTACCCTTTCAAGATCTTCATGTAGCGCTCAACTGGGTACATCCATCTCGTAAAAACCGCCCACATAATCTAATCTCCCTCACCAAATGAACAATTAAGTGAACCATTATGTCGAAAAAGGAAGGAGGAAAATACATCTCCAATTGGCACAAGATTGTAGCAGCCTCAACTTCCAAGTCATCCAACATACGGGGGTCAACGACTTTGCTACATATAGAATTGAAGAATGAGCACAACCGAGTAATGGCATGTCTCACATTTTTTGTAGCAATACCACGAATAGCAACGAGCAGAAGTTGTTGCATCAAGATGTGACAATCATGAGACTTCAAGCCAACCAATTTAAGATCACTAGAGACAAGACTCTTCATATTTGAAGAGTAACCATGTGGAACTTTGATGCCCTGAAGACACCCGCAGAAACTTTGTCTCTCTTTTTTTGACAAAGTATGACATGCTGGCGGCAAATAAGTCCGCTTACCATCCTCAACAACTGGAGCTAACTGCTCTCGTATACCCATAGCAACGAGGTCGAGACGAGCATTCACACCATCCTTTGTCTTGCCCCGAATGTTGAGAAGCGTCCCGATCACACTATCACACACATTTTTCTCCACATGCATCACATCAATGCAATGTCGACATCAAGCTTGCGCCAATGATGGAAGATCAAAGAATATCGACCTCTTCTTCCATATGTTTTTCTCAGCAGCTTTTACCTTTCTTTTTGGACTTGCCGAATATAACATCGATGTCCTTTACCCTCTGATAAACCTGCTCTCCAATTAAGGCCGCCGACGCTTCTTCTGTCTCTTGGCATCCATTAAAAGCTTTTTTCATCTTACGATATGGGTGATCACGTCTAAGAAATCTCCAATGCCCAAGGTAAACCGTCTTCTTTCCATGATGCAACTGAGTGTAGCATGTGCCTTCTTCACATATAGGGCATGCTTTATGCCCCTTGACACTGTACCCGGACAAGTTACCGTATGCTGGAAAGTCGTTCATGGTGCAAAATAACATGGCACGAAGCTTGAAAGTCTCATGAGAATACCCATCAACTACATCAACACCTTCCACCCACAGCGTTTTCAAGTCTTCAATCAAGAGACCTAGATAAACATCTAGGTCATTTCCCGGTTGCTTTGGGCCCAAAATCATCATAGACAACATCATGTATTTGCGCTTCATGCACAACCAAAGGGGCATGTTGTAAATCACCAACAGAACATGCCATGAACTATGAATACTACTCATGTTACCATAAGGATTCATTCCATCCGTAGCAAGTCCAAGCCTTAGGTTTCTTGGCTCATCGGCGAAATCCGGAAACATAGTATCGATATTCTTCCATTGAATAGAATCAGCAGGATGACAAACCTTTCCATCACGTTTCCTCTCATCATTATGCCATCTAAAATTCTTTGCATCTTTCGCATTGGCAAACAATCGCTTGAACCTTGGAATTATTGGAAGATACCACAACACCTTCGCAGGAGGACCCTTTTTTCTCACATCATCAACATCATCATCATCATCACCACCCTTCACTTTGTATCGTGATAACCCACATTTGGGGCAATCGTGTTTGTCTTCATGAACACCGGTGTACAATATGCAATCATTGGGGCATGCGTGTATCTTCTTATACTCCATACCCATAGGACACAATACCTTCTTGGCCTCATAGTTACGGTCAGGCAATGTGTTGTCCTCCGGAAGCAAGTCTTTCAACACTTCAAGCAATTCTGTGAAGCTTTTATCGCTCCAACCATTTCTCGCCTTCACACAAACCAATTTTAGCACTGCCGACAACCGTGTATGAGTAGTACACCCTGGATATAAAGGCTTATCCGCATCATCGCACAACCTATCATACACATGAGCTCGATGAAAAGATTCTTGTCCAATATCACGGATCATATCCTCTACTCGATCATCCCCCATATCTACGTCAACGTCCTCACTTTGGGAGACACTCGCCGTACTACTCAACAACACATCACCATGCCATATCCATCTTGTATAACTCAAGCAAATCCCTTCACAAATCAAATGAGTACGTATATCCTTCACCGTACATTTCCTCGTATTCAAACACTTGACACAAGGACAACGGAACATTCCATTACTATTAGGAACATTCCTTTGAGCAAATTCTATAAATTCTCCCACCCCCTTCAAATACTCAGCACTAGTGCGCTTACAAACCATCCAACTACGATCCATAACTAGATAGGTCCTGTAGATATACAAAACATATATCCAATATAAGGACAATACGGGAGATTGAAAACTATAGTTTTTGAAGATTGCCAAGCACTGGTCACGACCTGGCAATGGATGTCCATCACGGCCGTAACGTGCCAACCGAACTGCACCATGCCATCACAAGCGGAATCGATCACGGCCTAGCCGTGATGAGCATCACGGCCGTGACGGATCAACCAAAGAGCAACATGCACTCAAAACCAAAAATAGAGACGTACATTCCAAACAACTCAAACTCACGGTTTCAAGTTTCAACTACTGAGACTACAGTTTCAACATACACTCAAAACCAAAAATACAAAAATGTGCCCTAAATACTCACCAGAAATAGGTGCTCGCATGGTGGTTGGGAGGAATCGCTCGAGTGGTGGCCAGCGTTCGATGTGGTTACTGAGAGCAGAGGGACAAGGAGAGTTAGTGCGCGGGAAGGGGAAAGAGAGATGTCAAGTTATTGCAAAGAATGAATGGAAAGACAGAGTTAGAGTTAATAGTGTACCTCACGGTGGTGGCGAAGAAGCCCTCGCGGTGGTTGCGGTGGAGATGAGCTCGCGATTAGGGTTCTGTGCTGGGTGAGAGCGAGAGTGAGGGTTGAGAGTGATCTAGGGTTGAGCGTGATGAAAATAGAAAAGAGACGTACGTACAGAGCAAAGTTCAGAAGGCGCGCGGGTGTAAACGTTATAATCAAAAAGCAAAAAATAAAACAACATTTAACGTCAGTTTTATTAAACAACTGACGTTAAAAGTAATTGTTTAACGTCAGTTGTATTAAACAACTGACGTTAAATATTAATATTTTTTTTAAAATACTTTTAACCTCAGTTGTTGAATTCAACTGACGTTAAAAGTGTTGTGTAAAAATCATTCTCTATATAAAGTACCATTATTCTGTATCATCTGTAATACTGCCTCTTCTTTTCCTCTATATTTCTATTCCTTCACAAAATGGCTCTTGAGACCAGTGTTAAGAGTAGGATTATTTACGTCAGCTATTTATTTAAATGAAGTAAAAATCACACTCGTTAACGCTCAATTGTATAAACAACTCGACGTTAAAAATAAATATTTTTATTTTAAAAACACTTTTAACGCCGCTTTATTCAAAAACTGACGTTAAAAGTGTATAAGTTTCTGCAAATTTAAAGCATTCATTCCTTTTATGAGCACTAAGTTTATACCTAGCTAGACTTAAAGGTCTATTTCTTCCTATTCCTTCGGGCATTTTCTTTTCTGCACATTTATAATATATGATTGCCAACTCCCAATGCGCCTTGGAACCTAATGCTCTTAATGATCCATTTATTTTTTTAGCAACTTACGACGCCTAGTAACTTCATCCCCTACTCCTATAAATAGCTTCCTTCCTTCCTTTAATTTTTCTGCTTCACAATATGGCTCTGCCATGCAGATTAACTTCATCACTCTTTCTTCCTATACCTAGACTTAAAGGTCTCTGTCTTAATGGTCAAACAACTTCTGAGTTTGAGTAAATCACATTACATGGGTGATAAGGGTGTGTAAATCGCATTATGTGAATTGCACACACCATCATCCTTCTGGAGAATCAGCAGCTACAGTTCCAAAACCTCAGCTTTGGAACCAAGTGGCTGTTCCAAGAATATTGCTGAAACAGATCGAGTGCACCCTTCACTCTGCTTTGGCTCCAAATTGATTGTGGATTCAGATGGAGCATCAAGGACTTCAAGTAAGGGAGGAGATGCATTCAATATTGGAGTTTCTGAGGACAGGACTGAGAAGAAAATGATGTTGAAGCAGAAACTTTTTTATATTTTAGTGCTATCTTGCGAAAAAATTTTATCTTTTAATCATGTAATTGTAACTTATGAATCGCTTCAATGAGATACGATTTGATTATACATATATAACTTGTTTTATGTTAAGTGTTTATTTATTTTAATTTGCACAAGAATTTGTTTACTAATTCAAGCTAATTAATTAAGATTAAAAATAAACTTTTTTAAAAAAATGATTAGAAATAAACTGCACTATATATGGAGTGATGATCTGCGTTAAGAGTGACAACAGGGAGATGACAACGAAAGAAAGATAGGAATGAGTTGATTATTTACGCCGTTATTTATTTAATCAAGTAAAAATCACACTTCTAACGCCGCTTTTATAAACAACTGACGTTAAAAGTGTTAATTAACGTCCGTTCATTAAACAACTGACATAAATAGTGATTTAATATTTACAAAACTACCACCACCTCACTTTTAACGCCAGTCCTTAAAACAACTGACGTTAACAGTGAATTAATGAAGTCTAATATTTACAAAACTTCCACCGCCCCCTTTTTAACGTCTAGTTTTTGGTTAACTGACGTAAACCTTTACCGTCTAATGTATATTTTCCACTAGTGTCTTTAGCATATTACTGCCTGGGTGTATTTGGTGTAACCGAAAATTCTGGAATAAAAATGTAATTATTTTTAGCAGGTGTTCTTTTACCTCGGATGTCCGAATTATAGAGGAGACTATGTCGAAATTTTCATAAAAATACTAGATTTTATTCAAGTATATTCTTTAAATGAAATAGGCTTGTCAGGCTATGATAGTAAGTCTGTGTGTCGATCAAGGCTTAGGTGTGGAGTCGTGAAAAAATTTTATACCAAATTTCAGACACTTATGTACTTATATAAGTTATTTTCCGAAAGCACCAGCAAATTATCTTTTAATTTTATTTTCCCACGAGTTATGTAGTAATGCCCAAGAGGGGTGTTACAAGTTTCCAAGAGTTATATAAAATGTTGACCACTTCACCTCTACTAGTCTTACCTAATCCTAAGGAATCTTTCGAGGTATACTGTGATGCTTCACATCAAGGGTTAGGTTGTGTGCTAATGCAAAACCATAAAGTGGTAGCTTATGCTTCAAGACAATTGAAGATTCATGAGAGGAACTACCCAGCTCATGACTTGGAGTTAGCGGCTGTAGTTCTTGCACTGAAAATCTGGAGGCATTATTTGTATGGAGCAACGTTCAACATTTTCAATATCACAAAAGTTTGAAGTACTTATTTGATCAAAAGGACCTCAACATGCAACAGTGACGTTGGTTGGAATTTCTGTAGGATTATGATTTCCAACTACAGTATCACCCTGGAAAAGTAAATGTGGTAGCGGATGCCTTGAGTATAAAATCAATGCATGCGTCTGCAATGATGGTCAAAGAGCAAGAGTTGTTAGATCAATTCAGAGATATGCAGTTGACGATTGAAATGTCACCGGGAAAGCTTTGCTTTGGTATGATTACTGTTTCCAATGAATTAATGGAACGGATACGATAGAAACAAGAAAGTGATCAGTACCTACAAGAAGAAAGGGAATTGGTGCGACAAGGAGCAATATCAGAATTCAAAGAGGGAACCGATAGAATCCTAAGGTTCGGTGAAAGGATTTGTGTACCGGACGATTCCGAGCTCATAAAGTTGATTCTGGAAAAAGCTCACAAGAGTAAACTAAATTTAAATCCGGGAGCAACAAAGATGTATCAAGATCTCAATCTATTATATTGGTGGTACGGGATGAAGAGAGACGTAATGGAATATGTCGTTTCCTGTCTAGTTTGTCAAAAAGCTAAGATTGAACATCAAAGACCATCAGGAATGCTACAACCTTTGAACATTCCATAATGGAAATGGGATGGCATAGCAATGGATTTTGTGACAAGTTTTCCAAAGACCCGAAAGGGAAATGATGCGATATGGGTAATAGTTGATCGACTAACCAAGTCAGCTCACTTTTTGCCCATCAATATAAAGTATTCAATGGAGAAATTGACTCAGTTATACATCGGGGAGATTGTCAGATTACATGGTGTACCTTCAAGTATTATTTCGGAACGAGATCCAAGGTTTACATCAAGGTTACGCAAAGTCTACAAGAGTCATTAGGAACAAAACTCAGATTGAGTTCTGCATATCATCCACCGACGGATGGAAAATCGTAGAGGACATTCCAATCACTTGAAGACTTACTGAGAGCTTATGTGTTGGAGCATACTGGAAGTTGGGATGAACTTCTACCGTTGATAGAATTCACCTACAACAATAGTTTCCACTCGAGCATAGGAATGGCACCCTATGAAGCTTTATATGGTCGACGGTGTAGAACACCTTTGTGTTGGTACCAAGATGGAGAACATTTAGTGTTGGGACCAGACATCATGCAACAGACACTAGAAATGGTGAAATTGATTCAGGAGAAAATGCGGACAACTCGTGAGTCGACGGAAAAGTTATGCGGACAAGAGACGACGACCTATTGAGTTTGAGGAAGGTGATCATGTGTTTTTGAGAGTGACGCTTATGATCGGGGTTGGCGGTGGTAATTAAATCCAGGAAACTCACTCCTAAATTCATTGGACCCTACCAAATTCTTCGTCGAGTAGGTCCTGTAGCTTACCAAATTGCCTTACCGCCTTTTCTTTCAAAACTTCATAGTGTTTTCAGGTGTCTCAATTGCGAAAGTATATTCCTGATCCTAGTCAAGTCATAGTACTTGATACGGTACAATAGAAAGATAACTTAACCTATGAAGCATTACTTGTAAGGATCGAGGATCAAAGAGTGAAACAACTAAGAGAGAAGACAATTTCATTGGTTAAAGTGATCTGGAATTCAACGACAGGAGATGCTACATTGGAGTTGGAGGACAAGATGAAGGAACAATATCCACATTTGTTTTAAGGTAACTTTAATTTCACGGACGAAATTCTTTTTAGGGGGTAGTATTGTAACACCCGTTTTTACTAGTTTTCAGTATCGGTAGAATTTTAATTTTTTATATTTTATTTGAGATATAGAAAATGATTTTGGATAAAACATAATTATAATTATACTCTACCTTCACTACTAGAAAACTTGAATTTTCAGATGGAATTTTCGGACGGAAATGTTTCCGTATGAAATTTTATGAACATTTAGGACGGATTTGAGACGAATGTAATTTTCAATGAGAATCCGTCTCAAATCCGTCTCTACTTTGTCCCAAACTTTCGCGCCAATAACGCGCCAAAATATTTCCCACAGATTTCGCACGGATCGGTTTCATATTTTTTTTTATCTTGGGTCTTTTCAACAATCCGTCTGAAATCTGTCCGAAAATTTGAGACAGATTTCACACGGATTTGTTATTTTTTATATTTTTTTGAAAAAGATTAAATAATTTATCTTACAAATATAATTAAAATATTTGATCTTAATAAATTTAAAAGTAAACAAGATTTATGAAAAAAAATTAAAAAACATACTTAGACTAATAAAATGTAAAATTAAATTCAAAAATTAAATTTTAGAAATTAAATTGTTGTAAAAATTTATAACTATAGACTAATATACAACAACAAAAAATAGGCAACATGATCACGGCGCCACAAATTTTTCATTGGGGGGCGAGAAGACGACGCGCGTTCAGTCCATTCAGATGTTACTCTATTTAATTTTAGATTTGAAAATAAATTGGTTTAGTGTTAACTGGAGATTTATTTTGGATCACTGATTTTCTTGGTTGCTAAATTCAATCATCAATCTTTACTCTAATTTGAATTTTGAAAATATATATTTGTCATTCATTATTTTTAAATCCAAGGGTCAATATTATTATTCTTTTTCTAAAATTAATTTCAACTACACATTCTACCTACTACTAACTAAAAGAAAAAGACAATTAATAAAAACACAAAAGCTCTCTTTTCTTCTTCCATCAGGCTCGACACCCTCTCCTCCACAAGTCTTCTTTCTATTTTTTTCCCCTTCTCCTTCTTCACATGAAACCAGACCCGCCTCTCTTCCTCCCCACATCATCTTCCTCCTCCTTTCAACCACGTCCAGCCACGCACCACCGTCATGTAGGTCGTCGTTTGGTCGCTGTTCAGTCACGTTCGGCCGCTTGGAGCGAGAAGACGACACGCGTTCAGTCCGTTCACCTCCGTGTCGCGCAGCCGCTGCGAGCGCCACCAACAGCTTGTCGCCGGTCGTCGTCCAACCACGCTGGTATGGAGGAGACGGCCACGCATCGAGCTTCGCCGTCCCTCGTGAGTGCTGGTCTGTTTGGTTCGTGCTTGGCCGCTGCCACCACGTGAAACGGAGCTCCGCCATCACTGCCACCTCGCCGGAGTCGCGCCGGTCGACCTTGCTGCCACCACCATGATTCCTCTTTGTTTGGGTGAGTGATTTTCATCCTTACTAAGCTTCATTTCAAGAATCCCCAAATTTCCTCAAACCCTAACCCTAGCTTTTGATTTTTGTTTTGATTTTGAAATTGAACCTTGTTTTGGGCAATTAGGGCAGTTAATTAGTGTTATCCTAAACTAATTTTATCATTGTTTGGGTATATTGATTTTCCCCAATTTGTATCATGAACCCTAAAGCCCCAAATCTGATTTTATTTGAAATTAGTTTTGTAATTGTAAAATTAACTTTGTTGTTATGCAATTGTTTGTATCATAGTTTGATAGTATTCATTTTGTCAGTCAACGATGATGTCTCCACTGTGATAAATCAACCTTCAACTTCCAGGGCTCTGCTATATATGAGGTTTGGGACTTTCATATCATTATGTACATCTACTTTTGGATATGCCTATTAGGTTAATAAGTAATTATGATTGTTTATATACATGTACCTACATTTGTTCTTGCCTATGAATAATACATGCCATATTGTTTGCAATCATATCTGAAAATATTTGGCCTCAAATATTATTCTACTTTATACAATTTTGGATCTGTAGCAAGCCTAGTTGGATCTTACATATTGAATGTGAAAGTTAATGGCTATTTGTATGATAAAGAAGCTTTGAAACAATTGGAGATGAAGGGACCCACAAGACAAGAAGGGAATGACTCAACTTGTTTATGTGTACACTGCTATAGGATGGCTTTTTTCATAATCACTGCATCAACTTTAGTTGTATGTTTTGATTCATTTATTTTAGTGTTAAGGACTAGAAAATTTTTCTTGTAACGTTAGGTGACCCTCTGAGGATGTTGTTGGATAATTGTGGTGTTTGGAAGAGCTTATTTAAGCTCCTTTTGACTTATCTGATGACATAAGCTCTTGTGTAGTGTGTTTGGCAGAGCTTATAAAAATAACTTATGTCATCCCATAAGGAGTTTTTGACTTATTTTCACAAGTCACTGGGATAAGCTTATGAAATTATCATAAGAGCTTATGTACTAAACACCCTTTCCGTGTTTTTCACTATTTGAATCATTTCATGCCCCTTTCTTTCTTTTTCTTTCTTTAAGCGCTTATGGCATAAGCTCTCATGCGATAAGGTCTTATATGATAAGCTCTTAATTAAGTTGTTTACCCAATGTCATGAAAGGACTTCTACAAAATACAGGTAGAAAGCTAATAGAGGATTTTACTACTTTCTCATCATCTTTTCCTATAAGTTTCAATTATTGTTTTTGTTCAAAAAATAAAGAAATTCCAATTGGGAAGTGTTGTGTATGACTTTTCTTTATGCTTTGAATATGTGAACCATGTTGTCTGACTACGGGCCATACTCATTAGATCTTAAGTTTTAATTCCTTATTTGGTTTATATTACTGCCTTAGTATGTTTTTATGGGTTTAGGAATTGAATTGTGACAGTGACACTATTATTTTTTTATGAGTGAGATTCAGATTTTAGCTTATTTGAAATTCTCATTTGAAAACCTTATTTAATATTGACTAAATTGTTTTTATAATTCCGTTGTCCCTAAATTTACCCAGTTGCCTCTGTTGAGATGGAATATATCTACAATGCTTGCAGCCATGTGCATCCTAATTGGCTGGGCAGTGGTAGTTCAACTTGCGTATCATGCATTGGCTCTTGTATATCTAAAACTAGCAACAAATCTTTATGAAAGTTTCTAGGTTGGTTGAAATTATAGGAAATTTAGGCAAGGAAAATGTGGTGGAAGAGAGGTACAAGGAAAACCAAATTTAGGCATTAGTTTTTGTGTATCTTGATTTTCATGATTTATTCATTCTTTTTTTACATGTAGGTGGGGGAGATTCTGTTTTACATATGCTTCATTCCTTCTTTTACGTAGGCCATGTCAGTGATTTATTTCAAGAAAAAATTGAAAAGTAAGTTACTTTTTAGATCTCTTATTTCTCAGTCACCATTCTTTATCTTATTCATCAGTCTCTATGATATTTAAGTACAAGAAATCATCGATGTTGGTATTATCTGTCGCATGAATAATGAAATGCATGACTAAGACTCTACACAATCATGTCCAGTGAAATCTATCGAGACATCATTTTTGTGGTCTGAATTTTAGAATGAAATTTGTATCTTCTGGATACTCTCAGTTTCTTGGCTTCTTGATGTTCTCCTCATGGACTTCTTAGAAGTCTTTCTTTGTTAGATATACAAGATTGGGATGCCTTGTTACATGAATCAATCTTTTAGTTTCTAGTTTCTTTTGTATTTTCGTATGAGGATGTCTTATCTTTTCTTGCTTATCTTCTTAGAAGCGCTTTGCTTTTCTTCTGTTTTTAGTTCTTATGCTTTGCTTTTCTTCTTTATTGAAAAGACAGATAAGCTTTTTGCCATGGTGAATTATTTAATTAGTTGAACCAATAATATGTGTAATCTGTTTAAAACTATGATAATGGCAATGCAAACTTGATCACACTAACTAAACTGAGTTTCACATTGCAGGGTACTAGTCTGGTTATTCATGATGCTGATGCTTATTGCATGAGTATGGATCAACTTACAATCTAAAGATGCGGCCTCCTGAGTATTAGGTATGAAAGTGAGTATTGAAAGAGGTCAAGATTCACATTTGGTCAATTTTAACTAGATTTAATATCCTCCTTCAGTTTTTATTTTCAGTTCTCTTAGTAAATGCAAGTGTGCTTGTAGTTGCCACTTGAGAAGTAAAGCTTTTGCTAGGCTAGAGTATGTATGATGGTATTTGTTTGATAAGTGATATAGCTGATTAGCGAGCATGTTTCAAAGTAGAGAGTATCTTAATGTGATGGTGTCCATTATGTGAGTACAAGCCAAATGGGTTGAATATCCATATTTTCTATCTTGTTATTTAAATTAGTTATAATGTCTATTATCTTGTTACAGTGTGATGAATGCTTTCTCGGAAGGACTCACTATCTTTTATTTGATTATAGTAACATCCTTGTCGTTTATGATGGTGGCCACGAATTAATCAATGATGACGATGATTAGATGACAACGACAATGATATGATGATGAGGAGGAGATGATGGATGATGTGCTAGATGAAGATGAAGAGTTTAGTGATCAAAGTAACAATGAGGAATAAATTTATGTCTTTGATGTTTGTAATGATATTTTAATGCTTTGAATCTTAATATATCATTCTTGTATTTCAAGATACTTTGTGTTTTTGTTTATTTGAAGCTTGATACTTGTCTAGAGTGGTATCTTAATAATAATTATTTTTTATTATATCATATTAGATTCCAAGTCCAGGTACCTAATTTGGTATGCATAATTATTTAAGTTTGGCCCTTTTTTATTAACAAACATGATTTGTTTATCAAAAAATATTATTTAAATATGATTATCTAATCCGTGGGAAATCTGTCCAAAATAATACCATAACATTCATCTGAAATCCGTCCAGAATTTGCATGAAAAGCAATATTGAATCCGTCTGAAATTCATCTGAAATTAAGCTAATATAACCAAAATTCAGATTTTTTGTTTGTTCGAAAGTCATCCGAAATCGCTGCGGAACTAATTTCGGACGGAATTTCGGACAAAAATTTCAATTTGCAACTAGGCTTTTTCGGATGGGGGATGTTCTGTCTGAAATTAATTGTCCGTCCAAAATCCATGGGAAAAGTGTCCAAATTCCGTCTAAAATCCGTCCGTGAATCCATCCGAAAATAACAATTTTCTAGTAGTGCTTATGGTAGAAGGTTACGATAAAAATTTAGGTTTAAAATTCAGATGAAACCCGGTCTGCGTTTTAACTGACAGTAAGATTTTACTGATCAGAAAACCTAATTTTGGCCCGAGAGCGAAACAGTTTAGATTCTTATTTTATTTCCAACCATAGTGGTTATTTTGAAAATTTTCAAAACAAATAGTGGTTATTACACGTTTTTTGGGTAAATACTCGACGATCGGGGATTGAGGGAATCGAGAACGGAGGTGCAGAGACAAAACCCGACGTCGGATGGATGAGCACAATGAGTCACCTATGATGACTCATGGTGGTGAGTCATAGGGGTTAGTCATCTTGCATTAAATGTAAGTAATGATGGCTAAAGTGGGAAATGTCTAAAATACCCTTAATCCTTCAATGTAACTCCAAGTGTGCCATTACAACATTTTACCCATTTCTCCCTAGAAACCCACGGCCCCAACATCATAAGACCACACTTGGTCATTCATTTCCTTCATTGTTCATGTTGTTCTTCCTAAACTTGAGAAAAAAACTCTAAGTTCTTCATCTTCAATTTTCAAAGGAAGTATTAGGTCTTGATCATTTCTTCAAATTCCAAAGGTATAGCCTTATGATCCATGATCATACCTTCACTTTTCATCACAGGTTTTCTTCTTAAATCCATGATTTCTTCAAGATCAAATTCCTAGATCTAGTTTTTCAAAAAAAATCTAGAAAATCATAGAAAAATCATTTTAATATGAGATCAATTTCTATGATCTTCATGTGACTTCTATATTCATCATCCAAGAGTTTGAAAAATTTAGAGATCCCTAGCTTTTTTTTTTTAAGCTTGGCCGAACCTAACTCATAAAGGGGTTAGATGGTTTTCTTTCATTTTTAACTTGTTTCTTGTTGATGGTTCATGGCTAGGTTTTGTTGGTTCAAACCTTGTGATCTAGGTGAACATCATCCTCTTCTATTGATTGAGTTTCAAGTGATCAATAAAGGTATGGGGGAGATTACCATCATCCTACCATAGGGTAGACATGTTGATGGTTTATTTAGTGTTATTTAGTAAAAATGGTCTTGTAAATCATAAGTACGAAAGTTGTGTAATTTATTGTTTTATATGTGTGTGATCCTCTTGGAGGATTTGATTGATGCTTGATGTTGATATATGTTGATTTTGATTCAATGATTTCTAATTGGATACTTGATGGTTGTTTATTTGATTTAATATGAAAAATTGCCTAACATGATCATTCTTGGGCCATTCGGCCTTGGCTGTTTAAATGGTTTGCATGATGATTTAAATTGTTTGAATAATTTTTATGAGGAGTGAATAAATATATAAGAATATAGAAATTGGTTTGGATTGATTTGGATGTGTATATTGAAAGATATGATTTTATGAGTCCTTAGAGACTAAAATGCAATTGCTGAGAATTTCAGTGGCTGCACTTAAATTCATATTCTTGTGTGTTAAGATTGTATTCCTTGATGAGGCAAAACCATAGAAATTGGTTTGGTGTTAATTGGATTATTACATAAAAAGTTATAAGCTTTTTTTGTAAAAAAAAGGACCTTTTTGCAATTATTGTAAAATATTTTGGGAAGAAATGTAATTTCTGGAAATTTGATGGCAACTGAAAATATTTCTAAAGAAGTTGGTTTGGTATGATTTGAAGTTATAAATAAAAAGTTACAAGGTTTTAAGTGAATAATGACCTTTTTGTAATTAATGAAAGTTTAGGGACTAAACTGTAATTTTCTAAAATTTATGTAATTGGACAGTTAGAAACTGTTTTTCATGCCTATCAAACTGTTCTAAAACTCCAAAATGAGTTTTGTACTATTAGAGTGTAAAATCGTTGAAAAATGATTTACGCGATTTATAAAATTAAACGATGTTCGGTCAAATTCTTAGAAATTTTGTATAAATGGAGATTTTGATGGAAAATCGGTGTTTCAACATTTTCATATGAGTAATATAACCTAGGAGAGTAACACATTTGAGGTGAAGAACCATGTTTTCAAAAATATGGCGTTTAGGCCTAAATTCAGTAAAAAACGAAACCGTTGATAAACGTTTTTAAGGATTTTTGAGAAACTTTTTTTGGAGAAATTGATACCTATGTATCTTTGAGGGAAATTACTCTTAAAAATGGATTTTATTTTATCTAAAGGTGTTGGTTTTAAGCCAAAAGGATTTTAGTCTTCAAAGACGAGATTTTAGGGTAAAATGCTAAAAACCTAAGTCAAGAACGACCTAGTGAAAATACGAACGTAATAAATTATGACGTGGGGTGGACCACGAACCTATGTCATAAATTATGGATAATTCATTATCCATATTCCATAAAATTTAATGGACTCAATGATTTGTTTTATTGGAAGCCAAAGAAAATGGCTCAACTAGAAAAGTACATAGAAATAAATAATTGGACCTGTGTTCCAATCTCATAATGTGTTAGGATTTGTAATCAAGTATTTTAAGAAAACTTTGCACAAAGATGAAAGGTTACTTGAGAACTTTAGTTTGATGATTAAGTACCAGTGATTCGGACTTAAGAATATCCAGCATCTGTTACAGTACGTTGAAAGGATTTCGATGGAATCAAACGATGTTATCCGATGGATGGACGAGAGGAATGCATTTCGCGAAAGTTTGCCTAAACACATAGTGAAACTATGTTCTGTAAGGCCGTTGTGCCTAGTAGATTGAGCTAACACTTTAATGCGGGTGCGAATTCCGTAGTGACGATCTATTGATGCTTGGGGATGTCGGGGTATGAAATACTCATATAGGTCCAGTTGGTTGCTCTTCTGTGGCATGGTGATCTTGCACTACACCGACATACTCTACTAGACACTATGTATTTTCTGGTAGTGAAGGATGTTCCCGAAAAAGCCTATGTGCACCATGATGACCGTTGACGCATTTTATTACCCAAGGCTGGTGGACGCCGGAACAATCCTCTGAACCACTCTCTACGAATGTTTGTTAAAACCATGGTATAGGGAATTAGAGGTCATTCCACGAGTCTTAGATGTCTTCTATCTAGGAAAAACGGTGCCCGTGATTATGTTGTTGCGAAACATAATTTTTTTTGTTGTGATGGATGATATATCTGTTTATTGATATTTGTACGTACATGTGTGTCGCACCACTGCACGTCTGCGTTAAGTGTAAGATGAATGGAAATATACCTCATTTATGTATTTTCTGGTTAGTTGTTCTAATTTACTTTGGACGAAGATGACGACAACACTGTTTCTCCATCACACCCCGCTGGAGTTTGAGAGTACTTGGGGATATGAACACAGTCTCGAGGGCTTTAGTGTAATGGACATTTTGTCATTATTTTTTATCTGGCCAGTCTCGTGTCTATGTTATATTTTGTGGAGCTATGTTATAGTAACGTTACTATTATTACAAACATATTTCAAGTAAGTTATTGTTTTACGGACGTTGTTATTTCCGTCTTTTTCTGAATATGTGTGAATGTTGGTACATGGAAATGTTTGTAAAATATTTATATATGAGTGGATGTTATATGTTAAAAAGTATGTATGGTATTATTTGAGAAAGAGAAAAGTAAAAAGTAAACTCGTATTTTTGGTAAAATAATTATTTTCCTCTTTACTCGATCTTATAAAATAGAAATGTCACCGACAATGTAGCGCCCGAGAAGGGTGTTAAAAAAACAATATAGCAAATAATCATAATATCAATGCTATTTGAACAAGGGGATTCATAACCGACAACCATCATAGGTTTATAAAAATGTATGACACTTCAAAAATCCACTATCTATTCCGTAATCTCCGGAGATCCTAACTTCCCTTCATCGAGCAGTATAGGCTGCAATAATCCCCATAACACATTTGTTTCACGTGAGTTCGGCCTCTAAATTTAGGTCTGATCCCCAATTGTTCAAGGGTATCACGTCAAACCTAAATAATATTAAATGGTTCCCTATTGAGCACATCCGTGCATAGTAATCGAGTTCCACGACTCGAGGTTGCAAAGCCCTGGCGTTCTGTGGAGTTCGAACCCGGATGTCCCTAAATACCCGTTTCCTTGGTATGTAACTATCCAATTTATCAATCCACTTATGGATTGTAGCTCGTTAATATGGTGGCACGTCTGCCGGTTCATGCATGTAAAACAGTTGGTTCACTGCTTTTCTTTTTCGTCCGTTCTTTCTTGTCGAGACTTAAAGCTCACGACTAATTTTATACTGGCATCAATCTCATTCATACTTAACACAGGACACGCAGTCCGAGTGCTCATTCACGAAATTCTAGGCCGATTCACCGGTCATTAGATTCGTCTATTTTTTACATAAAGTCAAGTCGCCGACGTGGGATTTTTAATCCGCGACCAAATACTTACCCACAAGAACTCTAGTCCAACGTCATGGTTGCTAGGTCCATCACAACTTTCAAAACAACACAGTTTTTTGTTCTGTGAAAATTAACTCGAAAATCAAATACAAGAGTTTAACCACGTTAGTTGGAAAAACATTTTCGCTCTTTTAAACAATGTTTTTTAGAAATCCTTTTCCTTTAAAATTCATTTAGGAAAACATCAAATCATTAAAAATCATTTCTAAAACTTTTTGACTAAAATAATAAAATTATTATCAAGAATTTCGTCATAAGGCATTTTTCTAAATATTTTCATTTAGAATAAAATTTTCGTAAACCAAAAGCTTTTCTTTCAAAAGACTTTTCTTTAACTACATTGAAAAAATTTCATGAATTTTCTTCTTTCTTTTATTCTTTTATTTGAAATGTTTTCGGGCAAATTAATATAAGTGCAATTTGTCACGGTTCATCCTCACTAACACTCATTTCTTAAGCGTTATTTTAAAATCATCTATGATTTCTAAAAAACGCAACTTTTAACAAAAATATACTTGAGTCACATTATTTTTATTTTTAAAAGTCCTTCCACTTACGAAAATCAAAATCTTAAATTTTCTGTTTAAGATTTTTAGTGTCTTAATCCTCATTATCAAGTTATGACCATTGTCATGCTCTCAACCAATACAATCAACAACAATCTCATGAATAAACATACATAAACAACTTTAAGACAATTCACTTATCAATCGAATATTCATATCAAAACTAGAAATCATTAATTCAACATCACACAATAGTTACAATTGATCACACATACCAAACAATTAAGTATATGACTACCAAACTCATTTAGGTAAACTCCCCTTACCTTTGAAGAACTTGATTTCCTTTTGATCTAAGTCTTTAGTCCTTGTTTCCTTCCACCACACAAAACTTCAACCAATTAACAATTACCTTCATAATGAACAACAAAACAAGTTAAAGAATGAAAAAAACCATTTGATCTATTTTTTGAGGGTTTCGGCCAACTCTAAAAAAATAGGTTAGGAATTTCTTTTGCTCTCAACCTTTTGGATCTAGAGTTTAGAGGTCTTAGAGAGTTCATAAAATTATCACAACCTCAAAATCATTTTACTATGATTTCCTAGAAATTTCTCAAGAAAATGGGTTTGATCTTGAACTTGTGAAAAACAAGTGGATGAGCATAAATTTCATGAAAGGAAAGGATGTTTAGGTCATGGAGATGGATGACATACCTCTAGGAATTGAAGAAAGCATGAGAACTTGAAGAAATCAACTATGGGGTTTTGGAGATTTTGTGAAGAACTTGTGTATTTTTGTGAGCAAAGTGAGCAAAATGGGTATAAAAAAATGAAATGGGTCTTCTGTCTTGAAGGGGCTGCACGAAATTGGAGAGGAATTTGGGGTCCAAAATATCTTGGGATACATTGGGAATTTGTTGGATAAGTTAAGGGTAATTTGGATATTTTGCATGGTTGTTAAGATAATTTCTAAAAAATTCATCATGACTATGGTGAGTCATGTAGTGACTCATCATGTGACTCATGTGGATGAGTCATCATGGATGACTAGTCGCTCTTATCCTCTTGCACACCTCTACAGTCGCTCTTATCATCATGTGAGTCATCAAGATTCACATGCACGATCCGCAATGCCAAAGAGCTTCCAGGACACCCTCTTCTTCCACTCCCAAATGGAATTAGTTGATAATGTTGTCCCCTAACATCCAATTGACTATGCGCATTTCCCTCTTGGCCAATAAACCTCTCTGGCTTAAACTCAAGTGGGCTGTCCCAAAGTTTTGGGTCCCTACCAATAGCCCAAATATTAACAAATAATCGAGTCTTTGCAGGAATCTCATAACCACCAACTATGTCCCTTTTAGATGACTCCCTAGGAGCTAATGGAGCAGCTGGGTGAAGCCTAAATGTTTCTTTAATTATGGCTTGCAAATAAGGAAGGTTGACAATATCTGATTCTTCTATTATTCTACTCTTTCCAATCACTGCATCAAGCTCTTGCCTTGCTTTCTCCATCACATGTGGATTGTTAATTAATTCTGACATAGCCCATTCCATGGTTACAGCAGACGTGTCGGTTCCTGCAACAAATACGTTCTGCAAATTGACATTTGAAACCGCAAATGTGTATGTTAGTCTTGTTTAAGAACAAGAAAATCCAAAACATTGCATCTTTTATTTTATTGACCAAATTAACAAAATTATCATACATAGTTGTTTGGAAGTACTTATTTTAAAGGTAAAAAAATAAAAAAAATAAAAACTAATATTTTAATTATGAATTATTTTAAATATAACAAATCAGCCTAGTTTTAAAGCTCATATTAAATGAAATAGGAAAATTTGAATATATCAATATTATTTGAATTGGAATAACTTGTTAAGAAATCAACTATGTTTTAAATACAAGTCCATATATACGTTTTCTGAACTATTTGATATTATGAGAAGTAGATGAAGATTTGTTTTTTCTTTTACTATCATGTATTATGTCTCCACCAATACTAACTAGTTATATCATTTAAAAATTTCATCTAATGTTAGAAAGATGGAATATGTGACAACAAAGTGAGACCGTATGAATTATTAATTAGTTATTATAATCACAACTTGTTTGGAAATAACGATAAACCACATACTTACCACGATGAAGGCCTTTATGTTGTCTTTAGTGAGTTTAATTTCAGAAGTCTCATCTTCATATATGTCTAATAAAACATCAAGTATATCCTTAGTTTGATGTGTTGTACCCATTTGCTTATCATTCCTTCTTTCCTCTTGATGCTCCTTTATCACTCTATCCAACATGGTGTCAAACCTTTCCCGAATCCCCTTGAGCCTCTTGTTGAATCCCTGCAAATCAAAACTCTTCAAGAACCAAATGAAATCCGATATGTTGAACTCCCCAACAAGCACCGAAGTATCAGCCACCAGTTTCCTCACCATTTCGGCTTCATCCTCATTCTCGTGACTCCTTTGACTAAGGGTCATTCTCGACACGATGTTATTCACAAGTGTCATGAATTCTCCTCCAAGATCAACAGTTTCACCAGGCGCCACACTTTTCTTGAGCACAAGCTTCACGAGCCTTGTTGTCTCTTCCACCCTCACATGTTGGAGCTGGTCGAGTATGCGTCCACCGAGGAGTTCGGAAACGCAAAGCTTCTTCATGAACTTGAAATAGGGTCCATAGGGTGCAAACAAGAAGTCTTGGAAGCCATAGGACATGGTCTCAATAGCAACGGTGTGAGCAGGGCGATCTGAGAAGGAGGTTTCGTGTGTTTTGAGGAATTCTTTTGCAGCTTCTGCGGTGGAAGCTACGACACAAGGGATGGAGCCAAGGAAAAGGTGCATGATGGGTCCATAGCGGAATGAGAGCTTTTGAAAATCATGGTGGGGCAGTGAGGAAATAAGGTGGAGGTGTCCAATGATGGGTAGGGCTTGTGGACTTGGTGGAAGGAGGGTTTTGTTTTGTTTTCTTAACAGTATGGATCGAAGTAGGATGGTGGAGAGTGTAAAAACGAGGAAGAGTGGAATATAGCATTGAAAATCAGCCATTACTTGAATGCTATTGAAGTAGCTTTTATTTTTTACTATGATCTATGGGATATAGTTAAGTGAAAGGTATGTACTTATATAGGGTAGGAGAAGAACGAGACTTATCACAGGGAGTGGTTTTTCGTGTAAAAAAAATGCATGTACATAAAGTTTGATTACCTTGAAAAAAGATTTTCGATTTGACTTTTGAGAATTAAAAAAATGCCAAAAGAGTTTTACGGGTTAGATGGGTATTTTCGGCTCGAGTCAAAATAGCCAGAGTTTAATATATTTCAATGAGTCGATCTAGTGAAAAGTAAAAATATATCATTAGATAAGAGTGTGTGTAAAGGAGTTCTCTAACTCTCTAATGCAAGATAAATTGAAAGAGCCATATTCATATAATTTGAGGTCAATAACGATAACTCAGTCGCAACCATTTTATTGACCAAAGAAAAAGTAGGAGTCTAATATACGGACACTTGCGCCCGCCTTATTATATACTCAAAGAGAGAGTAATCTTCATTCTTCACGATGAGAAAAGGTCTTGCAAAAACTAGTTAAAAACGGGGCTAATGCAGTTAGGGAGACATTCTCTTTTGAAAAATATTCTCTTCAATGGCAATTTGCACTCTTATGAACGACACTGTCTTATTTAGATCCCGAGGTCGAGAATATCTTTTACTGATGAGAAAAAATTACCCACAATTTAACTATAAATGGCGACTGGAACAGTGACCTGAGGCTACGAATTTGAATTCTATAAGTTTGAATTTTTGTGAAGTTTTTGCAGTGACTTGAGACTACGAATTTGAATTCTATAAGTTTGAATTCTATATTCAAGATTTTATAGTTTGAATTTTAATGGATTTATATCTCAAGAATTTATAAGATTTGAAATGATCATATTAATTTTTAACAAAACCCAATACAGTTTTTCCAATCTTTTAATATCTAATTTGTTGTTGCTTTTATGTTATATAAGTAGCATTTTTTCACATATTTAAAGTTATTCTAGTCCTCCGTGTATTAATATTTTCTCGTTCATGCTCTTGGATTTAAACATTAGGTTGAAAGTTATTGTCTTTGTTAACTGTTAAATAATTATTTATCTGAAATATTTTCAAATAACATTAGTTTTAAATAGAATTTATATACTTAATTTTTAAATTTCTTCATTAAAATGGACTACAAAAGGCATGGTGCTTTTACTTGTTTCCACCGAAAAATGAATGAAAAAGGCGCAAAAAAAAAGTCATGGGGCACAAAAAAAAACTTTTGCTTCACTTGCTTATATATGAGACATTTTTTGCAGCACAACTTGTGTATATTTCTCATAAAATATAACATCCTAACATTTAAATATAATATTTTGAATAAAAGACTAAGCTATCAGTCGGGTTAGTGTAGAAAATGACTAATTTATTAGTAATTAAAAGAATACAAAGTTCGAATAAAGAAAAATAATTAAAATAAAACAATTTTAAAAAATAGAATATAATAAAATAAGGGGCCAAGGGCCCAATGGAAATGTGTAATTGGCTTGAACCAATTTACAAATTGAAACTCACATGCAGGGCGAAGAATAGTGAAGCGCCAGTGCATCACTTTAAGATTAAGAAAAAAAAAAAGGTGGCCAACCAAATATAAGTGAAGGAAAAAGTTTTATGAAAACCTATTGTGGGAGTTGAGCGTCGTCGAAGGGAGAGATGTTTTTAGCAGTGCCTTTGCATTAAGTACGGAGTGTGGAACCGCACCAATCAAAGGAGAAAGACCTTTAGTGAAACGGTAGCTTTTGTGCTTATAATTTTTAGAGCATTTTGGAGGTCTACGAGAAGTAAGTAAATATCATTTTTTTTAAACATCCATGATATAGATTTTAAAGGGTTTGAGTATGAAATTAATTGGTAATTATTTGGGGTTTCACCCTTAAAATGTAATTGATGTTTTATTGGTGATTAATTATCATGAGATTGAATATTTACATGTATGATGATTTGATGATTATTATTTTGTATGTCTTTTTGTGATATATGATGCCTCAGTGTTGTTTTGATGTGAATTTGATGAATGTTAATGCATATGGCATGATGATATGTATTGAGGTTATTTTGGAATGATTGTTTGGTAACATGCATATGTTTGGTTATCTCCCATGGGGAGAGATAATCGTTTGAGGTACCTCATTCGAGGAGACGGCAAAAGGCCTAACTCGTAGCGATGACAAATTGGCCTAATGCGAGGCACTGACAAAGGGCCTCCCTCAAGGAGATGGCAATAATGATTATTGCAAGGGTATGGGTACCTCCTTCTTAGAGATGGCAAAAGGACTAACTCTTAGCGATGGTATATTGGCCTAATGCGAGGCGATGACAAAAGGAGTCCTACATGGAGAAGGCAATGTTGGACATTGCAAGGTTGTGGTTACTTCCTTCGTAGAGATGGCAAAGGGCCTAACCCGTAGCAATGACATATTGGTCTAATACGATGTAATGGCAAAGGGACTCCCACTACAAAAAAAAAGGTCATTTAGCGACTGAAAATAGTGACCGAATTTGTTGGTTGCTGTTTGCGACCGAAATGGCGACCGATTGTAGGATCTAAATCAAACACTGATTAGAGTTGAAACTGCAACCAAAATAGCGACCGAAATAGAGCGTAGCAGAGTTATTGGTCTTTATTTCGGTCACAAAATAAAGGAAAGTAAAAGCCAAAAATTGCTGAATTTTTAGTGACCGAAATGGCGACCGAGTTAAATGCAACGGTTAAATTTTATCTATCTTTGCAACCGATATTAAATCGGTCGCTAAACGGCATGCAAAAAAATTAAAATAGAGCGTGTTAGCGACCGGATTTTAAATCGGTCGCTAAATTTATGAATTCAAACTTCAAATTAACCTATTTAGAGACCGATTTAGCGACCGAATAATTCGGTCACTAAAAATGAAATCCCTAAAACCGGTGCAGCCCCCTTTCTTCCTCACTCGCTCGAATCTCTCCTTCTCTCTCACCGTTTCTCTCCTTCTTCCTCACTCGCGAGCTCCGGCCACCACCTCCTCCAGCTCCTCTCCACCCACTACCTCCTCCACACGGTAAGCACACGTCTCTCTCTCCTTCTCCTTCTCTCTCTCACTCGCGTCTCTCCCTCCCTCTCCTTCTCTCATTCTCTCTCTCACTCACGTCTCTCTCTCCCTATGTCTCTCTCTCTTTGCAGGTTTGATTCGGTTTGCAGACTCTGTTTGCAGGTTTTGCAAGTTTTCTGTTATGCTGAGTCACTACACTAGTCACCAATTCTGTTTTGCATTTGTATTCAGTTGCATATATGAACTTCTTGATTAGGCTTATTTTCTGTTATGCTCAGGGTGTTATATATATATGTAGATATCTGATGAGTGAATAATAGAGAAGAAAGATGATGAATGAAATTAGTATTTTTCAATAATAGCTTAGCTCTTACATTTTCCTAAGCTTAGCTAGTAGATATTACTTCCCATTACATTAGCATGTACAACCACGAGTAGATATCTGATATGTAATGAAAATGTTTTGTTTATACTTTCATGAGTGGCAAGTGTGCAAGTAGGTTAATGATTTCCAAGTTTATACTTTTATCACAAGAGCCTTTGATGATGTTATTATTTTTTCTTACAGTTTTCTTTGTCGATTGACAACCGTTCTAGTCGTCACCCGTTTTCACTATTTGCTTGGAGTTGAGGTAGGTCAAATACTCTATCTTTTTCTTTGTTGTTAGTGGTGCTTGAAGACTTTGAATTGATTTGTTGATTGTTAGTGAAGAGCTGAGCTCAATAGGATTCTAGTTGTGTGCTGGTAGATTAGAAATGATGCATGTGGTTGCAATTGAATATGTTGTTTGTTAGTAGAGAACTGAGCTCAATAGGATACTGGTTGTGTGCTGGTAGATTAAAATTGATGCATGTGGTTGTAAACTTTATATGTTGTTTGCTAGTGGAGAGCAGAGCTCAATAGGATGGATGTGTCAATTCTATGCCTTGATTGCGATTAGTGGAGAGCAGAGCTCAATAGGATGCGATCCTGTCAAAAAGGCGGGATGCTTGTTGTGTGTTGCTAATTTAGAAGTTATGCATGTGTTTGACAATTATGTGTTACTTGTTAGTGGAGAGCGGAGCTCAATAGGATGTTTGCTACTATATTTTATCTAAGTTTGTATTGAAATATGCTTCAATATATATTTGTTGAAGTATGCTGCAATCCTTATAAGTCAATGGTTTTATTTTTTGCTAGAGTTAATTATTAAGCTACGAAAGCCTTAGTTTCCTATTTAATGAGCATGCGTACCTTCTGAGGACACGCATGCTCATTCAATATTTTGGATGTGCTTGAAGGATTCTTGAAGTTTGAGGTTTTTCTTTAATTCTGCCTTAAGGCCAAGGTCTTAGATAATGAAGGATTAAGTATAGGGTTAGATAAAATGAAGGGTGGGGCACAATTTACCAGGCACATGACGTGCCGTCATCATTCAAACATTATTCACATTAGAAAGCAGCTCTGTACACAATATTATGAAAGCAACTCTGGTTTTATACTCATTTGTTTCACTAGGCAATGGAGCTTTCCAGAAATAGTTGTTGATGATCATCCTTAATTACTAGGTTATCTAGGCATTTCCAGTAGGAAAAGTCTTCTCTATGACCATCCTTCAAAACGACGTAAAAGCATCTGCTTTCCTGAAAACTACTATGTTTGCTAATCTGTAAAGTTGCATGGGAAGTTGCATTTCTTTGTTCTCACTAGTGGAAAATATACATTAGACGGTAAAGGTTTACGTCAGTTAACCAAAAACTAGACGTTAAAAAGGGGGCGGTGGCAGTTTTGTAAATAATTAATTCACTGTTAACGTCAGTTGTTTTAAGGACTGACGTTAAAAGTGAGGCGGTGGTAGTTTTGTAAGGCTCTTCATCCTCTATGTCTTCATCCTCTGTAATTGGTACAACGGGTGACATCTCATCAGCCTGATAAGGCTCTTCATCCTCTATGTCCTCGACTTCCACATGACCCCTTGGTTTTGTGGTGATTACCGCAGACCAACCACGTAGGTCTTTACACGTTTCTGGATAAGGGACATAATATACTTGTCTTGCTTTTTCTGCAAGAATGAACGGATCATATCGACCATACCGTCTATTCATCTTAATATCGACAATATTATAATGTGGATGGACCTTTGTGCCTCTATTCCTTGTTGGATCAAACCATTCACAGTAAAATATAGCAATCTTATTACTCAAACCATGATATTCCAATTCAAAGATACGTTGGATAATGCCGTAAAAATCATCTTCTCCTCCTTCAGTAACACCTTTTACATGCACCCCACAATTTATGGTTTTTTTACCATCACTTCAATCCTTAGTGTGAAACCTGTACCCATTTACAAAGTACATGTGCCATGATGTTGCTTTTGTTATAGGACCCCAAGCTAATGCCTTTATGTTTGTGTTGATCACCCTATTCCTCTCATCATAAACCTACATAGAAGAGACACATATGCTTAGAGGGTGTGATTGCTAATAATTTCATCATTTCTGTACATTACACTTACATATTCCTTCAACCACGTGGGAAATTCTGCATGTATACGACCAAAAGCATCTTGATCATTGATGGAGTGATTTTGCAAGAATGCACTGACATCAAGCACAATTTTGATAAGTAACTCTACAATACTCAATGCGTCAAGCACACACTTGAAGGGATACAAATTTTACTTACTCAAGATATGATTTAACCTCATGGCAATTGATCAGCACATGCACATGAGCAGATTTCCATTCATCATCTGTAAGCCAATGGGTTTGACACTTCCCGCTAGGACGACCAGATTTGTTCAAGAGTGATAGCGTTGGGTGGACGCCTTCATGTCCCGATCGAGGATCGTTCCTAAAACTTGTGGTAGGCAACAAGCTAAAGGTCTTGAAATAGTGAGAGCAGAAATAGGTTGTCTCACGTTGTAAGTAGAAAGCACATATGGAACCTTCCACTCTAGCCTTATTTTTCACCGCCCGCTTTGCGTCGCCCATGAATCTACATGTAAAATGACCATACATCTTTGAATTCGAAAGAAATCAAGATGTAAATACTTAAAAATTAATTTAATTACCTTTCAAATGGATACATCCACCGATATTGAACCGGACCACCAAGGATTGCTTCATTGGGTAGGTGAATTGGAAGATGCTCCATTGAATCAAAAAATCCCGGTGGAAAAATCCTTTCCAACTTGCATATGATGATGGGAATATTTTGCTCCAATCTAACCAAGTCGTCCATCCTCAATGTATTACAACATAGATCTTTGAAGAATCGACTTAATTCAGTTAGTGCTTTCCATACACATTCTGGCAACGAACGAAAGGCAATTGGGAGTAAGCACTCCATGAATATATGACAATCATGGCTTTTCATCCCATGCATCTTACCCTTGGAGACATCGGCACACCTAGCAAGGTTTGAAGCGTAGCCATCCGGGCATTTTCAGTTCGCTAATCCATTTACACACTAACTTTGCATCTTCCGGGTGACAAAGTGTAGCTTGCCTTTGGCTTTCCCATCTTTCCATTAGGTAAGGGTTGCATCTCCAAGTCCCTGCGTGCACGAAATACGAGATATATCCATTCTCGCCTTTTCATTGTCCTTTGTTTTACCCTTGACATTCATGATAGTGTTTAGCACATTATCAAAGAAATTCTTCTCTATGTGCATCATATCAAGATTGTGCCTTAACAAGTTGTCCTTCCAGTATGGAAGATCCCAAAATATACTTTGTTTGGTCCAATTATGATACCCGCCATACCCTTGCAATCTGCCCCAACCAACCTCTGTCACTTTTGGGAAATCACGAACTAATTCCAAGATTTGTTGCCCTGTTAACATGTAAGGTGGGCCATCTTTCTCATCCTTGTTTCTTGTAAAACCCCTTTTAATTCTTCTGAAAGAATGATTTTCTAAGCAGAATCGACGATGACAATCGAACCAAGAATTTTTTCCACCATATTTCAAGGTGAAAGCTTTTGTGTCTTCCATACAATAAGGACATGCCAATTTACCCTGTGTACCCCATCCAGATAACATGCCATAGGCTGGAAAATCATTAATTGTCCACATTAAGCATGCTCTCATGAGAAAGTTTTGTTTCATCGAGATATCGTAAGTCAAAACACCAAATCTCCACAACTGTTGTAAATCATCAATCAAGGGCTGCAAGTAAACATCTATCTTTGATTTTGGGTTAGATGGTCCAGGAATGAGACAAGTCAAGAACATGTATGGTTTGGTCATGCACATTTCTGGGGGAAGATTGTAAGGCGTAACTATGACCGGCCAACATGAGTATGGAGAAGTCGACGCTTGGATGTAAGGTGTAAACCCATCAGCACATAGGCCCAATCTTACATTTCTTGGCTCACTGGCAAAATCTGGATAAACATCATCAAAGTGTTTCCATGCCTTCCCATCGGACGGATGGCGTAGATCGTTCGAACTCGCCTTATTTTCATGATGCCACCTCATTCGAGCCGCAGATTCTATTGATGCATACAATCTTTGTAACCTGGGAATGATTGGCAAATAAAACATTCTCTTCACCTAACATTTTTGTGTTTTCCCATCCCTTTCCTTGGAGGAACATACCTTGCAGCTTGACAAAATTTGCACTCGGGATAAGTTTCTATCCAGTTTGTAATATAACATGCAACCATTTACACAACAATCAATCTTCTCAGCCTTTAACCCTAACTTAGACACCAACTTTGTTGCTTGGTAATGGTTCTCGGGTAAGCATTGTTTTGATCCTAGCTCTTTAGCTACGTTGGCAAGCATTTGTGCAAAATAATCTATTCCCTTTTGAGGAACATGCCGATTAGATCTACCCGCCAAAAGCTTAATGATATTGATAACCTAGATTCGGTAGCTCCTTCACAAATGGGCTGGTTTGCGAGAGATTAATGTATCATAAAACCGTTGAGCTTCGGGATTGGGCATCTCATCTTCATTAAGTGTCTCGTTCCCCATGTTAGCATTGACATGGGAGGCATCGACAAATGGCCTTAAAGCATCATACACCATATGATTCATTGACATAAATTCATCATCATTATCCACATGACAAGTACTTGTTTGAATGACCCCCAGGTCCATATCCGGCTCCACTTCTCCATGTTCAGTCCAGATCAAATAGTTTGTATTAAACCCGAACTTGTACAAGTGAACCTTTACCTCGCTTGCAGCCAATAGCTTCATGCACTTACACTTTGCACAAGGACATCCGATCCCTCCTTCCGGACAAAAAGTAGGGTTGTTCCTTAGCATGGTTGACAAACTCATCAACTCCACTAAGAAACTCATCTTTCAAGCCTCGCCTATCGGGATTGACCCTATCATACATCCAACTACGATCCATTTTCTACGTGGTAAACATACGATTATCACCACTAGGGGTACCGAGAAAAACTTCGAAATTTTTTGTGAAAATAGCAATGTATAGCACCTAGTCCAAAGCATCATGCATCTCAAACAAGTTCACACCTATTGAGCTCTGCTCTCCACTACATATATCCTCAAATTCATTGTCCATCTAAAATACTAATCTAAGAGGAGGGGGATGGAAGACTTGTACCTTAGTACCGAAGAGATATTAGATCACCGGAAATGAATTTATAGCACACAACTTGATCGTAATTCAATAACTGTTCATGAATTTAAAAAGGCATCTCAAAGGGTTCATCACACACAGAGAAAACTAAACATAAGCAGATTACATGAAATACATGGGGTATCAAACAAAATTACTCAGATTCATAATGATGGGATGAAGCTACTTGACTATATGCATATAAATCACTAGGTGCATGTTTATGTATGTTTAGTATTTAGATACACAATAAAGATCTAAATACGTGATAACCAAATTTAACCTCAAACCAAAGAAGGTAAGAAGTGTGTCAAATGCTATACAGATGCATGATAATGGATTAATTTAGGGGAAGGGATATGCAATAGCAATTAGCAACTGTTTCACAAAACCAATCAAAACTATATGGCATGGTAAAAAAAAATCATCATAGGGAAACATCAAGTTCCAGTTAGAAACAAATAAAACACTGACCTTCAAGAGCAGGATTTCGTGGGATCTAAAGGAGTAACAGGTTTGATCTTTGCTTGTATTCTTCGGTAAGCAACAGGTTAATGGAAATCCACTAGCTAGAAATAAAGAGCAGAGTAAAGTGAGTAGTGAGTACCAAAACCAAACAAATATGATAGATTGGCTTCACAAACAGAAGAAAGCAAAATGGGGTCAACAGTTTCCTCTACAGAAAGCAAAAGGGAATTTTTTATTATTTATATGAATAAAACTTTTCCTTTTCTATTAAACATCCATGCAGCTTGTCACAAATAGATGATAACCTGACTACTATTCATGATTCTTTTGCAGATTGATACTTGTAACTCATTCTACTGTGATCAATTTGAACCTATTTCTCCAAAGAGGCCAAAAATTTGGACTGAAAACTGGCCTGGATGGTATGTTGGATTCACTTTTAATCTTTGCTCCCTGTATAGTCCATTATTCATTTTACCATGTGACAAATGATAATGTATCTGTCATAATCCGTTGTATGATGACTGGTTGCTAATGATTATTGTATTTGTTGAGCATAATTCAGAAATGCTCTTTATCTAAATTTCATTGACAATCATGTCTTAAGCAAAACTGAAAATTAGTGCGATTCTTGAAATAGTTATTTCATTGCAAAATGTTTGAGTGTGTTATCATTCAAAAAGAATAGTTCATGGATTTTAAATTCTCGAGTCCGAAAAAGGAGAGAAGATTCTCTAAATACATCTGCTAGGTTTATACCTAGGTGAATAATAAACATGTGCAAGTTTTGAAAATTTAGTCTTTCCAGTTTATTTAGAACCAAAATTGTGAGAATATTTCTTTTCCCTTCTTCTTTTTTCCAGGTTAGAGGATTTTAAAGTGTGCAAAAGTCTAATATTTGCTTTTGATCTTGCAATAGGGAATGTATCTTATGTTTAATGTTCTTCTGTGCTGGATTTTATGCTATTTTAAGGTTTGCAAGTTTTGCGGGTGGAGTTCCTCAAAGACCATCCGAAGATGTTGCATATTCCGTTGCTCGTTTCTTCCAGAAAGGTGGAAGTGTCTTGAATTACTACATGGTACAGATGATGGATTTTTTATTTTTAACTTGGTGTACTAAACATTTTATTTTATTATGGGAAACCATTTGAAAAGACCTATAGATTAAATGGTATGTCACATGCTAGTTTATTTTTCTCTCATGTTACCTCTTTGTCTCATCCCCGTGGTCGCACCATGGTGGAACAAATTTTGGGCGTCTTGCAGGTGCATTTAAGACTACGAGTTATGACTATGATGCCCCTATAGATGAGTACGGTAAGCCATCTGAAAGTCTTGTTTTGGAACATAATTTATGCACATGTCTCTATACTGTGTTAAATAAAAATCCTTCTCACAATCAATGATACAATTTAACTGATTAATAAGTTTATCATATAATCACAGGGTTACCTAGACTTCCAAAATGGGGACATCTTAAGGAATATGAATATGAAACACATAAAGAAGAATAGGTGTAAGCATATCGTCAATCAGCTTGAGTGCAAATAAAAAAGTTCTAGCATTCTATAAAAATGCAGAAAAGAAAAATTCATTCAACAACAAATCTACCTTTACATTTACAGAAACGAAATACAGCAACAACAAATCTAGATTCCACCATATTCAAAGGAAAATTCCTAACGAAAATAAAACATAAAAAATCAAAAATACAGAATACAAAAATTCTTCATCACTAAAGAAGAGATGCGTTTCAGATCTGTGATGCAACAAGGGAGAACTTGCAGTTTCAGATCTGTGATGCAACAAGGGAGAACTTGACACTGTAGTTTCAAAACTGGGTTGGGGTTCGATGGATAGAGCGCATTAAGGGACTCGAGCTAAGCTACGGTGGTTCGCGCAGTTTTGCTTCGGATCTGGACGAAGGAGGCGGGTGCTGGTCAGTTGGTGGTCGATTGGAATGAGGGAACGGTGGCAGAGTGCGTAAAGGGACCAGGTGTTGTGGATGGTTGGCCAAGTGAGATGCGTTTTCAAAGGTTGTGGACTGTTACCAGGTGCAATCTGTTGGGATGGGAGAGTGAAAGTATGCGGGGAAAAAAAAGAGCGAGGAAGATGGAGGTGTTACAGAGAGAAATAGAGAAAGAGATAATGTGAGTGAGAAGGAGAAGGAAAGATAGCGTCGGCTTGGCCCACGCAAAATGTCTTAAAATAGCGTCGGCCTGGCCCACGCAAAATTGAATCCAAAGTAAAAAAAAAAAAAAAAAGGGCAACAGTATTGCGTCCATTTTGCGTCAGCTTGGCCGACGCTATAGCGTCGGTGTCGTGGCCTACGCTAATAGTTCGACGCTAAATCGTGACTTTCTTGTAGTGGTTGTTTTGATGTGAATTTAATGAATGTTAATGCATATGACGTGATGTTATGTATTGAGGTTATTTTGGAATGATTGTTTGGTAACATGCGTATGTTTGGTTATCTCCCATTGGGAGAGATAATCGCTTGAGATACCTCCTTCGAGGAGACGGCAAAGGGCCTAACTCGTAGCGATGATAAATTGGCCTAATGCGAGGCACTGACAAAGGGCCTCCCTCAAGGAGATGGCAATAATGATTATTGCAAGGGTATGGGTACCTCCTTCGTAGAGATGGCAAAAGGACTAACTCTTAGCGATGGTATATTGGCCTAATGCGAGGCGATGACAAAAGGAGTCCTACATGGAGAAGGCAATGTTGGACATTGCAAGGTTGTGGTTACTTCCTTCGTAGAGATGGCAAAGGGCCTAACCCGTAGCAATGACATATTGGTCTAATACGATGTAATGGCAAAGGGACTCCCACTACAAAAAAAAGGTCATTTAGCGACTGAAAATAGTGACCGAATTTGTTGGTTGCTGTTTGCGACCGAAATGGCGACCGATTGTAGGATCTAAATCAAACACTGATTAGAGTTGAAACTGCAACCAAAATAGCGACCGAAATAGAGCGTAGCAGAGTTATCGGTCTCTATTTCGATCACAAAATAAAGGAAAGTAAAAGCCAAAAATTGCTGAATTTTTAGTGACCGAAATGGCGACCGAGTTAAATACAACGGTTAAATTTTATCTATCTTTGCGACCGATATTAAATCGGTCGCTAAACGACATGCAAAAAAATTAAAATAGAGCGTGTTAGCGACCGGATTTTAAATCGGTCGCTAAATTTATGAATTCAAACTTCAAATTAACCTATTTAGAGACCGATTTAGCAACCGAATAATTCGGTCACTAAAAATGAAATCCCTAAAATCGGTGCAGCCACCTTTCTTCCTCACTCGCTCGAATCTCTCCTTCTCTCTCACCGTTTCTCTCCTTCTTCCTATCTCGCGAGCTCCGGCCACCACCTCCTCCAGCTCCTCTCCACCCACTACCTCCTCCACACGGTAAGCACACGTCTCTCTCTCCCTCTCCTTCTCTCTCTCACTCGCGTCTCTCCCTCCCTCTCCTTCTCTCCTTCTCTCTCTCACTCACGTCTCTCTCTCCCTCTGTCTCTCTCTCTTTGCAGGTTTGATTCGGTTTGCAGGCTCTGTTTGCAGGTTTTGCAGGTTTTCTGTTATGCTGAGTCACTACACTAGTCACCAATTCTGTTTTGCATTTGTTATTAGATTCAGTTGCATATATGAACTTCTTGATTAGGCTTATTTTCTATTATGCTCAGGGTGCTATATATTTATGTAGATATCTGATGAGTGAATAATAGAGAAGAAAGATGATGAATGAAATTAGTATTTTTCAATAATAGCTTAGCTCTTAAATTTTCCTAAGCTTAGCTAGTAGATATTACTTCCCATTACATTAGCATGTACAGCTACGAGTAGATATCTGATATGTAATGAAAATGTTTTGTTTATACTTTCATGAGTGGCAAGTGTGCAAGTAGGTTAATGATTTCCAAGTTTATACTTTTATCACAAGAGCCTTTGATGATGTTATTATTTTTTCTTACAGTTTTCTTTGTCGATTGACAACCGTTCTAGTCGTCACCCGTTTTCACTATTTGCTTGAAGTTGAGGTAGGTCAAATACTCTATCTTTTTCTTTGTTGTTAGTGGTGCTTGAAGACTTTGAATTGATTTGTTGATTGTTAGTGAAGAGCTGAGCTCAATAGGATTCTGGTTGTGTGCTGGTAGATTAGAAATGATGCACGTGGTTGCAATTGAATATGTAATTTGTTAGTGGAGAACTGAGCTCAATAGGATACTGGTTGTGTGCTCGTAGATTAAAATTGATGCATGTGGTTGTAAACTTTATATGTTGTTTGCTAGTGGAGAGCAGAGCTCAATAGGATGGATGTGTCAATTCTATGCCTTGATTGCGATTAGTGGAGAGCAGAGCTCAATAGGATGCGATCCTGTCAAAAAGGCGTGATGCTTGTTGTGTGTTGCTAATTTAGAAGTTATGCATGTGTTTGACAATTATGTGTTACTTGTTAGTGGAGAGCGGAGCTCAATAGGATGTTTGCTACTATATTTTATCTAAGTTTGTATTGAAATATGCTTCAATATATATTTGTTAAAGTATGCTGCAATCCTTATAAGTCAATGGTTTTATTTTCTGCTAGAGTTAATTATTAAGCTACGAAAGCCTTAGTTTCCTATTTAATGAGCATGCGTGCCTTCTGAGGACACGCATGCTCATTCAATATTTTGGATGTGCTTGAAGGATTCTTGAAGTTTGAGGTTTTTCTTTAATTCTGCCTTAAGGCCAAGGTCTTAGATAATGAAGGATTAAGTATAGGGTTAGATAAAATGAAGGGTGGGGCACAATTTGCCAGGCACATGACGTGCCGTCATCATTCAAACATTATTCACATTAGAAAGCAGCTCTGTACACAATATTATGAAAGCAACTCTGGTTTTATACTCATTTGTTTCACTAAGCAATGGAGCTTTCCAGAAATAGTTGTTGATGATCATCCTTAATTACTAGGTTATCTAGGCATTTCCAGTAGGAAAAGTCCTCTCTATGACCATCCTTCAAAACGACGTAAAAGCATCTGCTTTCCTGAAAACTACTATGTTTGCTAATCTGTAAAGATGCATGGGAAGTTGCATTTCTTTGTTCTCACTAGTGGAAAATATACATTAGACGGTAAAGGTTTACGTCAGTTAACCAAAAACTAGACGTTAAAAAGGGGGCGGTGGCAGTTTTGTAAATAATTAATTCACTGTTAACGTCAGTTGTTTTAAGGACTGACGTTAAAAGTGAGGCGGTGGCAGTTTTGTAAATATAAAATCACTATTTGCGTCAGTTGTTTAATGAACTGACGTTAAAAGTGTTTTGGAAGAAATTATTAAAACTTTTAACGTCAGTTGTTTATAAACCTGACGTTATAAGTGTGATTTTTACTTCAGTTAAATAAATAACTGACGTAAATAATCAACTCATTCCTATCTTTCTTTCGTTGTCATCTCAGGGTTGTCACTCTTAACGCAGATCATCACTCCATATAGTGCAGTTTATTTCTAATCTTTTTTTAAAAAAGTTTATTTTTAATCTTAATTAATTAGCTTGAATTAGTAAATTAACAAATTCTTGTGCAAATTAAAATAAATAAACACTTAACATAAAACAAGTTATATATGTATAATCAAATCGTATCTCATTGAAGCGATTCATAAGTTACAATTACATGTTTAAAAGATAAAAAATTTCCGCAAGATATATAGCACTAAAATTAAAAAAGTTTCTGCTTCAACATCATTTTCTTCTCAGTCCTGTGCTGATCAGAATCTCCAACATTGATTCTTCTCATTGAAGCGATTCATAAGTTTCAATTACATGTTTGAAAGATAAAAAATTTCCGCAAGATATATAGCACTAAAATATAAAAAGTTTCGCTTCAACATCATTTTCTTCTCACCCCCTGTGCTCGTAATCTCCAACATTGAATCCATCCCCTCCCTCATTTGAAGTCGATGCTCCATCTGAATCCACAAGTACTTTCGAGCCGTGGCAGAGTGAATGGTGCACTCGATCTGTTTCAAAGAATATTCTTGGAACAGCCACTTGGTTCCAAAGCCAAGTTTTGGAACTCGTAGTCGCGATTCTCCGTAAGGATGATGGTGTGCGCAAATCACATTACGTAATTCACCCAACCTTACCATCCATGTTACGTGATTCACACAACCTCGGAGTTGTTTTGACCATTAAGACAGAGACCTTTAAGTCTAGGTATAGGAAGAAAGAGTGATGAAGTTAATCTCCATGGCAGGGGCTATATTGTGAAGCAGAAAAATTAAAGGAAGGAAGGAAGCTATTTATAGGAGTAGGGGATGAAGTTACTAGGCGTCGTAAGTTGCTAAAAAATTAAATTGATCATTAAGAGCATTAGGTTCCAAGGCGCATTGGGAGTTGGCCTGGCAGTCATATATTATAAACGTGCAGAAAAGAAAACGCCAGAAGGAATAGGAAGATACACTTTTAACGTCAGTTGTTGAATAAAACTGACGTAAAAAGCGTTTTTAAAATAAAAAATATTTATTTTTAACGTCAGTTGTTTATACAACCGACGTTAAAAGTGTGATTTTTACTTCAGTTAAATAAACAGCTGACGTAAATAATCCTATATCCCTATCTGAAATGCCCTGTTGTCACACAGGTCTGTTAACGTCAGTTGTTGAATAAAACTGAAGTTAAAAGTGTTTTTAAAATAAAAAATATTTATTTTTAACGTCTGTTGTTTATACAATTGACGTTAAAAGTATGATTTTTACTTCAGTTAAATAAATAGCTGACGTAAATAATCCTATATCCCTAGCTATCTGAAATGCCCTGTTGTCACTCAATTAACACAGGTCTCTGAGCCATTTTGTTAAGGAATAGAATTATTGAGGAAAAGAAGAGGCGTGATACAAACTGTTACGTAAGAATGTTATTTTATACAGACAACACTTTTAACGCTCGGTTGTATTCAACAACCGACGTTAAAAGTGTTTTTTAAAAAATATTAATATTTAACGCCGCTTGTTAATAAAACGGACGTTAAAAATTAATTTTAACGCCGGTTGTTTAATACAACCGACGTTAAATGTTGTTTTATGTTTACCCCCGCGCGCTTCTCGCACTTCGCTCAGTACGTACGTCTCTTTTCTCTTTTCATCACGCTCAACCCTAAATCACTCTCAACCCTCACTCTCACTCTCACCCAAAGACATAACCCTAATCGCGAGCTCATCTCCACCGCAACCACCGCGAGGCTTCTTCGCCACCACCGTGAGGTACACTATTAACCCTAACTCTGTCTTTCCATTCATTCTTTGCAATAACTTGACGTACATCTCTCTTTCCCCTTCCCGCGCACTAACTCTCCTTGTCCCTCTCGCTCTCGCAACCACATCGAACGTTGGCCACCACTCGAGCTCCCCTCCCCACCACCACGCGAGCACCTATTTCTGGTGAGTATTTAGGGCACATTTTTGTATTTTTGGTTTTGAGTGTATGTTGAAACTGTAGTCTCGGTAGTTGAAACTTGAAACCGTGAGTTTGATTTGTTTGGAATGTACGTCTCTGTTTTTGGTTTTGAGTGCATGTTGCTCTCTTTGGTTGATCTGTCACGGCCGTGATGCTAATCACGGCTAGGCCGTGATCAGTTCTGCCTGTGATGGCATGGTCTGTTCAGTTGGCACGTTACGGCCGTGATGGACATCACTGCCAGGCCGTGACCAGTTCTTGTCAATTAATCTTTAAAAACTATAGTTTTCAATCTCTCGTATTGTCCTTATATTGGATATATATATGTTTTGTATATCTACAGGACCTATCTAGTTATGGATCGTAGTTGGATGGTTTGTAAGCGTACTAGTGTTGAGTATTTGAAGGGGGTGGGAGAATTTATAGAATTTGCTCAAAGGAATGTTCCTAATAGTAATGGAATGTTCTGTTGTCCTTGTGTCAAGTGTTTGAATACGAGGAAATGTACGGTGAAGGATATACGTACTCATTTGATTTGTGAAGGGATTTGCTTGAGTTATACAAGATGGATATGGCATGGTGATATGTTGTTGAGTAGTAATACGGCGAGTGTCTCCCAAAGTGAGGATGTTGACGTAGATATGGAGGATGATCGAGTAGAGGACATGATCCGTGATATTGGACAAGAATCTTTTCATCGAGCGCATGTGTATGATAGGTTGTGCGGTGATGCGGATAAGCCTTTATATCCAGGGTGTACTACTCATACACGGTTGTCGGCGGTGCTAAAATTGGTTTGTGTGAAGGCGAGAAATGGTTGGAGTGATAAAAGCTTCACTGAATTGCTTGAAGTGTTGAAAGACTTGCTTCCCGGAGGACAACACATTGCCTGGACCGTAACTATGAGGCCAAGAAGGTATTGTGTCCTATGGGTATGGAGTATAAGAAGATACACGCATGCCCCAATGATTGCATATTGTACACCGGTGTTCATGAAGACAAACACGATTGCCCCAAATGTGGGTTATCACGATACAAAGTGAAGGGTGGTGATGATGATGATGATGTGAGAAAAAAGGTCCTCCCTGCGAAGGTGTTGTGGTATCTTCCAATAATTCCAAGGTTCAAGCGATTGTTTGCCAATGGGAAAGATGCGAAGAATTTTAGATGGCATAATGATGAGAGGAAACGTGATGGAAAGGTTCGTCATCCTGCTGATTCTATTCAATGGAAGAATATCGATACTATGTTTCCGGATTTCGCCGATGAGCCAAGAAACCTAAGGCTTGGACTTGCTACGGATGGAATGAATCCTTATGGTAACATGAGTAGTATTCATAGTTCATGGCCTGTTCTGTTGGTGATTTACAACATGCCCCCTTGGTTGTGCATGAAACGCAAATACATGATGTTGTCTATGATGATTTCGGGCCCAAAGCAACCGGGAAATGACTTAGATGTTTATCTAGGTCCCTTGATTGAAGACTTGGAAACGTTGTGGGTGGAAGGTGTTGATGTAGTTGATGGGTATTCTTATTAGACTTTCAAGCTTCGTGCCATGTTATTTTGCACCATCAACGACTTTCCAGCATACGGTAACTTGTCCGGGTACAGTGTCAAGGGACATAAAGCATGCCCTATATGTGAAGAAGGCACATGCTACACTCAGTTGCATCATGGAAAGAAGACGGTTTACCTTGGGCATCGGAGATTTCTTAGACGTGATCACCCATATCGTAAGATGAAAAAAGCTTTTAATGGATGCCAAGAGACAGAAGAAGCACCGGCGACCTTAATTGGAGAGCAGGTTTATCGGAGGGTAAAGGACATCGATGTTATATTCGGCAAGTCCCAAAAGAAAGGTAAAGCTGTTGAGAAAAACATATGGAAGAAGAGGTCGATATTCTTTGATCTTCCATACTGGCGCAAGCTTGATGTCAGACACTGCATTGATGTGATGCATGTGGAGAAAAATGTGTGTGATAGTGTGATCGGGACGCTTCTCAACATTCAGGGCAAGACAAAGGATGGTGTGAATGCTCGTCTCGATCTCGTTGCTATGGGTATACGAGAGCAGTTAGCTCCGGTTGTTGAGGATGGTAAGCGGACTTATTTGCCGCCAGCATGTCATACTTTGTCAAAAAAAGAGAGACAAAGTTTCTCATGTGTCTTCAGGGCATCAAAGTTCCACATGGTTACTCTTCAAATATGAAGAGGCTTGTCTCTAGTGATCTTAAATTGGTTGGCTTGAAGTCTCATGATTGTCACATCTTAATGCAACAACTTCTGCCCGTTGCTATTCGTGGTATTGCTACAAAAAATGTGAGACATGCCATTACTCGGTTGTGCTCATTCTTCAATTCTATATGTATCAAAGTCGTTGACCCCCGTATGTTGGATGACTTGGAAGTTGAGGCTGCTACAATCTTGTGCCAATTGGAGATGTATTTTCCTCCTTCCTTTTTCGACATAATGGTTCACTTAATTGTTCATTTGGTGAGGGAGATTAGATTATGTGGGCCGGTTTTTCTGAGATGGATGTACCCAGTTGAGCGCTACATGAAGATCTTGAAAGGGTACGTGAAGAATCCTCATCGTCTGGAAGCATCTATTGTTCAAAGGTATGTTGCGTAAGAAGCTATTGAGTTTTGTTCGGACTACCTTCATAACACGGATCCTATAGGGGTTCCTAAGCCTCGGCATGATGAGATCGATGTCAAGGTAAGGGTACACATGGCTTAAGAATTAATAGGAAGGATCGGGAGGAAGTGCTTCAAGCACATTTGTATGTATTGAACAACATCGAATGTGTTCAACCTTTCTTATTTGAACATAAAAGAAAAGTCAATCAAGAAAACCCTCGAATGAGCGAAAGGTGGTTGTTGAACAAGCATAACAAGACTTTCTTACCATGGTTGAAGGAAGAAATGCTTAAGGATGGTAGTACTTGCTTCGATGACGTAAAATGGCTAGCACGTGGGCCTAACTTCAACGTCATATGTTGGAGCGGATACGACATAAATAACTTTTCCTTTTATACAAAGGAACAAGATAACAAGAGTACCATGCAAAATAGTGGGGTTATGATCGTGGGTCAAGCAATGCACTTCTCTAGTGCAAAGGACACAAAACCCGTTACAAAGACCGACACCTTACTTTGGATATATTGAAGATATTTGGGTGCTCGATTACACACTAAGCTTACGGTGCTGGTATTTAAATGTAAGTGGGTTGATAGTAACGGTGGTGTACAAACCGACGAATTGGGGTTCACATTGGTAGACCTCAACAAGTTAGGTCATATAAATGAGCCTTTCATAATGGCTTCACAAGCAAAACAAGTGTTTTACATCACCGATCCTTCTAACAAAAGGTTGTCCGTGGTTCTCCAAGGAAAAAGCATGTATAATGGTAGTGATGAAAATGAAGATTCAAATCTTGATATTCCTGAGACTCCTTCTTTTTCAACAAACATGCCTACTATAATCGAGGAGACACAGGTGGACGATGTACATGCCACTCGTGATGATCATCACGAAGGGATATTGATATAGGTAGTTTAAACTTAGTATACATTTATAACCTATGTTAATAAATTAATATATATTGTTTTGAACAGGCATACATTATATAGATCATTGTTCCATTTTTCCTTTGCAAGTCTGTAATGTGTGTGATATTCTGTGTTACTGGGATATTTACTGAATGCAGGGATGGCTTAGGGGAGTGATATTTTAAAACTGAATTTTAAAAACAAAATACTATTAACGTCAGTTGTATCATACAACCGACGTTAAAAGTATTTTATAAAAATATACAAGACACTATTAACGCCGGGCTTGTTTACTACAACTGACGTTAAAATTAAGACCTTTAATGTCAGTTCTTTATAACAAATGACGTTAGTTTTAACAAAATTTACGTCGGTTATGTTAAAGAACTGACGTTAATTTTGACAAAATTAACGTCAGTTGTGTTAAAGAACCGACGTTAATAGTGTTATATTTAACGTCAGTTCTCAACTGACGTTAAAAGTGTAACTTTTAACGTCAGCTGTATTTACGTCAGTCAGTATTCTGACGTAAAAAATCAATTTTAACTGACGTAAAAAGCACTTATTGCACCAGTGTCTATTTTAACATGCTAGCTAGTATGCTACATGGATCTTTCCATCTTTTCTTATTATCACTTGATGAAGTTTAGACATATGACTTGTTTTCCTTATCGTTTTATCAGAAAATAGATCCGACTAAATGTTTTGAGACAGCCATCCATTTAGACCAGGTACAGTATCTCATCAACTTAAGAATAACGATTGGATTCATGTAATGTTGGTTAAGGCATAAACTAATCATTACTAAATTGTTCTTGTGTATTTGCGGGATTTGATTTCAATCATGCGATCATTCTACCGTCGTTGGGGAAAAGGAATACCACGTGTTGTGACTATTGAAGACAAATGCGGAAATCTTTTCAATGGGAATATAGTAATCCATGAGGGTCTCCCATATTTTACAACAGATACAAATGGTATCAGGGAGTTGTATTTGTTGTCCACTGGTGCATTAGCAAAGTTAAGTACCTTGGGGGTTCTCGCTTCTACATGTTCATCCCTTTAGAAGATTGATGAGTTTTGATATTTTGATTAGTACTTATTGACTGTGGTGTGTTTTTATGTTTTGATCATTAATTAGTACATTATTAAACTTTTTTTATAAACTATTATTAAACTTGTGTTAATTAATGTATGTGTTTTCTTGATTATATTGACTGTGGTGTTTTGGATCGTTAGTACATCATATTTACGTTTTCTATTTATTCAAAAAAAAATATTGGTGTATTTTGTTTATATCAGAAATTAAAAATCAATGGGGTAATAGTTGAAAAACAAAATTTGGTCGGTAGGATTAAGTTACAGGAAAATTTTTATAAAAAAAATCAAAATTTGCGACCGAAATATAGATCGAATATCAGTCACCATATTCGGTTATCTGAGCATGCGACTAACTATACGGCGACCGAAATATATAATTTTGTGACCGAAATATCAATCGAATATTCATCTCAAAACTAGAAATCATTAATTCAACATCACACAATAGTTACAATTGATCACACATACCAAACAATTAAGTATATGACTACCAAACTCATTTAGGTAAACTCCCCTTACCTTTGAAGAACTTGATTTCCTTTTGATCTAAGTTTTTAGTCCTTGTTTTCTTCCACCATACAAAACTTCAACCAATTAACAATTACCTTCATAATGAACAACAAAACAAGTTAAAGAATGAAAAAAAAACCACTTGATCCATTTTTTGAGGGTTTTGGCCAACTCTAAAAAAATAGGTTAGGAATTTCTTTTGCTCTCAACCTTTTGGATCTAGAGTTTAGAGGTCTTAGAGAGTTCATAAAATTATCACAACCTCAAAATCATTTTACTATGATTTCCTAGAAATTTCTCAAGAAAATGGGTTTGATCTTGAACTTGTGAAAAACAAGTGGATGAGCATAAATTTCATGAAAGGAAAGGATGTTTAGGTCATGGAGATGGATGATATACCTCTAGAAATCGAAGAAAGCATGAGAACTTGAAGGAATCACTATGGGGTTTTGGAGATTTTGTGAAGAACTTCTATATTTTTGTGAGCAAAGTGAGCAAAATGGGTATAAAAAAATGAAATGGGTCTTATGTCTTGAAGGGGCTGCACGAAATTGGAGAGGGATTTGGGGTCCAAAATATCTTTGGACACATTGGGAATTTGTTGGATAAGTTAAGGGTAATTTGGATATTTTGTATGGTTTTAAAGATATTTTCTAAAAAATTCATCATGACTATGGTGAGTCATGTAGTGACTCATCGTGTGACTCATGTGGATGAGTCATCACGGATGACTCGTCGTTCTTATCCTCCGGCACACCTCTGCAGTTCCATTTCCGGCTCTGACGTTTTACCCAATTAGGGTTTCCGTTCGTTTTTCACCAAAATTCACGCGAATAAAATACAATATTTTATTTTTGAGCGAGAATTTTAGAGATAAACTTTATCACTAAAAAATGATAAAATCTAAGATTTTTCAGTTTCAGGTCAAAATAGGATTTTATGATCAGTACAATTGTACTATCAGTGAAAACGCAGATCGGGTTCCGTTAGAATTTTAAACCCAAATTTTAATCATAACTTCCTACAATATATTAGGTTCTAGCTATGATTTTGTTTTCTCCAAAATCATTTTCTTGGTCTCGGGTAAAAATATAAATAGATATATCATTTCGGGTAATACAACATAGATAAAAAAGCAGGGTGTTACAAATAATTTAACAACTTAAATAAATACACGGTCCCTCACCTCTTCAGTAGATACCATACCATTCTAGGGTTCCATGGGTATGGAATTTTCAAAAAGATGAAGATGGAGAAGAGACACCCCAAGCTACTCTATTTCGTTACTTCCTCTTGCTCAAACTTCTTGACACTTTCTCTTTCTAGATTTTCTTTAGGGTTTTCAAGAATACAAGAATGAGGGAGGAAAAGGATGACACCACCTTATTTATGACTCTAACTTGGGGCCTTGGGTGGGAAAAAGCCCACAAACCCATAAAATGCTAATATCATTAATTAATTTAAATTAGTCAAATTAATAAGGGTGTGTCAAATAATTACTAACATATCTTGATCTAAAAAAATCATAAATAAATTTCTAAAGATTTCTGAAAAGCAATTTCTTTTAAAAAAAATATAACGTAATTTATTAATTACAAGCACATTTATAACTAAAAAAATTATCATGTAGAACCTCATACAAAGAGTACTTTTTAAATTATTGATCATAATTTCATTTAATCATATAAACTCAATTGTCTTTATTTTGTTGTATGTGAGATTTTATTCTCCAACTTTTTAAATTGTGACAACTAATTATTTCGTATAATCGTGCAACGCATAGGTTACATGCTAGTAAAAGATACAAGAAGAACGCTTGACATCATAATAATCACAGAGAAGGAAATGGATTAAGCCTTGGAACAGGAGCATAGATTATGGGGTGAGCCCTCCGAACACTGAGTCCGGCCTTCTCTTCCATGTCAACCTTCTCCCTTCCATCACTAACCTTCCATTTGAAACACTGAATCATAGCAGCGAGATTCACATGCACGATCGGCAATGCCAAAGAGCTTCCAGGACACCCTCTTCTTCCACTCCCAAATGGAATTAGTTGATAATGTTGTCCCCTAACATCCAATTGACTATGCGCATTTCCCTCTTGGCCAATAAACCTCTCTGGCTTAAACTCAAGTGGGCTGTCCCAAAGTTTTGGGTCCCTACCAATAGCCCAAATATTAACAAATAATCGAGTCTTTGCAGGAATGTCATAACCACCAACTATGTCCCTTTTAGATGACTCCCTAGGAGCTAATGGAGCAGCTGGGTGAAGCCTAAATGTTTCTTTAATTATGGCTTGCAAATAAGGAAGGTTGACAATATCTGATTCTTCTATTATTCTACTCTTTCCAATCACTGCATCAAGCTCTTGCCTTGCTTTCTCCATCACATGTGGATTGTTAATTAATTCTGACATAGCCCATTCCATGGTTACAGCAGACGTGTCGGTTCCTGCAACAAATACGTTCTGCAAATTGACATTTGAAACCGCAAATGTGTATGTTAGTCTTGTTTAAGAACAAGAAAATCCAAAACATTGCATCTTTTATTTTATTGACCAAATTAACAAAATTATCATACATAGTTGTTTGGAAGTACTTATTTTAAAGGCAAAAAAATAAAAAAAAAATTTAACTAATATTTTAATTATGAATTATTTTAAATACAACAAATCAGCCTAGTTTTAAAGCTCATATTAAATGAAATAGGAAAATTTGAATATATCAATATTATTTGAATTGGAATAACTTGTTAAGAAAACAACTCTGTTTTAAATACAAGTCCATATATACGTTTTCTCACGAACTATTTGATATTATGAGAAGTAGATGAAGATTTGTTTTTTCTTTTATTGTCATATATTATGTCCCCAACAATACTAACTAGTCATATCAGTTAAAAATTTCATCTAATGTTAGAAAGATGAAATATGTAAACAACAATGTGAGACCGGACGAATTATTAATTAGTTATTATAATCACAACTTGTTTGGAAATAATGATAAACTACATACTTACCACGATGAAGGCCTTTTTGTTGTCTTTAGTGAGTTTAATTTCAGAACTCTCATCTTCATATATGTCTAATAAAACATCAAGTATATCCTTAGTTTGATGTGTTGTACCCATTTGCTTATCATTCCTTCTTTCCTCTTGATGCTCCTTTATCACTCTATCCAACATGGTGTCAAACCTTTCCCGAATCCCCTTGAGCCTCTTGTTGAATCCCTGCAAATCAAAACTCTTCAAGAACCAAATGAAATCCGATATGTTGAACTCCCCAACAAGCACCGAAGTATCAGCCACCAGTTTCCTCACCATTTCGGCTTCATCCTCATTCTCGTGACTCCTTTGACTAAGGGTCATTCTCGACACGATGTTATTCACAAGTGTCATGAATTCTCCTCCAAGATCAACAGTTTCACCAGGCGCCACACTTTTCTTGAGCACAAGCTTCACGAGCCTTGTTGTCTCTTCCACCCTCACATGTTGGAGCTGGTCGAGTATGCGTCCACCGAGGAGTTCGGAAACGCAAAGCTTCTTCATGAACTTGAAATAGGGTCCATAGGGTGCAAACAAGAAGTCTTGGAAGCCATAGGACATGGTCTCAATAGCAACGGTGTGAGCAGGGCGATCTGAGAAGGAGGTTTCGTGTGTTTTGAGGAATTCTTTTGCAGCTTCTGCGGTGGAAGCTACGACACAAGGGATGGAGCCAAGGAAAAGGTGCATGATGGGTCCATAGCGGAATGAGAGCTTTTGAAAATCATGGTGGGGCAGTGAGGAAATAAGGTGGAGGTGTCCAATGATGGGTAGGGCTTGTGGACTTGGTGGAAGGAGGGTTTTGTTTTGTTTTCTTAACAGTATGGATCGAAGTAGGATGGTGGAGAGTGTAAAAACGAGGAAGAGTGGAATATAGCATTGAAAATCAGCCATTACTTGAATGCTATTGAAGTCGCTTTTATTTTTTACTATGATCTATGGGATATAGTTAAGTGAAAGGTATGTACTTATATAGGGTAGGAGAAGAACGAGACTTATCACAGGGAGTGGTTTTTCGTGTAAAAAAAATGCATGTACATAAAGTTTGATTACCTTGAAAAAAGATTTTCGATTTGACTTTTGAGAATTAAAAAAATGCCAAAAGAGTTTTACGGGTTAGATGGGTATTTTCGGCTCAAAATAACGAGAGTTTAATATACCTCAACGAGTCCGTATAGAGAAAAGTGAAAATGTGTGTTAGATAAGAGTGTGTTTAAAGAAGTACTCTAACTTTCTAATGCAAAATAAATTGAAAGAGCCATATTCATATAGGGTTGGGTTATGGTGTATTATCTATATTTTATACCACCCATTACATTATTCATGTGATAAATTTTAGGTCAATCAAATTGTCACATATGTTTGTCAAAATTTTAAACTTTCCAAATTGATATTATCAGAATAAACTATATAAATATAGTATATTGTAATATAATATATGTACTTTTTAGATTTATAAATTTAACTCATATTAAAATAATGTTTTTTATTAAAAAACTGATTATATTACAAAATATTATTGTCAACGAATATTATTTTAATTCATATTAAAATATTGTTTTGCAATATAATCAAGTTTTTTTAATAAAAAAATATTATTTTAATATAGGTTAAATTTGTGAATACAAATAGTACATGTACTATACTACAATATATTGTATTTATATATTTGACCACAGTAGAAATACAACTAGAAAGTTTGAAATTTTGACCAAACTCATGTGACAATTTAATTGGTCCAAAATTTACCATATATAAATAATGTAATAAATAATACAAAATATAGATGATACATCTTAGTTCAATCCTTTCATATAACAGTCGCCACCATTTTATTGACCAAAAGAAAAGTAGTGGTCTAATATACGGACGGTTGCGCCTTATTATATACCAAAAGAGAGGAATCTTCATTCTTCACGGTAGAAAAGGTCTTGCAAAAACTAGTCAAATGGGCTGACGCAGGGAGTGATTATGATCGTGTAAAAAAAATGCATGTACATAAAGTTTGATTACCTTGAAAAAAGATTTTGGATTTGACTTTTGAGAATTAAAAAAATGCCAAAAGAGTTTTACGGGTTAGATGGGTATTTTCGGCTCGAGTCAAAATAGCCAGAGTTTAATATATTTCAACTGAGTCGATATAGTGAAAAGTAAAAATATATCATTAGATAAGAGAGTGCGTAAAGAAGTACTCTAACGCTCTAATGCAAAATAAATTGAAAGAGCCATATTCATATAATTTCAGGTCAATAACGATAACTCAGTCGCCACCATTTTATTGACCAAAGAAAACGTAGGAGTCTAATATACGGACACTTGCACCCGCCTTATTATATACTCAAAGAGAGTAATCTTCATTCTTCACGATGAGAAAAGGTCTTGCAAAAACTAGTTAAAAACGGGGCTAATGCAGTTAAGGAGACATTCTCTTTTGAAAAATATTCTCTTCAATGGCAATTTGCACTCTTATGAACGGCACCGTCTTATTTGGATCCCGAGGTCGAGAATATCTTTTACTGATGAGAAAAAATTACCCACAATTTAACTATAAATGGCGACTGGAACAGTGACCTGAGACTACGAATTTGAATTCTATAAGTTTGAATTTTTGTGAAGTTTTTGCAGTGACTTGAGACTACGAATTTGAATTCTATAAGTTTGAATTCTATATTCAAGATTTTATAGTTTGAATTTTAATGGATTTATATCTCAAGAATTTATAAGATTTGAAATGGTAATATTAATTTTTAACAAAACCCAATACAGTTTTTCCAATCTTTTAATATCTAATTTGTCGTAGCTTTTATGTTATATAAGTAGCATTTTTCCATATATTTAAAGTTATTCTAGTCCTCCATGCATTAATATTTTCTCGTTCATGCTCTTGGATTTAAACATTAGGTTGAAAGTTATTGTCTTTGTTAACTGTTAAATAATTATTTATCTGAAATATTTTCAAATAACATTAGTTTTAAATAGAATTTATATACTTAATTTTTAAATTTCTTCATTAAAATGGACTACAAAAGGCATGGTGCTTTTACTTGTTTCCACCGAAAAAAGCATGAAAAAGGCGCAAAAAAAGTCATTGGGCACAAAAAAAAAAAAAACTTTTGCTTCACTTGCATAAATATGAGACATTTTTTGCAGCACAACTTGGGGTATATTTCTCACAGAATATAACATCCTAAAATTTAAATATAATATTTTTAATAAAAGATTAAGCTATCAGCAGGGTTAGTGTAGAAAATGACTAATTTATTAGTAATTAAAGAATACAAAGTTCGAATAAAGAAAAATAATTAAAATAAAACAATTTTTAAAAAAAGAATATAATAAAATAAGGGGCCACGGGCCTCACGAAAATGTGTAATTAGCTGGAACCAATTTACAAATTGAAACTCATGTGCAGGGCGAAGAATGGTGAAGCGCCAGTGCATCACTTAAAGATTGAGAAAAAAAAAAGGTGGCCAACCAAATATAAGTGAAGGAAAAAGTTTTATGCAAACCTATTGTGGGAGTTGAGCGCCGTCGAAGGGAGAGATGTTTTTAGCAGTGACTTTGCATTAAGTACGGAGTGTGGATCGAACCGCACCAATCAAAGGAGAAAGACCTTTAGTGAAACGGTAGCTTTTGTGCTTGATAATTTTTAGAGCATTTTGGAGCCTCTACGAAAAGTAAAAAACATCATTTTCCTTAAACTTCCATGATATAGATTTTAAAGGGTTTGAGTATGAAATTAATTGGTAATTATTTGGGGTTTCGCCCTTAAAATTAAATTGATGTTTTATTGGTGATTAATTATTATGAGATTGAATATTTACATGTATGATGATTTGATGATTATTATTTTGTATGTCTTTTTGTGATATATGATGCCTCAGTGTTGTTTTGATGTGAATTTAATGAATGTTAATGCATATGACATGATGTTATGTATTGAGGTTATTTTGGAATGATTATTTGGTAACATGCGTATGTTTGGTTATCTCCCATTGGGAGAGATAATCGTTTGAGATACCTCCTTCGAGGAGACGGCAAAGGGCCTAACTCGTAGCGATGACAAATTGGTCTAATGCGAGGCACTGACAAAGGGCCTCCCTCAAGGAGATGGCAATAATGATTATTGCAAGGGTATGGGTACCTCCTTCGTAGAGATGGCAAAAGGACTAACTCTTAGCGATGATATATTGGCCTAATGCGAGGCGATGGCAAAAGGAGTCCTACATGGAGAAGGCAATGTTGGACATTGCAAGGTTGTGGTTACTTCCTTCGTAGAGATGGCAAAGGGCCTAACTCGTAGCAATGACATATTGGTCTAATACGATGTAATGGAAAATGGACTCCCACTACAAAAAAAGGTCATTTAGCGACCGAAAATAGTGACCGAATTTGTCGGTTGCTGTTTGCGACCGAAATGGCGACCGATTGTAGGATCTAAATCAAACACTGATTAGAGTTGATACTGCAACCAAAATAGCGACCGAAAAAGAGCGTAGCAGAGTTATCGGTCTCTATTTCGGTCGCAAAATAAAGGAAAGTAAAAGCCAAAAATTGCTGACTTTTAAGTGACCGAAATGGCGACCGAATTAAATGCAACGGTTAAATTTTATTTATCTTTGCGATCGATATTAAATCGGTCGCTAAACGTCATGCAAAAAAAATAAAATAGATCGTGTTAGCGACCGGATTTTAAATCGGTCGCTAAACTTATGAATTCAAACTTCAAATTAACCTATTTAGAGACCGATTTAGCAACTGAATAATTCGGTCGCTAAAAATGAAATCCCTAAAACCGGTGCAGCCCCCTTTCTTCCTCACTCGCCCGAATCTCTCCTTCTCTCTCACCGTTTCTCTCCTTCTTCCTCACTCGCGAGCTCCGGCTACCACCTCCCCCAGCTCCTCTCCGCCCACTACCTCCTCCACACGGTAAGCACACGTCTCTCTCTCTCCTTCTCCTTCTCTCTCTCACTCGCGTCTCTCCCTCCCTCTTCTTCTCTCCTTCTCTCTCTCACTCACATCTCTCTCTCCCTCTGTCTCTCTCTCTCTCTTTGCAGGTTTGATTCGGTTTGCAGGCTCTGTTTGCAGGTTTTGCAGGTTTTCTGTTATGCTGAGTCACTACACTAGTCACCAATTCTGTTTTGCATTTGTTATTAGATTTAGTTGCATATATGAACTTCTTGATTAGGCTTGTTTTCTATTATGCTCAGGGTGCTATATATATGTAGATATCTGATGAGTGAATAATAGAGAAGAAAGATGATGAATGAAATTAGTATTTTTCAATAATAGCTTAGCTCTTACATTTTCCTAAGCTTAGCTAGTAGATATTACTTCCCATTACATTAGCATGTACAACCACGAGTAGATATCTGATATGTAATGAAAATGTTTTGTTTATACTTTCATGAGTGGCAAGTGTGCAAGTAGGTTAATGATTTCCAAGTTTATACTTTTATCACAAGAGCCTTTGATGATGTTATTATTTTTTCTTACAGTTTTCTTTGTCGATTGACAACTGTTCTAGTCGTCACCCGTTTTCACTATTTGCTTGGAGTTGAGGTAGGTCAAATACTCTATCTTTTTCTTTGTTGTTAGTGGTGCTTGAAGACTTTGAATTGATTTGTTGATTGTTAGTGAAGAGCTGAGCTCAATAGGATTCTGGTTGTGTGCTGGTAGATTAGAAATGATGCATGTGGTTGCAATTGAATATGTTGTTTCACTAGTGGAAAATATTCATTAGACGGTAAAGGTTTACGTCAGTTAACCAAAAGCTAGACGTTAAAGAGGAGGCGGTGGCAGTTTTGTAAATATCAGACTTCACTGATTCAATTTTAACGTCAGTTGTTTTAATGACTGACATTAAAAGTGAAGTGACTCACTTTTAACGCCGCTCAATAAAATCGACGTTAACAGTGAACATTTTAACGTCAGTTCTATAAAGAACTGACGTTAAAAGTAAGTCACTTCACTTTTAACGTCAGTCCTTACATCAACAGACGTTAAAGGTTATTTTAATAATTTTTTTATCTAGTATACGATTCCTTCCGCATTGCCTTCCTCAAAGTTTCAGTTTCACATGAATTGCTTTGATGTTTTGTGTTTTTGTTTTGAAAACTAAAATATATGTGCGAAGTATAAGTTGAATCAATAACCCAAACCGGATCTCATTCATTAAATATAATACAGACTGATACAGAAGATTGAAAGGGTTTAAAATCCTATAAAAAAGTTACATTGAAAGGGTTTAAAATCCTATAAAAAGTTACATTGAAAGGGTTTAAAATCCTAAACATTAAAGCTACATCCCATCAGAGAGTTTTATGAAATATGCCAAAGGGAAAACTATACTCCGAAGACCTCAGAAAACTGGGGGGCATGAGAGAGCTCAAGAGAGAGGCAAAAACAGGTGCACTAGACCTGTTTCAAGCAACGATAGTGGTTCCAGAGACTTCCAAGACGGTCACTTGCTGCCAAAGCTGAGGTTTTGGAACTGTGACCCCCCGAGCACCTGATTAGCCCTCCAGCAGCTGATTCTCCGGAATGTGATAAGGTGAGCAACTCACATAATGTAGTTTACTCAAACTTATCACCCATGTAATGTAATTTACTCAAACTCAGAAGTTGTTTGACCATTAAGACAAAGACCTTTGAGTCTAGGAATAGGAAGAAAGAGTGATGAAGTTAATCTCCACGGTAGAGCCATATTGTGAAGCAGAAAATTAAAAGGATGGAAGGAAGCTATTTATAGGAGCAGGGGATGAAGTTACTAAGCTATTCTGATTTTCTTGAAAACTTACCTATAAACTTAATGCTCATTAAGAGGATTGAGTTACAAGGTGCATGAGTAAGTAGCACAAAGACATACAAAAGGAATGAATGTTTTTGCAGATATCTATACACTTTTAACGCCGCTTTTTAAAAAACTGACGTTAAAAGTGTTTTTAAAATAAAAATATTTATTGTTAACGCCGCTTTTTTATACAACCGACGTTAAAAGTTTGATTTTTACTTGATTAAATAAATAGTCGACTTAAATAATCCTATATATTATAAACGTGCAGAATGAATATTGGAAATAATGTAATTAATATACGGAACTTGGCGGACATAAATTAAGTTGACGTTAAAAATGAGGTCGTGATGCTTTGTAAATATTAAATCACTATTTGCGCTCGCTTCTATAAATAATCGACGTAAATAATTATGAAACTCATTTCATTGGTTGTCATGTCCATGTTGTCCCTCTTAACGCAGATCACTCCATATAGTACTGCAGTTTATTTCTAAACCTTTTTTTTATACAAGTTTATTTTTAATTTTTATTAATTAGCTTGAATTAGTAAACAAATTCTTGTGCAAATTAAAATAAATAAACACTTAACATAAAACAAGTTATATGTATAATCAAATCGTATGACATTGAAGCGATTCATAAGTTAAAATTACATGATTAAAAGATAAAAAAATTCTGCAACATAACCCTAAAATATAAAAAAGTTTCTGCATCAACATCATTTTCTTCTCAGTCCTGTCATCAGAAACTCCAATGGATGCATCACCTCCCTCACTTGAATTCCATGATGCAAAGTAAATCCTTAGTCACTAGCAACAAAGCAAAGTGAAATGGATCTTTGCATCTTTCTTCTTCAGTGGAGTTCCTTGATGCATCATCTTGAATCCACAATCACTTGCTTCCAAAGCAAAGTGAAAGGGATGACGGGGATGAAATAAAGTGAGAGAATCACATTACGTGATTCACCCAACCTTAATATCCATGTAATGTGATTTACTCAAACTCAGAAGTTGTTTGACCATTAAGACAAAGATCTTTGAGTCTAGGAATAGGAAGAAAGAGTGATGAAGTTAGTCTCCATTGCAGAGCCATATTGTGAAGCAGAAAAATTAAAAGGATGGAAGGAAGCTATTTATAAGAGCAGTGGATGAAGTTACTAAGCTATTCTGATTTTCTGGAAAACTTATCTATAAACTTAATGCTCATTAAGAGGATTAGGTACAAGGTGAATGGGTAGGTAGCACAATAGTCAAAGGAATAAATGCAGAAACTAATAAACTTTTAACGTCCGTTGTGTAATACAACTGACGTTAAATATATGACCTTTAACGTCAGTTCTTACTAACAACTGACGTAATAAGTGTGAGAGTTTTTAACGTCAGTTTATTAAGACAACTGACGTTAAAGATGATATTTAACGTCAGGTTTTACTAAAAACTGACGTAAAATGTTGTTTTATTTTAATTATAACGTTTACACCCGCGCGCCTTCTCCACTTCTCTGTACGTCTCTTTTCTCTTTTCATCACGCTTAACCCTCACTCTCAACCCTCGCTCTCGCTCTCACTCTGCCCTAATCGCGAGCTCATCTCCACCGCAACCACCGCGAGGGCTTCTTCGCCACCACCGTGAGGTACACTCTTGACCCCTAACTCTGTCTTTCCCGCTCATTCTTTGCAATAACTTGACATCTCTCTTTCCCCTTCCCCGCGCACTAACTCTCCTCCTTGTCCCTCTCCGCTCTCAAGAACCACATCAAACGTTGGCCACCACTCGAGCTTCCCCCCCACCACCACGCGAGCGCCTATTTCTGGTGAGTCTTTAATTAGGGCACATTTTTTTGTTTTTGGTTTTGAGTGCATGCATGTTGCTCTGCTGGTTGAAACTGTAGTCTCAGTAGTTGAAACTTGTAACTGTGAGTGTGAGTTGTTTGGAATGTCTCTATTTTTGGTTTTGAGTGTATGTTGAAACTGTAGTCTCGATGGTTGTAACTTTAAACCGTGAGTTTGAGTTGTTTGGAATGTCTCTATTTTTGGTTTTGAGTGCATGTTGCTCTGCTGGTTGATCCACACTGCCGCTGATGCTCCTCACGGCTAGGCCGTGATCAGTTCTACCTATGTGGGTCTGGTTCAGTTGGCACGTTACGGCCGTGATGGACATCACGGCCAGGCCGTGACCAGTGCTTGGCAATCTTCAAAAACTATAGTTTTCAATCTCCCGTATTGTCCTTATATTGGATATATAGATGTTTTGTATATCTACAGGACCTATCTAGTTATTTTTATTTATACTTCGTATTTATTTTGAGTTATAACCTATGTTAATACATATATATTGTTTCTGAACAGGCATACATATGGATCAGTCGGATAGCCCACATGCACGGGAGGACACTGTGGGGTTTCGCAGGACCCGATCACGCCTACGCCTGATTCTAGTGTAAGTTTACATGTTATATACTATCTTTAGTCCTTCTTTTTAATGTAACTTTATAATGTTACAACCCTCTATTTTATCATTTTTTTTGTCCATACAGACATCACAGGCTCATAGGAAACGGGGTAGATGAGCCACCTCGTTGAAGAAACTAGAGAAGGACAGGCAGAGCGGACGAAGCTTGAGGTGTCCTTCGATGCTAATCTAAATGCCCAAGGACCCCGTGCTAAAGAATTTAATAAGTGGGTGTTTCTACAAGCGAAAAGACGTAAGCATCAATTACAACCATCGGAATGACGCTCCACGTAACGTTAAGGATCGGATTTGGGAGGCTATCACGGTATTTTACCTTTACATTCGCTTTGATTTACATTATTAGATAATTATCCGAGTTATGATCCATCCAGTTTGTTATATATGTATCTAATGTGTAGGTAGCTTAGACGTGCCAAATGACGAGGATCATCATCATAAATGTATGAAAATGGCATCAAAGCGTTGGAATGGGTTCAAGCATGATCTTACCAGGTACTATGTATCTGGGAAGAAGCGACTTGATAAAATGTTCTCGGATTATCCCTGGATTGATCAGGATACTTGTGATATGTTTGCCAGGAGTCGACAGGATGGAGAATTTCAGGTTGGTTGATTAAGTTAATTGTGTATGCTTATTATAGATCATTTAACTGTATTTAATTATGTGTTTTTGTTTGAATAGGCTAAGGCAGATAAGGGTCGGCAGAATCAGGCGAAGAACGTCCACCGCCACACCATGTCTCAGGGTGGGTACCAGACTCGGATCGAGCGGATGATGGCGGATAGGGCTGAGGCGAAGCAGGAAGAGCACTCTGCTAGGATTGAAAGAGGAGAGGTGCCCGAGGGCACACCATCAAGTCCTCCGTCGGACATCGACCGCGAGGATGTCCGGGTTAGCCACGCATGACAAAGACGGGATCTTTTAAAGTTGATGCCACTCGCGAAGTGGCAGATAAGATTGTAAGTAAATAATTAATTTGATTTCAATTGATATTTCTATAGATATTTGCAACACTTTTCACTTGCACGTTTTTTCATTTTTTTTCATTGTAGATGGATCTTAAAGCAAAATCCTCCCAGGGCGTATTCGTCCCTTCTGGACGGCAGGACGTCTTGATGACTGCTCTAGGCAAGAAAGACCATCCTGGTCAGGTTCTCGGTGTTCCTGGGAACGTGACCATCAAACAATATTATGGCAAGTCTGCTTCACGAAAGCGGATGGTCAATGAAGCATCAATTTTGGCTGACATTACTCAGCACCTCATGTCCAACCCAGATATTACAACACATCTGATGCAAGGCTTAATATCCAACCCATAATTCAAGCAGGCGCTTGCCAGAGAGATTTCCTCCGTCGGTACATCCCAGGACACCGCAGGGCTTGCCAACCCTTCACATGTGAGCACAAAAGAGAGTTTTAGTAGGGCACATGTGGAGGAAGATGAGTTGGCAGCTAGGGAGCGGGAGTTGGAAGTCCATCGCCATGAGCATGAGTTGGAAATGAAAAGGCGTGAGCTTGAGTTGGACTCCAAACGACGTGAGCTCGAAATGTTAGCAAAGGTATTTATTCATTATTAATGTCCAAATTAGTCAAATAATTACTTGTTTTTTTTTTAATTATCAAAAACTTATCTATTTTATTTTTCCTAAACTGAAGGCCAAGTCGACGTCGGTGTCGTTGTCACCTATCACTCGTTTGTTCTCACTTGGTGAGGATTATGCGTTTGAGATTTTTGAATGTCCATTGGAGCACGATGGATGGGTGGCACGCCCAGATCAACGGAGGATATTTACCTTCTGTGGTGATGATCTCGGGAACGCCTGCAGAAATAACGTCTGGATGAACAACAATGTTTTCAGTCTCTGGTGCACGTAAGTTAATTTAAATTTTATAACTTATTTATTTTTGGTATTTTTCCATTTAATAATTTATTTTAATTTCAATATTATATATATTATGTAATTAACATCCACACCTTTTCATATCTTAGGTATCTCCATCGTCTTCAGCTTGATAAGGGCGTTGCATCAGTTTACGGTTTGTTAGATCCGTCAATCCTTCTGCCCGATTTCTTTGCTGGCGATGCATTGAGTAAATACTTAGGGAACTTGTTGGGAGACAATCCGAAAGAAATATATCTGGCTCCCTACTGTATGAAAAACCATTGGCAGTTGTTCGTACTTCACCCGTCTAGGCATAGAGTCATATTCTTCTGCTCTCTCCACCAAGATCCGCCACCGAAGGTGGTGGATGCTGTAAATAAGTAAGTAACTAATCTTAAATTTAATTTAAGTTTTAATATCAGTTGTTTTTAGTTTATTACACACATGATATATGAATTTGTTAATTGATCGACATGATTATTTGTTTATGATAGCGCTGAAGGCGCAGTAGCATAAGTTGCGCCAACGGGAGAAGTAGGACTTCTAAGGCTAAAGCAAATCCTGTATGGAACATCATAAAGGTTTGGTAGTTTATTTATCAAATAATTAATATTATAATTACTAATTTATATGTATATTCAACTGACGTTGAAATTATTTTTGTTGGTAGTCTCGATTTCAAATTGACGGGTGGTCGTGCGGCTATTATGTGATGCTTTATATGCTGAACAAAGTCTCCGCATCTATTACGGATGGATGGAATAAGGTAATATTTAAACAAATTGTTAAATTATATATTATAGTTTTGAAGATGACTTGCATTGATGTTATTGTTATTATTTGAACGTGTCTACGCATTTATCGACCAATCGCCTATTAAAGAAGATGAGTTAAGAGACTTGAGGATGCGCTTCGCCAAATTCTTCTTCAAGTATGCGGCTGAAAAAGGAATTGACAATATACCTCCGCAATACTTAGATAAATAGTTTTTTTGTTAGACTTTAGAAACTAATTAATAACATGTATATATATATCCCTAGATTGATAGTTTTGTTTTTTAGACATTGGAACTAAAATTTATTTATATATATACATGGGTTTTGGTTTTAAGTCCCCCCATTGTTCCATTTTTCCTTTGCAATTCTGTAATGTGTGTGATATTCTGTGTTACTGGGATATTTACTGAATGCAGGATAGCTGAGGGGAGTGATATTTTAAAACTGAATTTAAAAAAAAAACTATTAACGTCAGTTGTATCAAACAACTGACGTTAATAGTATTTTATAAAATATAAAGTACACTATTAACGTAAGTTGTTTATTAAAACTGACGTTAAAATTAAACCTTTAACGTCAGTTCTTTATAACCACTGACGTTAGTTTTAACAAAATTAACGTCAGTTGTCTTAAAGAACTGACGTTAATAGTTTTATGTTTAATGTCAGTTGTTTAAAAAACCGACGTTAATTTTTACAAAATTAACGTCGGTTTTGTTAAGGAACTGACGTTAATAGTTTTATATTTAACGTCAGTTCTCAACTGACGTTAAAATATTAACTATTAACATCAGCTGTATTTACGTCAGTCAGTATTCTGACGTAAAAAATCAATTTTAACTGACGTAAAAAGCACTTATTGCACTAGTGTTTGTTAATGGAGAACTGAACTCAATAGGATACTGGTTGTGTGCTGGTAGATTAAAATTGATGCATGTGGTTGTAAACTTTATATGTTGTTTTCTAGTGGAGAGCAGAGCTCAATAGGATGGATGTGTCAATTCTATGTCTTGATTGCGATTAGTGGAGAGCAGAGCTCAATAGGATGTGATCCTGTCAAAAAGGGGGGATGCTTGTTGTGTATTGCTAATTTAGAAGTTATGCATGTGTTTGACAATTATGTGTTACTTGTTAGTGGAGAGCGGAGCTCAATAGGATGTTTGCTACTATATTTTATCTAAGTTTGTATTGAAATATGCTTCAATATATATTTGTTGAAGTATGCTGCAATCCTTATAAGTCAATGGTTTTATTTTCTGCTAGAGTTAATTATTAAGCTACGAAAGCCTTAGTTTCCTATTTGAGATTCAATATTAATGAGCATGCGTACCTTCTCAGGACACGCATGCTCATTCAATATTTTGGATGTGCTTGAAGGATTCTTGAAGTTTGAGGTTTTTCTTTAATTCTGCCTTAAGGCCAAGGTCTTAGATAATGAAGGATTAAGTATAGGGTTAGATAAAATGAAGGGTGGGGCACAATTTGCCAGGCACATGACGTGCCGTCATCATTCAAACATTATTCACATTAGAAAGCAGCTCTGTACACAATATTATGAAAGCAACTCTGGTTTTATACTCAATTGTTTCACTAGGCAATGGAGCTTTTCAGAAATAGTTGTTGATGACCATCCTTACTAGGTTATCTAGGCATTTCCAGTAGGAAAAGTCCTCTCTATGACCATCCTTCAAAACGACGTCAAAGCATCTGCTTTCCTGAAAACTACTATGTTTGCTAATCTGTAAAGTTGCATGTGAAGTTGCATTTCTTTGTTCTATTTTAACATGCTAGTATGCTACATGGATATTTCCATCTTTTCTTATTATCACTTGATGAAGTTTAGACATATGACTTGTTTTCCTTATCGTTTTATCAGAAAATAGATCCGACTAAATTTTTTGAGACAGCCATCCATTTAGACCAGGTACAGTATCTCATCAACTTAAGAATAACGATTGGATTCATGTAATGATGGTTAAGGCATAAACTAATCATTACTAAATTGTTCTTGTGTATTTGCAGGATTTGATTTCAATCATGCGATCATTCTACCGTCGTTGGGGAAAAGGAATACCACGTGTTGTGACTATTGAAGACAAATGCGGAAATCTGTTCAATGGGAATATAGTAATCCATGAGGGTCTCCCATATTTTACAACAGATACAAATGGTATCAGGGAGTTGTATTTGTTGTCCACTGGTGCATTAGCAAAGTTAAGTACCTTGGGGGTTCTCGCTTCTACATGTTCATCCCTTTCGAAGATTGATGAGCTTTGATATTTTGATTAGTACTTATTGACTGTGGTGTGTTTTTATGTTTTGATCGTTAATTAGTACATTATTAAACTTTTTTTTATAAACTATTATTAAACTTGTGTTAATTAATGTATGTGTTTTCTTGATTATATTGACTGTGGTGTTTTGGATCGTTAGTACATCATATTTACGTTTTCTATTTATTCAAAAAAAATATTGGTGTATTTTGTTTATATCAGAAATTAAAAATCAATGGGGTAATAGTTGAAAAACAAAATTTGGTCGGTAGGATTAAGTTACAGGAAAATTTTTATAAAAAAAAATCAAAATTTGCGACCGAAATAATGATCGAATATCAGTCACCATATTCGGTTATCTGAGCATGTGACCAACTATACGGCGACTGAAATATATAATTTTGTGACCGAAATATCAATCGAATATTCATCTCAAAACTAGAAATCATTAATTCAACATCACACAATAGTTACAATTGATCACACATACCAAACAATTAAGTATATGACTACCAAACTCATTTAGGTAAACTCCCCTTACCTTTGAAGAACTTGATTTCCTTTTGATCTAAGTTTTTAGTCCTTGTTTCCTTCCACCACACAAAACTTCAACCAATTAACAATTACCTTCATAATGAACAACAAAACAAGTTAAAGAATGAAAAAAAAACCACTTGACCCATTTTTTGAGGGTTTTGGCCAACTCTAAAAAAATAGGTTAGGAATTTATTTTGCTCTCAACCTTTTGGATCTAGAGTTTAGAGGTCTTAGAGAGTTCATAAAATTATCACAACCTCAAAATCATTTTACTATGATTTCCTAGAAATTTCTCAAGAAAATGGGTTTGATCTTGAACTTGTGAAAAACAAGTGGATGAGCATAAATTTCATGAAAGGAAAGGATGTTTAGGTCATGGAGATGGATGATATACCTCTAGAAATTGAAGAAAGCATGAGAACTTGAAGAAATCAACTATGGGGTTTTGGAGATTTTGTGAAGAACTTGTGTATTTTTGTGAGCAAAGTGAGCAAAATGGGTATAAAAAAATGAAATGGGTCTTATGTCTTGAAGGGGCTGCACGAAATTGGAGAGGAATTTGGGGTCCAAAATATCTTTGGACACATTGGGAATTTGTTGGATAAGTTAAGGGTAATTTGGATATTTTGCATGGTTTTTAAGATATTTTCTAAAAAATTCATCATGACTATGGTGAGTCATGTAGTGACTCATCATGTGACTCATGTGGATGAGTCATCATGGATGACTAGTCGCTCTTATCCTCTGGCACACCTCTACAGTTCCGTTTCCGGCTCTAACGTTTTACCCGTTTAGGGTTTCCGTTCATTTTTCACCAAAATTCGCACGACTAAATACAATATTTTATTTTTGAGTGAGAATTTTAGAGATAAACTTTATCACTAAAAATGATAAAATCTAAGATTTTTCAGTTTCAGGTCAAAATAGGATTTTATGATCAGTACAGCCGTACTATCAGTGAAAACGTAGACCGGGTTCCGTATGAATTTTAAACCCAAATTTTAATCATAACTTCCTACAATATATTAGGTTCTAGCTATGATTTTGTTTTCTCCAAAATCATTTTCTTGGTCTCGGGTAAAAAAATAAATAGATATATCATTTCCGGTAATACAGCGTAGATAAAAAAGCAGGGTGTTACAAATAATTTAACAACTTATATAAATACACAACCCCTCACCTCTTCGGTAGATACCATTCTAGGGTTCCATGGGTATGGAATTTTCAAAAAGATGAAGATGGAGAAGAGACACCCCAAGCTACTCCATTTCGTGTCTTCCTCTTGCTCAAACTTCTTGACACTTTCTGTCTCTAGATTTTCTTTAGGGTTTTCAAGAATACAAGAAGGAAAAGGGTGACACCTTCTTATTTATGACTCTAACTTGGGGGACTTGGGTGGGAAAAAACCCACAAACCCATAAAATGCTAATATCAATAATTAAGTTAAATTAGTCTAATTAATAAGGGTGTGTCAAATAATTACTAACATATCTTGATCTAAAAAAATCATAAATAAATTTCTAAATATTTCTGAAAAGCAATTTCTTTTAAAAAAAAAATATAACGTCATTTATTAATTACAAGCACATTTATAACTAAAAAAATTACCATGTAGAACCTCGTACAAAGAGTACTTTTTAACATTATTGATCATAATTTCATTTAATCATATAAATTCAATTGTCTTTATTTTGTCGTATGTGAGATTTTATTCTCCAACTTTTTAAATTGTGACAACTAATTATTTCGTATAATCGTGCGACGCATAGGTTACATGCTAGTAAAAGATACAAGAAGAACGCTTTACATCATAATAATCACAGAGAAGGAAATGGATTAAGCCTTGGAACAGGAGCATAGATTATGGGGTGAGCCCTCCGAACACTGAGTCCGGCCTTCTCTTCCATGTCAACCTTCTCCCTTCCATCACTAACCTTCCATTTGAAACACTGAATCATAGCAGCGAGATTCACATGCACGATCGGCAATGCCAAAGAGCTTCCAGGACACCCTCTTCTTCCACTCCCAAATGGAATTAGTTGATAATGTTGTCCCCTAACATCCAATTGACTATGCGCATTTCCCTCTTGGCCAATAAACCTCTCTGGCTTAAACTCAAGTGGGCTGTCCCAAAGTTTTGGGTCCCTACCAATAGCCCAAATATTAACAAATAATCGAGTCTTTGCAGGAATGTCATAACCACCAACTATGTCCCTTTTAGATGACTCCCTAGGAGCTAATGGAGCAGCTGGGTGAAGCCTAAATGTTTCTTTAATTATGGCTTGCAAATAAGGAAGGTTGACAATATCTGATTCTTCTGTTATTCTACTCTTTCCAATCACAGCATCAATCTCTTGCCTTGCTTTCTCCATCACATGTGGATTGTTAATTAATTCTGACATAGCCCATTCCATGGTTACAGCAGACGTGTCGGTTCCTGCAACAAATACGTTCTGCAAATTGACATTTGAAACCGCAAATGTGTATGTTAGTCTTGTTTAAGAACAAGAAAATCCAAAACATTGCATCTTTTATTTTATTGACCAAATTAGCAAAATTATCATACATAGTTGTTTGGAAGTACTTATTATAAAGGCAAAAAAATAAAAAAAAAATTTAACTAATATTTTAATTATGAATTATTTTAAATATAACAAATCAGCCTAGTTTTAAAGCTCATATTAAATGAAATAGGAAATTTTGAATATATCAATATTATTTGAATTGGAATAACTTGTTAAGAAAACAACTGTGTTTTAAATACAAGTCCATATATACGTTTTCTCACGAACTATTTGATATTATGAGAAGTAGATGAAGATTTGTTTTTTTTTTTATTGTCATATATTATGTCCCCAGCAATACTAACTAGTTATATCAGTTAAAAATTTCATCTAATGTCAGAAAGATGAAATATGTGACAACAAAGTGACACTGTATGAATTATTAATTAGTTATTATAATCACAACTTGTTTGGAAATAAGGATAAACTACATACTTACCACGATGAAGGCCTTTATGTTGTCTTTAGTGAGTTTAATTTCAGAAGTCTCGTCTTCATATATGTCTAATAAAACATCAAGTATATCCTTAGTTTGATGTGTTGTACCCATTTCCTTATCATTCCTTCTTTCCTCTTGATGCTCCTTTATCACTCTATCCAACATGGTGTCAAACCTTTCCCGAATCCCCTTGAGCCTCTTGTTGAATCCCTGCAAATCAAAACTCTTCAAGAACCAAATGAAATCCGATATGTTGAACTCCCCAACAAGCACCGAAGTATCAGCCACCAGTTTCCTCACCATTTCGGCTTCATCCTCATTCTCGTGACTCCTTTGACTAAGGGTCATTCTCGACACGATGTTATTCACAAGTGTCATGAATTCTCCTCCAAGATCAACAGTTTCACCAGGCGCCACACTTTTCTTGAGCACAAGCTTCACGAGCCTTGTTGTCTCTTCCACCCTCACATGTTGGAGCTGGTCGAGTATGCGTCCACCGAGGAGTTCGGAAACGCAAAGCTTCTTCATGAACTTGAAATAGGGTCCATAGGGTGCAAACAAGAAGTCTTGGAAGCCATAGGACATGGTCTCAATAGCAACGGTGTGAGCAGGGCGATCTGAGAAGGAGGTTTCGTGTGTTTTGAGGAATTCTTTTGCAGCTTCTGCGGTGGAAGCTACGACACAAGGGATGGAGCCAAGGAAAAGGTGCATGATGGGTCCATAGCGGAATGAGAGCTTTTGAAAATCATGGTGGGGCAGTGAGGAAATAAGGTGGAGGTGTCCAATGATGGGTAGGGCTTGTGGACTTGGTGGAAGGAGGGTTTTGTTTTGTTTTCTTAACAGTATGGATCGAAGTAGGATGGTGGAGAGTGTAAAAACGAGGAAGAGTGGAATATAGCATTGAAAATCAGCCATTACTTGAATGCTATTGAAGTAGCTTTTATTTTTTACTATGATCTATGGGATATAGTTAAGTGAAAGGTATGTACTTATATAGGGTAGGAGAAGAACGAGAAAATATACCTTATCACAGGGAGTGGTTTTTCGTGTAAAAAAAATGCATGTACATAAAGTTTGATTACCTTGAAAAAAGATTTTGGATTTGGCTTTTGAGAATTAAAAAAATGCCAAAAGAGTTTTACGGGTTAGATGGGTATTTTCGGCTCAAAATAACGAGAGTTTAATATACCTCAACGAGTCCGTATAGAGAAAAGTGAAAATGTGTCATTAGATAAGAGTGTGTGTCTTAGTACTCTAACTTTCTAATGCAAAATAAATTGAAAGAGCCATATTCATATAGTGTTGGGCTATGGTGTATTATCCATATTTTATATCACTCACTACATCACTCATATGACAAATTTTAGGTCAATCAAATTGTCACATAGGTTTGTCAAAATTTTAAACTTTCTAGTTGTATTATACTGTAGTCAAACTATATAAATACAGTATATTGTAATATAATATATGTACTTTTTATATTTATAAATTTAACTCATATTAAAATAATATTTTTTGATTAAAAAAACTGATTATATTACAAAATATTATTGACAACGAACATTATTTTAATTCGTATTAAAATATTATTTTACAATATAATCAATTTTTTTAATAAAAAATATTATTTTAATATATGTTAAATTTATGAATACAAAGAGTACATATACTATACTACAATATATTGTATTCATATATTTGACTACAGTAGAAATACAACTAGAAAGTTTGAAATTTTGACCAAACTCTTCTGACAATTTGATTGGTCCAAAATTTACTATATATAAATGATGTAATAAATAATATAAAATATAAATGATACACCTTAGCCCAGTCCTTTCATATAACAGTCGCCACCGTTTTATTGACCAAAAGAAAAGTAGGAGTCTAATATACGGACGGTTGCGCCTTATTATATACCAAAAGAGAGGAATCTTCATTCTTCACGGTGAGAAATGGTCTTGCAAAAACTAGTCAAATGGGCTGACGCAGGGGAGTGATTATTCGTGTAAAAAAAATGCATGTACATAAAGTTTGATTACCTTGAAAAAAGATTTTGGATTTGACTTTTGAGAATTAAAAAAATGCCAAAAGAGTTTTACGGGTCAGATGGGTATTTTCGGCTCGAGTCAAAATAGCTAGAGTTTAATATATCTCAACGAGTCGGTCTAGTGAAAAGTGAAAATATATCATTAGATAAGAGAGTGTGTAAAGAAGTACTCTAACTCTCTAATGCAAAATAAATTGAAAGAACCATATTCATATAATTTCAGGTTAAGAATGATCGATAACTCAATCGCCCCATTTTATTGACCAAAGAAAAAGTAGGAGTCTAATATACGGACACTTGCTCCCGCCTTATTATATACTCAAGAGAGTAATCTTCATTCTTCACGGTGAGAAAAAAGTCTTGCAAAAACTAGTCAAAAACGGGGTTGACGCAGTTAGGGAGACATTCTCTTTTGAAAAATATTCTCTTCAACGGCAATTTGCACTCTTATGAACGGCACTGTCTTATTTGGATCCCGAGGTCGAGAATATCTTTTACTGATGAGAAAAAATTACCCACAATTTAATTATAAATGGTGATTGGAACAGTGACATGAGACTACGAATATGAATTCTATAAGTTTGAATTTTTGTGAAGTTTTTGCAGTGACTTGAGACTACGAATTTGAATTCTATAAGTTTGAATTCTATATTCAAGATTTTATAGTTTGGGTTTTAATAGATTTATATCTCAAGAATTTATAAGATTTGAAATGATTATATGGATTTTTAACAAAACTCAATACAATTTTTCCAATCTTTTAATATCTAATTTGTTGTAGCTTTTATGTCATATAAGTAGCATTTTTCCATATATTTAAAGTTATTCTAGTCCTCCATGCATTAACATTTTCTCGTTCATGCTCTTGGATTTAAACATTATGTTCAAAGTTATTGTCTTTGTTAACTGTTAAGTAATTATTTATCTGAAATATTTTCAAATAACATTAGTTTTAAATAGAATTTATATACTTAATTTTTAAATTTCTTCATTAAAATGGACTACAAAAGGCATGGTGCTTTTACTTGTTTCCACCGAAAAATGCATGAAAAGGGCGCAAAAAAAAAAGTCATGGGGCACAAAAAAAAAACTTTTGCTTCACTTGCTTATATATGAGAAACTTGGTGTATATTTCCCACAAAATGTAACATCCTAAAATTTAAATATAATATTTTTAATAAAAGATTAAGCTGTCAGTAGAGTTAGTGTAGAAAGTGACTAATTTATTAGTAACTAAAAGATTACAAAGTTCGAATAAAGAAAAATAATTAAAATAAAACAATTTTTAAAAAAAGAATATAATAAAGTAAGGGGCCAAGAGCCCCACAGAAATGTGTAATTGGCTAGAACCAATTTATAAATGAGTAAATAGCCAATTTGGTCCCTGAAACTGTGAGATCGTGTCAATTTGGTCTCTCAAATTAACGAAATTTCAAAAAGATCCATGAAACTGTCAAACGTTGATCAAGTTGGTCCCTCCGTTAGGCAGGGTTACTTGACGCCGTTAATGGCGCTTACGTGCCACGTTAAGTGACCATGTGGTTTGACAGTTGTACCACAGTTTTGGGGACCAATTTGACACTAAATTTCAGGGACTAAAATGATACTTAATTTGTAGTTTAACTCTTTAACTCGTTTCATTTCCATCCCTCATTTTACCTTTTCATCTTCCCCTGGCCTCCCCTCCTCCTCCCCTCTGCCACACCCTTCCTTCTGCAACCGCTCGCCGGAGACCATAACCCGTCGTCGGAACCTCACCGGAACTCGCTTCCACTCAAAACGCAGGTGTGTATTTTGTTTACCCATTTTGTTTTGAGTTATGGGTTTTGATTGTTCATCTTCTTCTTCATGCTGTGCATGTGGTAGGGGTTGGGTAGGGTTTCATCTAAGTCTCTATTACATTAGTTTTGTACTTGGGCATTTGCCCTAGTTATCATTTTACCCATTGTTGCGCATTCTTCATTATCAATGTGGGTGGGTTTAGGGTTTGTTGCGATGCTCTGTTTTTTTGTTTTGTAACAGAGTATATGAAACGTTTTTTAATTTATGCTTCTTTGGTAATGTGCAGAATGAGTACTATGATCACTGTTATCGTGCACCATGGAGGCATATTGTTGAGGAATGAGAGAGGAATTCTGGAGTATGTGGGTGGTGAGATGGATGTGTGGGAAGAGTTGGACTCAGACACACTCAATGTTTTTGATTTGTTTAGCATTGTGAAGGTGTGTAAGGGTTATGATAAGGTTGAAAAATTGTGGTGGTTGAAGCCAAACAGGGACCTGGATATTGGGTTGAGGGAACTAACCTGTGACAATAGCTTCATAGATATGGTTAAGGCTGCCCTCCTTAATGGGAATGAGATTGAGATTTATCATGAGTATGCCCCCGAGCCCCTTCAGGCATGGGTGCCTAACCAGGAAGCTTTGAATGCTGCTAACATGGATGTTGATGAGTGTCTCATAAGTCCATATGAGGATAGCCATTCTACTGCTGATGAAAGTGCAAAGGACAGCCATTACAAGCCTCCTCCGATTGAAATTAGTTCAGATGATTATGAGGAAGTGGTGTTAAGCAAGAATGAAGGGAAGAAGGCTAAGGGAAATAAGGTAGCTGGGACTTCATCCAAGGGTAAGAAGGCTAAGGGAAATAAGGTTGCTGGGACTTCATCCAAGGGTAAGAAGGTTGTTGGGACTTCATCCGAGGGTAAGAAGGCTAAGGGTAAGAAGGTTGTTGGGATTTCATCCAAGGGTAAGAAGTGTTGGGAGACCAAAGAAACATAGAAGGAAGGATGAAAATGAGGAACCCGTGTGTGGTCATAAGCTGAAGAGGTCATATCCTAACTTCACTTGCTCAAGATGTGGCATTGAGGGCCATAACAGTAGGGGATGCATGAACACTGGAGTTCCTCAAAAACCTAAAGCTAAGACATCAACTCAAGGACAAGAGGATTTAGTGTCTGAGATACCATTAACACAAACTGCTCCTACTATTGAGCCAGTGCAATCTCAAGATGTACCACCACAAGTGCAGCAACAAGTTGAAGATCCTCCAACACAAGTTCAAGATCCTCCAGTACAAGTTCAGGCCAATCCACCATCACAGTAAAGAGTGCAGAGGGTAAGCTGGCTTTTTGCAGGGACTGAATTGATTTCATATATAAAAGTTCAGGGACTATTTTGATTTTAAGTTGCATATTTTGGGGACTAAATTGACACTATGTTATCGATTTCTACTTCTGCAGGCAAGGAGATATGGTATAAGAGGACCTCTTATACCACAAGTGCCAAAGGAACCCTCAATTAGAGGCCCACCAGTAACAGCTCCACCAGCACCAGCCCCTCTTACACCAGCACCAGCCCCTCTTGCACCACCACCACTTCCAATTCCAGCTCCACGGCCTATCATGGTCGAACTTCCAGCACCACCAACTGGATCAAGGGAAGGACAACCACAGTTCATGTCTTTCATTCCAACTCCAAGGCTGCCACAGATGCATCCAAGGAAACCATGAAGTCAAGACTATTTTGGATTTTGGATAATTTAGTACAATGATATATTTGCACAATTGATGGCGCCTCTGTTTTTTGTTAATGACACATGTGAACATTGGATGTTTAGGAATATGGTGTATGGTTTATCTACTGTAATTTCTAGTTTGGTACAGGTTTGTATGTACTCTGTTTTGGGTATTCTTTTGTAAGACATATTTGGACACCTTTTGGTGCTTCAACCTATGGAATTTGTCTTTTGGACCACATTTTGGTGCTTCCTTTCATTTTATGTAACAAAATGACACAGTTTGTCTTATGCAACAAAATGACACATTTACTCCAAGCTTGTCATTCATTTCATTTCCAAAATAGGACAATACTTTACACATTACATTCCAAAATATGCCTACATCATACCTAAGAACATCCCACCTAAAACTACCTAAGCACTCTGCCTACCAATCCACCAAACCAAACAAACACTTAACAACACACACATTACAACAACCCCAAATTTGACCATTCTAACATCTGCAACCAAAGTGTCAACCTTGCCAACCAACTCAATCAGTTCTGCCTTCATTATTCCCTCACTGCCAGTATCATTAAGAGTTTCACATCTCTCAGGAACCTTGAAAATCTTAGGAATCTCATCCACCCAGACAAGATAGCCACAATTGCCTTCACCCTGCAACAATTTGACATAAAGAAATTAGGGTTAGTAGAAACTGTGCTCCCTGCAAAGTGCAAGAAAATCGCAAACCCTAATGGAGTTTTGGGATTGAATCTTACCAATGGAAAGGGACATCCATAGAAGGGACTCCCTGGGTTCCTCGGAGTCCTAGAGATTCGTAACACAGCTCTCCTCTCACAATTGCAAAACAAAGGTAAGGGGTTGTTGATTTCTGCCCCATCAACCCTGGAGCTGCTCGACCAAGACGGAGTTGTGGGTTTCTTGGTTTGTCTTGAGTATGGTAGCGACGAACCACCACCCATCGGCATCCCTTTTGTGTAGTTGGAGAGAGCGAGAGAGAGAGACAAACACAAACGACGAAGGAGATAGAGCAGAGAGACAACCAAAGACAGCCGAAGGAAGAAGACAGCCGAAGGAAGAAGAAGATGAACGATAGGTTTTTAGAAAAAAATTTGAGTGTCAATTTGGTCCCTGAATCAATTTAGTCCCTGAAATTTAGTGTCAGATTGGTCCCCAAAACTGTGGTACAACTGTCAAGCCACATGGTCACTTAACGTGCCACGTAAGCACCGTTCACGGCGTCAAGTAACCCTGCCTAACGGAGGGACCAACTTGATCAACATTTGACAGTTTCAGGGACCTTTTTGAATTTTCGTTAATTTGAGGGACCAAATTGACACGATCTCACAGTTTCAGGGACCAAATTGTCTATTTACTCATTTAGAAATTGAGACTCACGTGCAGGGCGAAGAATAGTGAAGCGCCAGTGCATCACTTTAAGATTAAGAAAAAAAAAGGTGGCCAACCAAATATAAGTGAAGGAAAAAGTTTTATGAAAACCTATTGTGGGAATTGAGCACCGTCGAAGGGAGAGATATTTTTAGCAGTGCCTTTGCATTAAGTACGGAGTGTGGAACCGCACCAATCAAAGGAGAAAGACCTTTAGTGAAATTGTAGGTTTTGTGCTTGATAATTTTTAGAGCATTTTGGAGGTCTACGAGAAGTAAGTAAACATCATTTTCCTTAAACTTTCATGATATAGATTTTAAAGGGTTTAAGTATGAAATTAATTGGTAATTATTTGGGGTTTCGCCCTTAAAATTAAATTGATGTTTTATTGGTGATTAATTATTATGAGATTGAATATTTACATGTATGATGATTTGATGATTATTATTTTGTATGTCTTTTTGTGATATATGATGCCTCAGTGTTGTTTTGATGTGAATTTAATGAATGTTAATGCATATGACATGATGCTATGTATTGAGGTTATTTTGGAATGATTGTTTGGTAACATGCGTATGTTTGGTTATCTCCCATTGGGAGAGATAAACATTTGAGATACCTCCTTCGAGGAGACGGCAAAGGGCCTAAATCGTAGCGATGACAAATTGGCCTAATGCGAGGCACTGACAAAGGGCTTCCCTCAAGGAGATGGCAATAATGATTATTGCAAGGGTATGGGTACCTCCTTCGTAGAGATGGCAAAAGTACTAACTCTTAGCGATGGTATATTGGCCTAATGCGAGGCGATGGCAAAAGAAGTCCTACATGGAGAAGGCAATGTTGGACATTGCAAGGTTGTGGTTACTTCCTTCGTAGAGATGGCAAAGGGTCTAACTCGTAGCAATGACATATTGGTCTAATACGAGGTAATGGCAAAGGGACTCCCACTACAAAAAAATGTCATTTAGCGACCGAAAATAGTGATCAAATTTGTTGGTTGCTGTTTACGACCGAAATGGCGACCGATTGTATGATCTAAATCAAACACTGATTAGAGTTGATAATGCGACCGAAATAGCGACCGAAATAGAGCATAGCAGAGTTATCGGTCTCTATTTCGGTCGCAAAATAAAGGAAAGTAAAAGCCAAAAATTGCTGACTTTTTAGCGACCGAAATGGCGATCGAGTTAAATGCAACGGTTAAATTTTATCTATCTTTGCGACCGATATTAAATCGGTCGCTAAACGGTGCACAAAAAAATTAAAATAGAGTGTGTTAGCGACCGGATTTTAAATCAGTCACTAAATTTATGAATTTAAAATTCAAATTAACCCATTTAGAGACCGATTTAGCGACCGAATTATTCGGTCGCTAAAAATGAAATCCCTAAAACCGGTGCAGCCCCCTTTCTTCCTCACTCGCCCGAATGTCTCCTTCTCTCTCACCGTTTCTCTCCTTCTTCCTCACTCGCGAACTCCGGCCACCACCTCCTCCAGCTTCTCTCCGGCCACTACCTCCTCCACACAGTAAGCATACGTCTCTCTCTCCCTCTCCTTCTCTCTCTCACTAGCGTCTCTCTCTCCCTCTGTCTCTCTCTCTTTACAGGTTTGATTCGGTTTTCAGGCTCTGTTTGCATGTTTTGCAGGTTTTCTGTTATGCTGAGTCACTACACTAGTCACCAATTCTATTTTGCATTTGTTATTAGATTCAGTTGCATATATGAACTTCTTGATTATGCTTGTTTTCTGTTATGCTCAGGGTGCTATATATATGTAGATATCTGATGAATGAATAATAGAGAAGAAAGACGATGAATGAAATTAGTATTTTTCAATAATAGCTTAGCTCTTACATTTTCCTAAGCTTAGCTAGTATATATTACTTCCCATTACATTAGCATGTACAGCCACGAGTAGATATCTGATATGTAATGAAAATGTTTTGTTTATACTTTCATGAGTGGCAAGTGTGCAAGTAGGTTAATGATTTCCAAGTTTATACTTTTATCACAAGAGCCTTTGATGATTTTATTATTTTTTCTTACAGTTTTCTTTGTCGATTGACAACCGCTCTAGTCATCACCCGTTTTCACTATTTGCTTGGAGTTGAGGTAGGTCAAATACTATATCTTTTTCTTTGTTGCTAGTGGTGCTTGAAGACTTTGAATTGATTTGTTGATTGTTAGTGAAGAGCTGAGCTCAATAGGATTTTGGTTGTGTGCTGGTAGATTAGAAATGATGCATGTGGTTGCAATTGAATATGTTGTTTGTTAGTGGAGAGCTGAGCTCAATAGGATACTGGTTGTGTGCTGGTAGATTAAAATTGATGCATGTGGTTGTAAACTTTATATGTTGTTTGTTAGTGGAGAGCAGAGCTCAATAGGATGGATGTGTCAATTCTATGCCTTAGTTGCCATTAGTGGAGAGACGAGCTCAATAGGATGTGATCCTGTCAAAAAGGCGGGATGCTTGTTGTGTGTTGCTAATTTAGAAGTTATGCATGTGTTTGACAATTATGTGTTACCTGTTAGTGGAGAGCGGAGCTCAATAGGATGTTTGCTACTATATTTTATCTAATTTTGTGTTGAAATATGCTTCAATATATATTTGTTGAAGTATGCTGCAATCCTTATAAGTCAATGGTTTTATTTTCTGCTAGAGTTAATTATTAAGCTACGAAAGCCTTAGTTTCCTATTTGAGATTCAATATTAATGAGCATGCGTACCTTCTCAGGGCACGCATGCTCATTCAATATTTTGGATGTGCTTGAAGGATTCTTGAAGTTTGAGGTTTTTCTTTAATTCTGCCTTAAGGCCAAGGTCTTAGATAATGAAGGATTAAGTATAGGGTTAGATAAAATGAAGGGTGGGGCACAATTTGCCAGGCACATGACGTGCCGTCATCATTCAAACATTATTCACATTAGAAAGCAGCTCTGTACACAATATTATAAAAGCAACTCTGGTTTTCTACTCATTTGTTTCACTAGGCAATGGAGCTTTCCAAAAATAGTTGTTGATGACCATCCTTACTAGGTTATCTAGGCATTTCCAGTAGGAAAAGTCCTATCTATGACCATCCTTCAAAACGACATAAAAGCATCTGCTTTCCTGAAAAGTACTATGTTTGCTAATCTGTAAAGTTGCATGTGAAGTTGCATTTCTTTGTTCTATTTTAACATGCTAGTATGCTACATGGATCTTTCCATCTTTTCTTATTATCACTTGATGAAGTTTAGACATATGACTTGTTTTCCTTATCGTTTTATTAGAAGATGGGTCCGACTAAATGTTTTGAGACAGTCATCCATTTAGACCAGGTACATTATCTCATCAACTTAAGAATAACGATCGGATTCACGTAATAATGGTTAAAGCATAAACTAATCATTACTAAATTGTTCTTGTGTATTTGCAGGATTTGATTTCAATCCCGCGATCATTCTACCGTCGTTGGGGAAAAGGAATACCACGTGTTGTGACTATTGAAGACAAATGCGGAAATCTGTTCAATGGGAATATAGTAATCCATGAGGATCGCCCATATTCTGCAACAGATACAAATGATATCGGGGAGTTGTATTTGTTGTCCACTGGTGCATTGCCAAAGTTTAAGTACCTTGGGGGCTCTCGCTTCTACATGTTCATCCCTTTGGAAGATTGATGAGTTTTGATATTTTGATTAGTACTTATTGACTGTGGTGTGTTTTTATGTTTTGATCGTTAATTAGTACATCATTAAACTTTTTTTTATAAACAATTATTAAACTTGCGTTAATTAATGTATGTGTTTTCTTGATCATATTGACTGTGGTGTTTTGGATCGTTAGTACATCATATTTACGTTTTCTATTTATTAAAAAAAATATTGGTGTATTTTGTTTATATCAGAAATTAAAAATCAATGGGGTAATAGTTGAAAAACAAAATTTGGTCGGTAGGATTAAGTTACAGGAAAATTTTTATAAAAAAAAATTCAAAATTTGCGACCGAAATAACGACCAATGTCAGTCACCAAATTCGGTTATCTGAGCATGCGACCAACTATACGGCGACCAAAATATATAATTTTGTGACCGAAATATTGGTCGTAAATTTGTGACCGAATTATTGGTCGCAAATTTGCGACCGAAATACAAATTCGATCGCTAAACATTTAGCAATCAGGATTTCTGCTACCCCCCTAATTCGGTCGCTACACAATATAGCAACCGAATTATCATGTTTAGCGACCGAAATCTTCGGTCACTAAATAGCTTTTTTTTTAGTGTCCTACGAAGAGAAGGCAATGAGATGTCATTGCACTGATGTGTTTGTTTTGTTGATTTAATTGTATGTGCTGCGATTTATTTATTTTATTATTTGAAGAACTTTGAGATTACATTTTTTTTAAATGACGGATTACCATGGTTGTTTTTCCGGTATCCGTGCCGACTGAAAGCAATATCTATTCGAAAACCTTTAAAAAAATTGTATCTACTTACTGGGATTATAAATCTAATTAGTGGTGTTGTCTTTTAGAGTTTACAGGTGTTGAGATAGATGATGCAGCTTTTTTTTTTTGGAAGGTCTTGAAGATATTAGCTTGAGTTTATTTTTATTTCTTTATTTATTTTGGGTTTATTAGGTACCCGTGTTTTGAGGCAAAAACAATTGTAAAAGAGTTGTGTAGTTTTTATTAATTAATAATTATGAGGCTTTATTCCATTTTAATATATAATGATTTATTTAATACTATTACTTTATTTAATTATTTTGAATATATGATATATTTTTCGAACTTAAATTTATTGCGAAAACTTCTATGACTCGAGTATTTAATTTAAATGTTTTGAAGGTTTTTATAGAAAATTAATTTGGGTTACTAATTAATGTAACGAAGGGCGTTATATTTATGGTATCGGAGCAGTTCGATTCTAAATCAGACTGTGGTAGTGAGACCTTTTTTCTTCAAAAACAAAATATGGGCCCATATGACTGATGTTAGAGTTACAACACTACTAGAAATCCATCTTTTTCGGACAGAATTTCAGACGGATTTCGGACGAAAATTGGACAAATTTCGGACGGATAATTCATTTCGGACGGAATGGCACTCGTCTGAAAAAGCCTCGTGGGAAATTATAAAATCCGTCCCAAATTCTATCCGAAAATATTTACGGACGGATTGCGGATGGAATATGGACAACGTGGAAATCCGAATTTTGGTTATTGTTCGGACGGATTTCGGACAGATTTATTTTTGTTTTCAAACGGATTTGGGACGGATGTTGTGATTTTGTTGGTTATTGTTCGGACGGATTTCGGACAGATTTATTTTTGTTTTCCAACGGATTTAGGACGGATTTCCCACGGAAGAATGAAAAATCAGAATCTGTCACGGCCAGGTCGTGATGCCCATCACGGCCGTGACATGTCAACTGAGCCAGACCCCTTCTAGGCAGAATCTGTCACGGCCAGGCCGTGATACCCATCACGGCCGTGACAGACCATTTATTGAAGTAGCATTCAAGGCAGAAGTTGTCACGGCTAGGTCGTGATGCCCATCACGGCCGTGACATGTCAACTGAGCCAGACCCCTTCTAGGCAGAATCTGTCACGGCCAGGCCGTGATGGGACAGACCATTTAGTGAAGCAGCATTCAAGGCAGAAGCTGTCACGGCCAGGCCGTGATGCCCATCACGACCGTGACAGATCACTTCACTTACATTACAGTTTCACTATCTATGCGAATTATATGGCACCGATCACTAACATTTGCAGTTTCACATTCAATCACAAAATCATGAATTTGACTATTGTTACAAAATACAGCCTTGGTACCATACAACTTCTAAAAATCAAATACCAATTACTGCATACAATCCAAAAGTCATGACTTAAAAACTATCAGAAGATCAAGCCATTGTGAACTGTGAAGGTCATGTAATGAACCAAACAAAAAAAATAAATAAAGTTGCCAAAAGAACTATGTGACCCACTTGAGTACTGCCTTGTCATGTTCTCTCGGTTTGAAAGTTCAGCAGCTGCTCTTGCAGCCATGCTTGCAAGTTCTGCAGATTCTGCAGCAGCCTCTGCAGCAGAGGCAACATCTTTGAATTCCATGTTCCTATTCTGCTTACCCATAGGAAAGGCACTCCTTTTTTCAGAACTCGAATCTCTAAAATCCATTTCTTGTCTTCCAGTTCCTATAAGAAAGAATCCCAAATATTCAGGCAATAGAAAGAACAAAAGCCTCAAATTCATTTGCAATTACTGTCTTCAAAAATTTACCTGAAGGTCTAGTTTCTGGATTAGACACCCCTGATGCCGTTGACTGATTGCCACCGGCCTTTCTAGAGGCACCACTTGAAAAATAATATAATACAACAAACTTACATTTTATATTAAATAAGCTAAAGATAATAATCCAAAATGAACAAAGCCTAGTAGCCCACCAACAGGTCTTGCGAAGAATTTCCATCATTATCTCCAAACGACTTGGGTTCCCATTTGATATTATGCTCCTCAGCAATAGCAGACAGTATTTTTATCTTGGTGGGACCATCCGGTGCTTTGGAAGACAATTTCTCAATCAACTAAAATGACAACATTAAATTATAATAAATCTGAAAAGAAATGAGCTTTAACATGATCATATCCAACTTCAAGAAGCTAGAGAAACTTGCCAAGTGATTTACACCACAGTCAGGACGTAATTCAACAACTGCTGAGACAAATATAGAGACAAGCATGTGCATCCAGCATATTTACATAAATGACATACATAGAATACCAATTTAGACATGATGTCAACAATAAAACAGATACAATTCTGCAAGTCAGTACCTAAAATCATTAGGAATTCAAGGTGCCACTAGCAAGCTACATGACTAGAGTTGTAGAACATGACAAACGATACTGCAAACAGTTACAAGTTCCTTGAATCCCCTCATAAAAACACCAAGCCATCAAACGCTGACACTTAATACAGTTGTGTTGTCAAAACAAGGTTCAGTGACTAAACCAAGAGATAGTATAATAAAACCATGTTCCTAACAAAGAAAGCAAGCAATTTGTACAAGTGGCCACACCAACAACATGAAGAAGGAAACTTTTTTATATCATTCATGTAAAGTCCCCACAACAAAAAACACACTTTCACAAACTTGCATTCTTTTCACAGAAGGGTAGCCACAACTGAAACTATCACAAACCAAATTACAATAATAACTAATAACTGCATCTCAGCTATATGACTGCAACACAAATAATTAGCACTGAATTTTATAATTTCATAACATAGAAGCTTCAAAGATGGTTTCATGAAAAGTCAAAGTAGTTATTGGTACCTTGTTCAATCTGCGCAAATGAACATTCAACAGAATGATGAAATTGATTTAGGCAATAACTAATTAATAGTCCCAATTGCACAAAACAAGGTTCAATTTCAAAATTAAACTCTGAATTCAAAAGCTAGGGTTTAGGGTTTTAAAATCAATTTGGGGTTTTTCTGAATCTGAGCAAAATAGATGAGATTTCACTTACCCCAGGAGAAGGGAAGAGGTACTGTGACGACGACCCAAGGTGGTGATGACGGCGGACGACCCGAGACAGCGACAGAGCTCCATTTTCGCGCTGCTACAACAGTTCAGGAAGAAATCACACGACGCTACGTGAGGCTCCCTACCAAGCGCGATGTGAACAGGAGGAGCGAAACGAAGCAGAACGCGCGTCGTCTTCTCCCCTACCAGGCGCAACCAGACGGTGACCTCCCATGGCGGAGCACGGCTGGACGGCGACGGACGTCCAAGGGGTGGCGGTGTGCAACTGAGAGGGGTGGCTGGACGTTGGCCTCCCTAGTGGCGGCGCGAACCAGACAGGAAGGAAGAGGGAGGAGCTTAGTTTGGGGGGAGAAGAAGTGGGGAAGAAGAAGAAGGGAGAAAGAAGGAGAAGCAGAGAAAGAAAAGAGAAAGTGAGGGAGAGGCGTCGAGACAGAGAGAGAAAAATGAGAAAGTTATGTTTTGAAGTTAATTATTTAGTAATAGGTACAAAATGAGTGATAAATATTAAGTCTAAAATAATCATGTTTTTACTTTTTTTGGAATCTAAAAATAAATATTGATAAATATATGATTTCGAAATTCAAATTAGAGTAAAGATTAATAGTTGAACTGATCAACTAAGAAAATACTCGGTCCAAAATTTAATCTCTGATAAATGTCAAACCAGTTTATTTTCAACTCTAAAATTAAATAGAATGAAAATATGAAAATTCTTTTCTCTTAATCTCATTATTTAAAATATTTTTCTGTACTGGTAATAATAGTGACTATAATGTAACTTATTGTCTAGTAAGCGTGCATTCACTGAAATAAGTCAGTGCTAACGCACCAAATAAAATAATTTGAATAGAGTAATTTAATTACTCAAACTAAACCACATAAAAAAATTAACATAAACATCCAAATAAAATAATTAATCATATGTGTAAAAACTAGGGTGTTACAATTAGCAGAGAAACGACATCATCCCATTTTCATTTCATTTATATCCCTTTCCTTTTGTTTTATTTTATTTTTTTGCAGCACCTATCTTCAAACTTCAATAACCCTCCTTTGTTTTTCTTATTCCTATCTCTCTCTCTAACCCATTCTCACTTTCTCTCTCTGCATAGAATAGCAATTAGCAAACAAAATGAAAGAAGAAACTTGGAAACTCCACCCATCCACCCATCAAACATGACATATGTTTTCCTAGATCTTGCATCAGTCCATGATTAATTGCAACACTCGTTACATGTAATTGAAAATAAACAAACAAGTAAATGATCCTCGTCTTAATGCTCACGTTAGCTCCAATAGTGTAATTATCTACTCCGTCAAGCAAGCATAGCCGTGTCAAACGTCTCAGAGAGGGAATCAAACAACGTTCAACAATCAGAAATCAAGAAATCAATTACGCATGACCAAACACACATTCTAATTTGATCTAAACACTTAATCTTATTACCAAACAAGGTTATTTTCAAAGAAAATCTTATGACCAAACTTTGTTTTGATTAAAGGATCATGAAAGAGAACTCGGGAATCATCAATTAAGAGTCCTAATTGCACTAAATCATAATTAATTTCACAAAAACATAACCAACTTCAAATAAAATCAAATTGGGGTTTAGGGCTCCTAAATACAATTTGGGGAAAACTCATTTTAACTAAAGAATAATGAATTTGGTTTAGGGAAACACTAATTCACAGTCCCAATTTCATAAAACAAGGTTTATTCTTTAAGATTAAAATCTGAAATCAAAGGGGGGTTTACGGGTCTGAAAGGAGAAAGAAGAAGAAAGAGAAAGAAAGAAAGAAAGAGAAAAGGGGGGGTTTGCGGGTCTGATGGGGGGAAGGAGAGAGTAATTTAATTACTCAAACTAAACCGGTACGAATTGCTTTAATAGGGATTGATTTCATTTTATTAGTCTAAATATGTTTTCTAATTTTTGTTCATAAATCTTGTTTACTTTTAAATTTATTAAGATCAAATATTTTAATCATATTTATAAGATAAATTATTTAATCTTTTTTCAAGGAAAATATAAAAAATAACAAATTCCGTGTGAAATCCGTTCGAAATTTTCGGACGGATTTCAGACAGATATAAGAAATATAAACAAAACAACACAATCCGTCTGAAATCCGTCCGAAATTTTCAGACGGATTTCAGACGGATCAAGGAAAATATAAAAAACAACACAATCCGTCTGAAATCCGTCCGAAATTTAGGACGGATTTCAGACGGAACAAGGAAAATATAAAAAATAACACAATCCGTCTGAAATAGGTCCGAAATTTTCGGACGGGTTTCAGACGGATCAAGGAAAATATAAAAAATAACACAATCCGTCTGAAATCCGTCCGAAATTTCGGACGGATCAAGGAAAGTATAAAAAATAACACAATCCGTCTGAAATCCGTCCGAAATTTTCGGAAAATTTCTGACGGAAACATTTCCGTCCGAAAATTCCGTCCGAAAATTCAAGTTTTCTAGTAGTGCAAAGACTACATGCTATTCTTTTAGATGTTGGGTCTGGCCAACCCAATATTTGTTTGATGATGTACAGATTTATGATGACTAACATGCAATGGTATGAGCTTTGTTAGTAAGAAAAAGATTTTATTAAAATTTCTTGTGTGGGAAATTTTGGAGTTGACTAGTGTTTAATTTTTTTTCTTTTCTTTTGTGTGTGTGTTGTATACCTCCACTTCATGTTTAAATTTGTTCTCTGGTGTACATGATTGGTTCTATTTTGTTGAATTTGATTAATTATTGATTGTGACTGAACTTTTTTTTTTAATGATCATGATTCATGTCTCTATAGTGTATGTAAATCAATTTATTTTCTTGCTGCCTATTTATTCATTATTATTATTATTTTGTCTATGAGAATTTAGATGTTGAAATTTCAAGGACGAAATTTCTTGCTTGAAGGAGTGGAGAAATGTTACATCCTAAAATTTCAATATAGCATTTTTAATAAAAGATTAAGCTATCAGTAGGGTTAGTGTAGAAAGTGACTAATTTATTAGTAATTAAAAGAATACAAAGTTCGAATAAAGAAAAATAATTAAAATAAAACAATTTTTAAAAAAAGAATATAATAAAATAAGGGGCCAAGGGCCCAGGGAAATGTGTAATTGGCTGGAACCAATTTACAAATTGAAACTCACGTGCTGGGCCAAGAATAGTGAAGCGCCAGTGCATCACTTTAAGATTAAGAAAGAAAAAGGTGGCCAGCCAAATATAAATGAAGGAAAAAGTTTTATGAAAACCTATTGTGGGAGTTGAGCGCCGTCGATGGGGGAGATGTTTTTAGCAGTGCCTTGGCGTTAAGTACGAAGTGTGGAACCGTACCGATCAAAGCAGAAAGACCTTTAGTGAAACTGTAGCTTTTGTGCTTGATAATTTTTAGAGCATGATATAGATTTTAAAGGGTTTAAGTATGAAATTAATTGGTAATTATTTGGGGTTTCATCCTTAAAATGAAATTGATGTTTTATTGGTGAATAATTATCATGAGATTGAATATTTACATATATGATGATTTGATGATTATTATTTTGTATGTCTTTTTGTGATATATGATGCCTCTGTTGTTTTGATGTGAATTTGATGAATGTTAATGCATATGACATGATGCTATGTATTGAGGTTATTTTGGAATGATTGTTTGGTAACATGCGTATGTTTGGTTATCTCCCATGGGGAGATAATCGTTTGAGATACCTCCTTCGAGGAGACGGCAAAATGCCTAACTCGTAGCGATGACAAATTGGCCTAATGCGAGGCACTGGCAAATGGCCTCCCTCAAGGAGAAGACAATAATGATTATTACAAGGGTATGGTTACCTCCTTCGTAGAGATGGCAAAATGACTAACTCGTAGCGATAACATATTGGCCTAATGCGAGGCGATGACAAAAGGACGTCCTACATGGAGAAGGCAATGTTGGACATTGCAAGGTTGTGGTTACTTCCTTCGTAGAGATGACAAAGCGCCTAACTCGTAGCAATGACATATTGGCCTAATGCGAGGCAATGACAAAGGGACTCCTACGAAGAGGTGGTAATGAGATGTCATTGCACTGATGTGTTTGTTTTGTTGATTTTATTGTATGTGATGTGGTTTATTTATGTTATTATTTGAAGAACTTTGAGATTACATTTTTTTTAAATGACGGATTACCATGATTGTTTTTCCGGTTACCGCGTCGGCTGAAAGTAACATCTTTTCAAAAACCATTATAAAAATTGTGTCTGCTTACTGGGATTATAAATCTCATTAGCGGTATTGTCTTTCAGAGTTTACAGGTGTTGAGATAGATGATGCATCATTTTTTTAGAAGGTTTTGAAGATATCAGCTTGAGTTTATTTTTATTTCTTTATTTCTTTTAGGTTTATTAGGTTCCCGTGTTTTGAGGTAAAAACAATTGTAAAAGAGTTATGTAGTTTTTATTAATTAATAATTATGAGGCTTTACTCCATTTTAATATATAATGATTTATTTAATTTTATTACTTTATTTAATTATTTTGAATATACGAGATATTTTTCGAACTTAAATTTATTGCGAAAACTTCTATGATTCGAGTATTTAATTTAAACATTTTGAAGGTTTTTATAGAAAATTAATTTGGGTTACTAATATAACGAAGGGTGTTACACAAAACCATATGATGTTGCTTTTAAAGAAGATTATTTTTGAATTTTTTGTCAGTTGGTTCGAAGAGTTCAGTACTTTCTGCTTGTGTTTTGTATCAGATTTATATGGTGTTTGGAAGAGCTTATTTAAGCTCCTTTTGACTTATCTGATGACATAAGCTCTTATGCAGTGTGTTTGACAGAGCTTATAAAAATAACTTATGCCATCCCATAAGGAGTTTTTGACTTATATTCATAAGTCACTGGGAGAAGCTTATGGAATTATCATAAGAGCTTATGCACTAAACACCCTCTCCGTGTTTTTCACTATTCGAATCCCCTCATGCTCCTTTCTTTCTTTTTCTTTCTTTAAGCGCTTATGACATAAGCTCTCATGCGATAAGGTATTATGTGATAAGCCCTCAATTAAATTGTTTACCCAAACACACCCTTAGTCCTTAAGTTTTGGATGTATGCAAAAGTTGCTCTTCTATCAAAGAAAAAGTTATTGATCTGTACTATTTCACATGTACCATCAGTAACACCCTAGTTTTTACACCTATGATTAATTATTTTATTTGGATGTTCAAGTTTATTATGTTATGTGGTTTAGTTTGAGTAATTAAATTACTCTCTTCAAATTATTTTATTAGGTGCGTTAGCACTGACTTATTTAAGTGAATGCACGCTTACTAGACAATAATTTAAGTTATTGTCACTATTATAACAGTACAGAAAAATATTTTAAATAATATGATTAAGAGAAAAGCATTTTCATATTCCTATTCTATTTAATTTTAGAGTTGAAAATAAACTGGTTTGACATCAATCGGAGATTAAATTTTGGACTGAGTATTTTCTTAGTTGATCAGTTCAATTATTAATCTTTACTCGAACTTGAATTTCGAAAACACATCTTTATCAATCTTTATTTTTAGATTCCAAAAAGTAAAAACATGTTTATTTTAGGCCTAATATTTATCACTCATTTTATACCATCACTAAGTAACTGGTTTAAAAACTCAATTTTCTCACTTTTCTCTCTCTCTTTCTCGACGCTCTCCCTTTTTTTCTCTTTCCTTCTTTGCTTCTTCTTCTTTCTTTCTTTCTTCTTTCTCTTTTCTTTTTCCTCCCACCTCAACTTCATCTTCCTCCTTCCTCTTACCATAGCAGCGCCGCCCACCCCACCAGGAATCTTGCCGGCCGCCGCTCAACGTAGGAAGGAGTAGATGCGATGGCGCCACCGCCTACACGGGTTGCTGCCGCGCAATCGTCGCTCCACCGCGGTAAGCACCACGCGCCGCCGCCTCCATGGTGGTTTTCACTATGTGAGTTGTTTTAAGCTTTCTTCTTCCTTTCTATGAAGCTTAGCTTCACTTTATGGGTCATGGTTGTTGTAGGGGAGTGTTCCACCGCCACTGCCACTTCGCCGGAGTTGTGCGCCGCCGCCGCTGTACCCATGGCTGTCACTGAGTCCTCTGCCTTCAAGCTTGGGTGAGTCAAAACCCTCTCTTGTGTATCAGATTCAAAACCCCCTAATGGATTTTTGAAACCCTAACCCTAACCCTTTGATTTTAGATTTTAATCTTGAAATTTAAGGTTGTTTTATGAAATTGGGACTGTGAATTTGTATTTCCCTAAACCAATTTCATTATTCTGAGTTTTCCCTAAATTGTATTAAGGAGCCCTAAACCCCCAATTTGATTTTATTTGAATTTGGATATGTTTTTGTGTAAAAGTAACCTATGAGTCACAAGGAGAGCGAAATCGTGAAAATGTTTTTGTACTGCTAATTTTTATGTAAGAAAGTTTGCAAGATTATACAATGTTATTTTATGAAATTAATTGTTGAAAACAAGTTAATGATGATCTTAGAAAATTGGTTCCATGGAAAAAGCTAAGTTTTGGCTTAAAAAGCTTTAAAAGTGATAATTGATGACAGATTTGAAAAAGAGTGATGACAGATTTGGAAAAACGTAGAAGGCAAGTATTTTTAAACGACAGTACATATTTTAAGGAAGTTAAAATCTCAAGTGACTCACCTTTGTGAAAACTAAGTTTTATTATTTAAGGATTTTATTAATGAATTTCCAATTTTGGAAAAAGAATTTATGAAAGCAAAACTGATTTAGTGTTAAAAGTGGTGTGGAACTTAGTAACCGAGACGTCGGGGTACTAAGGTTCTGTGTTGTGATGGACTCAGTCATTTGGACTTTGAGGGCCTATACCGTATACGTGAGGTATACCGTGTTGAAAACATTGAAGATGTTTTCTAGTGCCACGAACCTAAGACTGGTGCACCGGTCGAGAGGTGTCGTGGTTGAGCACTCGGACTGTGACGTCCTATGTTGTGATAAAAGTTTTATGGACAGTGAGGTCCTATGTTTTGATAAAAGTTTTATGGACAGTGAGGTCCTGTGTTGTGATGAAAGTTTTAAAAGCGTTTTAAAACTATGTGAGTCGTAAGCCATTTTGATCTTTGGCAAGGAAAGATTGAACACAAAGAAAAGAACAAAACAAAAGTGTTTTACATGCATTTGGCAGACGTGCCTGGGGTTTGTGACATAATTCATCAATTACCATCGGCGAAAGGTAATTACGACATGCATTTTCTCATGTGCCTAGGGAGGACATGGAGACCCCATCTTACTTGCTAATGGTAGGCCCTGATTGTGAACGTTAGCAATGTGTTTGGCCTTGTGTGCCTGGCTATGTATGCCTTTGTGGATGGGAAGAGGTTGCGCACCTATTGGCAGATGGCCAAGTTAGCCAGTGTGGCTATGGAGTCTGATCAACTCATATTATGTTGGGATATCTCATGAGATTAGGACAAAAATTAGATGATGAATATGAAGTGTCATTTATAATTTTGATGGATGATGTTTGGGGTGTTGAACCCATTGATAAACTATTAACTTATAAATGCTTGTGTGGTAAATGTATATGTGTTATGTGGTGTCGTGCATTTAGTTATTGTGTTAAAACCATATATTGACGTCTCACCCTTACACACATATCAGGTTTCTTCTGGTGCGCTATTGTACCATGGGTACTTTAACATAGATGGTGCAGAGGAGTCTTTCTAAGTCATTCAGAGACTTAGATCTAGTTACTTGATGGAGTACTTGAGTGGGGAATGATCACGTGAGTTTTCTCAGGAATGACTTTTAGAACGACCAGCTTAGGGTTTGAGATTTAGATTATTTTTGATAAGTATGGCTCAGAGAGCCTTTATTTTAAAATGGAATATTTATGGCTCGGAGAGCATACCTTTTGAATGAAAATCTAAGCTATTTCTTTTGGTCTTGTAAAGCTTATGGCCATAACTATTATTTTATGTATTGATGCCTGGTTGAATTTGGTGTAACTGGAATTATGGAGTGAAAATGTAATTATTTTAGCAGCTGTTATTTTACCGGAGATGTCCGAATTACAGAGGAGACTCTGTCGAAATTTTCGTAAAAATACTAGTTTTTATTTAAGTATGTTCTTTAAATGAAATAGGCTTGTCAGGCCATGATAGTAAGTTTGTGAGTCGATTAAGGCTTAGGTGTGGATACGTAAAGAAAAAAAAAATTTATACCCAATTTCAGACACTTACGTATTTATATACATTATTTTCCGAAAGCACCAGCAAATTATCCTTTTAATTTTATTTTCGCACGTGTTACGTAGTAATGCCCAAGGGGGGTGTTATAGAGTGGTATCAGAGCTGGTCGAGTCTTTCGGGATCTTTGGGGAATAGGTCTGTTAAGTTTTTGTTGTGTGATCTCTGGTTGGTTCTTGTTTGAATTGTTTCTTGTTGAAGCAATGTGTGTTGACGCACAAGAATATGTTTTCTTGATGTTTTTCCAAGGGCTTTAAGTCCGGGAGACAATAGATCTTGAATGTTACTTGGGTTCGGATATGACATTCGATTATTCTTGCGAATCGTGTCAGACATTCGAAACAAGGTGTTTGTGTATAGGGTTTTTCCGGGAGTGTTCCCTGGAAATATTCTAGGTTTATGGTTAGTAAAGGATATTTATTTTTGATTGATCTAGTTTCTGGATTCGGTCAGATCTCTATTGCTTTGAGTAGGATGTTACCTACAAAGTTGAAACTAGTTGTACGACTCGATTCAATTGAAAGATCGGTGGTTTGAACCGTTTGTTAGACCGAGTGTTTTCATTGTGAAGCACTAATTGTTGTGTGGAGGTTGTGTCACCGTGTGGATTTCTGACAAATTATGAACCAGTATTCTCTGACTTGCGTAGTTGATTTGGTAAATTAATTGCGAGAGTTGTCATCTACTCAAAGATCGACTTGAAGACGAGTTATTACCAGATTGGAGTGATGACCTATCTAAGGTTTTGTGTCGTCAACTCAGTTTATGAGGAAAGATCAACCTTTTGTATGTTGAATCGATTGATTAAGTTGTACGGGATCGTACCCAATTCAAGGTGGTCATACTAAGCTTGGTTAGAAAGACGTGTATGTTGATTGGAACCAAGACGAATCGAGTGGATTTTCGATCTTGGGTGAGTGTCTCGTGAGTAAGGAAATTTTCATTGTACCCTTTGATTCTCTTGTATTTGTCAGTTGACATTTATTTCTCAAATCCTGTGATTGTATTAGATAATCACAACGGTGAAGTTTGTGTGGGTCAGATAAATTTTCTGATCTTAATTTGAAATCTGTCAAGACTCATGAATTAGTTATGCTAATTCATAAATTTCTAGTTGTTCATTTCTTTGTTTGTTAGAAGTCGTACACACTTCAAAATGATCCTCGATGTATTAGACATTTGAGTGAATTGATTTAACAGAATCCATTGGTCTGGATACTTTCACACTTTGTTGAGAAAAGTGGTTATGACTATTTCTTAAGTTATAACCCAGATAATTTCGTGATAGCAGAAGTTTCTTGGTGAAACTTAGTTTTGTCACTTCTATTTTTGGTAGAGGTGAAAGTCGTCATTTTGTAAATTCTTTGTACTAAGAATAAGAATTAATCCTCTTTGGATTAGACATTATTCATCCCTTGATTCCTTAAATCCGTTGGAAGATTCTTGTGGAAGAATGAATTTTATTAGATTCATGTTTGTAAATGTGTATTGATCACGCAATTTTACACCCACGAACCTGATGGAATGATCTTTTTCCATACGGGATGTTCCGATATCCTTCAAATTAATGAAATTCTTTTCTATGCTTATGTGAAAGTGAAATCCAGAAAAAATTCTTTTCTTGAGAAATTCTTTTATGATCACCAAGGTCTTGTCTTATTGCAGTTCGAACGTACTTTTCGTCTTTGATCATTGTAGTTCTACGTATTTTCCAAATGTCGTCGATGTGTGACCTATCTCATCAGTCGTGAGTTGGATATCTCCACATCAAGATGTACAATTGAGACATTCCTTGTTGAGATGTTGGCATTCCTTCAATCTTTGTTATGAGTTTTCTGAAGACCTGTATGAGTCTTGTTTGAATTCAAGTGATCGTTGATCGACTGGTGAAGTCTACATCTTCTTACGAGTTAAGATCCACAAGCAGAGTTAGTGAACCGAATAATGTATCAGAGGATTGTTCAGACTTCATGGGGTATCTTCAAGTGTTGTTTCAGATGAAAAACGAAAGTTTATCAACGTGTGTCGGTTAAGTTTACTTTAAGTGTTGAGGACTAAGTTGAGACTAAGTTCAACTGATCATCCTCAGTGGGATGGATAAGGAATGAGGTGACCTATCCTTAGCGGGTTAGTTGGGAGATAGTGTGGTACTTAATTTTTGTCATCTCTATGGTAGGACGAACCAGAGTTGATAGGAGTTTCGTTAATGTATAGATGTGAATGGTATTATGAGAACCCTTAAGTTCAACATCATTGAGTGAGATGATTACAATGGACCTTATCATGATCGAGGCAGATATATCATTAAAATAATTTAGAGTAGTGATCAACGTTTATGGTTAATGTTGACTTAGTGAGTCCGAGGATTAACGGAAAAATATATAGGGTAGTTTTCCTTAAGCTGAACGGAAATAGTAAAGAGGAGTTCTTGAGTGAAACTAAGTTGTTAGAAAAAGTTAAGAATTATGATTTTGGATAATTCAAACTAAAGTGATTCCTTTTGGTTGTAGTTGCATGGAGAAATGTAATCGTATTCTTTAAGATTGAAATGAATGACTATGATATAATTTGGAGTGGTGGAATATATTCAAAGAAAACTAAGACTATAATTGTGTGCTTTGGGTGGAAAGTTGATATATGTGATAGAGTTAAGGTTGAACTTGATGTTCGTTGTGAGGATAAGGTGTCGAAGAAGTTTTGCTAGTAGACAAATTTTGAGGCAAGAAGTGATTAAGTTTTGATTGTGTCTTTCGAGTGTGATAAGCTATGGCAAAATGTTTATAATCTTTGAGGTCTTATTCTGGTAAATATGTGGTTGATGATCCATAGTGGAAACTGGACATTTTTAAATCTAAGATTGCCATTGGGGAGTGTCCACCTGGATTTCTTGGCTTTGTTTTGGTGCAACTCTTAGGGGTAATGGCCTTAGAGAAACTCTGTTTTATAATCTCTTTTTTCGGCTGCAGATATATAAGATAAGGGCATATATGATACAAGCACTTCCTTGCATAAGTGATAGAGCTATGTCTTCAGATGGATAAATTGGTAAGAGTTGTGTATTTTCCTTGGACAAGAGGGTAGATGTGCATGGGAAATTTCTTAAACTAGGGATATTAACGGGGCTTGAGAACTAAATTGAAAATGAGAGGCAAATGAAGGATATGAAATCGAAGTAGGCAAAAGATCCGAGAGGAATTAAGAAGAGAACGGACTATGTTGGATGTGGTAAGATTCAATTTTAATAAGATTGAATTTCTTAGGTTTTTGGCGCAAAGTATATCATGTGCAACTCAGGAATGTTACGACGTTTTGATTTGAGACTTGAAAAGTGTTAATTTGATATGATTAGAAGAGTAGACTAAGCCTAAATGGACCAAGACTATGATTGCATCTCTTGAGTAGAAGGTTAATTGATGTTATGGTAAAGTTAGTGTGGGTTTTGATGTTAGCTGTGAAAGTTAGATATTGGAGAAAGTTTTTCAAATGGATCTATATTGAGAAGTGAAGAGATTAAGTGTTGATTTTGTTCTTTGAAGTGTAATAGACTAAGGTGAAATGTCGAAGGTAGTGGAGATAATGCGGTAGTGAAAAGTCTCGAGGATAAATAGAATGACATAAGAATCGATCCTGTTATAGAGTTATCGTTGAAAGGAATGAAGTGACGAGAATACAAAGTAAGATTTTAGGGTCAAAGTGTGATCACAAAATCCTGTTTAGTTTTAAGCTACGAAATTTCGAGGACGAAATTTTTTTAAGAGGGGTAGTAATGTAACACCCTAGTTTTTACACCTATGATTAATTATTTTATTTGGATGTTTAAGTTTATTATGTTATGTGGTTTAGTTTGAGTAATTAAATTACTCTCTTCAAATTATTTTATTAGGTGCGTTAGCACTGACTTATTTCAGTGAATGCACGCTTACTAGACAATAATTTACGTTATTGTCACTATTATACCAGTACAGAAAAATATTTTAAATAATATGATTAAGAGAAAAGCATTTTCATATTCCTATTCTATTTAATTTTAGAGTTGAAAATAAACTGGTTTGACATCAATCGGAAATTAAATTTTGGATTGAGTATTTTCTTAGTTGATCAGTTCAACTATTAATCTTTACTCTAACTTGAATTTCGAAAACATATCTTTATCAATCTTTATTTTTAGATTCCAAAAAGTAAAAACATGGTTATTTTAGGCTTAATATTTATCACTCATTTTGTACCTATCACTAAGTAACTGGTTTAAAAACTCAATTTTCTCATTTCTCTCTCTCTTTCTCGACGCTCTCCCTCTTTTTCTCTTTTCTTCTCTGCTTCTTGTTCTTTCTTTCTTTCTTCTTTCTCTTTTCTTCTTCCTCCCACCTCAACTTCATCTTCCTCCTTCCTCTTACCATAGCAGCGCCGCCCACCCCACCAGGAAGCTTGCCGGCCGCCGCTCAATGTAGGGAGGAGGAGATGCGATGGCGCCACCGCCTACACGGGTTGCTGCCGTGCGATCGTCGCTCCACCGCGGTAAGCACCGCGCGCCGCCGCCTCCATGGTGGTTTTCACTATGTGAGTTATTTTAAGCTTTCTTCTTCCTTTCTATGAAGCTTAGCTTCACTTTATGTGTCATGGTTGTTGTAGGGGAGTGTTCCACCGCCACTGCCACTTCGCCGGAGTTGTGCGCCGCCGCCGCCATACCCATGGCTGTCACTGCGTCCTCTGCCTTCAAGCTTGGGTGAGTCAAAACCCTCTCTTGTGTCTCAGATTCAAAACCCCCTAATGGATTTTTGAAACCCTAACCCTTTGATTTCAGATTTTAATCTTGAAATTTAAGGTTGTTTTATGAAATTGGGACTGTGAATTTGTGTTTCCCTAAACCAATTTCATTATTCTAAGTTTTTCCTAAATTGTATTAAGGAGCCATAAACCCCCAATTTGATTTTATTTGAATTTGGATATGTTTTTGTGAAATTAATTATGATTTAGTGCAATTAGGACTCTTAATGGATGATTTCCAAAGTTCTTTTTCATGATCTTTTAATCAAAACAAAGTTTCGTTAAAGGGTATTGGGAAGCGTGAGCTTCAAACATGATTTTCTTTGAAAATAACCTTGTTTGGTAATTAGATTAAGTGTTTAGATAAAGTTAGAATGTATGTTTGATCATGTGTAATTGATTTCTTGATTTTTGGTTGTTGCGCGTTGTTGGATTTACTCTCTGAGACATTTGGACACGGCTATGCTTGCTTGATGGAGTAGATATGAGCTAACGTGAGCATTAGGACGAGGATCCTTTACATGTCTTCAAAGGTAAGGGGGGCTTGCCTGATGGATTTTTCTCAATAACCATTTGCTTGTTGTGTAGTCTGTATAATTTATGTGGTTGTGGTTATCTGTTTATGTGGTTTATGTTGTGTTGTGTATCTGAGTATCAGTGTCTGATCTGCTTTAAATTATTGGATTATTTGTATATGATATTGCTATGATAGATGATCTGTCTGGTGGTATAATTCTGATAATTGTTGTTGAATGTTGCTTGTGAGTGTTGTTTGAGAAGCCTGACTGTGGTCAGTGCACAACCGATTAATCAGATAAAAGCTTTAATAAGCTGTGTAAATTATATTCAATGTTTTATGGGAAACGTTGAAATATAATAGTGGTGAGGAATATTATTTTGGAAAAAATAACGAGTTTTGAGAAATATTATTATTTTTGATGATTTATTCGTGTAAAAGTAACCTATGAGTCACAAGGAGAGCGAAATCATGAAAATGTTTCTGTACTGCTAATTTTTATGTAAGAAAGTTTACAATATTATACAAAGTTATTTTATGAAATTAATTGTTGAAAAGAAGTTAATGATGATTTTAGAAAATTGGTTCAGTGGAAAAAGCTAAGTTTTGGCTTAAAAAGCTTTAAAAGTGATAATTGATGACAGATTTGGAAAAGAGTGATGACAGATTTGGAAAAACGTAGAAGGCAAGTATTTTGAAACGACAGTACATATTTTAAGGAAGTTAAAACCTCAAGTGACTCACCTTTGTGAAAACTAAGTTTTATTATTTAAGGATTTTATTAATGAATTTCCAATTTTGGAAAAAGAATTTATGAAAGCAAAACTGATTTAGTTTTAAAAGTGGTGTGGAACTTAGTAACCGAGACGTCGGGGTACTAAGGTTCTGTGTTGTGATGGACTCAGTCATTTGGACTTTGAGGGCCTATACTGTATACGTGAGGTATACCGTGTTGAAAACATTGAAGATGTTTTCTAGTGCCACGAACCTAAGACTGGTGCACCGGTCGAGAGGTGTCGTGGTTGAGCACTCGGACTGTGAGGTCCTATGTTGTGATAAAAGTTTTATGGACAGTGAGGTCCTATGTTTTGATAAAAGTTTTATGGACAGTGAGGTCCTGTGTTGTGATGAAAGTTTTAAAAGTGTTTTAAAACTATGTGAGTCGTAAGCCATTTTGAGCTTCGGCAAGGAAAGATTGAACACAAAGAAAAGAACAAAACAAAAGTGTTTTACATGCATTTGGCAGACGTGCCTGCGGTTTGTGACATAATGCATCAATTACCATCGGCGAAAGGTAATTACGACATGCATTTTCTCATGTGCCTAGGGAGGACATGGAGACCCCATCTTACTTGCTAATGGTAGGCCCTGATTGTGGACGTTAGCAATGTGTTTGGCCTTGTGTGCCTGGCTATGTATGCCTTTGTGGATGGGAAGAGGTTGCGTACCTATTGGCAGATGGCCAAGTTAGCCAGTGTGGCTATGGAGTCTGATCAACTCATATTATGTTAGGATATCTCATGAGATTAGGACGAAAATTAGATGATGAATATGAAGTGTCATGCATAATTTTGATGGATGATGTTTGGGGTGTTGAACCCATTGATAAACTATTAGCTTATAAATGCTTGTGTGGTAAATGTATATGTGTTATGTGGTGTCGCGCATTTAGTTATTGTGTTAAAACCATATATTGGCGTCTCACCCTTACACACATATCATGTTTCTTCTGGTGCGCTATTGTACCATGGGTACTTTAACATAGATGGTGCAGAGGAGTCTTTCTAAGTCATTCAGAGACTTAGATCTAGTTACTTGATGGAGTACTTGAGTGGGGAATGATCACGTGAGTTTTCTCAGGAATGACTTTTAGAACAACCAGCTTAGGGTTTGAGATTTAGATTATTTTTGATAAGTATGGCTCAGAGAGCCTTTATTTTAAAATGGAATATTTATGGCTCGGAGAGCATACCTTTTGAATGAAAATCTAAGCTATTTCTTTTGGTCTTGTAAAGCTTATGGCCATAACTATTATTTTATGTATTGATGCCTAGTTGAATTTGGTGTAACTGGAATTCTGGAGTGAAAATGTAATTATTTTAGCAGGTGTTATTTTACCGGAGATGTCCGAATTACAGAGGAGACTTTGTCGAAATTTTCGTAAAAATACTAGTTTTTATTTAAGTATGTTCTTTCAATGAAATAGGCTTGTCAGGCCATGACAGTAAGTTTGTGAGTCGATTAAGGCTTAGGTGTGGATACGTAAAGAAAAAAAAAATTTATACCCAATTTCAGACACTTACGTATTTATATACATTATTTTCCGAAAACACAAGCAAATTATATATCCTTTTAATTTTATTTTCACACGTGTTACGTAATAATGCCCAAGAGGATGTTGCACCATCTTCTCAGCGATAAAACATTGGTTACATAGCTAATAAGCAAATGGGTCGATAATAAGTGCATTCTTGAACATTCTGTGTTGAGTGATGACTTAAGTGGTTAAGCACGTGATAATATGTGATTGCAGAGAAGTGTTAGGATTGGAAGAAAGAGAAATTAGAAGAAATATGTGACAAGTATTATACGTTTATGTATAAGAATGTATGTGAGATGGGGGAGACAAAAGTCTGGCAATGACAAAAGGAGAAGGAATGAGAGAGTAAAAAAGTCCCATAATTTTAGGTGGGATTGTTGGATGGGGGTAGTATGTAGAAAATCTACTGGAAAGTCAAAAAAATCCATCTTACAAAATAATCTATTCAAATCTATATATTTTTGAATATCATAATACATTTTGTAAGTTATACAAACTCTTAATTGAATACTATCGGATTTTGACCCCTCTTTAAAAAATCCTGAAAATCGTGATTTAATACTATAAGATTTTTTTAGATTATTTATAAGTTTTAATTGAATATCATAAGATTTTTTTATCACAATTAAAAAGCTGAAAAAGTCTTTTAAAATCTTTTACAATCCCAATCCAATACACCCCACTAAATAAAATAAAGAATTCTGATAAATAATATGAACTTTGTTAGTACGAAATCACGAAAAATTGATCCAGCAATTTTATAGCAAATATATATATTTTAAAATATAAAACTATTTAAAACTACTTTAAAATATATCTATTTACTATAAAATCGTTCGATCAATTTAGAACTATTTGTAACAAAAAAATAGGTTCAATTATTGAGTTGGTCCATGAATTATTTGGAAATTTTTAGCTAGGTCCATGAATTAAAAATGTTTCTAATTATATCTTGAACTTATATAAAAAATTTAATTAGATCCCCGAATTAAAAATTTTCTAATTGGGTCGATGAACTTATATAAATTTTTTAATTGTGTCCCTAAAGTAGAAATTTGATTATATAAAATAATAAAATTTTAGGTGATGAAATTTAGAAAAAATTAATATTGTTTGACATAATAATAAAATGACAAAAGATAAATATGAGGAAAAAAACTCACTATTTAAAATAATAATAAAATAAAAATAAAACTTAGTGAGAAAATTTATTGTTTGGCATAATAATTAAATAGAAATAGATAGATTTGAGAGACAAAATTTAGTTTTTGAAATGATAATAACAAAATAATGAATATATTACTATTTTTTTAATTTGAAACATTTATTTTTCAAAATCATCCTTTAAAATTATATTACTATTTTTAAAACATATATTTTCTAATTGAGTTTTATTAGTTTAATCTCTTAATATTTTGTAATAAAACATGAATTTTATAGCACAATTTCATATTTCATTATTTTGTTATTATTATTTCAAGAACTAAATTTTGTCTCTCAAATTCATCTATTTTTATTTAATAACTATGCTAAACAATAGCTTTTCTCACTAAATTTTATTTTATTTTGTTATTATTATTATTATTATTTTAAATAATGAGTTTTTCCTATCATATTCATCTTTTGTCATTTTATTATTATGTTAAACAATAATTTTTTCTAAATTTCATCATCTATCATTTTATTATTTTTTTTATTTTATATAGTCACCTCTCTATTTTAGGGGCCAAATTGAAAATTTATATAAGTTCAGTGTTCCAATTAGAAACTTTTTAGTTCGATGACCCAATTAAAAAATTTATATAAGTTCAGGGTCCTAATTATAATTTTTTAATTCAGGGGCCTACTTAAAAATTCTCAAATAGTTCAATGACCAACTTAATAATTAAAACAAAAAAAATATATCAGCCTATAATATAACTAGCAGTTGAAATCATTTTTTTCGTTTTTTGTATTGTTTCATTCGATACCAAATAGTAATTTCCATATAAAAAAATATCAAATAACAATTAATATATATAAGTTATTTGAAACAAAAAATTTTATTTTATTAAAAGCTTAGTATAACATAAAGAATAAATTATACTCAGCAATCTTAAATTTATCAAAATTGCATCAAATCTCAAATTTAACCATTAACTTGCTAGTAGTTTCACAATAACCTGTTGAAACACATCAAGTTTTGCTGCAGAACTGTTCGTTAAGATCAGTTTTCTGCATACTAGACTATGGAATGTTTATTCCCTAGATGAATGCAAAATATTATAGTTTATGGTTCTAAATTGAAGTGCATTATATAGCTAATATTATATAATTCAGATTAGCAATATGAAACTGATTTTGTGTCATAACTCTTGTTGAAGTTAGTTGTAATTAAATACAAGAATGTGAAATAATGGATGTATTTAACTCTTTGTAATGTACATCAGATGTTTTGTACGTACATGGCAACAATATATCTACAGGATAACATAACTGTAATGCAGAATAGATGGACTGTTTGGATTAATTGACTTATAAACAGCTTATTCAAGTTTCATAAGCTATTTATAGCTTATTTTTACAAGCTCTCATGACAAGTTTATGATGTAGCTTGTGCGGAGCTTATGGGTCACTGAAATACTTCCGTGTTTTATTACCCAGCTCGATTCCGCATGAGTCTATTTTTCCACTTTAACGTTTTATTTCTATATTTTAAGTGAAATCCTTGCGCTGCATCTATCGTCTCTTTGCTTCAAGGCAAAAATCCTGCTGCGTCTCGTCCTCACTTCCCAGTCAGGTAGTCATCCCTGCTTTGTCCATGTGTTTCTCATTGATTCTTTGTACGTTTCTGCTACTGTGCTTTTTCTCTTTCGTATGCTTGCTTTTCTTTTCTTTACAGCAATTCTCTTAAATAAATATATAATAAAAAATATAAAAAAATAATTATGTCCCCTGCTTAAATAAATATATAATAAAAAATAGAAACAAATAATTATAGGGGACCGTGGTACTTTTCTTTCACTCTCTTTTCACGCTTTTGTTGCTATCTCCGGTACAGCTCCACCACCTTTCTATCTATCCAACTTTATTTTTAATTTTAATCATGATTTTTATTATAATTTTAATTATAATTTGATTCTTAAAGCTTTTGAATTTTTTAAAAAATATAACATTTTATAAATGCTTATGCAATTATACATCCAAACATTTCAATTTTTGTATAAGTACTTTTCATTATACAATCCAAATGCAAATAGCTTATCCAATGTAAACGCTTATGGTATAAACTTCCATGCGATAAACTCTTATGTGTATTTTGATTGTCTATTACGTGTTAATAATTTTGGAAGAATCGTTGCAATGTATAAAATAAATCAGTTTTGAGCAATGAAACTGTGATACACATACTCTTATACACAATAAGCACACTAATGTACTTAGTGCTGAATTACATAACTAGTTGTATTGTCAAGTTGTCACTCTCATAAAAGTTCTACGCCATCTGATTTAAATTCTAGTTTGGTCTGTGGTTTATGATTGTTATCTGAACAATTCTTTTTCATAAGGGATTTTAAAATGGAATCATAGTTGTTAGAATGGCCTCTTCATCAAGACTTCATCCAGCATACTCATTTATATATATAAAGAACTTTTCTTCACTCATTACTTTTGCGGGAGCCCGGAAAGTATTAGCTTTGTATTAACTACAGTAGCTTATATTATGATTTAAACAGAAATCGTGTACGGTTTACTGGAAATGGTGCAGTGACTACAAAGTAAATCAACTACAGCGAATCGGAGTCCTAAAAGTCCGTGAAACTGATGATGATCAATATAACAGAAACAAAAGAGCCAAAATTAATAGAAACTTTTCAATTTGAAGTGTTGTTTTTTCCCAAGGTTGATCACAATCAGTCACATGGGAGGAAAAGGATTAAGCCTGGGAACCGGGACACAAATCAAAGGATGAGCCCTTGAAAGGGTTATCCCAGGTTTCTCATCCATGTTAACTCTCTGATTGCCTCCACTAACCTTCCATTCAAAGCACTGAATCATAGCAGCAAGGTTGGTCTGCACAACCTGCAAAGCCAGTGAGGTTCCAGGGCACCCTCTTCTCCCACTCCCAAATGGAATCAGGTGAAAATGCTGCCCCCTCACATCTAACTGGCTCTTCCCACTTCCATGATCTTCATCACTAATAATAAACCTCTCTGGTTTGAACTCAAGTGGGTTCTCCCAGTGATTGGGGTCCCTCCCAATAGCCCACACATTAACAAACAATGGAGTCTTTGCTGGAATCTCATAGCCCCAGATGGTACATTTTTCAGATGATTCTCTTGTTATCAATGGACCTGTTGGGTGAATCCTCAGTGTTTCTTTGACTATAGCTTGCAGGTAAGGAAGGTTGACAATGTCTGATTCTTCTACTATTCTACTGTTTCCTATTACAGCTTCAATCTCTTGTCTTGCTCTCTCCATCACATGTGGGTGGTTGATCAACTCAGCCAGAGCCCATTCTGTTGTTAAGGCAGATGTGTCTGTTCCTGCCATAAATATGTCCTGCAAAATTTTTAGAGCATAAATGTTAGTTGTTGTTTAGTGTTGGAAGTCCTCATTTGCTTTATGGCAATTGGCAGCAGGCTTAAAAAGTTTGGATTTGGAGACAAGCACAACATGTACATTAGTAATGGGGGTATCCATGGATGGTTAGAGAAGAGTTTAGTTTAGTCTCAACTTGGGCTGATATTTTGGTTAGGCAATTTGCTTGAAAATGAACTTGATGTGATTGTGTCTAAATAATGACTGAGATATATAAAAGATCATTAATTTAAGTCAAAAAAATCTTATTACTTGGATCTAATTCTTAAAAAGTATAAACTTTAAAAGAATATATGACACTAGTTTTGATTGTGACTACCCAATTACCTAAATCATAACCCAAATTTGACAAGAAAATACACCTGGTCTTGTTTCTAGAACTTGAACCCAATTTCGACTTCTTTTTTTTTTTTTTGATAATCAACCCAATTTCGACTTGAAACTAGTTACAGCTTGTTTGTCTTAGATTTACTTCACCGCGAATTGTAGATTTCTTGGGTTTCAAAGCACTTTTGAGGGAAGCAATAAGTTTGAGCTTCATGAAAAATCGCATTTTAACGTTTGCCATGAACAAAATCTAATTCAAACATGTGTTTAATAAATCAGAACAACAAAATCTAATACAAACATGTGCTTAGTAAATCAGAACATGTATTGAACATCCATATATTCTAAGGTGCTCCGGAAGAAGAAATTCCTTACTACTTAATGTGTATCATTATTTCAGCTAATGTCTCACACACTTGTTAAAATTTTAACTAAGATGATTTTCCTGCTAAAAATCACCTTAGATTATGTCAAAATTAATTCAACAATAACAGTTGATGTTTTAACCAATTTGGCAGAGTATAATGTAATTTTGGTCATAGAGATTGATATTCACTTACAAAGATGAAGGCCTTTATGTTCTCTATTGTCAATTTTATCTCAGACCTCTCATCTTCAAGTATGTCCAATAATATATCAAGTAGATCCTTGATTTGATTTTGATCATCTCCTGCACCCATTTCCTTTCTTTTCCTCCTTTCCTCTTCATGCTCTTTGATCACCCTCTCCATCATGGCATCAAATCTGTCGCGAATTTTCTTGAGCCTTTTCTTGAATCCCTGCAAATCCCAGTTCTTAAAAAACCAAATAAAGTCAGAAACATTAAACTTCCCGGTGAGAAGTACTGTTTCTTGCACCAACTTCCTCATCTCTTCAGCTTCATCATCATTCTCAGACCACGTTTGGCACATAAGCATTCTCGAAACTATGTTATTCGACAATATCAAGAGTTCTCCTCCAACATCAACAGCCTCACAAGCCTTCCCTTTCTTCAACAAAAGTCTAAGGAACTTCATTGTTTCTTGTCTCCTCACAGGAAGAAGCATGTTGAGTGTGTGACCCCCAAGAAGTTCAGACATGCATGTTTTCTTCATGAATTTCCAATATGGTCCATATGGGGCAAAAGAGAAGTCTTGGGAACCATATGTGAGATAATCAACAGCAGAACTTTGGGGACGGTTTGAGAAGTGTGTTTCATGAGTTTTGAGGAATTCTCTTGCAGTTTCTGGTGTGGAAGCTATGACACAAGGGACTGAGCCAAGGAAAAGGTGCATGATTGGTCCATAGCGGGTTGAGAGCTTGTGAAGAGCTTGGTGAGGTATTGGACCTAGAAGGTGGAGGTGTCCTATGATTGGTAGGGCTAGTGGACTTGGTGGTCTATGAGTCTTGTTCTGTGTTCTTTTGAGTATGGTTTTAACCAGAATGGTGGAGATTAGCCATATGGTAAAGAGTAGGATGTAGCCTTGGTAATCAGCCATATTTAATTTGAATTTTTACCAAGTAAATGAAATATGTTGGTTATCAGTTTGCTTCTTATATAAGGAGAGGGGAAATACGGATTTGGATTCTATGTAGTCGTTTGTACTATGATTTAAATAGAAATCCTGTTGTTTCTAGAAACTTTGCTCGGTTTTCAAGAAAATATGCAATGACTATAGGATAAAATGACCGCAGAGAATTCTGGTCCATCAAATCCTTCAATAGAGTTAGATTATTGACATGTATGTATCTGAGTTAGATAATAGATATGCCAGTTAGCAGAATTGATTGTGCAGAAAATAAGGTAACACTAAAGGTGAGAGACTAATTGTTAAACTTGTGGATGAGTGAAGTAATGTGTATGTATAAGCATTTTATAAGATAAGGAGAGGGACTCCTCCTCTGCACTGTTATATCAGTATATATTTGGATGTAAAAAACTTTACATCATTCTTACATTACCATTCTTTTAGTCAATAAAACAAGAAAATATAAATTTCAATACACACTCTTTATAACTTTTTTATCCTAAACTAGAAAGGTATAAAAGATGAAATAAAACTTTTGATGTGCAAATGATATAACTCAGGCTATATAGCAGAGTGCATTATATTAATATTTGTACATTCAATTTGCTACATCATATACTTCTCTGTTTTTTTGGAAAAATATGAAAAGAAAATATTGGAATATATAATTTTCTTACTTTATTATTTTTTTATAGACAAATGTTAGTGTTAATTTTCTTACTTTATTATTAAAAATAAATATAAGAATGACAAAATAAAATTGATGTGGAAACATGCAGCATTGTTGTTCAGTAAAAATAACATTTCAACGAATTCCAAAGGAAAGTATCATATCTGAACCAATAAAAATCCAGGTTAATAGAAATTATAATAGCGAATATGTAAAATGAGAAAGAAATAATAATAATAATAATAATAATAATAATAATAATAATAAGAAAAAGAAGAAGAAGAAGAAGGGTCATGCTAACCAATGCCCTAAGAAAACCAAAATAAGTAAAAGTTCATTGGAAAATTAAATTGAACATTCTTTAATAATAATACGGTTCCCAAAAAATATTTGTTGATAACAGGAATTGCTTAATTTACTAGTTTTATGTTTATACTTTATGCAGTTTTCTTCTTTGGAAAGAGACATCTATGTATTGCTCTTAATTTTTGTGAAGGCCGGCAACATGTCAATTTTCAAGCATAATATAAACAATAAACGCGTTTGTGACCAAATCCAACCTCTAATAAAATTATTGTATTTTTATAATCTAATTTGAATATATCTTTCTCAGCTTTTTCAAAAAAAACGCACACACAGAAGACAAAAATATCATGATAAAAATGAATTAGTCTACCCAAACAAAATTTTCAATCATTACATCAAAATAAACACTAAACTTCACTTTCTCAGCTTTTTCAAAAAAACGCACACACAAAAAGACAAAAATATTATGATGTAAAATATACTAACAACTAATCATACATCATCACATCATTTTAATTTTTATATTAATTACTTTAAAAGTCATAATAAAAAAATATGATTAATTGGAAATGTAAAATTTTTTTACAGATATTGTATCAAAGTTTTTTTTGAAAGAGATATTGTATCAAAGTTAAACTCATTTTTTATGGTTATATTATATTATTATGTATAAAATTTGAATGAATATTATATGGTATCATCTTAATAATAGCCCAGAATCTATGAAGGACTGGAGACCTATTTCTCTGTGCAATGTTGTTTATAAGTTGCTGTCTAAAGTCCTGGCTAACAGAATGAAAACAATCCTTCACAAATGTGTTTCCAGTGTTCAGTCTGTTTTTGTTCCTGGTAGGTCTATTATGGATAATGCCATGGTGGCTACAAAGATTATTCACTTTATGAAAAGTAAGTCGAGTGGCAAGCTGGGGGATGTGGCTCTGAAGATTGATGAGTAAGGCATATGATCGTGTTGACTGGGGGTACCTTAGTGCTGTTATGACCTATATGGGTTTTGCAGAAAGGTGGGTGGAGTGGATTATACTTTGTGCTGAATCCGTTAGCTACTCTATGCTTGTTAACCAAGAGCATGTGTGTCCCATTCATCCTGGTAGGGGCCTTAGGCAAGGGGATCCTCTTTCCCCTTATTTATTTATCCTGTGCTCTGAGGGTTTGACTTCTCTTCTTAATCAGCCTGAAAGTAGAGGTGACCTTCATGGGGTGAAGAATTGTAGAGGAGCTCCCATTGTTACTCATCTATTGTTTGCAGATGATTGTTTCCTGTCTTTTAAAGCCAAAGAGAGTGAAGCTGGTGTAATGAAGAATATTCTCTCCACTTATGAGGCTGCTTCTGGGCAAGAGATTAACTACCAGAAGTCAGAGATCTATTATAGAAAAAATGTTCAAGATGGGATTCGTGATGTTATTGCCAGTTTGCTTGGTGTTCAGATTTGTTTGGGCACAGGTAAATACTTGGGGCTCCCATCTATGATTGGAAGGAGCAAGAAATCATTGTTCAGTTTTAGTAAGGACCGTGTTTGGAGGAAAATTAATTCTTGGGGTGGTCGTTCCTTGTCTAAAGCTGGGAAGGAGGTTATGATTAAATCCGTTCTCCAATCCATTCCTACCTATTTTATGAGCATTTTTCTCATTCCTCAATCTCTACGGGATGAAATTCAAAAAGTGATTAACTCGTTTTGGTGGGGTGGTGGCAGTAAAAGAGGTAAAGGTGTGAAATGGCTTTCTTGGGACAAATTAGCTATGCATAAAGCGGATGGCGGGATGGGCTTCAGAAATTTGTATGCTTTTTGTAACACCCCGTTGAAGTTGACACAGGCAAACACAAGAAGGGGGGTTGAATTGTGTTTGTTAATAATTTTTGAAAACAACCTTTTACAAAACTTATTTTCTCACACAATGAAAAATAAGGCAGATGCACACAAAAAAAAAGATCTTTTAAAAGCTTAACAAAATCAAGTTCAAATCCCCACAGTCAGTATAAACAAATAAAACTGAAGAGATAGGGGATTAGAATATTCACGCAAGTGTTTTATCTCGGTTCACTCTCTTCCAACCAAGAGCTACGTCTAGTCCCTTCGACTTGAAGGTTTTACTCCACTATTTCTCCAAATAGATTACAACAAGTATTCAACACCTCTCCAGGCTACAAGTATTCATTTCTTACCAAGCCTCTTCAGGCTCTAACTCTAACAAAGATATTGTTTGCTTTTGATCTTCTAACTCACTATGTGTGAGGATATGAAAGTTTAAGATCGGTCGAATATTACAACAATATTCAAGCTAAAGAATTACAGACTTTTTGCTCTTGAAAGAATAAAGGAATGAGAGCTTGTAAACTGGCAAAAGTTCATCTCGCAAAAGTTGTTCTTCAGTGGTTCAGATCTTCTATTTATAGTGACCTTCTTCTTCACTTGAAAAACTTCAACTGTTGTTTTGAATATTCCCGTTTAGAGATAGCATTAAATGCATAATATCCATTGTGACTGATAGCTTGATCGTGGCCATTGTGAAATGTACTCTTGGTTATCACTTTTGCACAAAATGGAGGGTCACATCTCTGAGCAATTGCAACTTGAAAACTGTCTTTCCTCCTTTGTGAAAATTCTAGCTATTCCAGCAAAAAAGGTGATAGGTACAGATCGTTTTGCATTTCCCAATTGTAATGTGTTGCTTTTTGCATTTCCTTGATGGTACTATGTTTCTCTTACAAAGAAACAAGGCAATAAAATGAGATAAAACAATTAAGAAGGACCAACATTCGTTTGAAATAAATATCAATCATTTGGAATAAATATTTCTTTGTGGTCGAATTAGCATTTACTTAGCTAGACGGAGCATATGAAAACTTATAAGAAAAAGAGCTCGTCTACTTAAATATGCGTCTACTAGCTCATGGGTGAAACCAAGTCTATGGACCTGCAGTTTTATTTTTGCTCGTCTACTGATGTTGCATATCCTCTCGTCTATCATCAAGTCTTTGGACTTGCTATATTTTAGTGAGTTATTTTTTATCTCCGTCTACTGATGTGGCATTTAAGCTCGTCTACTCATTGAAACTAAAGTTCCTGTCTACTGAGAGTATTTTATTAACCATCTAATCAATTATAATAAATAAGAAATATACCAAACTTTTTGAGCAGCTTGTCTACATGAATGGACGAAGATTCACAAAGTAAGTCCAAGCAGATATAAGGAAACTTATTCAAGGTTTCCATAACTTACATATTTTTAACATTCCTGCAAGACTAGATAAAGCATGTTAGATATCAACTAAAACTTTGCTAAGCAAATTTAATCCTTTTTGTTAACATCAAAACTCAGAGATTATTAATCCAAATCACTTTGGTTCCAACAATCTCCCCCTTTTTGATGATGACAAAAACTAATTAAATTTGAGTGAGCAAAGTCTAAGAGAGCTTACAAAGCTCCCCCTAAGACAAAGCATTCAAACTAAACAGGAATAAAATATAAGACATAAACTTAGCAGCACATATCACATATATATCTTATCAGATTAGTTCAGCTACTTATCAGTCAAAAGATAGTATCAGAGCAATCAGAAAGTAGTATTTATCAGAGCATATAACAGAATAAGTCAAAGCATATATAAACAAGTAAAATCATGCATATGAAGACAAACATATACTTTCAAAAACTGACTTTTATATAAAATATAATTCTCTTATCCTTTCTCCCCTTTTTTTGTCATCAGACAAAAAGGTAAAAGAAGTGGACCATCATTGTGAGTATTAAGAAAAGACTAAGAAGAGGGTGGAGGTGGAGGAGGAGGGTTCTGGTTTGGTGGAGGTGGAGGAGGTTGAACAGGTAAAAGGTTACTCTGTTGAAAACTTTGCAGAATGCTCAACATTTGATTGGCCATTACATTTGTTGGAGCCAAGACTTCTGCCACTTGTTCTCTAACTTGTTCCTTGACCTCAACTTTGATTCTATCCTCAGTAATTTTTCGAATGATTTCTTCAAAGTTCTGAGGCAGGGAGGGTCTTGAGCTTTCAGCACTGTCTTGAGCATGTGCTTGACCTTGAAAAGTACTAATAGCTCTGGAAATATGAGGTTGATCATAGGGATGAACAACTGTTAGAGTCATTGGCTGAGATGAGTGCTTCTCAAAAGTTCTTGGTCTTGGAGCAGAGTCGGGAACTTCCTCATTCCCAGTTTCTGGATGATCAGGTTCAGCAATGAAATCTGGTTCTTCTATTATGATTTCTTCCTCAGTGTGCTCCGAAGGAGGAGATGGAGGTGGAGATGATGCAAAAGTGAGTACTGGAGGAGGCAGTTCCTTTGCCCAGTGGACAGGATCTTCTTCATACACAGAATTGATGACAGGAATACCAATCATGTCCTTGTAGATATAGAATCTGGAATTTGACAGTCCATATTTGCCTCTGACCTTAGGAATTTTTCTCTTCTCTTCATTGCTCAGACCAGAAGAAGAGGCTTCCTTAGCTCAGTCCAGCATATGATTTGACCAAATGCAAAAGGCAAAATCTTGATCAATATCTTCAATTGGTTGTGATAACCAGAAATTAATCATATTCTGATCATACGATTCAACAGCATCATGATTAAGAAAGCAGGAAGTGTCTTCTGGCTTCTTTGTAGTGCTCCTCTGCTTCTTCAAATCCTTGTCTTTGTTCAGATCAATCATAGGTAGTCTAGGAGCAATCATTGGGGGTCTGACACCAATCTTTGTTTCCTTCTTGGTATGAAACAGTCAAGTTGGAGGGACAAAGTTTACAGCACTGGCATACCTAGGCAATTCAAATTCATTCTTCAGAAAGGCATACATGAGGTGATCCACGATACTCACAGCTTTGCCATAGATGCTTGGGTGCTTGAATGTCTCATAAGAAGTTTTGTTGTCCATGATAAAAGGAATATTTCTGTAGGATCTTGACCTTTTGTAGATGACATTGGTGAGATCTTTATTTGCTGGATCCTTAGACCAGTCAGAGATGATATGCCTTTTAACACCATCGGTGAATGGCTTGAAGGGTGGGGATTTGATGAGGTTTAGGTAGATTTTTCTAGGTGGGAATTTTTTCTGTGGAAGATGAATTAGGGCAGGTCCAAAATGGTTGTGCAGGGTGGACGGAAAAGGTCTGGTGATGTTTGGTACATATGGTATGGGTACATAATCAAGTTGAGGTATGGTCTCGGGTTCATATTCATACTCAGGTAGGGGATAGAAGGGTTTGGTTGAAACTGGTTCTGGTTCATGTTTGTGGTAAAGGATTTTCCAATTCCTCTTTACTTTGGCCCAGTTTTCAGATTGGCCATCATAAAGAACAGAATGGTTAGTGTATAGAAATTTTGTCTTTTGGTTTTTGGGAAAGGGTGCACCAAGGATAATTCCATCATCTGGTTGGTTGAACCAAGGGTCATTTTCAGTTATAATGGGTGGGAAATATGCTCTTTCTGGTGAGGCTGTTTGTGGTTGGTTAGGGGAAGTTCTTTGTGGTGATGGAAGAGTGGGAATGTATACATCATCCAAGGTTTCAGTCTGGTTCACAGAAGCAGGTGCAGAAACATCATCTACTCTATCCTCAAAGCTAGATACTAAGGCATCTACTGTGACACCCATACTAGAATATCGCATAGTAACACGTTATGAAAAATAAACCTTAATTATGATGGTTACTTCCGGAAAATAATGTTTTCTAATACTTCTCTTATACCAAAAATTGTGATAAATTTTTTCCTTTTTCTTGTTAACTTGACAACATCTAACAACATACAACCACGTAAGTAACACACCATATATGTATATATGTATATCATATGCATCAACAGTTTTTGTACAAAATATGTAACTATATAGGACCTTTATAAGAATAGGTCATTCACAAACTAAGTAAAGAAGTAAAAGCAAAAGGATATCTATAGTGAAACGTCTATGGCCATATAACAAAAACATGGCTCTCAGTAGCCAGAAAGACTGACGGAATCACTACCCCAAAAATGAAACTACCTACAGCTGGTCAGCAACTAATGATACCCGTTGGGAAGACCAGGGTCTATCCCACTCCCAACAGAGGAATCAGAGGAAAGTACACTAGTACCCTCGTTAGGTGAATCATCCTCATCACCTAGAGGAACATACTCGGGTACATCCTCAACGAACTCCTCTGGATTTAGACCGATGGACCAGTCTTAGACCGATGCACCAGTCTTAGACACGTATATTTTAGTGCACAAAACCAACACACCGATTATAGGACTTCTAGTCCATTATTCCACTTTTTGGGTCCCGGGCCATAACTTTAAGAACACTAGATCCGACGTCTCGGCGACTAGGTTCATATACAACTTTAACCATGTTTATTCTGTGAAAATCCGAAGTAAAACCAAACCTTTCTTAATTTTGACGAAAATAATCTACTGTTTACCGAAAATCCTTTTACGTTGGAAATTCATTTTATTTAAAACTCACTAATTTGAACTTAAAAATATCAATTAAAACTAATTATTAATATTATTAATTATTACACATTTTTAAGAATTCTTTCTTAAATATTGACGGAATTGTCCGCCGTTTGCCGTTTCAAAATGCAATTAGGCTAAAACGTGACTCCTTACTATAAATTAATTTTTCTGACACTGTAATAGTTATTTTTGAAACTTTTTTTCATAAAATAATATTTTCTATTATTTAGAAATTCTTTGGGTGAAAATTAGCAGTGGTAAAATATTTTCACGGTTGCATCCTCACCATGACTCTTAAAACGCTCTTTCGCCGTTAAATCACTAAAATAATATTATTTCTCATAAATTCCCATTTTATACCAAATAATTAATTAAGTAATATTATATTACTATTTCCACCTAAATTAATTTCATCATTTCATAAAAAGCTTTTAAGTGTTTTTAACTGCGTATTTAATCGATCTGACCACTGTCAGGCTTTCAAACTCACAATCCACATCAACAATTATTTCATATCAATAATATGACACTTAGAAATTTAAAACTTATCACCAAATACAACAAATAATTAAATGCAGTTAAATCAAATAATTAACTGTAGATAATCAATAAGCAAATAATGCTAACTACAAAATAAATACTTACACCCCATAATTAAGACACAGTAACAATTACACATGGCTATAGAAAAAATCCCTCAGGCTTTCCCCTTTCCTTAAAAACACGGTTTCTTCAGTGAATAATTTTTGACATGTCCCGTAGTGTCGGTAGCGCGCGTAAACGGTAATCTAACTTTATCCTTCATTAAACACAACAACTAATACAATCAAACAAATTAATCAAACATATATTACTACATGTAGGTTTCGGCCTAGGGCTTCCCTTAGGGTTAGGTATCTCTAAAAATTCTAAACTTTTGGATTAATCACTCCTAATTACTCAAAACCCTAAATCAATGATTATTGAACAAAGATTGAATTTAAATCTTCCAATCCCTCATCAAATGAATTTCGGCCATGATCAATAAAATGGCTTAGAGACCTTCATTTGGTTCATACAATATAGATTCAATACCTATTCAACTAATAAGATTGAATCATGACAAACTAGTTAGGAAAAATTGGAACAAAACCCTAGTTTTCTAGAGTATAGGTTCGGCCTCTTTATGTTTTAAGGGTTAGAAATTTTTTTTGATGTAAGCTTATAATTATAGAACATAGAGGTAATAATAGGATTATAGAAATTGGTTTCATGTCAAATGGATTTTCCTATGATTTTCTATGAATTTTTGAATCTAGAAACCCTAAAATGCATCATATTGATAAAGACTTCAAAATGAAAAATTCAATGAATAACATGATGCTAAATAAGGATGATGAGAATGATTTACCTCTTGGAATTAAGAAAATGTCAAAAAATCTAACACTTCCTTCACAAAATGAGCTATGGAAACCTAACACTTTAATGGAGAAAAAAGAGCAAACTCTTGGAGAAGATGAAGTGCTCCTTAAATAGGTGTGAAGTTGGGCCTCTTGGCAGCCTTGGGGCCGTGGGTTTCAAGGGTAGGAAGGTCCACCATGCAAAAATCCAAGGACAAAGGTGTAATCTTGCTTCAGGTTAATTTGTAATTAAAATCAACCATAAGGACATAATGGTCATTTCCCCTAAAAAGAAATCATCACTCTTGGGTATTATCTTTATGACTCATCCACAATGACTCATGATGATTTGACATCCTATTTATCCGTTAGCGGGTCCCGCAAATCCCATTCCTAGCTCCGTTAATTACCTGATTTCGTAAAACACCCGGATAATATTTATTATTTCACTTTTTAGGTGAAAAAAATTAAAATAGCCAAAGAAGTTGGAAACTTCATAAAAATCTTAAGTGGTTCGTTCACGATTCAAAATTAGGTCATTTGAGTAGTAAACTCTTATTGTAAATTAATCGCAGACCGGTTTTTGTCTAAATTTTCGACTCAAAATTTAATCGTGGCATTCAATGGTAATATTAATATGAATATGACTTTGGTTTATCCAAAATCATTTTCTAGGTTTAAAAAATAAAATTATAAACCTCGCTGCTTGTTTTACCGATATAAAAAGTCACCAGTGAAAAACCGGGTGTTACAATACTACCCCACTAAAAAGAATTTCGTCCCCGAAATTACGTACCTGTAAAAAGTTCAGGGTATTGCAACCTCATCTTGTATTCCACTTCCCAAGTTGCTTCTCCAGTTGTATTATCCCAAATAACCTTGACTAAGGATATATGTTTACCCCTGAGTTGCTTAATCGTCTTGTCCGCGATTTGTACAGGCGTAGTCTCAAAAGATAAGTTCTCTTTTAATTGTACTATATCGGGTTCAATTACGTGAGATGGGTCTAGAATATATTTCCTCAATTGTGATACATGAAAAACATCATGGAGATTGGAAAGAAATGGTGGCAAAGCAATTTTGTAAGCTACTGGACCTACCTGACAAAGAATTTGGTAAGGTCCAATAAATTTAGGTGTGAGTCTCCTGGATTTGATTACCCTGCCAACCCAAGTCATTGGTGTGACTCTCAAAATACATGATCGCCTTCCTCAAATTCAAGAGGTCGTCGTCTTTTGTCTACATAACTTTTCCGTCGACTTTGAGTTGTCCACATTTTCTCCTGAATCATTTTCACCTTTTCTGTCGTCTGTTGCACGATATCTGGTCCAAACAATAGACTTTCACCGTATTGGTACCAACACAAAGGTGTTCTGCATCATCGACCATACAAAGCTTCATAGGGTGCCATTCCTATGCTTGAGTGGAAACTTTTGTTGTAAGTGAATTCTGTTAATGGCAAAAATTCATCCCATCCTCCATTATATTCCAACACACACACTCTCAACAAATCCTCCAGCGACTAGATTGTCCTCTCTGATTGGCCATCTGTTTGTGGATGATAAGTAGAACTCAATCTGAGTTTCGTTCCCAACGATTCTTGTAAACTTTGCCAAAACCTTGACGTAAATCTCGGATCATGATCCGAAACAATACTCGAAGGTAGACCATGTAATCTGACAATCTCTTCAATATACAACTGGGCTAACTTTTCTATCGGATACTTTATGTTAATAGGCAAAAAGTGAGCCGATTTGGTTAATCGATCAACTATTACCCAAATGGTATCGTACCCTTTTCGAGTCCTTGGAAAACTTGTTAAAAAGTTCATTGCAATTCCATCCCATTTCCATCCTGGAATGTCCAAAGGTTGTAGCATTCCTGCAGGCCTCTAGTGTTCAATCTTGGCCTTCTGACAAACTAGACACGAAGCTACGTATTCCATTACGTCTTTTTTCATTCCATACCACCAATGTAATATCTTAAGGTCTTGATATCTTGGTACCTCCCGGATGTAAACTCAATTTACTCTTGCGAGCTTCTCGCAAAATTAACTTTCTAAGTTCAGCAACATCAGGTACGCAAATCCTTTCACCGAATCTTAGAATTCCATCTGTTTCTTCTTTAAATTCCGCTACTGCTCGTTTTTGTACTAATTCCCTTACTCCTTGTAAGTAATGATCACCTTATTGTTTTTCTTGTATTTGTTCCATCAATTGATTGGAAACAGTAATCATACTTACACAAAGTTTTCCTGGCGACGTCTCAACTGTTATCCTCATATCTCAGAATTGTTCTAACAACTCTAGTTCTTTAACCATCATCGTAGATGCATGTATAGACTTTCTACTCAAGGCATCTGCTACCACGTTTGCTTTCCCAGGGTGATATTGCAGTTGGAAATCGTAATCCATCAAAAATTCTAACCAGCGTCTTTGCCGCATGTTGAGTTCTTTCTAATCAAAAAGATATTTCAAACTTTTATGATCACTGAAAACATTGAACGTCGATCCATATAGGTAATGTCTCCAGATATTTAGTGCAAAAACCATCGTGCTAATTCCAAGTCATGAGTAGGGTAATTCCTTTCGTGTATCTTCAATTGCCTGGATGCATAAGCTACGACTTTCCGGTGTTGCATCAGTACACAACCTAACCCTTGATGCGAAGCATCACAGTATACATCGAAAGGTTCCTTAGGATCAGGTAATACTAATACAGGTGACGTAGTCAATCTTCTCTTCAGCTCTTGAAAGCTTTCTTCACACGCTCCAGTCCATGTAAACGCTTGGTCCTTCCGAGTTAATTAGGTAAGAGGTCCTACTATTTTAGAAAATCCTTCGATGAATCTCCTATAGTATCCAGTTAAACCCACGAAACTACGGATTTCCATTACCGTCGTTGGTCTTTCCCATTGTAAAACAGCTTCAACTTTTGACGGATCCACCACGACTCCTTCGTTTGATATAACATGACCCAAAAATTGAACTTGGTTCAACCAAAATTCACATTTTTCAGGTTTCACGTATAACCGTCTCTCCTTTAAAATTTGAAGAACTACACTGAGATGTTCAACATGCTTTTCTTCACTAGGAGAATAAATTAGAACATCGTCTATGAAAACAACGACAAACTGATCGAGATAAGGATGAAAAATCCTATTCATGTAATCCATGAATATAGCAGTAGCATTCGTCACTCCGAACGACATCACAAGGTACTCATATTGCCCATAGCGTGTTCGAAATGCTGTTTTCGGGATATCCTCTTCCTTCACATGAATCTCACGATAACCTGACCGCAAGTCTATCTTTGAGAACACCGCTGCTCCACGCAACTGATCCATTAAGTCATCTATCCTTCGAAGTGGATACTTGTTCTTGATCGTTACTTTGTTCAGCTGACGAAAATCCACACATAAACGAGAAATTCCGTCTTTCTTTCGCACCAATAAAACTGGAGCTCCCCACAGAGACACACTGGGTCTAATGAATTCTTTCCTCATCAGCTCTACCAATTGCTCCTTCAAGTCCTCTAGCTCAGATGGCGACATACGATAAGGTGCCATGGATATCGGTCCAGTGCCCGGTACCAGATCAATCGCAAACTCTATGTCCCGAACAGGCGGTAGTCCAGGTGCATCTTCAGGAAAAACTTCCAGAAACTCATTGATGACAGGTATGGACTGTAAGTCTAACTCCTTCTTAATGTCTAAGGAAAATAGTAACATGTATCATTGTGCTCCCTCTTTCAAAGAAGCTTTTACTTGATTAGCAGAAAAAAATCCAGAAACCTCATCCTTAGGAAAAATTAAGGTTTTGTGGGCACAGTCTATAAGAATATGGTTAGAAGATAACCAATACATGCCTAAAATTAAATCTAACTGTAGTAAAGGCAAACAGATCAGATCAACAAGAAAATGTCTATCCTGAATAACAATAAGACAGTTCAAACATATAGTAGTGACAGTAACTGTCTTAGCAGTTGGAGTTGAAACAATAAGATCATATGGTAATGAAGAAATAGGCAATTTCATCAATTTGACACAATCCATCAAAATAAATGAATGCGTCGCACCCGAATCATAAAATACAGTTAAAAGTTTACCGTCAATGTTGCAATCGCCTTATACGAGATCATCGGAGTTTGATGCTTCAGCACCACTTAGAGTGTAAACTCTCCCCTTCGTCGTCGGTTTATTGGTCCTGGTGTTGTTGACAACAGATTCACGTTTTGGTGTCGTGCAATCCCTAGCGATGTGTCCCCAATTATTGCAGTTGAAACACTTGATCGCCATTGTTGTACACTTGTCCGCCATGTGATTTGGATCCCCGCACTTATAACATCTCCTAACTTGGCCTTGATTTTGATTCCTTTGGCCTCCACCTCCTATTGCAGTAACATTCGAACGGGTTTGATGTTGTTTCTGATTCTGATTATTTCCCGGTGATTGAGAGAAAGGCTTCCTTTGGTCCTGCTTCCCCTTCTGACTCTGGTTTTGATTCTGATTCTTGAATCGAGAAGGTCCTCCAACATTTCCTTTGTTATCTCTCCCGCTCCTCATCAATTCTATCTTTCTGCTCAACTCCACTAGGGCTTGAAAATTCCTAAGCTGCAATGGTAGTACAGATTCCTTAATATCGAACCTCAGACCAACTTCGAATCTCTCACATTTCCAGCTTTCGTTTGGTGGTGCTTGAAAGAAACAGAAATATTTAGCAAGTGATTCGAACTTCGCAGCATATTCCCCCACTGTCGAATACCTCTGGTACAACCTCAGAAATTCTTGTTCTTTCTCGATCCGAACACTCTCTGGAAAATACTTATTCAGGAATGTGGTTTTAAACACATCCCAAGTAATTTCCTGAAAATCAGCTTCTAGCAACTGTCTAGAACCTCTCCACTAGTACTCCGCATCTCCTATCAGTAGGAAAACAGCATAAACAACTCTGACTTCTGCCGGAGTAGCCAATAGCTCAAAAATCTTCTCTAGTTCTTGAATCCAAAAATCCTCTTTCTCAGGATCAACATTGACACCGAACTGTGAAGGATTCTGGCTTCGAAACGCAATCAAAGCCTTGCCCTCCGCAGCTTGCAGATTCTAGGCATTCATGGATGCAGTTTGATTGGCAATCGCAGCTGCCACGTTTTCCATTGCCTGTGCAGCATAGTCCACCTCTTCCTCATAATCATCATTCATATCGCCAAGTCCGCCTACAGGACTGAGACACCCCGTTGGGCCCCGGTGTGCCATTAAATATTTATTAAACTTAATCTCTTACTTAACGTTAATCATAACCCAAAAATATGAAGGAATTAAAATCTTAATTAATAATCATATAACTTCTGCAAATTTAAACACACCATCGTTATAATACATAAATACACACATGATTATCCTTTATTTTACACAACACTATTTAGGGTATCCTCTCAGTAGGATCCCGCACAGGTACTTATTTATACAAACTGCTTATAACTGGCGAAAAATAAAAATGTCTTATATGACTCACTGGCCCTAAACTTACTACACTATATTATTAGGATCAGTAGGTTATTCTACAACGTCAGCTTCATACGGAATGTCATTCAACTCCTCAACAACATCCGTCTCGTACAGGGTTCCTTCCATCTCCTCAGCAACATATTCCTCCATCTGGTCTTTTAACGTAATAAAGTATACATACACTAAAATACATAAATAGGGAGATAAGAAACAGTTCTATCATCATAAGTGGAAAAGATTCATAGCTTATAATACAATAATAGTCACAAACATGCATCACTCACAATTTACAATCATCCATACTTTATAACATCATCCTCTACCCTCCAACTCATGCAACTAAACCTTTATGCTGACGTGACCACCACTAATCCCGTCACACATCCCTTGTTAGGAATGTTAGTTAGTCGTCCAAGTGACGCGTCCCCAACGCCGGTGCACACTCTCATCCATGGTGAGAATGCTCATGCAAAGCAACGACACTATAGCTGCACAATACCGTCGGTGCACACCCTGGTTCTCTCTCTCATCTCTATCAAGGGTGCTCATGCATAGCACTGACACTATAGTTGCACAACTTAACTTCTAATTTGGAACGGTCCACGAGAACTTCGGACCTCGTGTATCTCAAATACACGGTTATGAACAACAATGCAATATATGATTCTCACTGACTTTTATCAATAACAACCTAGTGCCTCAAGCTTTCCTCATAACCTCCACTTACATTCTAAATCACATCACTTCTATAAAATAATAGCTAGGCACCTCTAATTTATATTCAAGCGCTCACCCCAAACAAAATACCTCAAAGTAACATATATCTTCACTTAAAATTTAACTAAGCAATTTATCAAAACAGGTAAATCATGCATAACACAGTAATCAATAAAATATTCAAACATCAAAACAAAACGTCACATGCAGTAGAGCACCTCAACCAACATATCACAAACAATCAATAATAAATAATCCATGCATCCTCAATATTATAAAATTAACCTAAGACGATAAACCTACAATTCCCAAATCGTCATTGGTAAAACGGAAAAGTTTCCAATGCGATTTTGGTATTGTTGATTACTCAACCACTAGTAGGGTGTAGGTTGCCCTACACCATTGTTATAAATTATATACTACTTATCAGTTCCGACGATGGAATGGTTCTTCCTCCCACCTAAGTTACCACCGGAAACACGAAATCGACGATCCTTGATATCCTGCCACGAGTTACCAAAACCACCTTCAACCAAATCAACAAATTAACAAATTAATTAAACAAATCTAAATATGACCATATGGTGCTAGGTTCGGTCAAGTCATAAAAATAAGGCTAGGGTTATTTTCTTAATCCAATCTTTTAGATAGTAATTCCCAAAGTATTAACTAGCATAGATTAAGTTATACAAGTATTATTGGACTTAAATCAAGTACAAACTTTCAAGTACTAACTTTCAAAACAAACTACAAAACACCAAACCCATTTTCCTACATAGGTTCGGCCATTAATGGTTAATAGAGAATAAAAATGACTTTGATCACATGCTTTTGGATAATGAAAATAGTAATCATATCTAGATCATAGAAATTGGTTTCACATTTTTATGATTTTTCTACAATTTTCTAGAATTATTTAAAGTTCTAGATCTAGAAATGGAAACTCATGAAATATGAATAACAAAAGCTTAAGAATGGAAGGAGATGATCCTGGATGATCCTATTACCTTAAGAGTGTGAAGAAGATGAAGAAATGTTGATGATCTTGGCAAGATTTTCCTAAAGCATGAACTTGAGCTCTTGAATCAACAATGGAGTTTTTGAAGAAAAGTGAAGAAATGAAGAAGATGAAGAGAATGAAGGTGTGAGTGAAGGGGCTGCGGTTTTGTGGTATATATAGGATATATCTTAGGCCTTGTTTGGTTTATTAGATGTTGGATTAATAGCTTTTGTGATTATTTAATTAATATAGGCTTAACCATAGTTAATAATTAACTTAACTAGGGTTACTTTGCTAACTATGGTTAATAAATATGTGGCTTACATTTAGTGGAGGGTGTGACTGATTTTAGACCACACAAACTAACCATGGTTCCTTAACCATGGTTAAAATCTAACTTAACTTTGGTTAGGTTAAGCTAAAAGGGCATCTTGGTCATTTCACCTAAATTTGCATTTAATGCTTCATAAATTCTTGGTGAGTCATGGTGGTGACTCACCCCATGACTCAACTGCTCTGGTGTCCGGTTTTGTCTCTGAACCTCCCTTCTCGACTCCGTCGGTTCCCTGATTAGGGTTTACGCCCGTATAAAAAACGTAATATTTCGTTTTCGACTGAAAATTTTCAAACTAAACAAACTCGTTGAAAATATGATTTAAATATAAATCATTTCGTTCACGAGTCAAAATTAGGTTTTATGATCATTAAAATCTTACTGTCAGTGAAAACACCGACTGTTTTCCGTCCGAACATTTACCAAAATTCGTCCGAATAAACATTATATTTTATTTCTAATCAGAAATTTGGAAAGTAGACTTCATCACAGAAAAAATATAAATAATCTACAAATTTCAGTTTTCGGGCCAAATTAGGGTTTTCTGTCAGTATAAAATTATACTGTCGGTAAAAAAACGCAGACCAGTTTCCGTCTGAGATTTAAACCCAAAATTTCACCGTAACCTTCTACCATAATAGAGACTATGAATTTGATTTTATTTTATTTAAAATCACTTTCTAACTCTCAGATTAAAATATAATTAATCATATTTTAATCGGTTAAACAACATAATTAAAAATCAGGCTATTACAACGACCACCTCTACGGCCTCGTTCGCGACCGTGTCCACATCCACGTCCACGTCCAGCTTCTGGATCAAAGTATGGTTCCATAACTGACCTGCAATCCACAATCAGTTAAACCAACACTAGAAACTGAAACGCAAACTCACTCGTTACCACACATAACTTCTAAGAATTAATTTCAAACAAGTCTTAATCAGAGAACACACAACATTAACACAACAGACCTATTCCCCTACATTCCCGAAAGACTCGACCAGCTCTGATACCAAAATGTGATACCCATACTAGAATATCACACAGTAACACGTTACGGAAAATAAACCTTAATTATGCTGGTTACTTCCGGAAAATAACGTTTTCTAATACTTCTCTTATACCAAAAATAGTGATAAATTTTTTCCTTTTTCTTGTTAACTTGACAACATCTAACAACATACAACCACATAAGTAACACACCATATATGTATATATGTATATCATATGCATCTTCAGTTTTTTGTACAAAATATGTAACTATATAGGACCTTTATAAGAACAAGTCATTCGCAAACTAAGTAAAGAAGTAAAAGCATTAGGATATCTATAGTGAAATGTCTATGGCAATATAACAAAAACATGGCTCTCAGTAGCCAGAAAGATAGACGGAATCACTACCCCAAAAATGAAACTGCCTACAGCTTGTCAGCAACTAATGATACCCATTGGGAAGACCAGGGTCTATCCTACTCCCAGTAGAGGAATCAGAGGAAAGTACACTAGCACCCTCATCAGGTGAATCATCCTCATCACCTAGAGGAACATACTCGGGTACATCCTCAAAGAACTCCTCTGGATCTTCCTCCAGATCTACTATCAACTCCTCGGGATCAATCACAACCTCCTCCAGAACTGGCTCAGGTGCTGCCTCTGCCAAGGGCTGTGCCTCCAGCTGCCCGTGATCAACCAGATGCTGAATAAGTAGCCACAGTGGAGGTAATGACACCTCAATGGTCTTCATACTCATATGCTCGCGTTGTGGCCCAATCTCTATAGTACCCTCCATAGTATGCACATGCCCGGTATACTTGACGCTATGGGCTACCAGGTGGATGACCCATGCATTTATATTGTCCGCATCTTCAAAGTGGAGGGACCGGACCCCGTATGGACCAAAGGCATCGCCAGGTCCATCTATACTCATATAATAGAATATCCATACAGAAAGAAGAACAACAATAAAACATGCAAGGGTGAGTACCAATATATGGATTTTAAAACGACAACCACATGTACGACTCTCAATTACCATTTAATCATGAATATTAAAGACAAAAACAATATATATCTCAAAGGGTTTCATACCCGTCAGTCATAACCGTTTTAAAAACATGACACTTCAATATTCATCAACTAACTTTGAGACCTAATCTCCAGAGCTCCAAGCAACCAATGGATGAGCTGATCAGGCTCTAGTTACCAATTAAGGCAGAATCAATGCTCGATATGGCAAAGTTCTATTGACATTCCACAGTCAAACTCAAGGCAAAGTGGTGATTACTCTTAGTACATGGTCTACGTGGTCGTATATCCATCAAGGCACAGTGACGCAAACTGCATGAATACTTGCCATCAAGCATTCAAGTTCAATACAAAGGCACGTCTGCCTTGGGATGCATGTAAAAAATTTTATTCTCACTGTTTTTCTTTGTGTTCATTCTTTATATGTCGGGACTAAAAAGTTTCGCGACAACCCATTATCTTAAACTAGTAAGTTTAATATCTCAATTGAACCATAACTGACCATAAGTCAAACATGTGCAAATCACGGAATCTATACCGATGCACCAGTCTCAGACACGTAGATTTTAGTGCACCAAACCAATACATTGATTATAGGACTTCTAGTCCATTATCCACTTTTTGGGCCCCAGGCCATATCTTTACGAACACTAGATCCGACGTCTCGGCGGATAGGTTTGTATACAACTTTAACCATGTTTATTATGTGAAAATCCGAAGTAAAACCAAATCTTTCTTAATTTTGACGAAAATAATCTACTGTTTACCGAAAATCCTTTTACGTTGGAAATTCATTTTATTTAAAACTCACTAATTTGAACTTAAAAATCTCAATTAAAACTAATTATCAATATTATTAATTATTACACATTTTTAAGAATACTTTCTTAAATATTGACGGAATTGTCCGCCGTTTGCCGTTTCAAAACGCAATTAGGCTAAAACGTGACTCCTTAATGTAAATTAAATTTTCTGATACTGTAATAAAGTTATTTTTGAAACTTTTTTCCATAAAATAATATTTTCTATTATTTAGAAATTCTTTGGGTGAAAATTAGTAGTGCTAAAATATTTTTACGGTTATGTCCTCACCATGACTCTAAAAACGCACTTTCGCCGTTAAATCATTAAAATAATATTATTTCTCATAAATTCCCATTTTACACCAAATAATTAATTAAGTAATATTATATTACTATTTCCACCTAAATTAACTTCATCATTTCATAAAAAGCTTTTAAGTGCTTTTAACTGCGTATTTAATCGATCTGACCACTGTCAGGCTTTCAAACTCACAATCCACATCAACAATTATTTCATATCAATACCCACAGTGTCGGTAATGCACGTAAACGGTAATCTAACTTTATCATTCATTAAACACAACAACTAATCAACAATCAAACAACTTAATCAAACCTATATTACTACATGTAGGTTTCCGCCTAGGACTGTCCTTAGGGTTAGGAATCTCTAAAAATTCTAA